>OX422210.1:350013530-351213530 GCA_949130495.1 Sambucus nigra | reverse complement strand
ATGATATTATTGAGGGAGTTTGGATGGATTAAAAACTTAACTGGGTTTGCACAACTAATCCTAATGTTGAAACATTACAATTTGACGCTATTGTTTGTAGAATCGTCAAAATTCTAGATTTGTGTGCATGTAGTTTGTTTAGTTCATTAGTCTCTCTCTTTAATTGTCATAAGGCTATGATAAAGTTTGATGATTTATCGCTATCAATTAGAACTTCTTGATCGTTTCGATGTATTGGAATTGTGACTCAATTGTTTTAGTTTCACGCTCATTCATTCCATATCCATGTTTGAGCACATCGATACTATGTTTGCATGTAACTCGCATTTTTAGTTTTTATAAGTTTTTGCGTTTAGTGTTAAAAGACTACTGTTTTAACACTGTTTTGATTCTGTCAGGCCCTTCCTAGAATTTTTTTATGGAAATTTTTTCACTGGGCAATATTATATAATATTTCTGGGAATCTGAGAAATTTTGGCAGGTCGCGAGAAGTCGTTCAAGAGACATATCCATCTCGCACGAACGACAGTTGTACTTAGTTCGAGCGATGCCCTTAACTCGTTTGAGCGACACCCCTGGCTCGTTCGAACGACAGGATGAAATCTTGCTTCTGAATGGTTTGCAGTCCTCTGGTTTAAATTGTGGTGGAAGTGTTTCTGGACTGACTGGTTTATATGCAGGTTTTATTGGTTCTATATTGGATTTTTGCATATAGTCTGTTTATCACACCTAATTAGATTGTTATATTTTGTGTGTGATTCCTTGGTTTACTAGCTACTGATTTGTCATTACATGATCATATTTAGCGGGTTTTTTCATGATTATCTAGCGATTTCACATTGGTTCATATTGGTTTATATTCTCATGTTAGATATTTTGATTGGTTTATCTTTTCACTGGGTTGTCTATTCGAGACAAAAAGGGGGAGAGATGTTTGTGATGTAGGGGGAGATTTGAGCATGTTTTGGTTTACATGTTTACAAAATTGGTATCTCAAATTGGTAGTACACATTGGTATCAGTTTGTTGCTCAAATTGTTTAACACAAATTATTTTTTCAGAGTTTATTCATATTGGTATCTATTGTTGTTTGGTATCATTTGGATATATATATATTGGTTTTATTTGTTCCTCCATACTTCACTTGGTATTTATTTGTCTGTTTCATATGTGTACGTATGCTTCAGCGATTCCAGATTTCAAGTCTACATCACATTCAGACAGTTCATGCTTGCCGGTGCTACATATTTTAGTCTGTCTCCTATATTTTTTATTTTGGGTTTATGGGATGGGATTTAGGCATCATACGTCTTGACGGCCTGACTTAGGCATTTCACTGGTTTAGTTTTGTCTTAGAATAGTCAAAGGGGGAGATTTGTTAGGACATAAATTTCCAATTGAGTCCATGTACTATTTCAACTTAATTCCATGAACAAAAATGTGTTTGTAATATGTCATAGGGAGATTTTATTTTGTCACGATCCCACTTGGTCTACGACGTATAAATTGAAGACGTTGCGGCAAAACTTCAAAGAATTTATCATGCCGAAGTTTAATTGGTACAAGTTTACCCGTCTTCAAGTTAAATGCATTTCGAGATCACTCAAGTATGGATGCGTATAATTAATGGTGCTCAGAATTATTTTTATAAAAGATAAGGATGTATTTTTATAAAGAAAAATATTTTAAATTTTTTTTAAAAATATTTTTTAAGTGTTTACACTACACTTTATTATGATATATTGGAAATAGAGTTTGACTAATTCGGATCTCTTTATAAAGAGACGTTTTGATCTAAAAGTCAAAAAGTCAAACTGACACGTCAGCTCGTTCAAACGACATAAGGATCTCACTCGAACGAGATGCCTATGTCGCGCGAACGATGTGATATTATCGTTCGAATGACACGTATTTCGAGGCGGCACTTATTTTTTATTTAAAGCGTGTTTTTATCAGAGTTTCATAAGTGTGCATGTGGAAAAAACATAATACATCCCAGTACGTTTTTTGCACATGTTTTCTAAGGTTTACAAAGCATAAACATATCCTTAGAGTTTACAAAGATCCGAGTTATCATGCTTATTTGCTTACGTGATCTTGCGGCACCAAGAAGTTTGTTCTACCATTGAATATAATGGTTTTGCGGTGAAGAAAAGAGAAGGACTTCTTGTTCGACATCGTAGATGAATCAAAGCCAATTAGTTGACACCGAGACATACATGGATGCGTGTGTTGTGGACAGGTATCGTGGAAGAAGGACTTTCTGCGTGGGCACTGTGAAAGGAGTGGTTGAAGATCATAAGAGTGCCAAGATCCGTGGGGATCCAGTCGTTGAGTGAGTCCGTGTCTATTCATTATAAATCCACATTCATAGTGATTGTTTGGCTTGGGTCGTCCGAGGTTGTTTTAACGTTTTAGATTTTTTCCTCGTACATCCGGCATTGTGAGTATTCTTTACTTTATTTTACTTGATTTAATCACTAGATGCATGTTTAGGATTAATCAAGATAAAACTGGTTTAAAGTAAGAATTGGGTTTTCACAACTTGGTTTGGTGCACATTTAAAAGTTGGATAATTTTTGGTAAAAATTGGATTGATTTGAAACACACATATTGGGCACTTTTCATAGTGTAGATTTGGTACTAATTGCTTGAGATTTTTAGATGTTCAGTTAGAGGAACTATCCCTATTGTTTTCATTTTTTTTTATTTTTAATGGAATTTTTAATTTTAAGCCCAAACTTTCCAAGGGCTTGTTTAGAATATGAATTTTTTATTCCTCTTATTTGATGAATAACATACCCAAGCCCCAATTATTAGTTGGGGTGTCCATATGGTATCTTTTAGAACACATACATAAGTAGCCACAACAAAGATGTGATAATTTCCTCTTTTGATACCCATGCTCTAAAATCATTCATCGCATTCGTTGAACGTTTTCTCTTCATATTTGGAGAATTTTTCCTCTCATACTTTCTATATGTGTTCATGAAATTATAGAATAAATATGGTAATATAAAGAATACAAATAATCAAACAAAAATATGTTATATATTTAGGTATTTGCTCTATCAAATCTTCAACTTCATCTTGCAATTCAAAGACATAACGAGATGCTTGGTCGAATTGTATATTGGTGAGTGTTACCTCTTTAGGGTTCCTGAAAGGCATCCTCAAACTCTTCAAGTTGCTCGACCATTCGCTCTCCACGAGGATTGAACCTCTTAAGACCTTGTTCCAACATATGTTCCCAGCATATAACGATGATTCTTTTACCATGTATTCTTTGGCAATTGACCTTCCAATATACCGTATGTTCTTAACATAATCTTGAAGGTTTTATCAAGGGCTCGAAATCATACATGCAGTGATACCTGACAGGTCTACACAACAACTCATCATTGCATAAAATAATGAAAGAAATTATTTCTCTAAGACACAAGTCACCTTAGCTAAAGTTTCTTTTGCATCCTCAATGTGCTTTTGGTTTACAATTTTTACACACGGTAAGGTGAAACACAAACTAATATGCATAATTTCCAATAGATATCTTTGTCCTCTAAAAAGCAATGCCTAAACAAAAAAAGGAATTAATTGAATGATGACATGTCAATCGTGAGACTTGCATTATTTCAGATCAATTGTTTAATAGTTTACAACCTTGCGCAAATTATCAGAATAATCAGTTGGAGTCTTCAAGTAGAACAACATGTCTAAGAGGAAGTTTTTCTCACTAATAGTCAAAATGAAATCACCCATAGGATTCAAATTTCTCCCGTCAGCTGATAATCCAAGACGAACATTGTGCGATTCCTTTGCAAATACATGGAGTAATGCCTTTGAAACCTTCCATATGATAGAATTAATGGGCTAACGTATGAGATTTCCACCCACCTCGACTTGAGCGTGCCACATCATGGCCTCTATTATCTACGGTATAGTGAAAAATATTTTCACCGTGGATCGAGGGGAAAATACTTTGAAACCATCTATGCAAAATTGATTAGGGTTATCATTTCCACTCTCATAAATAATATTAATTGGATCATTTCATATAGGATACTTATCCTTCTATTCATGTTCGTCATGGTAAAATATGCAATCATACTTGCATGCATGAATAGACTTGTACTTCAAACCCAAACCCTTCGAGCTTTTCTTCATGGTCGGATAATTATATGGTAATGTGTTATCCTTCGAGACAATGCCTTTATCCCACTTAAGAATTTTGGTTATGCTGCTACCCGATAAACCGAACTCACTCTTCAAATTATCCAAACCGATCATTGCATACAATACCGAGTGATCTTCATTGCAATTTTATAAGATCTAGTCGCATCAACTTTCAACCATATGTATTCCTAATCGTCGGGTAATTTAGCAGCAACTTGTTCATTAACTTGGTCATAATGAACATTATATGAATCCATAGGTTGGTGTTCTTGATGGTGGTGGACTTCTTTAGCATCATTAATTAGGTTGGTCAAAGTAGGATGTAATGGAGAATGATTCACCAATTCCACTCGGTGGGGTATCGATAATTCTTCCAGAACATATCGTACATTCTTTTACCCATGAAATTTCCATATCTTATAGTCTTACGACATACCCCACCTTATAAAATTCAACTCAATGTCTTCTAAAGACTTAAACTTTCCATTCATACAAAGGCTGCATGGATACGAGATCGTATTACTCTTAAGATTTCTATATGCATATTTAATAAATTCATAATGCCTTTTACATGCTTATCGGAGACTCTAATACTATCTCCCATACACTCTTCGTATTGTGGTAATTCCATTAATGAGTTTTCAAGATTGCATCTATATAAATAGGCTGAAGAGAGGTCATATTGCATTAAAGAACTCTTAGTTGAGAATTCTAGCAAATTCATTCAATCAATATAAAATAAACCGAACAAATAAGGATGTCACTAAAGTCTGGAAAATTAAAATTAAAACAAATAAGATGTCTTTACATGTCCAAAGAAATTAAAATAATTACAAACCTTTCCCAAAATATGAAAGAAAACTATAAACTTGTCCCAAAATAAAACATTGTTCATTGCATAATCTTCATCGGCAAATAAATTGGCCAAACAATAAATCCCTTGTTATACTCTATTAAGGTAGCCCCCTCACCCATGTGGTTAACATGCATAGGTTCTTGTCGCAACTCGGGTAGATTATGTCCACAAATATCATAGCGTCTCATGTTTTAAAAGAGTGAGTGTGCACAAGTGTTTTAGGAGTCATAGAAATAAGCGTACACATGCCAATGACCCTGGTATTGGACAAGTTCCTCATATAACACTCCTAGTCATAGTAAATGTGCATGGATAATGATGATGCTTGGAAAAGAGTGCATCAGGTGGATAATATGGGAATGTTGGAGGAGGCATGTGGGAGGAAAAAACCTGAGGCGTAGGAGAGGGGGAACTTTAAGGCATGACTTGAGATCAACTATGTTGTTGACTAATCAATTGTGACACCCCGCCTAATTAAATACCGGGCGATCATTCCTTTATTAAATTAAAATCAAGGTGAACAGTTGGTTCTTTCTTAGCATCACTGTCGTAAAAATAACTTTTCCAATTTAAACATCCTAATTAATTAAGCTAAGTATCAAAACCATTTTTAGACATTACTTTCCAAATTTTATTTTATAAACCAAGATTTAAATATTTACAACAATTCAATATTAAAGAATCACACCACAATTATCCTGGAACATATAATCCAACTAAATTAAACATTCAACAACTAAATCCCAACATTAAAACTTAAAGTAAAACATCCAGACAGTAATAAATCCCAAAGTGACAATACTAGAAATAAATGAATCACAATGTCCAATAAAACAAACGGATAATGGAAATGGGTGACACATGCCCAACTGAATAAATAATCTAGGAGTGGAATCAAATAAATGAAGTCGTCTAAGCAAGAGGCCTGCAACTCCCACCTAAGCTGCAGCGCGTTCCTTCCAAAGGATCCTACGCAAGACGCCCCTGTGGCTAGGCACCTGTAATATATACATATATATACAAGAGAGAAAGGAAAAAGAAACGGGTCAGAGCCCGATAGTGTAAATGATTTAAAATTTGTTTAGCAAGTATTTAAAAATGTTTACAGGCCAATGCAACAACATATTAGTGCGGCACTCTCTTGAGAAATTCTCACCTCTCTTCTAATGTTCAGGCCTATCACACTAATCTTCCCAACGGATTATCTTATCTTATATCACACTAATTTTCCCAATGGTTTAACTTATCTTAGGTTACTCGTAAGATTTAAAATCGAACAATATAATTTTTTAAGAGGATAATTTCATTTGATCACAAAGTTCTCATTTAAATCTTATTTACTAATAAAGTTTCCAGTGTTCCATTATACTTTTCAAAACAAGTATTTCCAAATTGAAGTCAAGATTCATTTCTTACTTACCATAAGCACAGTATGAAATTCCAAATTTCAGAATTTAATATATATATTAAATACTCGTATAATATATATATTCTAACAGCACCCCACATAAAAATTATGGTGCGGGCATACTCTGCTATCCAATCCTCGTATCACTCGTACTAAGGGAAATACAAGTTCGAAATCACTCTCGAACTGTATTAACACATACACAAACCATATTGAGGCGAAGCATAGATTCCAAGTCTCTAAGAGGTCAGTAGATACCCTCACGTCTCTTATGACCGTCTGACCATCGATCAGATAGCCTGTACCAAGGATATCTATCTTCTAGGGTACGAGTCAATATCCCCCATAAAGGTCCCACAGAGATAAGACTGTCCCAGCGCGGTAACCTCAGGGATAGCAAGTAGCACGGGCATGATTTTCACATGTATATAATATATGCATACACACAGTTATATGAATATACTACTTTTATCATATCAATTTAAGTTCATCCCATAACCCATAATCACGACATTTATCCTTATGTTCCCATTATTAGTTATCACGTATAACGGTTCGTCTCTAACTTTAATTTGAGGGATTATTCCAACTTACTACGTAACACTCATGGCCTCTATCCTCCCAAGAGTAAAATTTAGTAGGTACTCATCTAATTTCCAACGTAACTATCTTACGCGTCTCTCCCCTTAATAAATAATTTTATCATCCCGTATATGTAAATATCCCAAGAACACAACTCTCGTCTCACATTAAAGGTCCCATAATTATTTATAAGTCCTACTGGTATTCTTTATCTCCCAAGTCATTTTAATAAGGGTGTCCAAGGATTATTTCTCATTAAATTGAATTCAACTAATTTAAAAAGGGGAAATATGAGTCTGCCAGAAGGGGTCGATCGATCGATGGCAGGAGCTTGATCGATCGATGCGTCGATCGATCGACACTCCTGGTTCGATCGATCGATCAAACAGGTATGCGAATTATGCATATTAGTAGTTACGGGTTTCACAATCCAACCTCAATCAAATCCAGATTTTTCACACCCAAACTCTCTAAAATTCGTACTATAATCAGTATACAACCATATTATTCATCTTCTACGTAAAGCATGCAATTTTTCATCAATAACCATGGATTAATAGGCCAAAACTTCATAAAAATCTCAAGAACCCTAGAATTTCTTTAACATGGTTCTAATCAGTCTTTTTCCAGAACTTTCTACTCCTAATTCATCATAATTTTGTGGTTAAGCCTCTACATATGAAGGGGTTTCCAAATTTGCATTCAAATCAATTCTACATGCGATTTTCCAATCTCCAACATGGATTTTCTTCTGCCAAACTCGTCCTAATTACCCTAGACTAACATGAACGATGCATTAATGAAAATAAGCAAGATAAATACTTGCCTGGGATTTTCAGCGTTCTGATTTGTGAACGAATTTGGTGTTGTTGCGTTCCCCGTCGCGCGATCTACGCGTTGGTGGTGGTGGCGGTGCAACCGGATGGATTTTTAGACTTGGTTTGCTTGGAAAGCTTTCTCCTTCCCTCTCTTATGGCCATTCTAATGTTTTGAGTCTGACAACCCTAAAGGACTCTTCCAAATGAATGATATAGCCTAATAATTTTCGTGGGTTTAATTACCCAAAAATGCAAAATGACCAAAATGCCCTCCGGGGTACTAATTAAGCTTAAAAACTCCCCGAGGTCCAAACTATAACCCCGGGTACACTTTTCTGACTATCTCGACCCTTTCGGACACTTTGACGCACTCAAAATGACCATACGGGTGACTTATAATTTATTCACTTTTATTCATCAATATTTAGTCCCGACGCGACACGGGCGCGTCCCGACTCAAATTTCCAAACTTGTCATTTTATTCACTCTTGACATTTTATAAAAATAAATCTCATATATTACTATACTCATCTAGTAACATTCAACAAATAACAAATTTCTAGTAATTACTAACTCTCGTCACGCTAGTAAATATTTAAAACAACATTTCGAATTAAAATTAAATTAATTTATCTCAATTAAATTTAATAAATCCCCAAATTTAAAAGCCATAAAATTTTAATAAATCCCTAAATTTAAAAGCTATAAAAATATGGGGTATTACATACTCCCCCCCTAATAACGGAATTTCGTCCCGAAATTCGGAAAATAAGGCCTACCAGGTAGCACAATTCTGGATATCCTTGTCAGTACGTAAACTAACTACATATTAGGGCGCTCAAATACTATAGCCCTTTCCTCACAACAACCTTGTTTTACATTCTCATCGGAGACACTTCACATTGCGCTTCAAACCGACAACATTCGCATAGGTCACGCCTATACGTTATAAATTTTCATTATCTCACTATCATTAAGAGGCCGCACCTCACCACATGACACCTACTCGGATTTATGTATATACAAGACTCCCATTCTGAGAAAAATCATACGAACATTTGACCACTCTTGTTCGCCTAAGACAGTCGTGGAATTCTGCCATAGTTATCGGATATTTTCTCGAACGATCCAAAAATTCTGATTATCTACTCACCTTTAAACATACGGAAGGAGAATAGTCGAGGTTCTTCCATAACAAAAACCTTAATAAGCAACTCGTACGCGACAAATAGGTACGAGTGCTTCTACAGAGCATTCTTGAAATCATCATACCAAGATTCCAAAATCTCCTTCACGTGGCTCCACTAATCTTTAATCACCGTGCGCCTATTCCCTGGCTAAGGGTGATACATCCTACTTGAAACGAAACCTTATCTCCGTTGGTTCCTAAAATCCCATATCAAAGGTGGGATTCACCAATCTCATCCTGATTTAGAAATTTATACTGCGCCGGACCATGCACTGGCGCGATCCTTCCTTTCAAAGGAAGTCTAGGGCATACTAGTTAATATTGTAAACCAACCCAAAGGAATATCAATCACTTCCTTCTCGGTGACTTAATTCAAATGTTTGGGATGAACCCTTGATCTTGTTTTGAGGATGGCAACCCATCCAAAACTTTACCGACTTTACCAACCTCTTCCAGTTTCAGGAATTGCCGATAAACACAAAATTCTTTGGTTGATTCTCCTCTTTCAACCAAACCTTACCTATGGGCGGTGCATGTAGAGACTATTCACTATGTCCCGTTAAACATCAATTTTTCCTTGAAATGTCTCACATTAAGTGACACGTAATACTCCCCTTCCTTCCTTGGTGTATGCCGAAAGTTCCGACCCGTGTTCTTCTCTCCACGAAGCGCACTTCTGGATCTCTTATACCATACTAACGTCATCACCCTTTGTATGTACAAGTCACTCTCACACTTGACTACTAACAACTCCGCTCTGAGTGTTCTTCATAATAATTTAATTCTGCTCCATGCAAGGAATACCCCTTCTTAAATGGCTTCCCACAGCCTTCCCATTAAATTAGGGTGTGATATTCTAATTGCACACTTATGTATGGATTTTCTCCCCTCATGTGATGTTTAATCCACTCTATCACTTCCACTTCGTTATACTAGTCCAACAAACATATATTTCACACGTCTATTACCACGTCCCTTCGACTCGGACGATTTTAACGGCAGCTAACCAAGATGCCCACATTTTGCAACACCCCGACCGCCCTAGGAGAGTGAACGCGTGCTACACATCAGTGAAACTAACTAAATCCAACAAAGTATAAGGCATAGGTCATTCAAATTCCATGACCATAGAAGAGGAATAACAAATCTCAACCTCCTTCAGATAAGTACAACAATTTTCCCAAATAGGTACAACGACCAAAATAAACCACTAACGCTCTATTCATCAAAATAATTACAGGTCATCTCTTTTGTATAATAAAGTTCTTTCCAGATAATCATCTTAAAAATCATTCTAACTCTTTACTCACCTTGTGTTCCGAACGCGGTTACGACATTTGGGTACTCTCAATCACCCTAGAAATCAAAAATTTTAAATCCTCCTTATCATCATTCCACCCCCTCAACTCGTGGGGATAACTTCAATGCTTTCTTACCACACAATCCGACTCCGGTGGCTTTAAATTAAAATTCAACTACCAACTTCACATGTAATTACTTTTACCCATTTTTACCGGGGTACCGAACTCAAGGAATAGTGACCAAACATCTCCCTATTTCCAACCTTACGCTAAGTTTCATGCGTGGGATGTCTCGCAAAGCGAAATCCAAACAAGGACCCCCCCCCCCCCCCCCGATACACTACTACCTAGCATTGTCGGTCATTAAAATCCGTTAGGTCCTCCGTCCATAGCATGTACCCCCTTATTCTGTCTTTTGACAGAAAGTTACATTTCCTCCCGTAATTACACTTAACAAGGAACATCTCACCAATTGCACTATCGTTCAGTATTGGGTGTTGGTAATTGCATTCCATAAACCTCGAATGCAAACAATCAGAATTCTCGAAATCCCTTTCCCTAATAATAGGGGTATAAATCTTAATTCCCACATCTCTAGAGGATAGATATAACAATGCACTCTTCCTATCACCAAGTCCTGAGTGATCAACATAATACTGAAATAAATCTTTTCGCTCAACGTAAACCCGATACATACTAAATCATAAGGATAAAGTCCATACGTACATCGGTATCGAATATCTCGAGCCCACTATCCCCTCCGAAGTTTCTAGGATAGATAATATAAGTGTGAGTCTGGCCCTCTTGCAGGTGAAGCCTCTCCAGGACAAAATATGCTGCACTAACGCAACCACTCCCATAGTCTTGCAATAAATGCCCACTATCGTACTAACCAATTCTATAACATTCTAACAAAGATAATATCATACTCGCATATCGCATCACTACAACGAGTAACCTCAATAAAGTATATAGCACTTTTAATATACTTATTCATCCTCCGCGGATAGCACTAAAGAAAAATCCCGTTACGCTAGGGAAAAATATTCACATAGTAATAGCGTTTATAATTATATGCATTAAACTCGTCTCACAAGCTA
Organism: Sambucus nigra; assembly: GCA_949130495.1. NCBI lineage: Eukaryota > Viridiplantae > Streptophyta > Magnoliopsida > Dipsacales > Adoxaceae > Sambucus > Sambucus nigra. The sequence goes on along the minus strand of OX422210.1, from coordinate 351,202,104 downwards.
ACCTAGCAATGAATAAAATATAGTGACTCGTTCGTGTCACATAAACACGCAGCATCCTCTGAGGATATAACTTATACTTCTACCTTGTCAATCGTCTTGACTGCGCAAATGGTTTCTGAACGTAACACGTTTACTCAAACCAAAACAAAACTACTTTAATCATTGTCCTTTACTAGGCACCGTATTCTTGTCCCTTTTTCTCACTTTGGAACATATTATCATGAGCAATTTCACTCCGCACAAAATACTTCAACACATAATCCCCTTATTACCTGTCCCACTAACCAAGTTAGGATTGTCCTTCTCTCGGACTTTAGTAGACTCAATTCCTGTTAGCTGCCTCGGTTATACCAGTAGCCTTTTAGGCCCTAAAGATCAGGTCACTGTCTATAATAGTACTTACTAAATTTACCATCACTTGGTAAGAATTCAACTATCAGAATCATTTAAATGAGTCCCCTAATGTGTATCCACATCCCTTTGTGGTGTTATACCACCACCGTTGTATTCAGTCTTTTTCTCGACTAAATTCTTTGATTCTTTTAACTTCCCACACAAAGAAGCATGACCATCTTTTGTTGATAAAATACGACATTGTCAACCTCTAAATCGGCCGTCCATCAGAATTTCCTCTTTGAGTGTTATAAAAAAAAAAAATTATTATGAGTCGATCTCCCACTTGGAGTCGTTTCCTCCACTTGTATCTATATCTCCCGATACAAAATTCGCTAACGATTAAGATTCATACTCACAAATGGGCTTCTGTCAAGCCCTCCCGCGATGAGTTCAGAACCACGTTTGCTTCTCATCCTGAACAGTTGAGGAAGGAACATACGGTCAACACTATACCTAAGGTTCTCCTATAGGCATAGCATTCCACTTCTAAAATTGGTAGTTGACTCCCATCATTATAACTTCGTCCCGAAAGCCAAGAAAATTTTCTCTAAATTTTCACTTTCAGTTAGCCACACTCCATTCTGAATCTAAACCTTTGGATACTTTACCTCCTTTGGTAAACACACACAATTCTCGCATTTCTAGAATTTTCACAGACAGGTCTTTACCCGTTTTGAAACATGGGTAAGTTTACTCTTGCACCTCGTTTGACTATAACAGCATTTGGAAATAATTGTTGCGCCTTAGTCGCCTTTCTAGTCTTGGCTTCCCGTACCATAATGGAGGTGACCTCGACTACGGTCATCATTCTTGAATATATTTTACAACCTCAACTGAGCCCTGCCTCTTGGTGTCCGCTTAACGGTCCTCTTCTGACATCCGTCATCGCTCGGCACATGCACACATCCAAACGAAATTAGAATTCACTAATGTATACACATTATAGCAGGAGAACGAAATCTTGTCAAAGAAATCGACAATCCTAAACATAGGTCTCTATATCAAACAAAGCAACGCTGAAAGCATAATAAGCCGTACAGATCCTAAAGACACTAGAACCTGATGCTCTGATACCACATGTGACACGCCGCCTAATTAAATACCGGGCGATCACTCATTTATTAAATTAAAATCAAGGTGAACAGCTGGTTCATTCTTAGCATCACTGTCGTAAAAATAACTTTTCCAATTTAAACACCCTAATTAATTAAGCTAAGTGTCAAAACCATTTTTAGACATTACTTTCCAAATTTTATTTTATAAACCAAGATTTAAATATTTACAACAATTCAATATTAAAGAATCACACCACAATTATCCTGGAACATATAATCCAACTAAATTAAACATTCAACAACTAAATCCCAACATTAAAACTTAAAGTAAAACATCCAGACAGTAATAAATCCCAAAGTGATAATACTATAAATAAATGAATCACAATGTCCAATAAAACAAATGAATAATGGAAACGGGCGACACATGCCCAACTAAACAAATAAGCTAGGAGTGGAATCAAATAAATGAAGTCGTCTAAGCAAGAGGCCTGCAACTCCCACCTAAGCTGCAGCGCGTTCCTTTCAAATGAACCTACGCAAGACGCCCCTGTGGCTGGGCACCTGTAATATATACATATATATACAAGAGAGAAAGGAAAAAGAAACGGGTCAGAGCCCGATAGTGTAAATGATTTAAAATTTGTTTAGCAAGTATTTATAAATGTTTACAGGCCAATGCAACAACATATTAGTGCGACACTCTCTTGATAAATTCTCACCTCTCTTCTAATGGGCACGCCTATTGCACTAATCTTCCCAACGGATTATCTTATCTTATATCGCACTAATCTTTCCAATGGTTTAACTTATCTTAGGTTACTCGTAAGATTTAAAACCGAACAATATAATTGTTTAAGAGGATAATTTCATTTGATCACAAAGTTCTCATTTAAACCTTATTTACTAATAAAGTTTCCAGTGTTCCATTATACTTTTCAAAACAAGTATTTCCAAATTGAAGTCAAGATTCATTTCTTACTTACCATAAGCATAGTATGAAATTTCAAATTTCAGAATTTAATATATATATATATATATATATATATATATATATATATTAAATACTCGTATAATATATATATTCTAACAGCACCACACATAAAAATTATGGTGTGGGCATACTCTGCTATACAATCCTCGTATCACTAGTACTAAGGAAAATACAAGTTCGGAATCACTCTCGAACTGTATTAACACATACACAAACAATATTGAGGCGAAGCATAGATTCCAAGTCTCTAAGAGGTCAGTACATACCCTCACGTCTCTTAGGACCGTCTGACCATCGATCAGATAGCCTTTACCAAGGATATCTATCTTCTAGGGTACGAGTTAATATCCCCCATAAAGGTCCCATCGAGATAAGACTGTCCCAGCGCGGTAACCTCGGGGACAGCAAGTAGCACGGGCATGATTTTCACGTGTATATAATATATGCATACACACAGTCATATAAATATATTACTTTTATCATATCAAATTAGGTTCATCCCATAACCCATAATCATGACATTTATCCTTATTTTCCCATTATTAGTTATCACGTATAACGGTTCGTCTCTAACTTTAATTTGAGGGATTATTCCAACTTACTACGTAACACTCATGGACTCTATCCTCCCAAGAGTAAAATTTAGTAGGTACTCATCTAATTTCCAACGTAACTATATTACGCGTCTCTCACCTTAATACATAATTTCATCGTCCCGTATATGTAAATATCCCAAAAACACAACTCTCGTCTTACATTAAAGGTCCAATAATTATTTATAAGTCATACTGGTCTTATTTATCTCCCAAGTCATTTTAATAAGGGTGTCCAAGGATTATTTCTCATTAAATTGAATTCAACTAATTTAAAAAGGGGAAATATGAATCTGCCAGAAGGGGTCGATCGATCGATGGCAGGAGCTCGATCAATCGACACTCCTGGTTCGATCGATCGATCAAACAGGTATGCGAATTCTACATATTAGTAGTTATGGGTTTCACAATCCAACCTCAATCAAATCCAGATTTTTCACACCCAAACTCTCTAAAATTCGTACTATAATCAGTATACACCCATATTATTCATCTTCTACGTAAAGCATGCAATTTTTCATCAATAACCATGGATTAATAGGCCAAAACTTCATAAAAATCTCAAGAACCCTAGAATGTCTTTAACATGGTTCTAATAAGTCTTTTTCCAGAACTTTCTACTCCTAATTCATCATAATTTCATGGTTAAGCCTCTACATATGAAGGGGTTTCCAGATTTGCATTCAAATCAATTCTACATGCGATTTTCCTATCTCCAACATGGATTTTCTTCTACAAAACTCGTCCTAATCACCGTAGACTAACATGAACGATGCATTAACGAAAATAAGCAAGACAAATACTTGCCTGGGATTTTTAGCGTTCTGATTTGTGAACGAATTTGGTGTTGTTGCGTTCCCCGTCGCGCGATCTACGCGTTGGTGGTGGTGGCGGTGCAACCGGGTGGATATTTGGACTTGGTTTGCTTGGAAAGATTTATCCTTCCCTCTCCTATGGACGTTCTAATTCTTTGAGTCTGACAACCCTAAAGGACTCTTCCAAATGGCTGATATAGCCTAATAATTTTCGTGGGTTTAATTACCCAAAAATGCAAAATGACCAAAATTCCCTCTCGGGGTACTAATTAAGCTTAAAAATGCCCCGAGGTCCAAACTAAACCCCCGGGTACACTTTTCTGACTATCTCGACCCTTCCAGACACTTTGACACACTCGAAATGACCATACAGGTGACTTATAATTTATTCACTTTTTTCATCAATATTTAGTCCCGACGCGACACGGGCGCGTCCCGACTCAAATTTCCAAACTTGTCATTTTATTCACTCTTGACATTTTATAAAAATAAATCTCATATATTACTATACTCATCTAGTAACATTCAACAAATAACAAATTTCTAATAATTACTAACTCTCGTCACGCTAGTAAATATTTAAAATAACATTCCGGATTAAAATTAAATTAATTTATCTCAATTAAATTTAATAAATCCCTAAATTTAAAAGCCATAAAATTTTAATAAATCCCTAAATTTAAAAGCCATAAAAATACGGGGTATTACATCAATTAGCACAATCCATTGATTTCATTTGTCATTTGTCCCAAAGTATTGTTAAAATAGCTCATTCCCTTCTTAATACCCGACACTTCCTCTTTCATAGTCCCCGTTTCTTTCTCTTGGGTCGACATGTTACTCCTCATCGAAGAGAGCTCGTCCAGTACAGGTGCGATGTGCAGTAATTTAGTTATTCGCCTGAAGGAAGTACATGTTATTCACCCGTTTCTTTCTCTTTCATAGTCACCTTTTTTAGTATGTTTACCCCTAGAGGCATGTAAGTACATGTTGACCCGATTAGCGTCAGTCCCTTCTTCTATAGTCCCCTTGGTCCTTTCCACCCATTCATCTTTCAAATCATCACATGATTTAGGCCCAAGTTTGTGGAGATCAAATTTGATTTCCATAATCAATCAATTTTTCTTCATCTGGGAAATTTTTTCCTCCATGTCCTCTTTCTCCAAGAATTCGTTCCATTGATTGACGAGCATTTTTACATTTTGCAGAACTTTGTCTTTCAATATCAATATTTCAGAACTTGATGTCCTTGCTGAGAAGTGAACCTTCTGGAGGTTCTTCCGATAGATTTTCAATTGATCATCTACTAGGGAAAGAAAATTGTATTTGAACCAGGTGGGAATGTATAATTTGTGACACCCTGCCCAATTAAATATCGGGTGATCAGTCTTTTATTATATTAAACTGGTTTCCCATTTGTTACATTCTTAGCATCACTATCGGTAACATATTAATTACTAATCACCTATCAGCTAATTAAGACAGTGCCAAATTTTATCTTTCTTTGAACAGATAATGATAATACGCATAAACTTGAATTTAAGCCATCCATACAATAATATACTCCAAACCATCACATGATATAATAAAGCCTTGTCGAATAAACCATCTACTAAAAATCCCAAACCAAATAATGAATCCAACTGAATAATAAATAAATCACAACATAAGTCTGATCTAAATAACTAAATATACAGAGTCTGAATGGGGCAACATGCCTAACTGAAATACTGAAATGAAATCCTACACTAGGAATGAGAAATGGAAGCGTCTAATCAAGTCATGCAAGCCTCCATAGTGCTGCAGCTACACGGCCCAGAAATAGAGCGTCAAGTCTGGCATCCATGTGGTTGGAAGCCTAAAAGGTTTGAAAAATATATAGCAAGGGATAGAACCCAAAATATTTTGAAAACACTTAGCAAATATTTATAAAAAATTAAAAATTAGTTATTAGATACACATGTTAGGTTCACGTACACTCTCTTAACATTTCTCACCTCTCAACTATAGTGCACGCCTAACATTTTTTACCTAGCCATACTACCCATGCTAACTAGACATAAGTATCTCACTAAGTTGTGACACGTTTAAACCCAAGTAACGCCGATAAAGCACCCTATCCGATAATTAACAATCCTCGTACGTTATAAGAGTCAAAATTAACATTCCACTTATGTTCTCCTTTAATTAGTTAATTAAATTTCGCTACTTAATTCATTTATTTAGAAATATATTATATAACTGTCCACTCTCACACATAAAAAGAATATTCAAACACACACACACACACACACACACACACACATATATATATATATATATATATATATATATATATCCTTAAAATATATAATTTCAGCATCTATCAGAATCACCACTGTGAAATAGGCATACTCTGCTATCAGTCCATGTACCTCTCGTACTAAAATATGGACTATTGGTTCGGCATGTCCCCTCGAACCCAAAAATCAAATCACAAGCAATGTAGAAGAACATATTTCTAAGTCGTACACCACACACATACCTAACGTAGCCCAACGACACGCCGGTACCATTATATTCACGCAAACAATGGTCCGCCCTAACTTCGATGTCCTAGGGCACTCATCCTGGCATCGTCAAGGTGGGATCGCCCACTGCGCGAGAACCTCTGTGATAGCAGGTTGCGTAGGTATGCTAACACATAACATTAATAACATAATAGGTATGCACACAACCTATATACACATTTATTCAGTAGGTATGCTCACAATCTAATAATTATCATTCGTACGTAGTGTATATCACTCGAACACACATCATACCTATTATTTTATGATTATTCTCCCCATTGTATTAATCCAAGTATTATTCCCTACTCTAAGGGTCCTAATCACCCTTTACATAAATTCAGTAGTTAAAATAATCATACCCTACTGGTCTACCTCATAATTTCACTCAAAATTCCGTAATTTATTCTCATTCTCTCGAATTAATTACGTCATAATTTAAGCCTATTTAAACCTTGTCTTAATTCTCTCAATAAGAGTAAATCCTAATCCCATCATAGGCATACTATAATCTAATAATCTCTCATTAGATTTCAATAAAGTATCAAAAGATTTCTCGACAAAATTATAGGAGTTCTAGGCTTAAAAAAGGAAATTTGGCAAAATTTAGAGAAACCAAATCGATTTGCCCTAGGGCCGAATCGATTCGTTTTATAGCAGGTTGTCTTCTTCGTTGAGATTTTGCATTTTTCTCCATTTTCTTTTCACACAATTCTAACGATTCATCACCAAATATACAACCAATTGTCGCAAACATTATATACACGCATAAGGATTATTTCTAACATAATTTTAACATCAAAATGTTATGATTTATATTCAAGAATCGATTAAATCATTTATTCATCAGAAAACCTATATTCCTCTGTTCTCCATTAATATTCGACATAAAACCTAGATTAAACTCATGGTAATTAACATATACCCATTGTTTTCTTCTCCTCTAAAGATGTTAAATCATACTACATGAAAGTCCTACCTAAAACATGAGTTCTAATCATTCTTTTCTTCTAAGAACATCAATTTATTCAATATATGATGAATCCCTAACCACATGGGCATTATAACTTCAAAAGAAATTGTAAATAAACACCTGCCTCTTCTGGTATGATTTGATTTCAGGGTTTGAAGTTGGATTTGTTTACCTTCCTTCCCAATCCACACTCCAAGGTTGATGATGGTGCAAGAACAAGTTTGTAAGCTCGAAGTTCTCTCTCTAAAGCTTCAAAAATGGCTTCTCCTTATTCTCGAATGGTCTCTCCAGGTTTTCTAATCTATTAACCCTAGCCTCTACCATCTACCATTTGATATAGGATTTAGAAATTCGTAGATCTATCCCCCCTAGGATATTAAAAGACTAAAATTCCCTCGAACGGTATTGGTTTAGTCCAAAAATTCCCCGGGACTCAACCAATACTCACGGGTAAACTATTTCGACTATTTTGACCCTTTCGGAGTCATTCGTGACCTCAAAATCATCATCTGAGTCACTCTAAATAAATATCCTATCTCGATCTCAAATTAGTCTACCCATAACTTTTGGGTTGAGATAAAATTCAATTACGCCAAAAGCACTCGCTATGACACGTAATAAGTTCCATAAATTATTTACTATTCACTTAGTAAATTAACACATCATATTAATCATTATCTCTCTCTCGCTTAATATTTAACGACCACATTATTATTCAATTAAATTATGTATCTCACGTAATTTAAATAAAATGAATTAATTAAATTCTAAATACGCAGAAATACAGGTATTACATACTTCCCCCTTACAAAGGAATTTTGTCGTCGAAATTAGGGTGTACCTGTGGTGAATAACTCTGGATACTTCTCTCGCATGTCATCCTCCCACTCCCATGTAGACTAATCAAAACTGTGGTGTCCCCACTGAACTCTGACTAATGGTACCACCTTAGACCGCAGTTTACGCTCACTACGATCCAGAATAGCCACAGGTTTCTCCTCGTATGAGATGTTTGGATGAAAATCAATATCCTCAAGTGGAACGCGCTAAAAATATCTCTCACTCCTCCTGTACTTCATCATCTATGACATATGGAACACATCGTGGATCCACTGCAGATGCTCCGATAAACCCTGTTAAAATGCTACTGGTCCCACTTTCTCAATAATGGGGAAAGGTCCCACATATATCAATACTATCTTCCCCTTATTTTCGAACCTCATGACCCCCTTCATGTGAGACACCCACACCAACACCTGGTCACCAACCTCCAACTCGACATGTCTCAGATCTCCAATGGCGTAACTTTTCTTCCTGTCCTGAGCTATTTGAATACATACTCGAATCAGCTCAATCTTGGTAGTCGTCTCATGTATCATCTATGGCCCCAATAAATTGTTGTCCCCCACCTCTAACCAGAAAGTGGGTGAACAAAAAGGTCTCCCATAAAGTGCCTCAAATGGTGTCATGCCGATGGTGAATTAGAAAGAGTTATTATACACAAACTCTACCATTGGAAGATATCGCTCTTATCCTCTCCTAAAATCTAGGATCCACATCCTTAACATGTCCTCTAGCATCTGATTAACCCTCTCAATTTGCTCGTCTGTATGTGGATGATATGTGGTATTCAAATGCAAGTCTGTGCCCATGGCCTCCTAAAAACTCTACCAGAAGTGAGACACGAAGATCTTGTCTCTATCATACACGATATTAATCAATACCCCATCTAGCTTAACTCTCTCTACAATGAATAGCTGTGCATAGTGCATCATATCAAAATTGGTGTGAACTAGTAATAAGTGGGACACCTTGGTTAGTAGATCCACTATCACCCAAATGGAATTCTGATCCCCCTTTGATGTCGGTATCCTTGTAATGAAATCCATCGAAATTCTCTACCACTTCCACATGGGAATATCAAGTGGCTATAGCATTCCTGAAGGCCTCTGATGATCTACCTTAACTAACTGGCGGGTAACACACTTGGAGACAAACTCTATAATGTCTCGCTTTATTCCTGACCATCAATACGGTCTCCTCATATCTTGGTACATCTTATCCCCACTCGGATGTACCGCAAACCTCAAACTATGAAACTCAGTCATAATCGTGTTACTCAAATCCTTGTCCTATGGAATAATTAGTCTCCCATTAAAATGTAGGCCTCCCTAAAAGCTGATCGAGTAAGACCATGCACCCTTAGCTAACAACTATCATACTCTAGCTTAGTAGAACTAATCCTCTGCATATGCCTTCACTACCCATAATATAATCTCAGCAGTGATAGCTAGAACTGACATGCATGCTCTGAAAATATCATCATCATGTTGAAGATCACTCCCTTCGCCTTTCAGACCTCTGCTAACTCCCCAGTGGGTCTTTGACTCAATGCGTCTGCTATTATGTTATCCTTCCCAGGATGATATTGTATATCAAACTGGTAGTCCTTCATAAATTCTAGCCATCGCCTCTGCCTCATGTTCAGATCCTTCTGTGTAAAGAGATACTAAAGTGACTTATGATCCGTGAATAACGTAAATTGATCCTCGAGAAGATAGTGCCTCCATATCTTTAAGGGACATATAACCACTGCCAACTCAAGGTCATGTATGGGGTAATTCTTCACATGGGGCTTAAGCTTTGGAGACGCATAAGATATATCCCTCTCCTCTTGCTGCAATACACCCCCAAGTCCCTGTAAGGATGCATTCATATAAACTCAGTACTCCGCTCCTCTCCTAGGAAATGCAAGTAGAGGTGTTGATGTCAATTTGTCCTTCAGCTCATCAAAGACTAACTAATAGTGAATAATCCACACAAACAGTACCCCTTTGCGAGTTAGGTTCGTGGATGGACCCACAATCTTCAAAAATCCCATAATGAAATGGAGATAATACCCAGCTCACCCCAGAAAGCTACGAATCTCTGTCGATGTCGTGGCTTATCCCCACTCCCTCACCGTTAATACATTACTCAGATCAATAACAATGCCCCTATCGAACACGATGTGGTCAAAAAACTATACCTCCCGTAGTCAAAACACACATTTCCTGAATTTGACATATAACCGGTGGTCCCGTAGTGTCTATAGAACCATATACAGATGCTTCTCCTCAGTTCGCGAGTAAATCAGAATGTCTTCTATGGACACAATCATAAACATGTCAAGAAACTCCCTGAATACCCTTTTTGTAATATCTATGAACACTATTGGCGCATTGGTGAGCCCAAATGACATCACCTTGAACTCGTACGATCCGTACCGTGATAGAAAAGCGGTCTTAAGAACGTCCACCTCTCAAATGCACAACTGGTGATACAATGATACAAATCAATCTTGGAGAAGTATGTGGCTCCCTTCAACTGGTTAAATAGGTCATCGATCCTCGGCAATTGATACTTATTAGTACTATGACTTTGTTCAGCTCTCTGTAGTCTACATACAAGAAAAATGCATCATCCCTCTTCTTCACAAAGAACACCGGTGCACCCTATGATAATGTGCTCTGGAGAATAAAACCCTAACCCAAGAGTTGTTGAATCTTATTTCTTAATTCACGCATATCTGAAGGGGCCATACGGTAAGGTGCTCAGGCAATCAATCTTGTTGTCGGTGCTAAATAGATAATAAACTTGATTTCTTGACTAGGTGAAAACTCGAGTATATCCTGGAATACATCCTTGAAATCTCTCACAATTGGAATCGAGTCTAAAGGAATAACTACCTTATGTGAGGTCTCATTCTCAATGTAGTATACATGGGTGCGCGACCCTCGATCCGAAAGAGGCATCTCCACTAAAAACATTTTCGGCCCCGGAATGGAGAACACTATAGTCCTCTCGTAACAGTCTATCGTTTCCCTCTAACCCGCCAACCAACCCATGCATAGAATAACATCATATCCCTCTATATCTTACACAAGAAGGTTTGCTGCTAAGCTCAGTCTCCCAATGATGATGTACACTCCTCTATATACCGAGTGCATAAGTGACCTACTACCCAACGGTGATTCTACACACATAAGGCGAGTGCCGACTGTATTTAAAGGACCGCTTGCTCACGTAAATCTAGTGGAAATAAATGAATTCTATGCCCACGTATAAAAATAATCATACCCCCATGCCCATAAATAGGAAATGTACCCTTGACTGTTGGTGACGCCTGAGGTGCTGGTGGCATGGGTACATCCCAAACGTCCTACACATGCTCGTAATGCATTTGTCCTGTTATTGTTGTGGGGCTGGTGGTACCGGTACTATAGGAAGTAATAGAGATTGTTGCCCCTGCTCGAAACCCTATTGATGTGCCTTGTCCTGCTGTGGAAATTATCTCCTCTTATGACCCTGTTGTCCACATATAATGCGCTGCACTGGAAAATCTCTCTACCTCTGGCCCTGCTGGCCCTGTTGAGGTTGATCCTGATGCTGTCCCTAGTGCCCTCAGCCCTGCTGGCCACTTCCATTACTCCCTTAGTCCTGACAACCCTCAGGAACCTGCTGCTGATTAGGGCCCCCTGACCCTACTTGTAACCCTGCCCTCTAGTCGGTACCCTCTTGACCGAAATCTTTTAGCAGTATCCCCCTGTCGGGAATCGTGCTCCTGTTGTCTCTATGCCTGCTGCTACGGTGCTCGGTTGGCACCACACCCACATGTTTTTCCCGGTTGGATGGATAGGCTCACCTCCTATCTTGACTCCCTTCATGAGGAAGCAATGGTCTTGGTTTTGTAATAATGCAACATTTATGACATCTGTATATGTCACCAACGCAGGGTCACTGATTAAGTGTTGCCTGATCCTCCAGGTTAATCCATCCATAAACTTTACCATATTTAGCTCCTCATTGATCACCTTGTCTAGTATAAAATTAGACAAACGTGTGAACGTATCCTCATAATTTGCCACTGAGAGGTCACCTTGAGTCACCTCACTAAACTTCTTTCGCATTTTGTTCACAACTGATGGCGAAAAGTACTTGCGGTCAAACCGCACCCAGAACTCAACAATCATAATTGTATCTCTCTCCATTGAGGTGGTAACAGACTCCCACCACTACAACGTGACCCCTACAAGTCTAAATTTGTCAAGCATCTGCTTATGAGTGTCTCTACACTCAACCATCTATAGGCAGATTTGTATGTCATTTTTCCACAGATAAGTTACTATCACATCTGAGCTTCTCGAAAACTTTGGTGGGTGACCTTTCTGAAAAGCCTCCCTAATTTTTTATCGCAGGAACGACCCCGGTTGGGCCTGAATCATTAGTTCCACTATAGGCTGTGGCTGAGTTTGTACAAAATGAACGGCCATGGCTGTCATCGCTGCATTGACCGCCTAGGCCACTATCTCGGACACCTGTGCACTCGTCACTATCCCCGGTGGTGGTTGTGGCTGAGGTACCCCTAGCTCCTGTCAAGCCTCCCTAACCTCATCTCTGATCGTTACTCTAGCCTCTCTTTCTCCTGAGTGGCATCTAAAATTTAAAATGAGTTGTACGAGTTCATAGTCAATACAAAATTTAATAGCAAAAGCACGATATCTCAAATACGTTAAGATAAAATCAACAGTCCTAATAATAGGGTTCTATATCAAAAGAACGCTACGCTAAAATCATAATAAGTTGTACAGATCCTATGGAAACTATAACCTGATACTCTGATACCATTTATGACACCCTGCCCTATTAAATCCTGGGTGATCAGTCATTTATTAAATTCAATCGGTTTCCCATTTGGTTCATTCTTAGTATCATTGTTGAGAACATATTAATTACTAATCACCTAGTAGTTAATTAAGTCGGTGCCAAATTTTATCTTTCGTTAAAAAAATAATGATAATACACGTAAAACTGAATTTAATCCATTCACACAATAATATATTTCAAACCATCACATGATATAAATAAAGTCTTATCGAATAAACCATCGGCTAAAAATCCCAAACCAAATAATGAATCGAACAGAATAATAAATAAGCCCCAACATAAGTCTGAACTGAATAACTGAATATATAAAGTTTGAATGGGGCAACATGCCCAACTAAAATACTGAAATGAAATCCTACATTAGGAATTAGAAATTGAATGGTTTAATCAAGTCCTGCAAGCCTCTACAGTGCTGCAGCTACGCGTCCCTATAATAGATTGTCAAGTTTGGCGTCCTAGTGAATGGACACCTAAAAGGTTTTGAAAATATTTAGAGAAAGTGTTAGAACCCAAAATATTTTTAAAACACTTAGCAAGTATTTATCATAAAATAAAAATCAGTTATTAGATACACATGTTAGGTTCATGTACACTCTCTAGAGTTTTCTCACCTCTTAATTAGTGCATGCCTAATGTTTTCTACCTAGTCCACCTAGTCATATTACCCATGTTAACTATACATAAGTATATCACTAACTTCCAACACATTTAAACCCCCGTGCCGCCCATATAGCATGCTAACCGATAGTTAACGTTCCTCGTACGTTATAAGAGTCAAAATTAACATTTCATTTATATTATCCTTTAATTAGTTAATTAAGTTTCACTACTTAATTCATTTCCTCATAAATATATTATTTAACTGTCTAATGTCACACGTAATATATATATATATATATATATAACATTAAAATATATAATTACTGTATCTCCCAGAATGACCATCATGAAATAAGCATACTCTGCTATCAGTCCACGTACCTCTCGTACTAAAATAAGGACTATTAGTTTGGCATGTCTCCTTGAACCCAAAAATCAAATCACAAGCAATGGAGGCGAACATAGTTCTAAGCTATGGACCACACACATACCTAACGTAGCCGAATGACATGCCGGTACAATTTTATTCATGCAAATAATGGTATGTTCAAAGTTCTATGTCCTGAAGCACTCATACAAACCTTACTGGCATCGTCAAGGTGGGATCGCCCACTGTGCGAGAACCTCCACAAGAACAAACAGCATAGGTATGCTAACACATAACATCAATCACATAATGGGTATGCACACAACCTATAAACACATTTATTCAGTAAGTATGCTCACAACCTAATAATTATCATTTGTACGTAGTGTACATCACTCGAACACTCGTCGTACCAATTATTTTGCAATTATTCTCCCTATCCCATTAATCCGAGTTTTATTTTCTACTCTAAGGGTCCTAGTTACCCCTTACATAAATTCAGTAGTTAAACCAATCATACCCTACTGGTTGACCTAACAAGTTAATTTGAAATTTCATAATTTATTCTCATTCTCTCGAATTAATTACGTTACAATTTACGCACGTTTAAACCTCGTCTTAATTCTCTCAATAAGACTAAATCCTAATCCCATCATAGGCCTACTGTAATATAATAAGTCTCTCATTATATTTTAATAAAGTCCCAAAATATTTCCTGACAAAAATATAGGAGCTCTAAGATTAAAAAGGGAAATTTGGTAAATTTGGTCAAACCGAATCGATTTGCCTTGCCGAATCGATTCTCCCTAGGGTCAAATCGATTCGTTTTATAGTAGGTTGTCTTCTTCGTTGATATTTTGCATTTTTTTCCATTTTCTTTTTACACAATTCTAATGATTCATCACCAAATATACAATCAATTGTCGCAAACGTTATATACATGCATAAGGATGATTTTTAACATAATTTTAACATCAAAATGTTATGACTTCTATTCAAGAACCGATTAAATCATCTATTCATAAGAAAAGCCTATATTCCTATGTTTTTCATTAATATTTGACATAAAACCCAAATTAAACTTATGGTAATTAACATATACCCACTAATTTCTTCTCCTCTACAGATGTTGAATCATACTACATGTAAGTCCTACCCAAAACATGAGTTTTAATCACTGTTTTCTTCCAAGAACATCAATTCATTCAATATATTGTGAAACCCTAACCACATGGTAATTATAACTTCAAAAGAAATTATAAATAAACACTTGCCTCTTATGGTATGATCTGATTTTGTGGTTTGAAGTTGGATTTGTTTGTCTTCCTTCCTAATTCACACTCCAAGGTTGATGATAATGCAAGAACAAGTTTGCAAGCTCCAAGTTCTCTCTTTAAAGCTTCAAAAATGGATTGTCCTTTTCTCTAATGGCCTCTCTAGGTTTTCTAATCTCTTAACCCTAACCTCTCCCATCTACCATATGATATAGGATTTAGAAATTCGTATCTCTATCCACCCTAGGCTACCAAAAGACTAAAATGCCCTCGAACGGTACTGGTTTAGTCCAAAAATTCCCTGGGACCCAACCAATACCCTTGAGTATACTATTTTGACTATTTCGACCCTTTCGGAGTCATCCGTGATCTCGAAATCATCATTCCAGTCAAACTAAATAAATATCCTATCTCAACATCAAATTAGTTTACTCGTGACTCCCGATTGAGATAAAATTCAATTACGGCAATATCACTCGCTATGATGCGTAATAATTTCCATAAATTATTTACCATTCACTTAGTAACCCTTGACACTCATTGTTATTTTACTAGAGCTAACAACATGCTTTAAAATTTAGACAACAATTTTGTTACCTATAGGATTCTCGGTATTGAAGAACCCAATGTGCTTCTTATTTTGTGCTTGGAATTCCACAGTAACGAGAGTTGGGGAGTTGGATAAACAAGGTTTTGTGGAGTTTGATGACTTGTAAAAAATGTAGACGAAGTAGTAGAATGAAACTATGATGGAGTGGAGTATTGAGGACCTATAGGTGTCAATAATTCGGGTGGTCGATTAGGAGAGGATTAAGATGGAGGAGTGTCGTTATGCGGTTGATTATCTTTGTTCCTATTTGACATTTCCAACAAATAAATAAATAAAACATTTAGCGAAGAATGTATAAAGAAAATGTTCAAGACTATAGACACACACACACACACACACACACACACATATGTATATACCTTTCAAGAGCTTTTAAATCATGCTCGATGTGTCTGGTTTCCATTTAATTGTTATTATTTTTTTATAAATTTGTGAAAAGATGTATGTGGCTAATTGGGCAGAAGCTTTTTTATGGTTTCGTATAAATGTCCTTGACAGGAGCTCAAAATCTTTATTCTTCTAGTTTTTTGCATGCTCACATTTAATGTGCATATGTTGTGAGATGTCACAATCTGGATGAATGCTTTATTTATGAAATTGAATCTACAATGGATGAATATTTTTTCTAGATTTTCTAATAGTGTCACTAACATCAGTGCATAATTGAATTTATGAATGTAAAATATATTCTTTATTGTCTCATCCCAGCATTCTGGCAAGAAAATATAATACGATCGAATAGGTATAGTTGCAAGAGATCAACTCTATGATTTATGAGGTAATTAAATTGCTCAATTTTCCTATTACCATACTGGTAGTTAGGAGTTCCCTATATATGATGTGCACTAATAAAAGAGGTTTTTGTGCGGACCAATTGTAACCTCTCTGTCATCCATTGAAATTAATTATTAGCATGACTCATTTTTTTCTAACAAGATATATAAAAGGAGGGTGTGAATATTACCATTTTTTTCTAATGTGAATGAGAAGATAAAAAATGTATAAAATATTTGTTTGCATATGGGATAACATATAAATACTAGGGTGTGAATGAACAACTCTCACTGAAATGAAGGATAATCATTCAAATGAATATATCCTTCATTCGCACAATATCATCACCAAAGAATTAATATTTTTCAATTGATCAATTAAACACAACAAGTCCAATTTTAGTTCACTTTTTATAAAATTGATCTTAAGATTAATATTTATCCACCAATGTACAAGACCTTCCACCAATTTGTGTTCACCCAGACAATAACCACTTGAGGAAAGGGTGAACACTATATCGACATTCATCCTATTTTCCATTAGACTATTTTCCATAAAAAGATAAGATAAATAAAATAACTTAAATATAGAAAGCAACTAAAATCATTTGAGCTTCAATAATTTTTCTCCAATTGTATGCGCACATGGAATGAGAAGAAAAAATGTCAACATATTATTCAATTAGAAGTAAAAACTGCAATTTTTATTGTTCATATTCCTAAAATGCGGAACCATGTACATAAACAATTGAAATAACAATTATTAACATTTTTAGAAATAATATTGTTAATTATTTACATATGAATTACTTTTTATGATATACACAACTATATGCATAAAGATTTGCGTACATATTGATTTCTAAATGACTTTTAGTTCTTAAATAACTGATGGGTACAAATGTTTAATCACTTTATAATTGAATTAACAAAACAATTTTATTTAATAAATATACATTAAAAGTTTTTTAAATACCTTAGTTAATCATATCTTTAAACCAATTCTAGCCACAAACAAAATAATTTTGTTTAATAATATCTATTAACCAAATTGTAGCCCAAATTTCAAGTTTACTAAAAAACATTCACACAAAAATGAACATCAATGAATCAAAGTTATTCCAACTATAACAAAAATAATTACATAAAAACCTTAATTGAAAATTTTTTCCCTAACATTTTTAGAAATAACATTTCCTCTAATTGAATAATATTTACATATTTTTAGGGATAAATTCATATAAACAAACATTTACATACATATACATATAAATAATCAAATGTTTAGGGTTAAATCCATGAAAGCCTTAATTAAATACATTTTTAGCATTGAATCCATACACACAAACATACGTATACATACAAATATAAGTACATAAACAGCATACATATATATAAAAATACATATATATGTTGATAAATAAATATATACATACACATGCCTATATATATATATACAGATAGAGAGGGTGGAGTAAGTGAGATAGAGGAGGGTCGGTGGTGGTGGAATCATAGAGAGAGAGTCCGTCCCAGTTTGAGGGAACATAAATGAAAATGCCTATTAGGGTTTTATTTATACTTGAAATCGTATCACGTTCTAGAGCATGAACGGTCCATAACCATTTTGAATTAATTTAAGTGGTTAGGATAGGTCAACATGTTCACGACCTAGAATTGTGACCCCTAAAAATCCCTTGTACCAGGTCACAGTTCATAACTGTGACCATTTTGAATTTAAGAGTTGTCGCGATTATGAACCATGCCCATATTTCACATTAACTTCTCATGGTTATTTTTTAGTGGCCATGGTTCATAACCATGACCCGTTACGTGACCATCTTGGTGCCAATTTTCCCACCATTGGGGTCACGGTTGGGTCACATTCTTGGGTCGTGACCATTGGTGTCACATTTCTGGACTATGACCAACTAATGGTGTATATCACCCCTTAATAAGGTAATATACCGGGCCACAATTTAAAATTCATGGTAACGGTAGTGGACCTTGACCATTTTGGGTTTATGGCATAGTTCATGAATAAGGTTTTATTTTAAAATTGGGGAAAATAGTGAAAAATTGGGCAGTAAGGCTACTCAAAATTTCAGCGAGTTTCGCATTGGAACTGAGAATCAAGGTATGAGTGTCCTAGGGCAGACATCTATGTGAGGGCTATGCATGGGACGTTAGTGTAATGGTTCACCCTTTGGCATGTCTTCCATGAAATACTTATTGATTATTAAGATAATCATTTATCAGTATGTGTGGATAAGCTATTTGATATACCCGACTGTATATGAATTACCTCATAAGATAACTTATGGTGATGGTACACATGAGATCGAATTCGATATAATTGACGTAAGTGAACGAGTTCCTGCTATATACCTCATGTCCTGAGTTTGGTCAAGCGATACGATACAGAAAAATTGTTTGATATATGTCGAGGGTACCTGGCTAATGGAAGGTGGGAGCCTCTGATTATGTTAACCATACCCTGCATAACCGATAACCCATCATAAAGTAACTCCCTAGTACGGGACAAATATAGGGTCCATACTCAATGCTCGTGTAATGTAATGTGGAAATTCATGAGTCCTAATTAGTATTTTTATGAAAAGTGTTATGTATGCTAAGAGAGATAAGTACAACTACTAATCATGAAGTAAAAGATGGAACATATACAAGTGGAATATGATAAAATAGCTACTATACAAATGAGTTAAAATATGTAAATATACAAGGGAATTATGTGAATAAGTACCAGTGAAGTAAATCATGGAAATGTGTACAATTATAGTGAATCATGTGCATAGAGATAAGTATGTACATGACATGGAGACAAACATACATGGGTGACATAATATGAGCATGGAAGATTGCATATGTGACAACATGAGAGAAGTAAAATACACAAGTGAGAAGAAATATGCGTTTATAAAAAAAGGACGTGGGGGAGTTAAAAACAAATCTCGTGTAAATAGAATCTAGTCCTAGGAACACCCTAGAAAGGTCGCCACTGTAGCCATCCCAGACCTGAGTGAAGCACTAACGCTCCTCATGTGGTGGCTATCAGGCCAAAAATCTAACAAATGGTCGTCATCAGCAAAGTGAGGTGTATGAATGTGTAAATATTAGAGTCGCCAACCTATTTCACTCAAAACATACAAAAGAGGTAGTCACCTACGAACAGATATCATAAAAGGCAACTAGTGCATACTAAACCAAATGAGACATGAGTTTGGAGACTATGATACAGAGTGTATAAGTGTTAGGCACCCACTTCATGAATATGTATATATGTGTAAAAGGTGTCGTGTGTGTGTGAAGTGTGAAAAATGGAAATATATGTGAGTGTGAAAGTGTGTGATTATGTGTGGGAGCGAAGTAATCATATCAATGCCATGAAAAAGATGGGAATGAATCTTTATAAGGAGATAAACTAACCAAACATGAATAAGTGTAATAGGAGAATGTATAAAATTCCTCAAATATGAACGATGGCCAAAATCATAGTTTACTATAAAAGATTGAATATGCATATATGTTACTATTAAGGAGATAATATAAATAAGAAAACTAACACTGGATAAAATATTCAAACTGCATGGATAAAAAACTAATATATGGATGTGATCTAAATTACACAAGTAAGGAAGGATTGAATCCCAAAATGAGTTCGAGATGCCTACATAGCCAATAATGGTATCAAAGTCATGTTGTTCGCAATAAGAAAAAGGCGAGGGCTATTTCATAGTACGAATCTAGAGTATTTATTTTGATTTATGAATAAATGAGTAAAATATGGTGAAAGTGTAGAAAAATGTGTGAGAAATCTAAATTGGGAATTATGGTGCAAACCCCACTTTATGGGATTTTTGGCTTATAAAAATAGACTTATAGATATATGTAAGAAAAAAGTGTAGGATTAATGTGAAAATGAATAAAAGAAACTAGAAAATATGCTAAGATCGCTAAGATATGCAAAGTGACATTTATTCATCTAATAATATGGAAAGGTGTTTGGAACTTCAAGCACTTATGAATTCTATTTTGATCACTTTTGTGGGATGAATTTTATTTGTGGATGATAGTGGTGGAGTGGTGGTGTAAGGTAAAGTTGAGAAAACAAGGTGAAAATGATGTATGCTAAATTTGAGGAAAGCTATCGCACTAGAATTGAGGTTGAATTCCCTCTCAAATGAGGTCAAGGTTTCCTTATATAGAATAAACCTAAATGAACAAAAGGCTAAGTCTGTCACAGGGACCTATTGGTCAGCATAGTTCCAACCCTGCCTACTGACAGTCCTGCCCATATGCACAACTAATTGGTTTTTTCCCCATAAAATGTGATTCGAAGTTCAATACGTGAACATCTAGGACAATTGGAAATAGGATTCAAAGCTCAATTATTGTGTGTTGGAGGATTATCATTTTTTGGAGTTGGCCAAAGTCAAATAAGGCCCATAGAGTTCTCAATTCTTTCATAGTTTGAGTTTAAATCAGGATTGGGGTCTGGGATTGAAGGGACTTTGTTTGGACCCCGTGAAAATCGTATGGGTGTTAAAATAGGGTGTCTACACCAATTGTCATAGGGGTGGACCTCCTGGTTGGCATATCCCCAAGCTCAATTTTCAAATTGTATGCATGTATTTTGGCCGATAGTTTCGAATCCTGGATGATTAAAACCTTCAAAAAGGTAATTCAGAGACCTATAAGCTTTATTTGGGGCGAATTCCGGGACTAAAAAAATATGAAGGTCCAATCAAGTCTAAAAGTTAGGAGATTACATGAGATCAAGTGTATTTTGAGATAATAAAGGTCTCGAAGAGGGAGATACGCAATGGAAACCCTTATAAAGTAGAATGGGTATGACAAAATGGGTGTCTACACTTATCAATAACTGTATATCAACGAAATTGTTTTTAATGTTAACTTTATGAGTGTTGTATTAAACATAAGATATCAAGAGAAATTGAAGCTCAAGCCCAACCGAATTGAGGCAAGGGGAACAAATAGGTGATTTGAGCTCACATTGTGCACCTCAAGACAGACTAATCTACCAAATGTAGCAGGCAGATATGTTAATCGACTCCTCCTCACATTAAGAAAACCAATCGAAGGAGATCTCTAATAGGATCCACAAGTTGAATTGTTATATTTGAATATATATCCAACAATGTCAATGACGAAAGACCTTATATAGTGACCGGTTAGGCCAAAATCTGGTTCTCAGATGATTTCACTAATATATAGTACTTAGTTTGGCATTTGAAAATTTGGGTTCTTAATTTGGTATTTGAGGAGGAACATGAAGTGGAAAAAATAGGGTATCTATTTCTAGACAACACCAGACAATAAGTCAAATTACACATTAGTGGTTTTATATAATGAGTATTAACATTCATCCATCTGTAAGGGGTTATGTCTAATTATGACATTCATACATGTGATTCTATCTCATTTTTCATCTTCGGGGGTTAACTAAAAAAGATGACATTATTACAGAGGGTTTAAGTAAAAAAAATCCCTAAAACTATTCCTTATTATTTTTAGTACACAATTATTGGATGAGCAATTAGTGATATACTAGGGTGTGCCTTTATAATTCTTTGTGAATTGCTATCAAAAGTTTGAACTTTTCCTGCGACATAAGAACTTTTTCACATATTTGGACCATGTGAAGTAATTGCATGGTGCAATAACTTTTGAGCCATTGATCTTACCATGAGATTATAAATGAATTATCTACATATAAGATCAATGGTTCTAAAGCGCACAACACCAGTAAATTAGAGTCACTACCGGGTATTGACTTTACATCAATCCATCTCGCTGCAATACAAAAGAAAAATAAAGAAATACTCGAGATTAATGGGGAGGGATGACATGTTAATTAATATACGTCAAGAAAGTCCAGTCTTATATTCTTCGCCACTTTAAAAGATTATGCAAGAAAAGAGTCATATTAAGGTCCCGTTTGTTTTCACCTCTGAAATCTAAATCTAAACCATTTGGATTTCAAAGGTAGTAATAATGCATTTATTTTTCGAAAGTTTCAAAGGTTAACAGTAACAATCTTCTCTTAATGATTCAAAGGTGCAAGACCCTTTGAATTTGCTCACTGAAATCTGAACGAAAATAAATTTATAATTATACCCTTACAATTTATTTGAAATTATCATGAGTACAAGTAATTCATGTTAGAAATATTCCCAAATAAAACATAAGAATAAAGAGTTATGAATACAATAAAACTCTTTGTTTATAGGATTCTCTAAAAATGTGTGTGTGTGTGTGTGTGTGTGCGCGCGTGTGCGTGTATACGTAAAGAGAGAGTGAGAGAGTATGCGCTTGTGTTCAAATAAGAAATAATATAATTAAATTCAGTTTAACTCAAACAAACCCTAAACATGCAACTAGGTGTGATTGAAACAAGATGAGATCATGCAATAGTTATTCAAGCACACACAATTGAGGAAAAATACCCCAAAGGGGCAAAACCATTTATTTCCATTATAATATTGTAACGTATAATTTCGGATTACAATGAAAATACAAGTGACTAAGAATTACCCTCAGGTGTCGGATTCTGTAGTCGGCGGTTGGAGATATCCCTTTCCAGTAGGGCAACAATGAAGAAGAAGAGCGGTCTTCTTCACAAGGGTTAAACAGCAAAGGATTATGTTCTAGGGCTACAAACAGATTCACAAATGTATGAGAGGTTGTGTGAATCAACAAAAAACTAGAGTCTTGGGACTCAACAGGTGAAGAATTAGAGTTTTTGTACTCTGAAAATCGTGTAAAAGTCTCTCTAAACCAACTCCCCGTAGTGGGATTAAATAAGAAGTCCTGGGCCTTAAAAATCTGGACACGATCTGTTCGAGTTTATCCAGGGCAAATCGATCCGGGTAGGCGGACCGGTTCTTTTTATTTTTGGCTTTATCGGTTTGCTATCGGTCTGGGGTGTACTGGCTTTTCAGCAAGAGGATCGGTCCGGCACAGGGGCGGACCGGTCCGCAGGCGGATCGGTTCTTTTTCTCTGGGCGAACCGATCCGGCCTGCCAGACTTTTGGTTCCTCCTCTTCTTTGATATTCGGATCCGTTGATGACGATATGAATCTTGAATTTCTTCAACGGTGTAACGGCGTACGACATAACAATTGATAATGGACAAAAATGTCCTTACAGAGAGAGAGATACAAAAATACACGATAAAGGTGTGAAAGAGTTTCATCTTTGCAATCTATTAAAAATATCCACATATATGTCTCTTCTTCTTCTTCAACGAATTTGTGTTAATCTATTTCTACAACTATAATTCTTCTTCTTCAATGAATTTGTGTTAATATGTTTCTATAACTGTAAAAAAAAACTAATATTCAAACCTCAAATCATATCAAAATATTTTTAAGGGCCTTCACTTCTACATAAATTCGTGGTTATAATATTATAAAAAACTGTATCATTCTTAGTTTTTTAGAACTATGTGTTTATGGCTTGTGGTGAGATATGTATCCATCCTTATAAGATAGAGTGAAAGTCCTATTATGCAATGGCTAAAAAGATTACAACACACATCTATTCTTGATTTTCCGATTATTATTAAGCACCTTTAAACATGCATTGTGAAAACAATTAATCAATTTTATCTTGCCTTAAACATACATCTAAGTAATATAGAAAGAGTAAAATAAATCAATAAACCACAACACGTCGATGTATGAGTAAAATCCACAACGAAAAAAACCTCGAATGCCCCAACCACACAAATTCACTATAATATAGGAATTCCACAAAAGCGACGGACATACTTACTCCACTTCGCTAGACTCCTTTAAGCCTTAGTGCAGTCTTCACACCTTGAACTTTTTCACAGCGACACACATGAATCCACCCACAAATACTAAAGCGCATGATCCTCATGCATCTCTGTATCCATCGATTTTGGCAGGCAAACCATCTAATTCCAACGAACACGGAATCCACCGTATAAAGAAAAACTAAACAAAGATAAAGATTTATTAAACTTTGGTGCTCAAACATGAGATCTAAAACTAGCATATTACGTTATAACATGGATCTCAAATGATTGAGTGTTAATTATGGTTCTGAGGTTCCTGGATTCTTCGTGGAAAACAAATTTTGAAAGCCTTAAACTTGAAAACTCTTTGCCAGCCCTACTATTTATAGAAAACGGGAAAAATGTGGCGGCAAACTTTTCGAGAAATCTCATTCGAATGAAAATCATAGGGCCATTTAAACGAGTTATGCATTCTCATTTGAACGAAATAAATCTCGTTCGAATAGGTAGTTAAACTCTTTTGAACAACCATCGAACAAGCTTTGAATTAAAATTATTTGTATACAAAAAAATCTCATTTGATCCTCACTTCATGCTCGTTTAAACGAAATACTAATTCTCGTTTGAAGCAGGTTATTCGAAAGACCTTAAAAAACTTGTTTGAATGGGAAATAGTACTTCATTTAAATTCCTTGTAAAAATAAAAATAAATTAATTTTAAAATACTTTTTATAAAATTGGCCTCAAAACATTTTTTTAAAACAGCACCCAAATGTATCCATGGATCAAATGTAATATGTATTTATACCTCACTCAGATCCCATGGACGTTGAAGACAAAACTTGTTACGAAACACAACACGATGATAAAGTTTCTTTACTTGGCCGCTATGGTCTTCTATCATGCATCATAGGCATAAAGGATAAACAAACTCAAATCCTAACCTTTTACTCAAACGGTTTTGTCCAAACGGAATAAAGCCAAGTTACATACAAATTAACTCGATTAGAATTTTTTCCTTACAAATCCCCCATTTGGATATTCCGGGATAAAACTAAAAACAAAAACCTATAGACCATCAATCTCTCCTAAGACTCAATCCCAACCCCAAAAGGAAAAGGTATAGACACTTGATCGACAAAAACTTTAAGTACCTTTTCTCTTGTGAAACTTTTATGCATCGTTGCTAAACTTGCACACTTGGCACACCTTTTAAATGAAAAGAGAATATAAAAATTACATCTCATATGAAAAAAATAACCCCCCTCCCCTTTGTTAGACATCTCCCATTTACAGTATGTACCCCCTTAGGTTTGATATCACCCCTTTTTTATTCGATAATAGAAAAAGGTAAATTGCATAATATAAAACAACTTCTCTACCTAAATGTAACACATGTGAACATAGAGGGAAACAAGCAACATCATGAAATGATGTGAAGTGAAATGCAATGACAAAAAACTTGGTAACACAAGCACAAATAATCCACACAATGAAAACAAATGGTACCAATGTAAACATGTAATAAAATAGACCAAAATGTTCATTTTGACATGCCAATTTGATACAAATATGAAGCATAAGGCAAACACAGATTAGATGCAATATATATATATATATATATATATACACATACATACATATAATGCACAATCATATATAGGTATAAACACCATAAAAGACACAAAACACATAAAATTTCCACACTCGTATGGCATAAATGTGTCTAAACCAAATGTGTTTCGGAGAGAAGGGGTCTGAACTAGAAAACAAAAGAAATATATCCCAATCACTCAAGATAGTCCAAGGAGTTTTATTTGACTTCATTGACTTATCAAACTTCGATTTAGACTCAAATGACAAATAATGTGAACTCATAATGGGCAAGAATATACGATGTACACTAGATTATAAAAATATTGATGATTATCAAATCAATAACATCAAACATTCAAGATTAATTAGGACTCATTGCGCAAACCATTGATTTTGAACATATAACACCCTCAAAATAAGCATATATTCTTTTTTCTCTCTTTTCCTTTTGAAGATATCATACTTTTGAGATCAATACAAAACCTGACATTGGGAATTCTTTTCTTTTCTTTTTATCTTGCCTCTCTTTTCTTTTAGGCTCCCAAATGCTGGCCTTTCACGCAAACAAGATTTCTCCCTTCATAGCCCCTTTCCATTACACCCTTATATTTATTAAACAAAAACAATCTCTCGAGCAATGGTTCTTACATGCACAAATCCCCCAATCAAATAGATATGTATATGAAATGATTGATAGGAGAACACCGTACTCAGGTTACGCAACCTGGGTAGTTAAAATCCAAAGAGCTCTAGTTCAAATATCTGTGGAGGCATATACAAAGTGAATCCATTAATCAAATCAAGTCTAAAAACTCCATACAAGCATGACTAAAAACGATCTAAAGCATTATAAATCGTAATCAAGTGTCCTAGCCACATGGAAAATATGGAACGAATGAGATTCAAACACACTAACATGCCATAAAAAATGTGTAAACCCAAACTACAAAAAACAAAATAAAAATATTTTTCAGTTTAAAAAAAAATCAACAAAATTCTCAAATGATAAACAAATATGTTTGTACTTTTCTCATATAGACCCAATAAATTGTAATACCCCGCACTTTTATGGATAATTAAAAATTCATAAGTAAGTGTAATTTTAGAATTTAAGAAATGATCGTGAATAGTAATTTTTGGAGTTTTCAAGGATTAAATGATTTTGGATGTGTATTATAATTACTTTTCGGATTAAGTGAATAAGTTGGAGTATTTTATTATATGTCGTTGCTGGGTAAAGCGACAGAAGAGAATATTTTAATGGAAAAACCCGCATTGAGATGTATTGGGTTAAAATAGTGAATTGCGGCCAAGTACCTCGGATGGAAATTTCGATTGTGCGGTTGGTATCAGAATGGCCGAGATAGTCAGATTAGAGTATCCCGGGGAAGAAATTGAGTTTCAGGAATTTTTGGACCCGTAGGGACTCGTAATTAAGTAAACGAGTCATTTTTGGGTTTATTAAGGGATAAACCCTTTTCTTCTCTTATAAGGTCACGAGAGAGAGAAAGAGAATAAAGAAAAGAGAGAAAATAAGAGGAAAGGAAAGAAAAGAGGAAGAAGAAAGGGGATTCTGAACTTCGCAGGATTCGACTCGAGGTCGTCGAATTTCATCCTCCAAGCAAGTGTATACTTGCTCTATTTCATTTTGTGCATTTATTTCATATTATAATTGGTAAACTATATAATTTTTGGTTAGAACCCTTAAAATAAATTTGGAAAATTTGAGTATGAGTTTACAAATTGATGTATTGTAAACTCTTAATGATTTCTAGTGTTAAATACATGATGATGGAATGTAGAAATGGGAGAAATGATAAAACTGGGGCTTTGATGTGTTAGTTATAAATCAGTGCTAGGATGATTGTGGTGATGTTGGTTGAGATTAGAAACCATAAAAATGGAGGTTGGGTTGATATTTGGAACTTTGGAGATGATGATGAATAGTAATGCAACGGCCTTTCCGAATCAATTAGGCCCTGATGCGAATCGATTCGACTCTTGATCAAAAATTGAAAATTATAGATCTTTTCGATACGGTCGCGTGGACACCAATCGCATATTTTGCTGATTTTTTTTGGATTTATAATGATTTTTCTACGGAAGGTTGTCCGAGATCAAAATCGCTAGTCCGAAATTAAGGCTAGAATTATTTGGAGATAAATATCAGGAGTTCCCAAATAGAGTGTTAGGACCTATAAAGGACTTGAGGAGATATGAAAACTGCGGGTTCGTTGAAATATATCCGAGTAATAATTTAAACGGATATTGGATTGAGTTTTGGGTTTTGGGGATATATATAAAACCTAAGAATATTTGGAGATTTCGGACCATCCGAATCGATTCGGACAAGACGAATCGATTCGGTACAAGACAGTAAGAAAGTAGAACCATTTTGAATTAATTCGGACAGGACGAATCGATTCGGTGGCCAGCGAATCGATTCGGGCAGGCCGAATCGATTTGGTCCTGGGAGATTTTTGAGGTTTTCTCCTTTAAGTTTAGGGAAATTTGAACTATGGTTTTGGAGATTATTATAGGGGATTATAGATATGATATTAGGACTCCTAGATAATGGTATTGAGGGTGAGTAAATCCCGAAATGAAATAAGTAACCTCGGATTAATTTAGTGTACGTTATGGGGTATGAATTTAATGACTTATTGGGAATACTTTTGGGTTTAGTATCGTGAGTGTGCGAATACTCGAATATTATTAATTATGAGAATCTTTGGGATTATTGGTCATCCCTATGTGTGATTGGAAATTATGGTAATTTATATTTATTTAAGGAACTATGTGGATTATTTATATACTACGTGAGTAAAGTATATATATTATATGGTACGGATATGTATATGTATATATATATATATATATATATATATATATATATATATATATATATATATATATATATATGTGTGTGTGTGTGTGTGTGTGTGTGTGTGTGGATGGAATATATATATGTGAAGCATACCCCCTCTAATGCTATCATTGGAAGTTGTGCGATGTGGGTGAGCACCCTGGCTCGATGAGTAGGGTGTGGATATTCCCCAGGTCATAGCGTCCATTGTGATATTGTGTGATTTTTATTAGGGGTGAGACGTGGTGGGTATGTTTCGTCTCATTACCGGGGAGGAACTATGACCACTTCTCAGACGTTGTGTGCGTGTGTTGGTCGGGATGTCAGTGATATTGAGTCCGATCGCTGGTCCCCAGGATGGTATGTGAGTGATGCCCTGGAAGATGATAGCATTGAGAGACCGCATCCTCGAGTTATAGCTCGTTGGGATGGTTATTGTACTTGTGTGTATAGTACATTATTTGTGTATGAGAACAAGTTATCATATCTCTATGAGAGTAAAGAGATAAAATGAATATGAAATGAAAAATATTGAATTCTCATTCCGGGAGATATATCCGAAAGTGTAATATGATACGTATGTAAAAGTGAGTATGGAAGTTAAAGATGAGTATGATAATGAATATAAAGCTGTAGTATATATATATATATATATATATATTATTGTATGAGTCTTATATTTACGTCATGTGCTGAGGGTCTAATGGATCTCGACGATTGACCTTGGTAAGTAGTAGTGTATCGGGAGGGTTCCTTGTTGGATTTCACTTTGCGAGACACCCCACGCACGAATATGGCATAGCGTTGAGACTGGGGAGAAGTTGAGCCCTTAGTACTTGGGTTGTTTAGGATTTCTATAGTTTGGGGGTGATGGATTAGTTAGGCAGTGTGGCTTGACTAGGATGTTTAGAGGGATGCGCTAGGTGTGCACTATTAGAAGAGAGGTGAGGGGTATCTCATGGGAGTACGATACCAATTTAAATATGAGATAAAACACATTTTTTTAAATAAAGTATATATTCACTTGCTAAATATTTTTACAACTCGGGCTCTGACTCGTTTCTACTTTTTTCCTCTCTTGCTATATATTATATTTATATAGGTGTCCAGACACAGGGACGCGTGGATGATAATTCCTTCAAGTCAGACGTGTGCTGCGGCAGCTGTGGATGCATGCAAGTTTTCTATAGACGCTTCTATCCTTGTAATCTAGATAGGAGATATTGTATAAACATTCAGGCTGATAACCCAACTGCTTTTATTTATTCTTTTACAGCCTTTCTTTCCGAATTCAATTGGGCTGTATTATTGTTACCGAGTGTTTGGTTATCTTATTTCTTTTAGTTTTATTTATATAAACTGTGTGAATGTTTTTTTTTTGTATAGTTTGTTTAAAAAGATTAGTTAAATAAAATTATGGCGCCAGCCCAATAGGTTATTATTAATTAATTTGGTTTTCGACGGTGATGCTAAGAATGAACCATATGCGAATCCTATTTTAATTTGGTACAGGAGTGATCGCCCGATATTTTATTAGGCGAGGTGTCACAGATGGTATCAGAGCATTAGGTTCTAGTGTCCTTAAGAATTTGTGCGGATGTACTACGCTTTCAGCGTTGCTCTCAATTTGTTATAGAGCCTTATGACTAGGATTATTGATTCCTCTTGTGAGATTTCGTTCTCCTGCCATATTATAAGATTATAGTAATCTTTTACGTGCTCGTTCGAGATTCGTGTGCTGATCGAGGAAGGAGGCAGGAGGAGGAGCTTAGCTAGAGCAGTGAGTTGAAGTTGGAGACTAGGACCGTAGTAGAGGTCCTTCTCCTTGTGGCATTTTATAAGAATTATGGCAATGACTACTAAAGAATAGTAGTTATGAGTACCCTAGTACCGCTGTAATAGAGAGTGGTACTAAAGTTTAATTACCCAGTGAAGCTAAGGGTTCGAAAGGGATCTTACGGATAGTTTTAACCGTGAGTCCCCATGATTTAGCAGGAATGAGAAGAATGCAGTTTTAAATTATCCACATAAGGTTCGGTCAGAGGCCGATAGTGAATAAAGAGATTTATGGATAAGCGAATTTTGTACTGAGACGAGGTAAGTACAATAAAGAGAGAGCCTTTCCGAGGAATGATAGGCTCAGTAGATAAGTGTTGCTAACACTTATGGAGAATGTGTATGTTCGAGGACACCATTGGTGGACATCCACCCAGGGAATTCGTTAAAATGGGGTTGTTGAGGCCGGTGGTGAAGTTTCATTTTAATGAAGAAGTTAAAAGGACTATGAAGGTGATTGTCAGGATCGAGGCTATAAAGTCCGATGATACTGATAACTTTTATATGGTGAGGGTGGCCAGAGATGGAGGAATATTGCAATGTGGAAGTGTATAACCACACGTTTTGATCTTGTTCGGTAGGAGTTAAAGGACAAGGGTAGGGTGCCTAGATGAGGCATAGAGTTAAGTAATTTTGATTCAGTTAGGGCAAGTGTACCATGTTCGAGAACCATTTGGAGTAGCTAGGGAGATTGGCGAAGTTATTATTATGAGTTTCACCTCAGGTGGAGGAGGTATATTTGGCGTGACTAGATAGAGTCGCGGTATTTCGCTAACCCTAGATTCGTGTGTGTAATTCGAGCTTTGTGGAAGTTTCGATAACATTATATAATGTATGTCTATGTATTTTTCCGCGGTAGCGGAATTTTATTTTCCTTCATTAGCTATAAAAGTGGGTGTTGATATTTTGAATATATAGCTAGTTTGTATTACTCGTTCTATGTATGATATACGAGTATAGTATTATTATGAGTATATTATGATATTCGTTGTTCAGAGCGATAGCAGGCTAATGATGGCAAGACTATCGTGTTGGCGGTTCCAGAGTGAAACAGGTTGTTGTTGTAATATCTCACCTGGATACAGGTTGATTTTGCCTTTATTATATGTATATTTGGAACTTTGGTGAAAAAATGTTTCATTATCATGAATTGAGTGCGAGGCGACCTTATAGGTGTGATTTAAGGTATAAAGGGTTTATTGTTGAGCTGTGAGTTTAAGCTCATTATTGTTTGCGCAAGGACTTAGTGTTAGTGCGAGCGCTTGATGTTATGGCTCCTGGGCAGAGATAGGAGTTCAAAACACATTTTGTTGAAAGAGGGATAGGTCTCGGTTGCGTATTTAAAGCTAACGAACCTCCACGATCGATAAAGTTAAGTAGTAGTGTATTATAGGGGTTCCTTGTTTGGATTTTTCTTGCGAGACGCTCCACGCATGAACCTTGACGACGTCGGGAGTGGAGAGATGTTATAGGATGCGAGGATGTTGGTTTTGTTGATAAGTTATATAGTGTGGAGGAAACACTATAGACTGAGGGCCATATGATGATGGTATGATTATGAAAATATAAGTGCTATGGAGAAGCACTAAAGTGGTCCTCTCACTGTAAGTAGGTGGGTGATGCTAGATTTAGAGAAATTGATTAAAGGCTTGTAGCCAGGCCTTAATGAAAAGGGAAATTTTGGAGGAAGTATATTTTGGGCGTGATGTTCATAACAGGTTTGAAGGGAGTAAGTTCAATAGAGTTAGTGGCGCCGATATAGGAAGATGTGGGAAGTAAACCACAAGATGATTGGTTGATTAACCTTGAGAAGAATTGAATATTAAACCTTGTGTGAGTATTACACTGAGGAAATAAGGCCCATTGTTTAGAGAGAGTGTACATGTCGAACGTTTACAATGGTAGTGCTGATAGGCATGGGTTAAAAGGTTTATGGGCACATTGGTAAATTGGTTTTATATACCGCCTGAGATAGAAGGAGCGTAGTATATAGAGTTAAAGATTTTGCCGAGAGGGAAGGATAGTATAATATAAACCTTGATAGAGGTGAGTGCTGATTGAGGGTACGGTTAAGAGCTATTGGGTAGTACCATCTCACTTGGAGGCATTAAGATGTAGAGTGATTCACGATCCTAGGTTAGAGTTGGTATTATCGGTTATATCTGAATTTCGAGAACGAAATTCGGTTGTAAGGGGGGGAGTATATAATACCCCTCACTTTTATGGATAATTAAAAATTCATAAGTAAGTGTAATTTGGGAATTTAAGAAATTATCGTGAATAGTAATTTTTGGAGTTTTCAAGGATTAAATGATTTTTGATGTGTATTATAATTACTTTTGGGATTAAGTGAATAAGTTGGAGTATTTTATTATATGTCGTTGCTGGGTAAAGCGAAAGAGGAGAATATATTAATGGGAAAACCCGCATTGAGATGTATTGGGTTAAAATAGTGAATTATTGTCAAGTACCTTGGATGGAAATTTCGATTGTGCGGTAGGTCTTAGAATGGCCGAGATAGTCAGAATAAAGTATCCGGGGGAAGAAATTGAGTTTCGGGAATTTTTGAACCCGTAGGGACTCGTAATTGAGTAAAGGAGTCATTTCTGGGTTTATTAAGGGATAAACCCTTTTCTTCTCTTATAAGGTCACGAGAGAGAGAAAGAGAAGAAAGAAAAGACAGAAAAGAAGAGGAAAGGAAGGAAAAGAGGAAGAAGAAAGGGGATTTCGAGCCAAACTTCACGGGATTCGACTCAAGGTCGTCGGATTTCATCCTCCAGGCAAGTGTATACTTGCTCTATTTCATTTTGTGCATTTATTCCATATTATAGTTGGTAAACTATATAATTTTGAGTTAGAACCCTTAAAATAAATTTGGGAAATTTGATTATGAGTTTATAAATTGATGTATTGTAAATTCTTAATGATTTCTAGTGTTAAATTCATGATAATGGAATGTAGAAATGGTTAGAAATGGGAGAAATGATAAAACTCGGGCTTTAATGGTTTTAGGGTTTAAATCTAAGAGAAATGGTTTAATACCACAAATAAATTGATGTGTTAGTTATAAATCAGTGCTAGGATGATTGTGGTGATGTTGGTTGAGATTAGAAACCATAAAAATGGAGGTTGGATTGATATTTGGAACTTTGGAGATGATGATGAATAGAAATGCAGCGGCCTTTCCGAATCGATTCGGCCCTGATGCGAATCGATTCGGCTCTTGGTCAAAAAATAAAAATTGTAGATCTTCTCGATACGGTTGCGTGGGCACCAACCGCGGATTTTTCTTGTTTTTTTTGGATTTATAATGAATTTTCTACGGAAGGTTGTCCGAGATTGAAATCGCTAGTCAGAAATTAAGGCTAGAATTATTTGGAGATAAATATTAGGGGTTCCCAAATAGAGTGTTAGGACCTATAAAGGACTTGAGGAGATATGAAAACTTTGGGTTCGTTGAAATATATCCGAGTTATAATTTAAATGATATTGGATTGAGTTTTGGGTTTTTAGGATATATATAAAACCTAAGAATATTTGGAGATTTCGGACCAGCCGAATCGATTCGGACAAGCTGAATCGATTCGGTATGAGATAGTAAGAAAGTAGAACCATTTTGAATCGATTCGGACAGGACGAATCGATTCGGTGGCCAGCGAATCGACTCGGACAGACCTAATCGATTTTCTCCTTTAAGTTTAGGGAAATTTGAACTATGGTTTTGGAGATTATTATAGGGGATTCTAGATATGATATTCGGACTCCTAGATAATGGTATTGAGGGTGAGTAAACCACCGGGATGAAATAAGTAACCTCAGATTAATTTAGTGTACAATCTGGGGTATGGATTTAATGACTGCTTGGGAATACTTTTGGGTTTAGTATCGTGAGTGTGCGAATACTCGAATATTATTAATTATGAGAATCTTTAGGATTATTGGTCATCCCTATGTGTGATTGGAAATTATGGTAATTTATATTTATTTAAGGAACTATGTGGATTATATATATACTACGTGAGTAAAGTATATATATTATATGGTACGGATATGTATATGTATATATATATATATATATATATATATATATATATATATATGTGTGTGTGTGTGTGTGTGTGTGTGTGGATGGAATATATATATATGTGAAGCATAACTCCCTCTAATGCTATCATGGGAAGTTGCGCGATGTGGGTGAGCACCCTGGCTCGATGAGTAGGGTGTGTATATTCCCCAGGTCATAGCGTCCATTGTGATATTGTGTGATTTTTATTAGGGGTGAGACGTGGTGGGTATGTTTCATCTCATTGCCGGGGAGGAACTATGACCGCTTCCCAGACGTTGTGTGCGTGTGTTGGCCGCGATGTCGGTGATATTGAGTCTGACCGCTGGTCCCTAGGATGGTATGTGAGTTATGCTCTGGAAGATGATAGCATTGAGAGACTGCATCCTCGAGTTATAGCTCGTTGGGATGGTTATTGTACTTGTGTGTATAGTACATTATCTGTGTATGAGAACAAGATATCATATCTCTATGAGAGTAAAGAGATAAAATGAATATGAAATGAAAAAGAATGAATTCTCATTCCGGGAGATATATCCGAAAGTGTAACATGATACGTATGTAAAAGTGAGTATGAAAGTTAAAGATGAGTATGATAATGAATATAAAGTTGTAGTGTATATATATATATATATATATTATATGAGTCTTATATTTACGTCATGTGCTGAGGGTCTAATGGATCTCGACGATCGACCTTGCCAAGTAGTAGTGTATCGGGGGAGTTCCTTGTTTGGATTTCACTTTGCGAGACACCCCACGCACGAATATGGCATAGCATTGAGACTGGGGAGAAGTTGAACCCTTAGTACTTGGGTTGTTTAGGATTTCTATAGTTTGGGGGTGATGGATTAGTTAGGCTGTGTCGCTTGACTATGATGTTTAGAGGGATGTGTTAGGTGTGCACTATTAGAAGAGAGGTGAGGGGTATCTCATGGGAGTGCGATACCAATTTAAATATGAGATAAAACATATTTTTTTAAATAATGAATTTATGCACTTGCTAAATATTTTTACAACTCGGGCTCTGACCCGTTTTTACTGTTTTCCTCTCTTTCTATATTATATATATATATATATATATATATATATATATATATATATATATATATATATAGGTGTCCAGACACATGGGCGCCTGGATGATAATTCCTTCGAGTCAGACGTGTGCTGCTGCAGCTGTGGATGCATGCAGGTTTTCTATAGACGCTTCTATCCTTGTAATCTAGATAGGAGGTATTGTATAAACATTCGGGTTGATAACCCAACTGCTTTTATTTATTCTTTTACCGCCTTTCTTTGTGGAATTCAATTGGGCTTTATTATTATTGATGAGTGTTCGGTTATCTTATTTCTTTTAGTTCTATTTATATAAACTGTGTGAATGTTTTTTTTGTATAGTTTGTTTAAAAAGATTAGTTAAATAAAATTTTAACGCCAGCCTAATAGGTTATTAGTAATTAATTTGGTTTTCGACAGTGATGCTAAGAATGAACCATATGCGAATCCTGTTTTAATTTGGTACAGGCATGATCGCCCGGTATTTTATTAGGCGGTGTGCCACATAAATGAAAAATTGAAATATAAAAGATGTAAACGTCATATAACTAGAAATACCATATAACATGAAGCACAGAAGCTGGTGTATGGAAACATGCAAAAATAATCAACCATTAGATATAACATGATAATAGTCATGTGTAAGCATGTGAGAATCAATAAGTTTAACATTTATTGCTTTTAAATATGATTTTCTTACCCACATAGGTGTAACGTAACGATATTTGGTTTGGGGAACCTTGGTGACACTAGAGTTAGACTCTCTAGAAACTTTTCAAAGATCATAACAAAACCTCCTAAGGTGACCTTGCCTAATACCATGTGTGTAAGTGTAGATACGATGAGGAATGTTACCCTTGGGATGACATTTTCTAACGCCCATAGCTAAGGCCTACTTTCTCAAAGCATTGCTCTTGGATTTAGTAGCGGAAGCATTATTATCACCTAAGTCAATTCCAAAATTGTCATTTTTTATTTGGACGGTGCCTAAAATATTATTAAGATTCACCGACCTAATTTCCCAAAATAAAATTGACGTGACTTGAGTCTCTTAATTTGTCCTAAAAATCTTCAATCCTAGACTCAAGAAAACACCTAGACTCTTTAAACAATAGGGACTCATTATTCAAATTCTCAAGTAAACCACGAAGTCTCTCTCTTTCTTCCTCAACGTACTTGCGCGTCTCCCTAAGATTCTTCTCATATGTCCTCAAATCCTCAATCAATATTGAATCATCAATGCCTATGACACGTTCCTTCAACTTTGCCTTTAACTTCAAGTTGACATTTTTCAATATTAATGACTCAATGTGTAGCTCACGTAAGGCCACTTGAATCTCACTCTCCTCCTCCTCATTATCTTCTTTTTCTTCTTCCTCACCACTCACTTAGGAAACAACAGACTGAACCTTGGAATTGTCATACAAATGATCATCTTCATCGACGAAAGATTTTTCATTTAAGACCACATGACTAGCTATGAGCGTGATGTAATTACGCTCAATGGGGAAATTATATTCCTCTTTCGATTCACTGTCTCTAAGAGTAACATTGTAAGAAGCTTTATTCTTGCCCTGTCTCTTATGCTTAGTGGGACCTATGGACATAACCCTCACACCCAAATGATCTGTCTGATTCATCCTTTTAAAAAATTCATTTTTATTCCTTTTAAAATCATGATCTTTAGGGAACTTTTTAGCCTTATTAAATTTATCCTTCTCAAATTTCTTTTCATCAAATTTTAAGTTTTGTTTTTTAAACTTGAGAAATTTCCAGAATTTCATAGCGAACGTGGCTATATTATCATAATCAATAACAGACTCTTCATTTGAAATTGGTGTTTCCTCCTTCCGGGATTTCAAAGTAATTACCTTATCTTTTTTCTGCTTATTAAGAAGAAATATATCTAGCTCATTCATTTGAATGTTCCCCACAAGCTTTTCGAGTTTCATAGATCCAACATTTCCCAACTAGTTCACAATAGTGACTTTGGGATTAAATCTTTGAGGTAAGGACCTTATATTTTCTTCAAAGCTTAGGTTTTATGGATTTTATCTCCCAAGTTAAAAGATGATTTTAAAATATCAGAAAATAACGCATAAAACTCACCGAAGGTTTCGCCTTTGTCCTGATGGTTTCAAAACCGAGTGGTTGTATTTTGAAGTTTGGAAGATTTAACTTCATTAGTTCCCTTATGGTGAGTTGAAGTATGTTTCAAGTCTATTTGGATGCTTCACACAACATAATTAAGGAGAACTCCTCTGATGTAACCGCACTGAACAAAGCATTCAGATCACGAGAAATATAGTTACACAACTTATGTTCATCCTCACTCCATCTCTCAAAGGTTTTAAGGACAATAATATCACCTACTTATGTTGTGGATGGAGTCCACCTCATTTCTGTGACTACCCATACTCGCTCATTAAGGGACTTAAGCACAAATTTTATATGTATTTTTCAGTACGCATAATTCGACCCGTCAAACAAAGGTGGCTTAGATATTGATTGGCCCTGCATATAAAAACCTCTTGGATTTAGGCCTAAATAACTTATAGACTCCCGCTTTGATACTAATTTCAAAGTGCTAGTATGCCAAGGTTAAATAGATTACCACACATCACTAACTTTAATTTCCCAATTAAATTAAATCAATAAATAATTAATCTAATTTTAATTACACACCTTTTAAACATGTGTTCTGAAAACATTAATAAATTTATATTAACCTAAATATACATCTAAGTGATATATCAAGAGTAAAATAAATCAACGAACCACAACATGTTGATGTACAAGGAAAACCACAATAACAAAAATCTCGAACACCCAACAACGCAAAATTCACTATGATATAGGAATCACATAAAAGCGACAGACATACTTACTCCACTTCCCTTGACTCCTTCAAGACTTGGTGTAATATTCACTCCTTGATCTTCTTCACAGCAACCAATAGGAATCCACCCAGGAATGCCACAACGCGTGCTCCACACATATCTCGGTATCCACCACTCTTTGCTAGCAAATCTTTAAACCACAACACACACGAAATCCACCATATTAAGCCAAACTTAGCAAAGATGAAGAATTGTCAAACTTTGGTGCTTAAACATGAGATCTCAAACTAGAATATTAGGTTGAAACTTGGATATCATATGAATGGATCACTAGACCAAATTTGTCAAATTGTCACGGTCATTAACCATGATAAGTCCAACTTGTCAAGGTCAATGACCGTGACAAGTCTGGGGGTGATAACGTTTGTTGTCACGAACTTATCACGGTCATTGACCGTGACAAGTTCATTAGACTTATCACGGCCATGTCATGGTAAATGACCTTGATAAGATTTATCACGATCAATAATAGTGACAAATTCGTGGCATTTAAAAAAAAATTATCACGATCATTGACCGTGAAAATTCTGGGCAGAATGAAAAAAAATTTGCTAGGCAGTATGGCCACTGCCACTGCCCAGCAGTATATTTGTACCTATTATGGCAACGCTGTACCTGTTCAAACATCATCTATCCAAATAAAATAGAGATAATTCAAATATAAATTCAAAACAATATGCATCACGATATAATTCAAATGTAACAACTTAAAACAATTCAATTCAAATAATGTCAGTACATGTCTGGGGTAGGTCTGAGGAGGTGAGTAGGCCACACGATATACGAATTGGTACACCCTTGAATATGCATCGTGCCGCATTATTCGTGCAACCAAAATGGGGAGTTCTCCTTCCCGGGTATCACATGCATGACGAGCACCTTGGCCTCGATGTCTTGAAGCAAACGTCCATGAACCGACATACCCTGAACGGTATTCGGGTCCCACAACCCCCGCCCTATCCGCTGGCCATCAAATATGTTCTGTATAAACACGCTCAGCCAACCAAGTGTCAACATCGGTTAGTCAAAGGGAGTCAAATAGGGAACTGGATCATCAGAGTCCGCATGTGTCGATGATGAAGCAGCGAGGTCCACATCCTCATCCTCCTGCACCTCCTCCTCCACCACCTTCTCCTTCCCTTTCCCCTTACGATTTTCGCCCAACGAACGCTTCATGAATGAGAACATATCTTGTATCTTCGCCTCCAAACGGGACAACTTCTGTCATGCGAGTCCACCGTTCGAGCCAACCTGGTGTTGCTCGTCTCCAATCCGATGATCCTAGATTTGGCCACCCGCGAGCTCACCCCCTTGAATATGAGGGGAACTACTTGCATATAAGGGGCAATATCTAATAAACCAATAAAAAGTTAATTAAAGAAAATTAACAAGCCCCACCCCCGCCCCATTTCCCCCTTTCCCCCACCCACCACACACAAGCACACACATACACACACACACACACACATATATACACACACACGCGCGCGCACATATACACCCCCTCCCCCCACGCATATATACACCATATACACACATGCATATTTACACACACATATATACACACACGCACATATACACACACACATATACACAAATGGAAGAGAAATAAAGAGAGAAAATGTACCAAAATCATAGAGAGAGAGAGAGAGAGAGAGAGAGAGAGAGAGCAGTCGCTTAAAGAGAGAGAGAGAAATGGAGGGAATAGAATCGGTGGAAAAAAAGAAGAGGGAAGGGTTTTTTACTGACATAATTGTCATGGACATGTCACGATCATTGACTGTGAAAAATTTATAAGATTTGTCACGGTCATTGACCGTGACAAGTCTGTGATAAGTGCAGTTGTCATGGCCTTGTCACGGTCATTGACCTTGACAAATCTTTATCACGGCCTTGTCATGGTCAATGATCGTGACAAAAAATGCGTGTTTTATTGTCACGATCAATGACCGTGCACTACACCAAATCTTCACTATTGTCAAGGTCATTGACCCTGACAAATCCAACTTGTCAAGGTCAATGACCGTGACATTTCAAGGCGAGACAACTTTTTTTTTCACGGTCGTGTCACGGTCATTGACCTTGACACAAAACTCGCGTTTTGTGTCGCGGTCGTGTCGCGGTCAATGACCGTGACAAGTTTGTCACGGTTATAAATCGTGACCCTTTTTAAAAAAAGTGTCACGGTCAATGACCGTGACACGTCCATGACAAATTTTTGTTACGAACTTGTCACGGTCATTGACCGTGACAATTCTGGGCAGAATTTAAAAAAAATCTGCTGGGCAGTATGGCCACTGCCATTGCCCAGTAGTATATTTGTACCTGTTATAGCAACGTTGTACCTGTTCCAAACATCATATATCCAAACAAACTAAAGATAATGCAAATATATATTCAAATAGAGACAATATGCATCACGATATAATTCAAATGTAACAACTTAAAACAATTCAATTCAAACTTATAAGAATTCAATTAAAACTTAAAACAATGTCACTACATGTCTGGTGAATTGTTAAAACTGAGGAGGTGAGTAGGCCACACGACATACGAATTGACGCACCCACTAATATACGTCGTGCCGCATTGTTCGCGCAACCACAATAGGGAGTTCTCCTTCCCGGGTATGACATGCGTGACGAGCACCCTGGACTCTATCTCTTGAAGCGCACGTCCATGAACTATTCCACTCTGGACGATATTCGGGTCCCTCAACCCCCGCCCTATCCGCTGGCCATCAAATACGTCCAATATGAACACGCTCGGCCAACCAAGTGTCGACATTGGTCTGTTGAAGGGCGCCAAATAGGGAAGTGGATCATCGAAGTACGAACGTGTCGGTGATGAAGCAGCGAGGTCCACATCCTCGTCATCCTGCGCCTCGTCCTCCCGCACCTCCTCCTCCACCGCCTTCTCCTTCCCTTTCCCTTTCCCTTTACGGTCTCCGCCCAACGTACGCTTCATGAATGCGTACATATCTTGGACTGTCGCCTCCAAACGGGATAGCTTCGCGTCGTGTGAATCCACCGTTCAAGCCAACCCGGTGTCGCTCGTCTCCAATCCGATGATCTTAGATTTTGCCACCCGCGAGCTCACCCCCCTTGTCCTCCCCTTGCGATCAGAGCTAAGCACTTGGCTGAGTGCATCTGTGGACAAAGATGCCTTGTCGGCATCAGACTGCGACTCATGCACTTCCTTAAGCTTTGCCTGAAATGACAAAAAGCACGTGATTAGTAAAATAAGAAAACTAAAAAATTATAACATAATTAACAAAAATTAAACTGTCGGATTACTTACAATCGTGGCCGCGACGCTCGGGGACAACTCCTTGTCCTTCCCCTTCTTCGTTCGAAGAGCCACATAAATATCGAGCCTATGTGGCTTACCCCTTGGCCCACTCCCTACCCCCTGAAATAAAATAAAGTAAAGTAAAATTAGTATCGGCCCCGCAAAGTAAAATAATCAAGAATAATATATTTCTGTAGTTATAGAAAAATTAAATCTTACCTGCATCCTATGCTCCACCTCGGCGTAAGAGGTCCGGCCGGAGTAGTGCACGTCCATCTTTTTTGCCCGATTTTCCCTCCCCGATTGGCGAGATGCCAATTGTCGATCCTCGATCTCATTGTCAATGAACTTATGCCATTGTGCTAATGAGATCGACTCCTTGGGGGGGGGGGACGGATTCACGCCATTGGATAATCGACTCTCGGGTTTTCCCAAAGTACCGTGCCCGCATTTTTTTTTTCACGACTTGAGTTGCTCCCTAATCTACTCCAACACGGGATCGCGTAGCTTTGGATCCAAGTTGAATTGTTCCTGTCCAACAAATACAATGTTAGTTGCGAATAAATATAAATATAAATATAAATATAAATATAAATATAAATATGAAATCGAAATCGAAATCGAAATTGAAATTGAAATTGAAATTGAAATTGAAATTGAAATTGAGATGTTCATATAAATATAAATATAAATATATTACCTGTAGTGCCGCCCAAACAGCTAACTTGAGCTCATATGGCACCTCCTTCCAACTCATAAACCCCGGGCCGATGACCGTCTTTAGCAGAACGAGGGATCTCGCTAATATCTCCGATTTGTTCTCGACGGTAATCCCATATTTCCCATATTTGGGGAGCCTAGGGGCGGAAGAGCCCTCGTCGCCTCCACTACCACCGACCCCAGACGACATCATCATAAACAACATCATCATCTTCGCATTAATATCTGAAGGAGACATTTGTTGTAAAAAAATGTTATTAGTACAGATATAATATTATCACAATATGCATATCTTATAAGAGAGTCGAGTTTGGCATTAATAAAGTGAGAATTACACACACACACATAAAAATCTTTAATAAAATTCTCATATCTTCTTTCAATTTAAACACACACACAGTAGTGACTGTCTATTTAAAATAATCTCAATGTTAATTTCAGGTATTGAATTTCTACTATTGTTTTGTGCTTTTTATAAATCATACCCCACCCTCACCCCCACCCCAACATGTTTACGGGCTTTCATCACCCGTCATAAATTTTTCGATCCGTGACTTACTGGCCAGTTGTCTTGGGTCTTTTAGTCCCTTAACATTACTTTAAGAATTTTACCCAATCTAAATACCACATTTTCTTTCTTGTTATACACTTGAACACGTTTTGTTATTTAGTCCTTATTAATTTATCTTTGATGTATTACCAGCATCTTTACTTTTATAAACTTTATTTAATTTTCAATTTTAAGGACTATTTTCATCACTTAGTGTTCATCTAAGTTCTAGTATAACAAGTTCCCATAAAAATCTTTAATAAAGTATTATCACAAATATAAACTAAGAGTGATAAAATAACTTTGAGGCATATAAATTAATTGTGACAAAGTAAGATTATGGAAACCCCACTTTTCTTTCTATAACTCCTATTTTATTAAACTTTAAATATAATTAGGGGTGTATAGAAAGAAAAGTTAAATAGGAATAAAACAACATTTTTAAAATATGAATTTACATTTACATTTTTGGATATTATTTACATTTACATTTTTGGATATCCAAAAATATTTACATTTACATTTTTGGATATTATTTACATTTACATTTTTGGATATTATTTTTGAAAATTTATAGAAAATTACTTATTTATTTACATTTTAAACCCCCTACCCCCACCCTGCCCCACCCCCTACCCCCACCCTGCCCCCACCCTACCCCACCCCCCAAACACGCATACACACATGCACATATATACACA
Organism: Sambucus nigra; assembly: GCA_949130495.1. Classification (NCBI taxonomy): domain Eukaryota; kingdom Viridiplantae; phylum Streptophyta; class Magnoliopsida; order Dipsacales; family Adoxaceae; genus Sambucus; species Sambucus nigra. Next base: position 351,158,016 of record OX422210.1, on the reverse strand, counting down.
CATACACACATATATATATACACACAAACATATATATAAATGGAAGAGAGAGAGAGCAGCGTCGAGAGAGAGAGAGAGAGAGAGAGAGAGAGGGAGGGAACGGCGGGAGGGAAAAAAGAAGGGGGAAAGGGTTTTTGCTGGAAATATTATCACGGTCGTGTCAAGGTCATTGACCGTGACAAGTCCGTGACATGTAAATTTGTCACGGCCTTGTCACGGTCAATGACCGTGACAATTCTTTGTCACGATCGTGTCAACGTCAATGACCGTGACATAAAACGCGTGTTTTTTGTCACGGTCAATGACCTTGACAAGGGTGGCCGGCTGAAATATGACATTTTGGCCATTTTGGTGTAGTGGTGACAAGGCTGGCCGGTTGAAGGGTGTCAATTTGACCATTTTGGTGTAGTGGATGTAAATTAGGGTTTGGAGGATCTTCGATTTTTCTTGGAAAATAAATTTTGAAAGCCTTAAACTTGAAAACGCTTTGCCAATCTTAGTATATATAGAAACACAAAAATGAGGCGATACACTTTTCGAGAAATCTCATTTGAACGAAAACATGGATCATTCTAATGAATTGTGCATTCTTGTTTGAATGAAATAAATCTCGTTCGAACAAGATAGTCAAACTCGTTTGAATAACCATCGAACAAGATTTGAATGAAAACTCTTTGTAAACCGGGAAAACCTCGTTTGATCTTCTTTTGAATGAAATATTAGTTCTCGTTTGGGGTAGGTCATTCGAACGACTTTAATAAACTCATTTGAGGGAACTCAGTACTTTGTTCGAAGGACCTGAAAAAAATATTTTTTTTTTTTTTTTTTTTTAAAAATGGCCTTAATTTGTTTTAAACAACACCTAATGTATCCATGGATCAAACATAATATCTATTATTTCCTCATTGAGATCCCATGGATATTGAAAAAAAAAACTAATCACGATGGTGAAGTCGCTATACTTGGCTGCTACGGTCTTCATTTATGCATTATAGGCGTAAAGGATAAATAAACTCAAAACCTAACCTCTGACGCAAATGGTTTTGTCCAAATGGAATAAATTCAAAATATATACAAATTAACTCGATTAAAAAATTTCCTTACACAGAGAGAGAGATGGGGGGGGGGGGGGGGAAGAGGAGGAGTAGATGTAAAATGACAACTATCTTTTGTCTGTTTGGAACATAAAAGATATGAAGCTTTTTTCTTATCTTTGTACATTCAACTTAATTTTTTCTTTTTCTTTTTCTTTTTTATGTTGTTTTGTAATCATAACAAGACGAAATCTACGTGAAATTATTTCTCCTTCACAAATACTTGCGATTACTTTGTGAATCCATAAATATATGACTTTTTTGGGGGGAGTTTTATATTTTAGTTCTTATGTTTTTGTAGTTCATTTATATATATGGTGTTGATGTAAAAAATTAGATCTCTCTAATTTTTCAATCACAGATAAATAAATAAGACAAAGATTTTAAAGTGGTTCGGCTAGGAATAAAGCCTACGTCCACTGTTATGTTATTGCTGAGTGTTTGTGGAATTCTTGATTACAAGTTCTCTCAAGAAATTCCGGTCCCCTTGAATTGAGGATGATACAAGGTATTTATAGCCTCTAGGCTGTACATGAAAGGTCCAATACATTAAATGATATACATATGAAAGGGTAATACATTTAATGCAGCGTGTGCGTCAAGAATACAATGGATATTTGAACAGTTGTCCGTCTGGTAATTAATGATACGGCCGAGATGCAGTTCGGACCGCCTTAGTTGCTTGTTGATCAAGAGTTCCTCGGAGTACTTAGAGTATCTCGGGATGATAGAGTTCCTCGGTGTGATAGAGTTTCTCGGAAAGAAACACGGTTGGTCGGGAAATGATCTTCCTCGCTGCTGTTGTGCCATGTAGATTGACACGTGTCTTCATCTGCTTCGTCCACATCAGCACATTAATTTTGGTATCAACAGAAGCCCCCAATGTTTCATATTTTGAACTTTGAAGAGTATGGAACATTCTTTCTCGGTATATGGCAATATTAAATGTACTTCCCGGGTTTTAGGAACATTGTATTCAAATTTCCTTCTTATTTCGCAGTTTCCGCCTTTTTGATAAGCGCTTTGATATTTGTGCAAATTTTGTCCTTTTAGCCGCCGGAAGTTTAGTAGTTTCTTTTTGGTAATCATTTCTTTCGCCGCTTCCCAATGCAAAGTATTTAAACTTCTTTGGTAACCATACCGTCGTCTACGTTTTTCATTCTCTGCATTCCAGCTTTCTCTTCTCTTCTTCTCTTGTGCGTTCATCTTTGTTTCCGTTCGTTGTCAACACATCTCCTTTCTTTCTGTAAGATCTTCTTTCTTTCTTCTGTATCTCTTTTATTCAATATGGTTTATATTGTGGAATCTGTTGAGAAATTCCGTTCTGATTTTTCCATTCCTTCGTGGGTAACTCTAGAGGTTCTTTCTGAGCCTTTAGATTACTTTCGATTGGCTGAGGGACATTGGTTCCCCAGTCTTTTTGTTGCTGAATGCGGTTTTTCCTTTCCACCGAACCCATTATGTCTTGAGTTTTGTCAATATTTTGATCTTGTTCCTGCAAAAATAGCCCCCAATTCATGGAGAATAATTAACGGGGTGCACAAATTAAATCTAACTCATGGGACTCGTATTGGGATCCCTGAAATTATGTTTTGTTATAAATGGGTTGTTCTAGATAATATTTATTATTTAAAAACTAGGTATTTGAATAGGGCTCTTGTAGTTAATCTCCCTGACTCAAATAGGGATTATTTTGAGCATGGGTTGGTCATAAAAAATTGGCAACATGCGCCTTTATCTGGGAATGAAGTATACAACGGTCCCAGATGCCCCCCATACGGCAATGGGATAGGTTTATTTTTCATTTTATTTTACTTATGAAATTATGCTTTCATCATGTTTGACAAAATGTATGACTGATATTCCATTATGTATTTATTTGCAGTTGATAGCAAAAGAAAAACTCCAAAAGAGTCAGAAGTGAATATTAAGCATTTGAAACTTATCTGGAATTTGCATAAGACCATTGCTGACGAGCATATTAGATCTGCTTCATATTTACTACAGTATAAGAGTTACACAACTTCTTATACTGCTCGCCCTGTTGAACCAGCTTCAACACCAGAAAGTTCATCTTCAGATTCTCATATCCCCCTATCTCAGAGAATGGGCAAGAAAAGAGCTCCTCCTGCTCTATTTGGTGACACTTCTTCTGCTGTTGGAGCCCAGAAAGGCAAAATTGATGTCCCAGAGGGGACTAAAAAAGTAGATGCTGGTTCCTCCAAAGTTGCCGAGAAGCCCCCAGTGGCCCCGAGCAAGAAAGATGCTTCTGCTGATGTAATTGCCATCTCTCCGACCAAGACTTCTTCCTTGGTTGATGCTGCTGACCGTCCTTTGAAGAGATTGAGTAAATCATCCTCAGTTAATCTTGCTGGAACTGCATCTTCTCTACCCGCTGGTGGTAGTGGTGTCTCAAAAATTATTCTTCCGAGTTCTTCAACGAGCTCAGTTATACCCGAGGTTCTCGGGGTTGATGAAAAAATTCCTAGGGACACATTGACATCCCTAGCTGCTCGCCATCTTTCTTCAGTAAATTTCTCATACCTTTGGTCTTTCTTTCTTTTTCTTGAATTCTTGTATTTGTGTTGACTTTATTTTTTTTCTTATTTTTCAGCTGGTGAACTGCTTCAATTCCATCATGAAGAAAGATCAAGTTATTAAAGCTTCCACTTCATCGTCCGATGTTGACGATGCTTTGTTGGGTTTAACCCAATCTGTGAAGGAATCTCGCCAACAGTACATCGAGGAAAAAACTGTTTGGGAGAAAAAGTTGGCTGTGGCTGAGGCTGATAAGATGAAGATGGCTGAAACCTCCAAGAATTTGGAGGAGAAAATTAAAGATTTGGAGGTTAAACATCAGGAATCTGATGATAAATTGAAGAAGGCAGAAGAAGAATTATCTACCCTGCGAGATATTAAGGTTAAGAAAGAGGAACTGGAGGTGAAGCTCTCCTCGGAGAAGTCGAGGAAAAAAGTTGCAATCAAGAAACATTTCAGCGTTGGTTGGGAGAAAGGATGGGAGAGAGGGATAGCTGCAATGACGTCCCAAGTCCAATATGGGGAGTTAAAATACTTCCATGATGGTTGGGTAGCTGCTCTGCAAGAGCTAAAAGTCCAAGACGATTCTGAGCTATTCCAACGGCATCTCCCTGGTCCTCCTCCACCAATTGTGGAAGAAGAAGAAGATGAACCTGCTTCAGATGAGTCTTCCATGGCTATGGGCGATCAAGTTTCTGCCTCTCAACCCTCTGCCACCGAGGACGTTTCCTCCATGCCTCCTCCTCCCGAGAAGATTCCTACCGATCAAGCTGTAGTTATCACCGAGCAACCAAGCTCCTCGTCCCAGCCTCCCGAGAAAGTCTTGGGAGACAAGGAAAAGGTGTGAAGTTGTTCGGTAGCCTTTCTGTATTTCCTTGTAATCGAACGATGTAACTTTTTGATGATCTAATAAAATATATCTTTGCTCATCTCTGTTGTTGATAACTTTTTTCTGTTGATTGTTGTCTTTTTCTTGTCATTAGTTTGTTGCTAGAATGGAATTGATCTCTTCTCATGATACCGAGCTGATGCAGCAATGTCGTCAATACTATAAGGCTGGTCATACAGATCTTAGTACATCGGAAATTGCTGATATCCTTGGTCACGGTGCTTCAGAGCAGGCTATTGAAGCTTATCAGTACTTGAAAGCTTTACTCGACCGAGCAGTGGCCAACAATGTCGCTTACTATGAGTTGATTGAAGAGCTTCATGGTTCCTTAGAGGATCTTCAAAATCAACATAACGAATCAATGGCTTTGTTACATAAAGATTATGAAAATAGATACCAGCAGCTCTCTTCAGAAACAGGCCACAAGAAGATCATTGTTGGGTATGACGTCAGGGAGAGGACCCTAAAAGGTGAAATTGAAGCCTGTAGACAAATCGCCGAGATCCTGGAGCAAGAAAATAATAATTTACAGAAGAAATTAGCTCAATATGAATCTGTTGCTTCATCCTCTACGGCATTAATACCAGTTACTGATGAAGGCTTCTCGTTCTTAGAGGTCGAAAATGCCAAACTGAGGCAAGAGCTGGAGGACTTAAGAAGATCTGCCATTTCTGGAACTGCTCGGGGACGAGGAAGAGGTTCTCGGGGGCGAGGAAGAGTCAGCCAAAATGTTGAAGAGGCTCGCACTCAGTCTACTCTGGAAACTCAAGCATTCCAGTTGAAAGTAAAAGACCGTGCTCTGACTGAAATGTCCAATAAAAATCTGTCTCTGGAAGATCAGCTGGCATCAACGAAATCTGCCTTGCATAACAAAGATCTCTTTGCCAAAAGCTTTCATGAACAATTGGATAGATTAACCTTCCAATTCCATAAACAGCCAAGAGAATTCTGGATGGCAGGATACAATGAAGCTCTCGTTCATCTGGATGCTCGCATTGAACATGCTAATAATGAAGGTTACAAGCAAGGATGGTTAAATGCATTGGGTGTATTAAAGTTGGAGCAAGGGCATTTTTTATGGGACTATCATGCTCCATCATTATTAGACCTGCCTGTACCACCTTTCAAATCGGATATGGCATGGATTCCAGCTCGTTCCATTCCTCGCAGTCTAATTTCAAAATATCTTGGTGATTATAGCCTTCACTCCCAAGCTGAATTATCTCGTCCTGAGCATCTTTTGGATACACCTTCTGTTATGAACGTCAGAATGCTCAGAGATATTAATTTCATCAATTCTCCCCTTTGCTTAGAAGACCCTCCTGCCGGCGAGGAACCTGTTTCTAAAGCACAGGGCAAAAAACCAATAGAATAGTAATATCCATGTAACAATTTAGTATCTCCTTGTAATTTGTAATTTATTCTAGATTAATGAAAAGATTTTCATTTTCTGTTTGCCCATTTTGTTAGTCTTGTGTTTATCAAGCACATTTATATTTGTACATATGTATCTATGTATCTGTTAAAAAGATAACAATATTATTGTTCAATAAGCAACTTAATAAAAGTTACAAGTATTAGTAATATTTCTCGATCACTTAATAATAAAGTAATGAGTAAAAATGTTCAAACTGTTTCCAATCAACCAAGGTGGGTGAATAATGTTTGTCGACCAATTACAGTTGATGGGTTTTTATTCCCGACCAGCTATACTTGGTTTATTTATAAAATTGCGTCCGACCAACTAAGATCAATAATTTGTCCTTGCCGACCAACTACAGTTATTGGGTTTTTATCCCCGACCAACTATACTTGGTTTATTTAAACATTTTGTTTTTTAAAAATCTCATTGTAATAATATTACCTCCCGACCAACATAAGTTGTAATATGAGAGTATATTTTTATCTTACCAACCGTAGTTGATCATGCTGGTGTACACTTTCTGGATCCTTAAAGCTTTTGACTCCTTAGAGCATGTCCTCCTAACCAAAGGAGGTTGGCTACTTATAGCACTTTTTGCTCAATAGAGCTGTCCTCCTAACCAAAGGAGGTTGGCTCCTTAGAGCACTTTTGCTCCGTAGAGCTGTCCTCCTAACCAAAGAAGGTTGGCTCCTTAGAGCACTTTTGCTCCGTAGAGCTGCATTTTTTGGCTCCTTAGAGCATGTCCTCCTAACCAAAGGAGGTTGGCTACTTATAGCACTTTTGCTCCGTAGAGCTGTCCTCCTAACCAAAGGAGGTTGGCTCCTTAGAGCACTTTTGTTGTGTAGTGTATTATACTAGTATTCCCCGAAAAACTCTCATCCAGAAAGAAAAATGGTGAAACATCTTCGTTTTATTCATAATGAAAGAAATGCTTTACATTTGACATCACTGATAATACTTGCGCAGGTGTTCAGCATTCCATGCATTTTTAAATTCCTCTCCTTCTAGAGTTGCGATTCTGTAAGTTCCTGGTCGAACAACTTCTGTAACTCGGTAAGGTCTATGCCAGTTTGCTTCCAGTTTATTCTGCTTCTGAATGACCTTCTTTAGCACATAATCCCCTTCTTTTAAATCACATTTCTTTACCCTTTTGTTGTAAAACAGAGCTGTTCGTTGTTGATAAGCAGCATTCCTAATGGCTGCCTCTTCTCTGACTTCCTCGAGCATATCTAAATCCATCCTTCTCATCAGATCACTGATCGGAGAATTGAAATTTAACACCCTATGTGTTGGTAGGCCCAACTCGGCAGGTATCACAGCCTCACTTCCAAATGCTAGCATATATGGTGATTCTCCTGTTGCTGCTCGGGGAGTTGTTCGGTAAGCCCACAAAACTGACTGTAGCTCATTAATCCAATTTGCTTTAGCCTCACTTAACCTCTTCTTCAACCCATTTAGTAATGTTCTGTTCGTCACTTCAGTCTGCCCATTGCTTTGGGGATGGCCTGGTGCTGAATGAAACTTCAAGACGTTTGACTGATGACAATAGGCAGCAAATTCTTCATTATCAAATTGCGTTCCATGGTCTGTGATGAAAGCGTGGGGGAGACCATACCGACAAATGATATTTTTCCATATGAACTGATACACCTTCTCGTACGTCATATCAATTAGTGGTTCAGCTTCCACCCACTTAGTAAAATAGTCTACTGCCACGACGAGATACTTGAACCTTCCTCGGGTCGTCGGCAGTGGTCCAACCAGATCAATCCCCCACATGGCAAATGGCCAAGGTGATGTTATGGGTGTCAACAATGCCTGTGGAGTTCTTCGGATGGAAGAAAAACGTTGGCACTTGTCACACTTCTTAGCATAGGCTATACAATCAGCTCTCATCATCGGCCAGTAGTATCCTTGTGTCATCACCCTTTGCAGTAGAGTCCGACCTGCTACATGAGCTCCACAAGATCCTTCATGGATTTCTTCAATCAATTCTTTGACTTCTGATGGATGCACTCATCTCTGCAAACCTGCCATAATTCCTCGTCTGTACAAAACACCATTAGTTAATACATACCGAGCGACTTTATACTTCAATTTCTTGGCAGCTAGTTTGTCCTCCGGTAGTACTCCTTCTTCAATGTATGCTCTGATAGGATCCATCCAAGATGGTCCTAAATCAAGGGTAATAATCTTCACCGTCAGATCTTCTTCTATGCTCCGACTTTCTAGTACTTCAATTGGTATTGTTCTTCGCAGCTCGGTGCGCGTAGCTGACGCTAGTCGGGCCAATGCGTCTGCTCTAGCATTCTCCATTCTCGGTATCCTCACCAATTGAATAGCATCGAATTCTTTCAATAATTCCATTACTTTTGCATGGTATTTCACCATTAACTCTCCCTTCACTGCATATATTCCCATCATTTGATTCACAATTAACTGAGAATCACTGAAAACAATTACTTGACGTGCCTCCATAACTTTCGCCAAATGAAAACCTGCTATCATAGCCTCATATTCAGCCTCATTATTGGAAGCTTTGAATTGGAATCTCAAGGCGTACTCCATGTCAATATCATCTGGAGAATTTAAAACAATCCCTGCTCCACAACCAGCCGTGCAAGATGATCCATCTACATATAATCTCCATGTATGTAACTCGTCTTCAAATTTCTTATCTGTTAGAGTTCCTCGGTGAAATATCATCTGCTTTCTTTCATCATCCCCGGGTATCCTTCGTTCCTCGTCGGTCATTTGTTCGCGCCCCTCTACCAATCGGAGTTGGTCGGGGTTTAAATATGATGATTTTTCTACATCCACAAGTCCTTTTACCAACCTTGGTTGGTTTGGATCTGTGTCTGTGGATCCTGTATCGTCCACAGGTAGGTCAGCAAGCATCTTTTGCTCCTCGGGGGTATCAGGGTATGTGAACTCTGCTATAAAATCTGCCACGGCTTGCCCTTTCAACGATGATCTGGGTTCATACACAATATCATATTCACCGAGCTCTATTGCCCAGTACATCAATCTTCCTGATTTTTCTGGCTTGTGAAGGGCTTGTCTTAACGGCATGTCGGTATACACAATGATGGTATGGGCCTGGAAGTATGGTCTCATTCTTCTACTTGCTTCAATTAATGCCAGTGCCAATTTTTCCAGCTTTGGGTATCTGATTTCCGCACCTCGGAAGGCCTTGCTTGTGTAATAAATTGGCTTCTGGACTCCATTCTCCAATCTGATCAACGCCGAGCTAACTGCATTTTCTGATACTGCCAAATACAAGTACAGCTTCTCTCCAGTTATTGGCCTAGACAACAATGGTGGGGCTCCCAAATACTTCTTCAGGTCTTGAAAGGCTTTCTCACATTCATCAGTCCACTCAAAACTTTTTTGTAGTGTTTTGAAGAATGGGAGGCATTTATCAGTTGCTCGGGATACAAATCTGTTGAGTGCTGCAACTCGTCCGGTAAGACTTTGCACCTCTTTCTTCGTCGTCGGGGATCGCAGCCCTAAAAGAGCTTTGATCTTTTCTGGATTTGCCTCAATACCTCGTTGGTTGACGATGTATCCGAGGAACATTCCTTCTCGTACTCCAAAGGTACATTTCGTCGGGTTAAGCTTCATCTGGTATTTATCCAGTTGATCAAAAGTTTGACTCAAGTCAACCAAATGATCTGCAGCTCTCTTGCTTTTGGTGAGCATGTCGTCGACATAGACCTCCATATTGCGGCTGATTTGTTCGGTGAATACCTTGTTCATCAACCGCTGATATGTTGCACCTGCATTTTTTAAACCAAAAGGCATAACATTATAACAATAAGTTCCCCTTGGGGTAATAAAAGAGGTACTTTCCCTGTCTTCAGGTTTCATTTTGATTTGGTTGTAGCCAGAATAAGCATCCATGAAGCTGAGTAGCTCGTGTCCCGAAGTAGCATCCACTAGTTGATCAATTCTGGGCAATGGAAAATGATCTTTTGGACATGCCTTGTTGAGATCAGTAAAATCAACACACATTCTCCATTTGTTGTTCTTCTTCTTTACCATCACCACATTCGCCAACCAATCTGGATATTTCACGTCTTCAATGAATTGGGCTTTCTGGAGTTTCTCGACCTCCTCTTGTATGGCCTGGTTCTTCTCGGGACTAAACACTCTTCTTCTTTGCTTCACAGGCTTGATCTCCTTATTCACATTGAGTTCATGACATAAGAAGTTTGGATCTATTCCTGGCATGTCTTCATGACTCCAAGCAAAAGTATTCTTCCTGTTTCTCAAGAAAGTTATCAACTCCTGTTTTATTGAAAAATCCAACGACGACCCTATCTGAGTTATTCGTTCAGGATGCTCGTCGTCCAGGATAACAATTTCTGTAGAATCCACAACCTGTCCTTTTACGAGTTGAGATTCATCCCTAGGGTCAAGAGTTTCAATTTCTGTGCCTTCCTCCACTTGGTAAGTAGTAGTCTTTTTCTGTGATTCTTCAAGTTCCTCTTGCTCGGCAGACGAATAATAGCATTCCCGAGCTACTTTTTGATCACCTTTCATAATTCCTACTCCAAAATTCGTTGGGAATTTCAAACACTGATGAACTGTAGATGGAACTGCTTCGAACTTCTTCAATCCAACTCTTCCCATGATGATGTTGTAGGCGGACTGCACATTCTTATCCATTACAAAAAAAGCGTATTCTTTCTGTTCGACAAGCAGGCCAAGTTCCAATGAGTATATCCAACTTGATCGTCCCAAGTGGAAAAACTTTCTCGCCAGCAAAACCCAGAAGGGGTCTGTGATAAGGTTCTAATTGAGATAATTTTAAATTCAAGCTATCAAAGCATGAATAATACATGATGTCTGCTGAACTACCATTGTCTACTAACACCCTTGAAATGACCACATCCTTCATCCTCATTTTGATCACCAGAGGATCATCATGAGGGTAGAGAACACCTGCCAGGTCGTTTTTTGAAAAACCAATCACTAGCTTCTCTTTGTTTACCTTCCTCGGACGATCATCCTCGGCCAGGTTTATTCGCTGAATGTATGAACAAGCTTGAGCCTCTCTGAGATAAGCTTTTCTTTCTGCAGTAAGGTCTCCTCCTCCTGCATCTCCTCCTGTAATAACATTACAATCAAATGACCCAAAACGTATGGAAAATACCTATCGTTCAGGGTTCCTTGGATTTTTGGGAAGATCGGGGTCATCATCTGGATCCTCTTCATGGTCCCTCCTCTTTTTCTCCTCTGCACGACGAGGAGATCTAGATCTCTCTCTAGTTCTATCATCATTCTTCCTCTCACTCCTGCGATCTACGTACTTTGACGATTTTCCTCTTCGGATGAGTGTTTCAATCTCGTTCTGAAGGGCTATACAATTTTTGGTCATATGGCCATGATCTTTGTGAAACTCGCAATATTTGGTCTTATTCCTCAGGTCGGGATCTGTCTTCAGTTTCTCTGGCCATTTGATTTCCTCGTTATTCCTGATTTCTTCCAAAACATGATTAATACCCACTTTCAATGGAGTATAATTATCATACTTCTTTAGGGCTTCCAACTTCATCCTGTTATTCTTGGAATATTTGTCACCACCATTACTTTTCTGATCTTTCTTCTTAGAATTGTCGACCTCCACTTTAACTTCTTTATCCATATTCTTCTTCGCAGCCATAGCCTCCTCGGCATTCATGATTTTGGCCGCCTTTGCCATCAACTCCGACATATTTTTAGGTGGATCTTTGGCCAAAGTGTAATACAGCTTGTTAGGCAGCAAACCACTCATCAGAGCAGTGATTGCTGTCTTTTCTTCATAATCTATGACTTCCAACTTTTCGTTATTGAAACGAGTTATGTAATCTCTGGTACTTTCACCTGATTTTTGTCTAACACTTAGCAAGTGTGCTACTCGCTTTACCGGCTTTGCTCCAAAACAAAAGTTGCCAATAAACAGCTCGGCTAATTGAACAAAAGTTGAAATCTTACCCCGAGGAAGATTATTGTACCATATCTGTGCGGATCCGGTAAGAGTTCCCGAGAATGCTCTACACCTCATCTCGTCGGGGACAGCGTAGATATCTGCAGCAGCTTGGTATTGTTCTATATGAAGTACGGGATCTGTCTTTCCATCGTACTTGGGAGTCACTACGGGTGCTTTGAATTTCGACGGTGTAGGGAAATCCACAATGGCTTGCACAAAAGGTGTTCCTTGAACAAAAGTTCTCTGTAAGGGGTTTCTCGCCTTAGCCATTTCTCCCAGTCTATCCTCCAACCGTTGAATGGAACCTTTCCATGCTTCATTCCCTTCCTCGTGCCGCTTAGTCCGAGCAATTGATTACTCTGACGTAGCTTCCTGAGATTTATCTCGACGAGTGGTTGGTCGCGATTGCGCAGATCCTTCTCTCAAACCTGGTGGTGGTCGAAAACTTCTTGATGGAGCCCTAGGTGGACTCATGTTCCTCCTTGGTCCTAACCGACTGAAAGGAGATACTCTACTTAACCTTTCCAAAGCGCTAGTTCTCTCCGGAGAGAGAGTGATACGTTGATCTGTATCCGAAGCCTGTATCGATGAAGTTCGCCCAGGTTGATAAGAAAAATCATTAGACTCCTCATTGCGATATGACCCAGTACGTCTAGATTGCGATTGCCTATGATCACTCCTTTGCCCTGAATAGGTAGGTGCACCGCCCTGAAGAGTTTGAATGAGTTGCCTCATAGATTCTTGCATGGCGGTTTGACCTTGAGCCAGATTCGTCATAATTCCGGCCAGATCTGGGGATGCAGATGGATTTGGATGATTTCCAGTATTTCCAACATTTCGATTACTAGATTCTGGATTATCTGCCATTGGTGACAAATGATTTTTATGAAAAACGATAATAACAGTCGTTTCCCACAGACGGCGCCAATCTGTTGATGTAAAAAATTAGATCGCTCTAATTTTTCAATCACAGATAAATAAATAAGACAAAGATTTTAAAGTGGTTCGGCTAGGAATAAAGCCTACGTCCACTGTTATGTTATTGCTGAGTGTTTGTGGAATTCTTGATTACAAGTTCTCTCAAGAAATTCCGGTCCCCTTGAATTGAGGATGATACAAGGTATTTATAGCCTCTAGGCTGTACATGAAAGGTCCAATACATTAAATGATATACATATGAAAGGGTAATACATTTAATGCAGCGTGTGCGTCAAGAATACAATGGATATTTGAACAGTTGTCCGTCTGGTAATTAATGATACGGCCGAGATGCAGTTCGGACCGCCTTAGTTGCTTGTTGATCAAGAGTTCCTCGGAGTACTTAGAGTATCTCGGGATGATAGCGTTCCTCGGTGTGATAGAGTTTCTCGGAAAGAAACACGGTTGGTCGGGAAATGATCTTCCTCGCTGCTGTTGTGCCATGTAGATTGACACGTGTCTTCATCTGCTTCGTCCACATCAGCACATTAATTTTGGTATCAACATATGGGTACTAAGGTCCCTCAACCTTTAATATATATTCATTATGAATTAGGTTATACACAAACTTAAAACATGTATATTACAATAATTTATGTATACATTATTAAATTTTCAAGACTTCAAAATTCAAGAAATAAATAGTTTGAAATTAACAATAAATTTTAATTATAATTTTTTTATTGGGAATACATTAATTATGTTAATTAATAATGTTATTTTGTGGATATAATAGGTTACATATGGCTCCATAAGAATCAAAATAATTATAATGATGAAATTTACGGGCACTAGTTTAAGAAAAGATTTTATAGATTTATATTTGAAAGAAGCTAATAGGGAAGGGTAAAGTGGAAATTTGTTGAAAATTGTGTCTTGGAATACGATCATCTAGGAATTTAGAACAAAATATAAACATGAATATGAAAAAAAAATTAAAGAACTAATGGTACTATCTTCAAAAATCTTAATGCGCTTGGAGAGTGCTTGTGAATAAGACTGCTCATGGGTATAATGCAGAATTGGGGACTTTTGATTGGTTAGATGATGTTTGGGATGACATTACAAAGACAAGAACTAAATATTTATTTATTTTATTTACTAATTTATTATAAGCTTGATAATAGTTTGACTTTTTATTTTTGACTTTGATTGCATTTAATAGAAGTAACCTGACACAATGAAGTTAAAAACAAGACAAAGATTTGATTACGATGATGTTTGAGGCCACCATATTAACCGGGGATGAGGCGTTCAGCCCTATGCATCCATTGCTTCAAGAGAATCCTCATAATCAACGTTCACTTGAAGATTCCGATGTAGACATTTCAAAGAGGAAAAAACACTTGATACTTTAGAACACCAACCAATGTATGATACACTTGATTAGTTAAGTTATTTTAGATCTTATATTAATTATTTGTTTTTTCTATATTAGTATGACATTTAGAGTGATTTTATTTTGAAAAATGGAACTGAATTTTCTTTCTAAAATTATAACCCTTGAACTCCATGGGTTAATTTGTTTTATTCTAAGTCATTAATGTTCATTTTTATATATTGATTCAATTATCTCCTAAGTATCATTTTACAATTTATAATTTCTTATGATACGGTAAAATGACTCCAAAGCAAAGGATGTTGATGTGCTTTGTCGCACTAATTATAATGTTTAAACTTATTAAACAATGTATAAGTGTGCGATAAAAGTTGTGTACATCGTTGTTTTCTGGAAAGGCATATTTACAAGAGATTTTTAATGGATCTCCTACATAAATGTTTGGTTTGTTGAGGATGAGAAATAATGCATTCCTTGATCTATTTGATCACTTTCGCGAAAGAAGGTGGCTTACTGATAGTAGGCATATCGAGGTTGAAAAGAAAATGTCATTTTTAGGCATTATTTGTCACAATCATCGAAATCTAGTAGTAAAATCTCGATTTTAACATTTTGGAAAAATTATTAGTAAGTATTTTCATGAAGTGTTGTGGGAAATGATTCATTTTTCCAAAGATATTATAATCTAGCCTGCATTTGATGGATCTATCGAAGAAATTCAAACACATTGAAGTCTTATGGAAACACCATTCAAAGGGGATGTTGAAGCACTTGATATTACACTAATTAATGTATATATTTCGGTGGATAAACAAACCCCTTTCATAGGACGAGGGGCAAGGAATGTTTTTAAATTGTCATCGTCGTATGTGATTTTAATAGGAAATTTATTAATGCAGATATATTATGGCCATATGGGAGGAGATCATGCACGATTTATGAGTGTGAACTGAGACTTTGCACTATCCAAATAACAAATTTCCACTGCCAGTGAAGGTGATATTTGCTATTATTTTTTAATTATTATATTCGTTTATTACTATTTGTCTTACCTATTTGTATTTTGTTATTATTGTACATATGTATTGTTTGTGTTATACGGCATACACCCACACTAAAGGCTTTATGTGTCCTTATAAAAGCACAGGATATTGATTGTCAGATTTTAGACGTGGTGGTGGTCAAGATAGAGGTAAAAAGATAAATTCAACCATGGACGGGCTAGATTAAGAAATGTGATTGAGAGGACATTTGGTGTTTTAAAGAATAGATTCATGATATTGCGTAGAATTCCTCTTTATAGTTTTCGAGCCCAAGTGCACATGGTAGTCACATGCATGGCAATACATAACATCGTTCGTCAAGTGTCACTTAATGATCCATTGTTTGGGATATATGAAGACGAGGACGTGGACGTACCGATCGAGCCTTAAATAGATAGTGAACATGATGAAGCTCCACCAAGTTTGTTAGGAAAAATAACTTGGGATTGATATTTAAATGCGAATTTTTTTTAGCCCTAAAGATCTTTGATTAATCATGCATTGAAAAGAAAACAAGAACTAAGTTTAAAGATTAAACCTAGGGTTTCATGAATTCATACCATATTGAATCTTGTTGTGATTCGTATGAGGAGAACTTGTTTAATGAAGAACATGATGTTACTACCCATCCAAAGTCTCCAAAAAACTTTCTTAACCTTTTGTAAAACTTGTATCTTTTAGTGTGTGACCCTCCCAAAAGCTAAGTAGGTGAGTGGGCACCTTTTGAGATGAAAACATTTCCTTGTGAGTGAGATATGGTCTTCTCCCTCCAGGCCTCTCGCAAAAACATGAATATTATTTTGTCTCATCTATCTCAAATCCCAATGAACCATAATAATAATAATAAAACCCTTTTCCACACCTTTATATATATAAGTACAAAAGGTGGGCTTGAGCCAGAATGAGTTTCTTGAGAGTCTGAGCCTAACTATATGGGTATATGGTATACACTAGGGACTCAAGACAAATAATTAAATCAGATTCGAATAAATGCTCGTAAATCCCAATTACATTATCTCAGTTATTTTCTTTCTTTATTTAATCGTGAATTAACTCCGCCACTCTAATTTAATTATCTTATAAATCACTTGGATATAAAGAGGTTTTATTGGAAAAATTGATTATGGTACACAATTTGATTCCCCACATTAAGAGTCCAATATTCGCTTGGTCAAATCAATTTACTGTTAATTAATTTTAACTAACATCTAATCAATTCCTTGATTTTTAGACTTAACTTATTTGCTACTCCACCCGGATTATAAAATAATCCACTGGTCGAGTTTTACTTGGTGGAAATAAAACATATAAGACTATCAAGGAGGTATCGCAATTCACGGTATCATCTGGACGTGAATCCCTCCGAATTATGATCTCAAACCTACTTAAACAACTATTACCCAATATGCAGAGATCATCTGACTCGATATAAATCAGAGCGCACCCATAGTAATCAAAGTGACATTTCTGCAAGCATTCTAATCCTCACAATTTTTGAAATTAAGAATCTATGAATACTTTTCAAACAGTGTGAAATTGCTCGAGTCTAATCAAGACAACCCTTAAACTCAAATCTCACGGGTGGCCCTGTTCAATACATTCTTGAGATATACCGATCACAGTCCTTTATCGAACTATCGAACAAGTTCTCGAACCATGAAAAAAGTTCATGTAGTTTGAGACGAACTACTAGGATTGCATCGCATCCATTCCGATAAGGTGTCAACTTCCTATCTATGTTGTGAACGTTTCAATAGTTCTAAAACCAGAATTTTAATCTCTTTATGATCAACCCGAAGTCGCATCACTAGAAATACTACTAAGCTTCATTGACCAACATGTCTATAATATATTTAAACTAAATATAAGTTATTCTCATAACCTTGATTCTTATTTCAAAATGAATTGACACATCTTTACATAAAAGTAACCACCATACATGCTTTTAAGAATAAAAGCCAACAAAGTTATGATCAATCATTTGGACGAGCAGCGCAAAAAAATGATTAATTTACGTGATCAAATTGAAAAATAATTATTTAGTAGAACTTATGATTTATAGTTAAGCCTTATTAGTTTTGTGACTTTTAATAGCTTCTTTTAGTTTTTAAATATTTTTAAACACATTATACTATGCTATTTCACAACTATTTGAATGCCTAATATTATTTTGCATATTTAATAGCACATTATGTGTAATAATATTTATTCATGGTTGTGAATGTTTTATATGTAAGTTTGTTGTGATATATATTATGTTATATCAATGTCTCGTTTGGTTTGAGGTTTGGAAATTAATGAAACTCCTTAATTCTAGGTATTCGAAATTCTGGAATTTTGAATTCCTTTTCATTGTTTGGTTCAAACAAGAATTATCTTTTCCCGACATCTAAAATTACTTTCTCATATTTGGCCTCACAAAAATTAAAAATGAATGAATATCATTTAACTAAAATACCCTTTTACCTGATTTGCGAGTGTGCGATGAGTATGTGTATGATTATGTGTGAAAGTGTGTGTGTGAAAGAGAGGGAGCGTGTGCGTGTGAGAGGGAGCGTGTGCGTTTGTGTTAGAGAGAGGGAGAGAGAGAGAGAGAGAGAGAGATGTTTTTTTAAGTCTTTATGTGAGAGGGTATTTTTATCTCATCGCAAAAGTAAGTTGGAATTTTCGAAAATACATAATTATCCCAAGGAATATGAGAATTCGAATGTTGTGGAAATTCTAAATTTCAGAAATCCTAAGTTCCTCCTAATTTCTCCAACCAAACATTATAATTCTTGATGAGGAGTATTTTAAATTTTAAAAATCTTAAATTTTTTTTCCAAACCTTTAACAAAACATGCCACTTGTTTATAAAATAAAATATAAGGATGAAATAATACAAAATAATTTTCATTCAAATTTCAGACATAAAATCTATAACATACAATATATATTAAGAGGGGGGTTGTTTAATTCAAACAACAAAAAAAAACTCAAAATTTTCAGATTTAAATTTCAAACTTCAAATTGAGGAAACAAAAATCGCTCCCTACCACTAAAAAACCCGACTTGGAATGGTCGGCAGTAAAAAAACATCCTATTAAAGAGCCTACCACATATACCCCACCAGCCTAACAGGCTACCACATACTTACACCACTCTAAGTCCGACTTGGAACGGTCCGCCGTAAATCTTGAATCAACTTCCACCACATTTTTTTTTGTAGCATACCATAAAGTGTCCGGTCAACTTATGCGGACATCGACTAATCCTCATTCGTGATTCGCACCACATATACCCTACCAGGCTACCTCTAAAAAAAAACCCTTATAAAACAGCTGCTTATATATTGTTGCAGTTTAGAAAGAATAAAAAAAAGCCTAAAATTTACTACAAGACTCACCTTATTATTGGGACTAAATATTCATCTATGGGTCAAACTTCTGGATTTAAATATTTAAACCCATGTTTCTGAAAGTCTAAAGTAAACATTTTCCCAAACAATATATTTATACGGATCAATCGCCAACCTGTCCTTATGGGTACCGCCAAAACAGGGTAAGAATATATCCTGTCTGGACTCTACTGAAAAAAAAAGCTAAATTTTTTATCCCGGAAACCAGTAAAATGAGTTTGAATCTCAATGAGAAAAATTGCACTATTTGACTATCGGAAGAAAATTTAACGTACATACACTAAATTTAACTTACATACACAATTTGTGTTAAAAAAGTTTAGTTGTAATCGTGTGAGAAATGCCAAATTGGGAGCTGAAGAAGTGTTGCAACCACGATCAAGTAGTCTTCCTTACCACTCTCTCTGTCTGCACTGTTGTCATCCTCGCGGTTTGTTTCTCAGATCACAAATGTTGCGTTTCATTATTAGCACATGCAGTTTTTTTTTTTTAATTTTTTCCAGCCATGTTGTGCTTTCTTTATGCGTCTAGATATTTGTTGAACCATTTGGTTATTTGGCCTATATTGTTTCTTAATAAAAGTTTAAATTTTGGGCACTAAAATCTCCTATGTACCTGACTATTTGGGGGCTTGGGAATAGTGTATTAGAGAAAAACAATAGGAAAAGGGTTTAGAAATTTTAAGTTAGTGTGAATACTTATCACAGATGCCATGTTAACAATCTCATTTTATAGCTATAATGGTAAGTTAATCTTGTTTCCCCCTTGTAGCTATGGAGGACGGTCCTGCTGATGCCATTCAAGCTTGTCACTGTATTTCTTCATGAGGCCAGTCATGCTGTCGCTTGCAAACTTACATGTGGACATGTAAGAATGCTGTTCTTTCTATACGTTTTTGTACGTATAATGTGCTGTTAGTTCTTGGTGAATCCATCTATGGCATCATAAATGTAGTAACATTATCTTATATAAACAAACACTAAAATACACAGTCTTTTCATTAAAAATTTCAAATCATGTGAAAAAATGTCAAGGATGTTCATTTTTTTTTGTCATTAGGATGGTGTTGGGAAATTAATGGGTTTTGTATATGAAATGAGTTAATTTTTTACCCAAATAAAAGTGGGATCCACATATCTTTTGATATGGGTCAACATACCAACGCGTTCTTATTAGATTAGTGTGGTATATTCACATGTTCAAAACCATTAAGAGATAAATGAGAAATTGATCTCAAAGGACCCTATTTGAAGTGGGTAAACTAGTATTTAGTTGGGTAAAGTGGGATAATCCCACATAGAAAAATTAGAAGAAAGGTGAGTAGTATATCTACTCAGTTGGCCTTACGGCTTGGATGCCCTTACGATATACAAACCTGTCGCCTGCCCGCCCATGCCAGAGATTCGTGGGTTTGGGTGTTGTCCTTTCTTTTTGCGCCATGGTTTGTATAATTTTTCTCTGCATTTTTCTATTAAATTGGGCATATCTGAAATTATTATTCAAATCAATTAGGCCTTGATTTTCGACTCAATGCCCATTTCAGACTTGCACCTGTTCATAGATGTAATTTCTCCTATAAATAGTTTCATTTCGTCCCTGCATTTCAATTTTTTGGAACAAAATCATTCCAATCAGTTTGTCCATCATAGAGTCTTTGAGTCTGCCTTTAAAAGGGAGAGTTCATCACAAAATATTGGTTTGTAGACAACGTTAATCGGAGTACTACTTTATCGTTGCATGATCGTTGTATCCTGGGAGACAATCGTCCAAAAATCCGTCAATACCGTAGCGGGGACGTAATTGTCTTAAGGAAATACTGTCCAACAGTAGCCTCGTTCTAGTCAAGTTTTCTGCAATTCTTTGGTTGTTACTCCAAGTCTGTAAGTTTGTAATTTCATTGTTGTACTGCAGTGCAATTATTAATAATAAAATTATAGCTTTGTTATCTTTGTCAATTTATATATTAGTTTATATAGTTCTTTTGTTCTCACAGTGAACAGATGGACCCATCAAAACTCTTTCCTCCATAGTATGGTCATATGATATGAGAGATTTTGATGGGGAGCCATTTTATCTTCCTTTTATTTATTCTTTTATTTCTATTTTTAGTTTTTTTTAGTCATTTTCTTCCCTTAATTAGTTACCAAGCATGTTTGGGACTAATAAGGCATTCTTTTATTTCTTAATTGGGCTTTTAGTCTTTTTAGCTATTACTTGGTTAGCAAGTAATATCTCTACTATAAATAGGCTTGTACCCTCATTTTTGTGTTCATTCTCCATTCATGAAATACAAGAACTCTTTTATTTCTCTCAAGAAATCATATTGTCTTGATTTTTAGGTCATTGACGTGTAGTTCGCGTCAAATTGGTATCAGAGCGGGTGAAGCTCCAAACATTGGTGTTAGTGTGAATCGGTGTGAGTTGAATATCAAAATCGTGCCCTACATTCTCAATGGCCCCGAAGAAGGCAACCCGAATTCAAGATGAGATTAACGAAGAGTTTATACAAACCAATGAAGATTTGAAATAAAGCAATCAAGAATTGAGACAAAATCATCAAGAATTAGCGCAACGAATGGATGAAATGACAAAGAGACATCAAGAATAATTTGAAACCCTAATGTTGCAATTATCCAAATTGCAAAACCCTAGTTCATCAAAAGAAACACCGAAAATTGTAACCCACATACTCTGAAAAAGGGCCCAAAGCCACTGATCATCAAAAGGGGCAGATTCCGGCACCAGATGGGTCGTAGGAGGAGCCTTCAGCTGCCGACATAAACAGGGTGAGGCTTTAGCAGTGTCGGACCACCCAGATGGGGGCCGACGCTGCTCCAACTGTCCAAATAACAGCCCACAGCCTACCGCGATCCATCCCATGAGTCGGAACACCCTAAAAGGGGCCGACGCCTCTCTGGCTGGAGTTTTTAGGGCCGATAGCCAACTGAAGATCACCGTGAATCCACCGCTAGGTCGGACCACCCTCCCGGTGTCCGATGCACATTTTATTGCTTTGGGTTACCTCGATTCAGGTGTTTATACCACACAACCCAGCAAAGAATATGATTTAAACCCTTTAAACACCAATTGTTATCCAAACATCACCCATAAAACCCTAATGCCTGCTGTCCCGTTTGAAACCCTAACCCTAGTGGATTTAACCAAATCATTGTCCCAATCTACCAACCATTTCCCTTACCCCAACCGTAAAACCCATTCTAAACCCGGACCTCACCATAATTTTTCCAACCAAAATGTAAACCCAAATACAATTGCCCCCAACCCACCACATAACTCCAAGTCTATTTGACCTCCCAAACGCCCGACCCATTTGATTTTGATATTTTTGAATATCAAAATATGGATCTGCGTTTGCATCCCCACGCACCACCACACATACCTCCCCATCTGTCATCACATCACACACCCTCTCATCATGACCTCTCTTTACTTTACACCGATTCCCCTTCTTCCTCTGACATGAGAGATACACGCCGTAGTATCTATGAGGGGATTCCCCCACCTGGTGCCCATCCCCCCATTCCACTACGGGATCGTAAGTGTTTCTGTTGTGGAGAACGTGGTCACCTCATTGTCACGTGTCCCCATTATCAGCGTGATCCCCGAGCATCTCCCATGGCTCCACATGATCATCCTCTTCGCCCACCACCTGTTCAGATGCCACCTCCGAGCGGGTTCAGGCCCGCTCATGTGTTCTTCTAGCTGCTACCAAATTTTAGGGCTTTGCCCATGTTTGGTGGAATGACCTTTGTTATCGTAGGACAGCTACAGGACTCCCTCCTATCTAGGACTGACTCGATCTCAAGGCCGCTATTCAGGCCTCCTTTATACCCCCGACGTATGAGCGAGACCTCTTTACGCGCATTCAGTCTCTCCAGCACGACACGTCTTTGGTAGTATAGTATACGGAGCAGTTCCAGCTCCTCTGCACTAGAGCTCGCCTACCCGAGACGGAGAATCAGCGGATTAGCCGCTACATTATGGGGTCCGGCCACATATTCACCGCGACCTTGGATTTAGAGAGATATCGACCTTTTTTAAGGCAGTAGAGTATGCTACCAAGGTCGAGGCCTATCACGCAGCCCTATTAGCTCATCCAGCATCCCGACCTCCATCTTCCTTGAGTTTTGTTCCTCCTACAGCATCCGCCTCGACATTTTCGGCCATTACTCTAGTTACTACCACTTCCGCTGCGACCCATATAGGCCCTCCCACATTTCAATGCTTTAATTGCAGCATCGTGGGACACCGAGCTTTTGATTGCCTTCAGCCACGTCGACGGGCCCTGCTAGCGATGGATCAGCCCCCAGAGTATCTCAACGAGACCGAGCAGTCCCCGGGCTATGCATTGATTACAGTTTTAGAGGGTGACTCTGTTGGTCTTCCCCTTTGAGTTCGTGGACGAACTCTTTTTGAGGGGGGGAGAGTGATGGGGATCCATTTTATCTTCCTCTTATTTTTTTTTTATTTCCATTTTTAGCTCTTTTTAGTCATTTTCTTCCCTTAATTAGTTACCAAGCATGTTTGGGACTAATAGGACATTCTTTTATTTCTTAATTGGACTTTTAGTCATTTTAGCTATTACTTGGTTAGCAAGTAATATCTCTACTATAAATAGGCTTGTACTCTCATTTTTGTATTCATTCTCCATTCTTGAAATATAAGAACTCTTTTATTTCTCTCTCTAGAAATCATATTGTCTTGATTTTTGGGTCATTGACGTGTAGTTCACGTCAGATTTTATTCAAAAGAGTGAAATATTTTCCATATTGCCATTACTTCCAATTCCATTTCATAAAAATATATTATGGCACAAAATCTCTCTGACAACTATTTTTCTGGACTGAGCTAAAGAGTCCCCCTCCTCCCCCCCCCCCTCCTCAACAAAAATAAAATAAATAAAAGATAAAAAAGGAAGAATAATTGATTTCTGACAAAAATTAAGGTGAAAAGAGTGCAACATTTCCAGACTCCACGGTTTTTATACATCTGTCTTCAAGCCTAAATTGACAGCAGCCAATAAATTATTTGCTTTCAAAAGGTTTATGCCTGCATATGTACTTTCATGTCTGCTTCCGCAACTTTTTTTAAGGTGGTGCCATATGCCTGCACATAGCCTTTTGTTCTCTATTACCTGTTCCCTACATAATGATAGGTAAGCTATTTTAGCTTTTTGACTATGTTGGGGAAAATGGTGTACAGTTATAGTTTTATCATGATGCTCCAGCAGGAAAGATCGCGGGTTTTTGCTACGTAGGATAATTTAATCTTTTCCTTTGAAATGCAGGTGGAGGGTATCCAGGTTCATGCAGATGAAGGTGGAATGACACAAACACGGGGTGGCGTATATTGGTTCATCTTGCCAGCTGGATGTAGTTCCTTTTTCCTCACTGCTAAATATTATATTTCAATGGACGTATGATGATTTGCTAAGATGGATGGTTCTTGTTATTTTATCATCATATATTTTAACCCCGTGGCATTAATGTGATTTGTTTCGTGTGGTCTTTCCTATGTATCTTTAGAAGCAATGCAAGCCAATTCTTTGTGATTTTCAGATCTTGGTTCATCATTTTGGGGAATGGTTTTGATACTTGCATCCACAAATCTTCTCACGTCAAGAATTGCTGCTGGATGTTTAGCTGTTGCTCTGCTTGTTGTTCTGTTTGTTGCTAAAAATGTAAGTATATATGAATGTCATAGACATTTCTTGACTTATGTTGTTCGCAGTTTGTAAAGTCAACAAGATTTTTGTGGATATCATCTGACCATGATGATTTGTTACAAACTACCATTGTAGTATCATGCGTATAAAATATTAAATTATTGCCATCACTGAAATATTCATTTTAGCATGGCACCGAGGGAAACTAGACTTATAAAAAACATTGATGCTAATCAATGAAAAACGGAATGGAGTGGTGGAAGAATATAAGAGATCGAAGAGGTGGTCTCCAAGCTAGATATAAAGTCTATGACTTCGAGTGGGATATTTTGGATAACGTCAAGATTTAGGATGTGGATTTGAGGGTGCTTAGGTCTATGAATTTCTTAGGTATGGTTAATGGGAGAGTGTGGGGCCATTTGGGGCTTCAACAGGTATTAGACAAAGGAATCCATTGCCACTCGTCTTTTTCTTCTTGTAGTTTTTTTGGTGAGGAGATTGATGGGTGGATTTTATTATTATAATTTGATGGATCATGGATGTGATAGAAGTAGCGAAAGATAGGCTGAGGATTTCAAATCTACAATTTGCAGAAGGCACCATTTTTTTCATTATAGGAGTGGAGGATAAGTTCAGTAATTGAATATGAGAGGCTAGCTAGTTAGGCAGGGGTAAGATTGGTAATTGTCTTCTTAACATACATGTGTTTATGATGAAGTGGGAATCTGGGGGAATGTGGGTCTTAGGGATGCAGTTGTGGAAAAGATTGCCAAGGGGTTATATGGATGGCATAGGCTTGGTTTGTCTAGAAGAGGGAAATTAACATTGGATCCAATTGGCCCTTTGTAGCATACTTATATATTCTTTTGTCTCTTTTCAATCCAATCCAATTAGTGTTGCCAAAAGAATTGAGAAACTTATGGGAGAGGGTTAAAAAGAAAAAAATACCAATTGGAAAACAATATCCAACACGAAATTGGAGATTTGATAATAAAAATGAAGAAAAGAAGAAAAGAAGAAAGAGAACTCTAAATTGAAGGGAGGGTTGGGAATGTGATAGTTGTTAAAGAAAACGTAGCTCTTTTTGGGCAAATGGTTATGGCAATTCCCAATGAACACAATTCCCTTTTCTGTAAGTAATTAGGAGCAAGAATTGGCTTAATCCCAATGGATGGGATTGCAGTGTAGCTGACAGGGATTCTCCCCAGTGCCTTGGAAGTTCATCTTTCACATATTGAATTTGTTCCTTAAACTCATGGGGAGGAAAAGGGGAGAGGGGGATTCTCAGGGAGGATGTTTTAGTGGGTAAGTTTCCCTTGAAATTGGCCTTTCCAAGGCTATCAAGTCGTTATTTCTGTAGAATTCTCCTTCAAAAAACTCTTTCAAAATATCTTTTGAATAAATTTCAATGATAAAGAAGTAAAACAACGATATTTCAATGTTCTGACTCGCTCTTCATCTGGAACATCAAGATGGGTAACAACAAGGTGAGAAAAAATGGAATGGGGAGTCCGATTCCCTGAAGGTTAACCAAGGCCTCCGTTTGTTGACATTGATTGAAGTTTCTCTTTGTCTCTTTGTTCACTTAATAGAAGATTGTGGAAGGGCTTCCCATCTTGGAAATTCTCTTATAAATTTTTCTTTGCCATCTTGGTGGATTCACCTTCGTCCCAAAATTTGAACCTTTTAAAATGATCTGGAAGACATTTTGTTTGCTTCATAAGAAGATTGAATACTTGTGACTTTAGCAACGAAAAAGGTCAAATTCAAAATTCTCTTCTCCTTGGGTCATCCTTCGCAAAGAGGAAGTTGAAAGCGTGGATCACTTATAATGGCAATGTAACTTTACAAGGTCACCATGGCATCGGTGGTGGAGTCACCTTGTTGCTGGGGTGGGCAAGTGCGCCACGCAGAATTCCTAATACAATTAGAACTTCAAGGATGAAATTGTTTTCTTACATAACTTAAGGATAAATAAATGTACGTAAACAAACATATTTTGTTTTTTAGAATTTCATTTGGTTGTTGTTGAGTGTTTTGGTATTGTGGATTCGCATTTGTGGTTAGCGGCGTGAGTTCTTTCTATGGGGGTCAGCAGTTGGGGAGGGGGGCGGGACAGGGGTGGGGCTGTTGTTTGATGCGTGGTGGTGGGGGAAGGTTTTCGGCAGTAGGGCAGGGGTGGGGGTGGGCGGTGGGGGGCTTGGTTGGTGCGCCACCCTAGGGCTTGGTACTCGGCGGCAAGGGTGGCTGCTTTTAGGCGTAGGGTGAAGGGGGTAGCTAGGTTTTGGGAGATTTGGGATAGAAAAGCTAATCTCTCATGAATGTGTGCCTGCTCCAGAGCTTTTTGAAATGTAAAATGCGATTTTGATAAAAAAAAAAACATCGATACACTAACACTAATGTGGAGCTTTACCCGTTCTGATACCACGTCAAAGGCTGCTAAAATATCTAATACACACTTTAGAGAGAGAAATACTCTATTTCTATATTCAAAATCAAGGTCTACCTCAAATGAGGTTACAAGGGGTCTATTTATAAGTGGGGAAGGGAGCACTAAATGGTTCTCTAACCAATGTAGGACTCTCACTTTACAAATAAGCCTAATACCCATTTGTGCTCACCTATGTCCAAACTTACAAATAAACAACAAAACAAAAATAAATAAAACGAAATATAACAAAAAGAAAATAAAACTACTAATATGCCCAAAAAGACAATAATGCCCTCGATTTACATCAATCTCTCCCTCTTAAGACCAAGCTCGTCCTCGAGAGTTAAAAATTGGGGATTCATGAGGATATTCCAAAAAAAATTCGAACCAAAAACTTGTCGGGGCAAAAAGGCAATATCTGAAATTTGAGGGTGCCCATCCTGCAATTTCCTCTTTATTTCTTCTTCACTCTTCTTTCTTCTTTCTTCTATCATCCAAACAAACCCTAGGTTCCTCCTGGGTCAAAAACCATTCATGTGGAGGAGGGAAAGTGGGCAGCAGGTGGGTCGAAGAGGTTAAGGGGCTGAAATGGAGTCGGATTGTTTTTTTTTTGGTTCGGGGCTTGGTCGGATGGTGGGCTTTAAGGGTTGGAGTGGGTGTGGGTGGGGTTGGAGTTGAGTGGCGAGCAGGTAGGCCAACCCTAGGGGTGGTCTCGGCTGCTTTAGGGGTTGTTTGGGTGGTTGGCAGCTACTGGAGGGAGTTCCGAGGGTGTAGGGTGGTCCCGGGGTCAAAAAAAGGGGTGGGAAGGTTTTTTTGCGGGGTCAGCAGTTGGGGAGGGGGGCAGGATAGGGATAGGGGTGGGGTTGCTGTTTGGGGCTAGGGTTTGATGCGTGGTGGTGGATTTAGATGGGGGAAGGTTTTCGGCAGTAGGGGGGGGGGGCTCTTGGTACTCGGTGGCAAGGGTGGAGGCTTTTAGGCGTAGGATGAAGGGGGTAGATAGGTTTTGCGGGATTTGGGATAGAAAAGCTAGCCTCTTATGAATGTGTGCCCGCTCCAGAGCCATTTGAAATGTAGAATGCGATTTTGATTAAAAAACAAACAAAAAAAACACCGATACACTAACACTAATGTGGAGCTTCACCGCTCTGATACCAATTTGACGTAAACCACACGTCAAAGACAATTAAAATATCTAATACACACTTTAGAGAGAAATACTCTTCTTCTATATTCAAAATTTAGGTCTACGTCAAATAAGGTTACAAGGAGTCTATTTATAAGTGGAAAAGGGGAGCACTAAATGGTTCTCTAACCAATGTGGGACTCCTACTTTACAAATAAGCCTAATACCCATATGTGCACACCTATGGTCAAACTTACATATAAACAACAAAACAAAAATTAATAAAAATAACAAAAAGAAAGTAAAACTACTAATATGCCCAAAAAGATAATAATGCCCTCGATTCACATCAAAATAAATAATAAAGAGAGAACCAGTGTGGCTTCCATATGCAACTTTCATAGTTATACAGAAATTTCAGTTTGTGTTCGAATTCTTTCATAATTGTACTATACATGGAGGCTAACCTTATGTCATTCTAACAGTGGACGCTTCGGGGGCTCTGCATTGGTATGGACATTTTTTTCAGAATCTGGAAAAACCTTATCTCCTATAATGCATACATACAGGCTATAACATATGATAATATTGACACCTATGTTTCAAACCACCAGGATTTATTGTCCTTCTTGCTGTAGTTTGGGTTCTGCAAGAAACAACAAAAATAAAAATTCTCCGGTACATCATTTTGTTCATTGGTACCGCCCTTTGCTCTTGGTTTCTTTCTGTTATGTAATAATATGAACCTTGGTGAATTTTCTACTTCAATGTTAATGGATTGAAGCACTCTTCCTTGTCTTTTTGGCAAACTGCAGGTGTAATGAACAGTTTATTTTCCGTATATGGTATGGTCTCGAAGGCATACCCATCATTCAAATTTGTATCGAGTTGTTAAATTGTTTATACATATGGAATTAAAAATCTTGAACGTGAATGTATTGATGCAGATATATATGATGATCTGATATCAAGAAGAGTTCATTCTAGTGATGCTGAGAAGTTTGCAGAAGTTTGTCCTTGTCCTTGTAATGGTGTTGGATGGGGTGTCATATGGTAAGAAACTTTCCAAATGGAGAAAGGGCACAAATGGCCGATTTTTATACCAGTAGAAAATTCTTTTTACTCTTTTTTTCCTGTATTCATTTGCGAATAAATACTTTCTCTGATGATTGTGATAATAAATTGTGGGGGTTCACTCTCTAATTAGGAATAACTCTTCTTGCAGGGGATTTATATCTTTCTTATTTCTCTGTGGAGCCATGTACCTTGGTCTTGTTATTCTATCTTAAGGTACACCCCGTTTTTGTGTGTCTTTGGTTGTTGCAATTTAAAATTCTAGTTTAAGAGTTGAAGAGATTGCTGTCAACGACTTCTGTAAATTGTTTCTTGTTTTTAAGTTCTTGCTTCAGTCCCAGAAGTGAAATCTATCCCTCTTGATTCATATTATTTTGAAATTATTAATTGACTGGAGTAATTGTCTTAAAAAAAAAGATCTCACAAAGACCAAATTTCTGGAATAATTTTGCTTCCTTTCAACTTGCACACGCTCCCTTTGGGCTTAGAATATAGATAATTTCTGCCCTCCTGTAACCACATTTAGAGATGAAATAATTCGTTGTACATTAGTTAATTTTTTATGATATATGATGCTATATCACTCCATTTGACATGATTTTTAATTTGTTTATTTATTTTATTTTTATTACAAAATGCAGCTTTTAGATGAAAGTTGAATCAGCTGAGTTTCCTTATGGCAGAGCAAGAGAGTAACTTGTCAACATTTATACACACTTCCGCCATTCTGATTATTCGTCCTTCTAATATTTTTTACCTTTCCGGTATTTGTTAGCAGACAATGATAGCCTTGGTTTTTGGAGGAATTAGCCTCTTAGAATGCGCCTTTGAACATATTGAGAAGAAACATTTTTGTTGTATATTCTACACAGCATCTAAAAAATATACAATTTATAATGATTAGTCATTTAATCTCCTTGCATGCACAAAAATAATTTCTAAAGTGAGTGAAATGCATTTCTAACATTACTTTTTCGTTTGGGCAATGACATCATATCTTAGAGGGTAGAGTG
The DNA here is from genome assembly GCA_949130495.1 of Sambucus nigra. Classification (NCBI taxonomy): domain Eukaryota; kingdom Viridiplantae; phylum Streptophyta; class Magnoliopsida; order Dipsacales; family Adoxaceae; genus Sambucus; species Sambucus nigra. Next base: position 351,128,014 of record OX422210.1, on the reverse strand, counting down.
TGATTTTTGTTGGGAGTATTGTAACCTGAATGATATATATCATCTTTTATCCGGTGTTCAAGTCTCTGATTTATGTAGAAATGTGTGTGGAATGTGTATTGCCTCTTATAAGGCTGCATTCAGAAGAACCGAGTGGGTTCATTGTTCCACAATGCAGCCCATGTGCCCATTTAATACATATCTTTACTCTGCATCCCTGACTTTTATTACTATGATGCTTCCTCTGCCCCACTATTTAAACAACAGCGGTTTAGGGGTTTAATCATTCTTAAGAACACCCTAATATTAATCATGAACACATTAATATGATTAATGTTTAACATACAATTGTTCTTAATAAAAGGATCTTAGATCTTCATGTTTTCACAAAATACGTCTAAAAGATAGAAAATAAGACATACCTTGATCAAAGATCAATTTTGATTAATTGCTCCATCAATCTGCCTTCTTGGAAAAAATGCACTCTAATGGAATCTCGGAGTTTCTCTCCCACCTCAGAAATAGTGTGTTATGAGATGACTCTAGATGGTGTAGATGTCTCTATTTATAAGGGGAAGAGGGCCGGAATCCTAGTCAAGGTGGGACTCTTTCAAGTCTCCCACTAATGCCACTAACCATCATGTGACTAACGGATAAGGTTTACCCAAATCTTTTAATATCTTTATTTATCACATTCCTAATTAATTATCTGACATTTATTAAAACCACATAAATGGAAAATTCGGAATTTAATACAATTGAAATTAAATAATTAATTTCGTCACTTAACATTAATTTCCAACAGTCTCCCACTTGGTCTTAATAATTCGCATAATTAGATTAGGTATCATAAGGTGCACAATCATTGATAAATTTATTTTGCTGAATCAAATGATTCACGGAGCGAGTCATGGCGGTTCCATACTATTCAAGAGCATGGTTCCTTCCATGTACCACAACACCAATGTTTCATTCAACTAAGCGTTTAATATTGGGTATCATAATGGCCTCATAATGTCCTTTGGAATAAGGACTATTTCTGTCAACAGCACTTCATAATTGCATGCATTCACAAAGGACAGAAATAATTGAAATCAGAAACACTTTTATTGAATTCAAGTAATAGTGTCAAACAACTAAGCCAAATAGCAATCATAATTTTACTAATCGAGATCCATCTCTTTGACACGTTCCATAAGGTCTTTTGGAGATAGTCCTTTCGTAATAGGATCTGCTATGTTATCACTCGTACTAATGTGATCAATTGACACTTTTTGTTTCTGAATTTCTTCTTTAACTGATAGGTATTTCATTCAACGTGCTTAGTTACTTTAGGAATACCTAACATTTCTTCATAAAGAAGATTGCAGCGACATTATCATAATATTTCAGCGACTTGATAATAGTGTCGACAACTCCAAGTCCCAAAATGAAGTCACGCTGTCAAAATACATAAGTTGTAGCATCAAGCATACTACAAACTCAGCTTTCACAATACTTAATGGATGGATTGTGTTGCACTCCTTCATTATATTGGTTGATAAACCAAAACAAATATTCTTAAGCAAGAGTGAACTTCATACCATCCGTACAAATAGTAAATCTGAGTCACAATAATTGTTCATATTTAAATGAACACATATACCATAAATGTGAGCATATAGTCCTTTAAGTATCTCATTACTTCATACACAACTTTTAAACCCATAAAATTATTTTGATTCTCTACTTTCTAAATCCGTGCTTGTATATAGAGAAAATATATAAACTTACTCCCACTGATCTTAAGGTGTATACAAATATACAACGATTAAAAAAAAATAATGATATTATTTCTTAAAATGCCTCATGTGGGAAACTTATGTTTATAAAATGATCTCCTAAACATATACGCATGGTTTATTAGAATTCAAAAAATAATTTTCACATCCACTTTATGTAACTCTCAATCATAATGAGCTACTAATGTCATAAGAATTACATGTCCTTACATATAATTGAGAAGGTTCATTTATAACCTTTTCTTCATTAATAGTGAAATATTTTACTACAATTTAGCTTTATCTCGTTTAACTACCGTTAGTGTCGCGTTTGGTCTTGATGACCCCCTTATACCCGACTTTAGTGCATCAATTATGTAATTCAACGAGATTTCAACCTTAGTTGTAGTCCATTAGTTTCACTTCTTATGACTTTTGAAAATAAAACCATGTCATTATTAATTCCTTCACCAAATTCATGTTCATGCAGATACCCCACATAATCATTTAGGATAGTAGACCTTTTAGGATCTTCTTAATACTATTCCTTATGATTTCATCTACATTTCTCTCACGGTGACAATACTATCATTTAGTGGTTGACCATTTATTTGTTCTTTGTTGTTTAGACAATCTAACAATTAAAAGAACAAGGATTCAAGAAGGTTAATGGGATAAGTACCCTACCTTCCTTTATAATCATATTTCATGATTTTCTACTACCACTAATTTCACCTTTCATAATGAATTTGACTTTAATGCAATAAATACGTGTCAATGACAATTATATGATCTATGTAGGTCCACTTTAAGGGAAGTTTCTCATAATCTCCCACTTGGGCCACATAGGTCATCCTTATATTAGACATCGTAATACCTTAAGAGCACAACTCGATTATCAAAATTTGTAAGAGACATTACAAAAATCTTGTCCACAAAAATTATGAAAAAGAGTCTAGATTTAATTTGGTACAGGATTTAAAGAGTTTCATAAAAAATGCTACGATTATGATGCAGGATCAAACAAATCTTTAAAGAACTATGTCCAAACTTTATTTTGTACAAAACATCAAAACTAAAATCATAACCCTTGAAAAATATACATCAAAAGATTCTTTAGAACATATCCCTCACGATCAAGTCTAGACAAACATTTTCCAAAAGAAATTGAGGGTTTATGAAAACAAATGGCGATTTGATTCCCCAAGAACAAAAGAAAAGAATCTTATTAGCATTTCTAGTTTGTTTTGTAAGAAATCCTTGCATCAAAAGTAGATACTTTCTATAACACAGTAAGTATAACTTGAAAACTCTACTGAGATGAAAAACTCATTTCAAATCATAAAAGATACATATTATCTTTATCATTATTAGTCCGAGTGTGCAATATGTAAACAAACTTAATTTGTTTAACCAAATTAAATATGAAATTTTAGAGAAATAAAATGGGATACAATAATATGTGATAAGATAATGAGATAAATTGCTCACTTCATTAATGCTTTGATTTAACAACACACACATCGATTACATGATAAATTGAGTGCATAACCGTGAGTTTTTGTCAGTAGTAACCGTGAAATATCGATTATATGATGCTTGTAGATTACTTTATTGGGTATAATGTTATTTCATTATATTGTACACGACATTTGTGCACAACTTATTTTCACATACTATAATAATGTATGTGATCTATGATGTTCATTCAATCACTCAAAATTGATTCCCTGTAAGGAATAGCCTTGCTTGAAGAAATGAACTCAATATACCCCATTAATATCCTTACAATTATAAGCATCATGAGTTACTACTACCATCATCTTTACATTTAATATTCATTGCAATTCTAGTCGGGTCACTGTAGTGACTACCAAACATTTCATAATATGAATATTACATTACGTAAAGACTTACATACACAAGTCAATAAATTTTTTTCACTTATTTTCATTAAATATCGCATGATCAATAAGCTAAATTATTCATGTTTATGGTTTTCATAACTTTAATTGGTGATATGATAGTGAAAGAAACTATGGCATCTGTGTTTGACGACCATTATTACCTTCCCAAAATATATATCACCACTAACATTTTGTTCAATTATTGTAATCACAATAAATGAATAAACAATAATATGTATGCAACATCATAAAGTATCATCATCCTAGCATTCAATATCATACATGGACCCGTAGGCAACCAAAATATGCATGATATTAATGCATTAGTCCAATATTTATATCTTCTGGAATGGAGCACTTTAATGAACACCAAACCATATATTATATAAATATAAGAGATACGCATACATGTGCAAAATACCCGTAATACATGAATAATTATATTATTGTCTATTCCTTAATTTGAAATTCACGAAAAATTAGACATAATGTGAAAATCAAATAGACAAAGAGTTTACATGAGATATTACACAAATAATAGTAAATGGAAGACACAAATCATTTACTTTCGCTTCATCACTTATGTATGAGTAACAAATAAGAAATATTGACCCAAATCATTCATGGTCATACTAATGCACAATATGGTTATAACCACAATTATCATACTAGTGACATATGTAAATATGACTTTTTAATATTGATGCCAATTATTTAACATTTACAAAAATTCCAATGTTTATTTGATTCAAATTTCAGCATGTGTTGCGCTTCAATTTAACCTTATAACAAACATTAGGATAATCTGAAATGACTACAAGTATAGTATCTTCACATGTAATCTTAGCCTGTATTTGGCATTTGATTAAACTGAACGAATACCTACTTATGAGTCTCAAAATTTGCAAGTCATGCATTCAAATATGCATGCATGCAACGAATAATCTAGTATCCGCACATATGAATTGTAGCCTGTGTTTGGCATTTAATTCAACTTAATGGGAGTACTAGCCTTAAAATAAACAATAATTCTGATTTTCAACCACATGAATCGTTGGCCTGTGTTTGGCACGAGACTCATTAAAACATGAATATCATAATATTCAACAATATGAATCATTGGCCTGTGTTTGGCACGAGATTCATCAAAATATGAATATTAACAATAACACAAGTCTAATATCCGACCATATGAAATATGTTGGCATGTGTTTCGCACGAATATTCAATTAAAAAGGATCATTAGAGCAAGGTTTTATCACAGTTCTAGATAAAAACATACATGAAATATGGGAAAACTTAAATTTTCACACACAACAAAAATTGCAAGGGTCGAATATTGAATTGTTGACTAAAATTTTGGTATATTTCATCTACATTCCGAATATCACGGAATCTGTGTTAATCATCACATAATATTCAGATTGTAAAGATATATTACCCTATAATTCATTTATCATGGTCCCATAATTTTGGCATCTGTGTTTGTTGCCTAATTCATTTAATACCATGATTAATGGACTTAATGTCAACTATTCTGTTTTTACAAAACTGGTTCTAATGTTGTTCAATTCAGATATTAGCATGTGTTGCGCCTCAATCCAATTTTATAACTAACATTAGAATAAGTCTTTAATGAATGTAAGTATATTATTCGTACATGCAGTCTCAGCCTGTGTTTGGCCTTTGACTTAACTCAAATGAATAATTGTTTACATGTCTCAACTTAAATATAGTTAATCATGCATTAATATTAACTATAATATGTAATCTATCAGTAATCACAAAGATACCAATAGTAGCTCGAATGCCTCAAAAACATAATTTTTCTGGAAGTCATAAACATTATTTATGTAAAATCAATGCGCCAAAAGTATTATACTCAAAACTTAATGTATAATTAATGGTCCAAATATAAATGCATACACAATAATCTAATATTTACAATTATAGATTAAGATACTTTTATGTCTTCTCCATCCAACATCATATAAATATTATTGTCGAAACATTAATTCATAATTACATTAGGACCTTTGGGCAACCAATTATAGATTATGCACAATAACCTAATATATCGAAATGTTATTGTCAAACACATAATCATACATCTAATATTCAAAATTTTATATTGAACCATTTCATCAATACAAAATAATACATAACATGAATATTAGAACAACCATGAACAAAAAGAAAAACATCCCCCGTGGTAAAAAAAAAAATACATAATATTTGGAAAAAATCGTGATTTTTGCCAAAAATAGAAAATTTGAGTTAGCACCACAGAGATGTAGATAATTACTCCAGGATCTCAAAATAATTTGCGGAATTCAAAAATCAATTTTCTGGAGTGAGATATTGACGTCAACATTATTACCAAAAACGGCAAAAACGCAATTTTAAGGGTCTTAACGACGCCAAAACGCAAAAGTAAGATGGTGCCCATTGTATACAATGGGTTTTGTTTATTTCGACGTTTCCAGTCGACCATGTCATTTTCATAAAATTCCGAGCAAGTTTTGACCTTTCATTCTCACCAGTGAGTATTGGCGACAGAAGAAAAACGTCACAGAAAATCTCTGACACACTTTAAGAGCAGATTTAATGACAGAAATAAGACGTCGCAGAAGGTCTCAGGCACAAAAGCAATTTAATGACATAAATAAAATGTCGCAGAAAGTCTCAGGCACATATATCATTATAGACGAACATCAATAAGGAAAATCACGAGATCTTAAACTTTAGCTCTGATACCACATATAAAATCATTCTTAAGAACACCCTAATATTAATCATGAACACATTAATATGATTAATGTTTAACATACAATTGTTCTTAATAAAAGGATCTTAGATCTTCATGTTTTCACAAAATACGTCTAAAAGATAGAAAATAAGACATACCTTGATCAAAGATCAATCTTGATTAATTGCTCCATCAATCTGCCTTCTTGGAAAAAATGCACTCTAATGGAATCTCGGAGTTTATCTCCCACCTCAGAAATAGTGTGTTATGAGATGACTCTAGATGGTGTAGAGGTCTCTATTTATAAGGGGAAGAGGGCCGGAATCCTAGTCAAGGTGGGACTCTTTCAAGTCTCCCACTAATGCCACTAACCATCATGTGACTAACGGATAAGGTTTACCCAAATCTTTTAATATCTTTATTTATCACATTCCTAATTAATTATCTGACATTTATTAAAACCACATAAATGGGAAATTTGGAATTTAATACAATTGAAATTAAATAATTAATTTCGTCACTTAACATTAATTTCCAACAGTATTGTAACCTGAATGATATATATCATCTTTTATCCGGTGTTCAAGTCTCTGATTTATGTAGAAATGTGTGTGGAATGTGTATTGCCTCTTATAAGGCTGCATTCAGAAGAACCGAGTGGGTTCATTGTTCCACAATGCAGCCCATGTGCCCATTTAATACATATCTTTACTCTGCATCCCTGACTTTTATTACTATGATGCTTCCTCTGCCCCACTATTTAAACAACAGCGGTTTAGGGGTTTAAAGATTACACTCAATCAACTGCCAAAATCAAATCAAGGCTTGTTCGCTACCATGAAACTTTATTGGTTGATTACATCCAAAAAATAAAAGTAAAGAACGACAATTAATTTGGGACAGGAGTATTTTATTATGAAAGTTTTGGAAAAAGGTCCTCATAATGCTTAAAGTGTATAAAAATAGGTCACTCCATATAATTTTATAAATTTAATCCCTATACTAAAAACACCATGAAAAATGATGAAAAATAGTGCCGCTGGCGCGAATCAAAAAAATAAAGGCAATTGTACCACAGAGACTAGATTTATAAATGCTATTGTACCACAGGAATTAGATTTATAAAATTAAAAAATATTGTCTTAAAAATTCAAATATAAGAAGGAACATGGTCTTTATCTTAATTATCTATTTTATTATTTATTGCAACTCAGATTTAGGTCATGTTGGTCAATCACTAGGTTCAAAGTTTTAACATAACCCTATCATGAATAGAGATATTTACTCTTGGTTCAAAGTTAAAATTAACCCTGAAACCATAGCCTCAAGATGAAATCCCAACCATATCAAGATTTGAAGAAGGGGAGTTGTATATGCTTTAGTTTGGAGGGCTAGTCCCAATGGGGATGCTGTGACGTTTTTGGCTGCACTAGGGTATTTTTCTACTATTTCGAAAATTTAAAGTGGGGTAAAATGTTTAATAACTTAAAATATTGATTGTAAAACATAAAAGGAAAAAAAAGACAATATTCATTCACAAAAAGAACAATCCGAACTCAAAAGTTGAAATTAACTCTAATTTTTGCAAACTATATTCATTCTATTGATGATATTATTGAGTATTATTGGCTTCTTGTTTAAATTTGTATTCTTGTTGTATTTGATTTTACAAAATTTTAAGTTACGTAAGCTATAATTATGCATTCAACTGAATAAATTATGTTTCATTTTATTAAATATATATATTTTAAAAATATATATTATACGTATTCTAGTGTATTATTGTATCCTACATTTTGAAAAAATTGCATTTTGCGTATCCCCAATCATATCGTATCTTATATCCTGTGTTGAGTCCGTGCTTCATAGATTATCACATTGCTAGTACACAATTGCAATGGTGGTTTGACGGCGGTGGTGTGATGGGGTGGGGTAGCTGCAACAATTATGATGGTTCAATTTTGGCGACAATGGTGGTGGTGGTGATGGTGTCGTGACAGTGGTGGAGAGGGTTGGCGATGATAAAGTCACGGTGGTGGAGGTCCAGACGAGTTAGGGATAAATTAAAAAAGAAATGAATTAGAAAAATACTAACGGTGTTTTCCGCTTTTTCTGAAGATTACGAAACTGAAGAAATAAGATATCAAATATTGATCGTTGTTGTTGACATTTCAACACAATTCAACTTTTCAATATAACCCTATTTTATTACAGATGTAATGAACGTGGTGGAAGGGTTGAAAGAAATGTAATGCATTTGGAGTTGACAAGACTATAGATGCAAATATAGGATGAGTGGCTCCCGAACCCTGTCAATTCAAGATAAAGGTTTTCAACGTTAGAAGTTTGATGTACCAGTTTGGAAAACAACACAATTTTCAACATTGATGAATATTCTGGTCTTCTTTTTTGCTCTAAAGCCGGTGGAGTCTTATACAAAATGATGTCTACGGGAATACTTATGCGACCTTCTTGCTTCCGACAATTGCTTCAATTGTTGGTGTAGACTTCTCTCATTTTTTTCAGTTGATGTAGACATAGAAGCCAGTGAATTTGAAATTCCAAAATACATAACTTCTGATGCATTTTTCTAGTTAATGTCTAGGATAATTAACAAAAAGTTCATTAAATATTTTTTAATGCATGTTTAGTTGAAGTCTTTTTATTTTGTTCTAAAAAATCACTCAAACATTCATTTAATCAATATTTTCTCATTTTTAAAGATCCGTGTTAGCTGCACTCCCACCCCCACTTCCCACTGTCGGAGCTCCGGCGACCTTCACCGCAACTCTTTTTTAGTATTTTTATGTGGTAAGGAATTTTTTGGAACAAAATAAAAAGACTTGGACTAAATATGTATTAAAAAATATTCGAGGGATTATTTGCTTCATGCTCCTAATTTTAACAGTGAAGTTGAATCAAAGGTTGACGTTACAACTATTTAGGAGCTCAATATAAGTTTTAATAAATTTCTTCAAGGGTCATTGTTGATGTCTAAAAATGGATTAACTCCAATTTTATAATCATAGATAAAAATAAGAGAAGTGACTCAAATCACAAACACAAGAGGCACAGATTTTAGAGTGGTTTAGCTATAAAATAGCTTACATCCACTATTGTTGATATTTAGCAGGGAGTACAATAATTTGGTATGGTGTGCATATGAGCGATTTGAGTTGTCCTTTGAGCAAAGGAATTAGTTTGTATTTGTAGGAGTGTAAAACCGTAAAAATAGAACGCCTTTATATTCTCAGACATTTACATATGTATACAATAAGTAAAACTCTTGGTATTCATAGCCGGTTGGTATCCCATTCGAGTAACTGTTCATGTTCCGATTGGTTGGCCTTCCAGCTGATTAAGTGTCTCTGGAGCCGATCAAGTAGGCTAGTCGGTCACGTTGGATGACATGTGTGCATTTATCATTGATCCACGTGGGAGTATAATTTTTACGTACAATAAAAGCCCCCAATGCTCCATGCTTGACGCTCGCCTGAAAGTATGGAGTATTTAGTCTAGGGCGTTGCTCGGCTTACTATTTTAGTGTTTAGTGGCATCCGACTTCCTCTACTTATAAAATTTCCATTAGCATTGCTTGAGGATGACATTTTTGTAAATAATCCAAAATTTAGTGAATCGCTATAGGGCATATTTGGAGTTATGCAGTCGTCAGAATGTCAATCGTTGATACTATTAATCATTGTTTTCGCCTTTTTCAAGGTAAGCTATAAAAAATGAAGCTTTTTTCGATTGTCGTATCCCCAATTTTTCAAACTTCGAATTTCTCTGTGTCTCCAAGGTTTCCTTCTGCCTCCATTTTCACAGTTCTTGCTTCTGCAATCATTTTCTCTGTAAGCCTTCTTCCCTTCTATTTTAAACATGGCTTACATTATTCATGAGGATTATTTAAAGGGATTTAGGAGGAAAAAAGGAATCCCTGATTGGGTAGACTTATAAATGGCTATTCCCCTAGTTGACGTTTTGTCATTGGCCAAAGGTCATTGGATCCTATCTTTATTTATTGCTGAGTGTGGCATTACTTTTCCCTCCAATCATTTTTTCTTGAGTTTTGTCAACACTTTGATGTTGTCCTTGCTAAAGTAGCCCCCAATACATGGAGAGTAGTGAATGAGATTCATAGGCTTAACCAAATCCATGGGACCCATATTAGTATTCTTGAGCTTATGTTCTGCTATAAATGGGGCACTACTAGTGACAATACTTACTACTTGAAAATAAGATTTGCCAATAGGGCATTAGTAGTCAATTTACCAGATTCTAATAAGGACTACTTTGACTATGGTATAGGGGTCAAGAACTTGCAAAATGCTCCTCTTTAAAATGGGGAGGAGTATGATGGACCCAGGTGTCCTTAAGAAGGGCAACACATAAGTTATAATTTTTTTTTTCCTTTTTCTGCTTGTTACCTGTTTGATGATATATTGATTGACCTTCTTGTCTCTTTTTATGCAGTGGAGAGTAAGAGAAAGTGTCCCAGGGAGAGGGATATTAGACTTAAAGAGCTTAAATTTTTGTGGAGCATTCATCGAAGAATTGGTGAAGAACACCGAAGAACAACCTCATATTTGTTGAATTATAGGAGTTTTGTTACTTCATTCGGGCTCATCCCACAATTACAGTGCCTTCAACCTCTGTTAATTTAGAGGAAGAACTAATTACCACTTTTTCGACGGAAGAGTCTACTGGAGTTAAGAAGGATTTTGGTACTTCCTCTTCTTTTGAATCCTTGGACATTTCTTCTATTCCTACTTCCCCACTAGGTGTTATGGGTAAAATAAAGCTCCCGAATTTGATGGGCGGGCCTTTATCTCCTACCACCAAGAACGCCACAGAGAAGACTGCCAAAACTGTTGATACTTAAAAGTTCAAGGTTACTGAAAAGGTGTCTAAGGTTATTGAGAAGATGCCTCGGGTTATTGGTACTGAGGAAATTAAAGTTGTTTCACCTCAATATAAGAGGTTGAAAAAAGGTTTTCCTGAAAAACAGGCCTAAAAGCTGCTGCCGACCAACAGGAGTTGGTCAAAAAAATTCAAGCTAATTTGAAGGTTGCTGGTTCATCCTCTATGGCTGTCAATTCTGATTTGGCAAGAGGTTTAATAAAAGTTGGGACTCTTCTAGCTGATAGGGTAGTTGCCATTCCCATGCCCCGATCAAGATTGACTGAAAGAGCTTGCCAGAATCTGGCTTTGGTAACCCCTTTTCCGTTTGTTACTTGTCTTTATTATCTTATTCCTCTTCTCTCGACTTAATATTTTTCCCTTTTGTAGTTTTTGGTTGATTTTAACCAACCGATGGAGATGTATGATCAATTGCATTCTTCTACGGGTGAAGTTGAAGAGGCCTTTGAAGGTCTAAGAAAATCTTTGGAAGATCCTCGACAAGCTTTGGAGACAAAGAAAAAGGCTTGGGAAGAAGAGTTAAGGAACGTCAATGAAAGAGAAGATTTATCTAAAGGAAAAATAACCGCAGTCGAGCAATAAGTTAAGACCGCTGAAGCTAGTTTGAAGGTGGATGAAGACAACCTATTATGGAGTCAAACCCTTATCAAAGCTCTCGAGGAGAAGGTAGTAGGCTTGTCTATTGATCTTGTTGCAAAGAAAGCCAACAGTAAGAAAATAAGGGAAACCTCCTTTGATAAGGGTTGGGAAAAAGCATTGTTGGCTGCCTCTGTACAGATTGAGTATGTCAAGAATAAGTCTTTTAAGGATGGCTGGTCGGAGGCACTCAAGGAAGTCGTCACAGCTGATTACTCAGAGTTATTTCAGAGTCATGACCCGGGAACTCCTTCAAACGTGGATGAAGAGTTTGATGATGAAGAAGGCTCAGGGGAATTTTCTGTAGCACCTGTTGAGTCTTCCTTGGTACCAACTGTCTAGTCTGACCTGCCTCCTGGATAAGCTAATCCTAAAGACAAGGATAAGGTCTAGTTTTTCTTTAGTCTTGTAATTTGTTGGACTTTTCTTTTATGTCTTATAATAGGAGCATCCTTTTGTAACACCTTTTTTTATCAATGAAAAGATCTCCTTTTGGTTTAATACATTATATTGACTGTACTTGTTTCTCTTTGCTTGGTTTCCATGAAGTTGTATTTCCTGCTTTATTTGACACTCTTAAATGGCTTCCCCAACTTATATATACATATCTCTATTTGTGATCTTTTAGTTTGATGCTAGGAAAAAGGCTATAATTTTAGCTGAGTCCAACTTGCTTAAGCGAAGTAGGAACCTTCTTGAAGCTGGTTATGCACCTATTTCTGAGGAAGATATGGCCGGGTTACTAGAACTTAATGTATCTGACTAAGTCAAAGAATCATACATCCATCTCTATTGTTTGTTTGACAAGGTTGTTGCTAATAATGCTGCATACTATGAGATGATTGAGAAACTGCAAAACGACCACAAGTAATCCAAAGTCCTACTCCATGCCGACTATAAAGCCAAGTTTAAGGCTTTGAGTGAAGGACGGGGTTTTGACAAAAAAATTCAAGACATCACTTCTGATTTAAACAAGAAGGAACTTTCTTTAAAGAAGGATATGGAGAGTGCATGAGCAATTGCTGCTATGCTGGAGAATGAAAATAATTCCTTGAGAGGTGATCTTGATAGTTTGAAGAAATCATCTACCAGTGTTCCCGATAAAGGTCCTTCCTTTTTGGAGACTAAAAAGGAAAGATTGTTAGAGGAACTGGAAGCAGTGTAGCAGAAAACAAAACTTGGACAAACTTCTAGGAAGATGATGGTTGTCCGACTAATGGTTGATGGAAAAAGAACCAAGAAAACTCTGGATGACCAAGATTCCCAGTTGAAAGCAAAGAATACTTCCATTGACGACCTATCTTCCCGGCTGAAAACCAATAATAGTGATATTATTGACCAAGCTGCTCAGTTGGTAGTCAAAGATAGTGTCCTCAAGAAACTTCAAAACCAGATGGAGAGGTTGACCTTCCAATTCCACAAATAGCCCAGGAAATTTTAAATAAAGGGTTATAATGAAGATTTGGCTCATATGGATGATCTTATTGCATAGAACAATCGTGAAGGCTATAAGTGGGGATGGACCAACTTGCTGATTTTGTTGAAGCTTGATCAAAACAGTGACCTGTGGCATTGGAATTACCCAGGTTTCTTGGATTGCGAGAAACCTCCATTTACACTAGATACCAATGGATTCATCCAAATTCAATCCCCCAATGTTTAATAACTAAATACTTGGGAGACTGTGGCCTTCGTGATGAGCTTGAGATTGTTCGTCCTCATCATTTAATCAATAGGCTGAGTAGCAGTAATAGGCGAATGTTAAGAGATTTCAACTATATAAACTCTCCATATACCTTTGATGATCCTCCAGCTGGGATGGACAAGGCCCAAGGAAAATGCCCAGCATAATAATTTTGCTTTTTGTACTTGTTCAACTTTGATTGTCACACCTTGTTATTTGCAAATAAAACGACTTTGATTTAAATACATGTTGTGTTTATGCATTTAATTTGATACCAGTTTTAAGCCTATATGATTAGTTAATTGGCTGGCCGACTAGGTAATATGCTTGTTTAACAAATACTGTGTTCAATACCTGAACTGAAATTGTAGGGCCTTAGATCCTACCAATGCACTTAGGTAAAGATGTAAGCGGTCTTGAACTAAGTGTTGACATTAGTTATCAGTGGCGACCAAGTGTATTTAGGAATGTATATGTATATTACTATGGTGTCTTAGGAATGTATTTATGTATTCGTGTGTTTCAACTTAGTCGGGTAAAGCTTCTTATGTTTATACATGAAGTTTTACGAGCTTCTTGTTCTTAACTTGTCGAGAAGAAGTCATACATGAAGTAATGATCATTGGCGATTAAGTGTATTAAGAATGTATATATGTATTCCTATATTTAACTTAATTAGGAAACATAAATGTTGGTTAAGTTGTTGGTGCATCTCAAATTTGATAAGTTCAACCTGATTAATTATTTATTATCTTTTGATCGGCAAGGGCTGAAGACTAAAAGAAACGAAAACTTGAAGACTGTGTGTTTCCTGTTGCTGTTAGGGATGTTTAAGATTGTGTGTTTCCAGTTGTTGTTGGTGATGTATATTACCGTACTCTGAAAAAAATAAAAAAATAGAAGCATAATTGAACTGAAATCAAGATTTTTATTGAACTTGAAAGAAGAAGAAGGGTATATAATGCTTTCATTTTACTGATAGTATTTTCGGAGGTGGTCGGCATTCTAAGGGTTCTTGAATTCCTCCCCATCAAGAGTCTCCAATCGAAAAGTTTATGGTTTGATGACTGCCGAAATGCGATAAGGCCCATGCCAATTTGCTTCCAACTTGTTTCCTTTCTGAATGACATTCTTAAGGACGTAATCCCCCATTTTCAAGTTTGTCGGCTTCACCTTCCTGTTATAAAAATAGGCAGTTTTTTGTTGATAAGATGCAGCTCTGAGGGCAGCATTTTCTCTGACTTCTTCCACAAGATCCAAGTCCAACCATCTTATGAGATCACTTTTTGGGGAATCAAAGTTCAACACTCTATGAGTTAGTAGGACTATCTCGGCTAGTACCATAACCTCTGTTCCAAAAGCAAGCATATAAGGTGTTTCTCCAGTGGTTGTTCTTGGTATTGTTTTATATGCCTAAAGAAAAGAGTGTAATTCATTTATTTAGTTTCCCTTGGAGACATCAAGTCTCTTCTTTAATCCATCAAGCAAAGTTTTATTCGTTCCTTCTGTTTGACCATTGCACTGTGGATGTTCGGGTGCAGAGTGATGTTTCATAATCTTGGATTGAACACATTATGCTTTAAATTCATCATTGTCAAACTGGGTGTCATGTTCAGTAATGAAGGCATAAGGCATGCCATACCTGTATATGATGTGTTTCCATATAAATTAAAATACCTTCTCATAAGGCATCTCTATCAATGATTCTGCTTCCACCCATTTCGTAAAGTAGTCTACAGCTACCACTAAGTATTTGAACCTGCCTTTGGTAGTCGACAATGGGTTAACGAAATCAATTCCTCAAATAGCGAAAGGCCAAGGAGAGGTAATTGATGTTAAGGCAACCTTCGGTCTTCTAGGAATGGCTACAAACCTCTAGCACTTATCACACTCTCTAGTGAAGATTCCATAATATGCTTTTATGGTAGGATAATAATATCCTTGCATGGAAATTCGTCGGACTAGCGATTGACCAGTTGAATGAGCCTCACAAAATCCTTCGTGCACCTCCTTTATTAACTTAGTTACTTCCAGGGGATGGACACACTGTAGTAAGGGAACAAAATATATCCCCTTTTTTATGGAACTCCTCTTTCCAATACATATCCAACTTCTTTGTATCTGAGTTTCCTTACATCTTTTGAATTAGTTGGTAGGATCCCTTTTTCAATGTAATATTTGATTGGGTCCATCCATGATGGTCCCAAATTTACAGAAATGAAATTGATCAAAAGATCGTCCTCTATGCTCCTTGATGCCAAGATTTCCATTGGGATTCTTCTGAGGCCAACCGGGAAAATGCGTCGACTCAATCATTCTTTAATCTTGGTATTCTAATCATTTGCATTGTTGGAAATTTGAAGATCACGTCCATAGCTTTAGCCAAGTAATTAGACATTAATTTCCCTTGACTCCATATATCTGAAGCACTTGGTTGACAATTAATTGAGAATCACCGTGTACCATCACCTGGTCGGTACCTCATGATAAGGCTAATTCAAGGCATACGATTAATGCCTCATAATCGGATTCATTATTTGAGGCTTGAAATTGAAACTTGATAGCACATTCTACCTCAATATTGTCAGGAGTGTTAAGTATAATACCAACTCCACTGCTATTTCACATAAAGATCCATCCACGCATAGTTTTCACAATGGAATATCTTTGTCAAAGCTTTCTATAGATAGAACGCCTTGCCGGAATATCTTTTTTTTTCTTCTGCATATATTTGGGCCGTCTCTTTAACAATGGATGATTCAGGTTGATCAGCTATTACCCTGGCTTCCTTTGGAGCTGAGCTCTCTTTCGGAGAAGTCTACTCGGTTGGAAAGTTTGGTTGGTTGATGACCTCATGATATGTAAATTCCGCAATGAAATCTGCTATAGCTTGTCCCTTCAATGATGATCGTGGCTCATAAATGATATCGTATTCTCCAAGTTCTACTACCCAACACATTAGCCTACCTGATTTATCTGGTTTGTGAAGTGCTTGCTGAAGAGGTAAATCAATGTATACAACTATAGTATGCACTTGAAAGTAAGGTTTCATTCCTCTTGAGGCTTCAATAAGACCTAAGGCCAATTTTTTCAGACTTGAATATCTGATCTCTGCCCCTCTCAATGCCTTGCTAGTGTAGTAGACTGATTTTTGGACTCCATCTTCTAGTCAGATTAATGTTGAGCTCACTACAGATTGAGAAACAGCTAAATACATATATAACTTCTCACCCAAAATTGGCCAGGATTGTAACAGTGGAGATCCTAAAAACTTCTTCAACTTCTGAAATGATTTTTCACACTCTTCGTTCCACTCAAAGTCTTTCTGAGTACCTTAAAGAATGGTAAGAATTTGTTTGTTTCTCGAGAAACAAACCGATTAAGGGCAACCACTCTTCCAATAAGTTTTTGAACGTCTTTTTTGCAGGCTAGAGAATGCATCTCAATCATAACTTTGATTTTTATAGGGTTAATGTGACAATCCGAATATAATTACGATTAATTATGCTTAAATCATGCTTAGCTTATGTGATACGATTAGTGTGTTATTAATATATATGATGTTAATTTACTATGTTTATTCTAATCCTACCTTCAAAAATCATGAAATGCCGGATTAGTTACAAATACAAAATTTTGAGGGTTTCGGTAGAAATGTTCATGTTTAAGGCTAGTTTTGACCTTTACGACATAACAATTAACTTGAGGTGTAAACTAGATATTTGTATATATATGAGTTAGTTTTATAAAAAAATAAACGGTTCATCGAACGGACATCCGAGTGGGAAGATATTGTCCTTTTACGAACAGAGGGTAAAGTAGTCATTTAGCCTTAAATGAAATTTTGTTTTATGTAATGCCACATGTTATATTTTAATTGGAACAAGAGGGGGTGGCCTTATACCGACTTAAAACCCTTTAATTAAGCTCTTCCTTCAGCATATTTTATCCATGGAAGAGTTTAACCTAAGGAAAGAGAGTTTTGAATTTTAGGAAGAAAGTGTGAGGAGAAATTGAAGAAAAATTCATAGAAAAATTACGTAAAATCCCCTAAGGTATTTCCATCCATAAATCTTGTTTATTTTTTTGTATTACTTATTTAAATGATTGAAATAATCATTTGCTTACTGACATTCCATGTCTTGATATGTACTTATGGATAGATGCAAGTTTAAGTAAACTTGAATGTCTAAACCCTTGAGATTGTTTTGTTTAAGAACCTTGTTTATTCAAACTTCCATATATTTCTCTATACTTACTGTAATTGATTGATTCCAATTGGATATTAACCTGGACTTACATATATATGACATATCCGAAAATCATGGGAAAATACCAAGAAATGAGTCCTTGGTGAGAGTTTGAAGTTCGGGTATGAAATCTGCCCTAAGGGTGAAAGTATGCCTACCATGTGTTCAATGTTTTGCTTGACATAGAAAATAAACTCTGAAAATTATGAAATTTTAATCTTGTATTGTTCAATATGTTTACTGATGTTGGGTTGAATATCATATAAATTTATAATGTAGAAAAATTATGGAAATTCCTGGAAGTTGAATGAACGATAAAAGAGCCTATAGGGCAAATATGCTATGTGATAAAGAAATGAGCATATCTTGCTCTAGGAGACTTAAAATGATGTACCGTCTTTTGTATTGGAATACTAATATGACAAGTATTTAATTACTAAGAATAAATGAATTTATATTTTGTCTATGATTTGGATATGTTAAATATATTAACATGAATTTGGATGGAACTTCACTTGTGATAAATGATTTGAATGGAATCATGTGATGCTTATGGATTGAATTATGTTTAAATCATTCTTTGGATTATTGATATTCTCAGATGATACTAATATGGTAAGAATGATAGGAAGGGAAGAAGAGTTGATTGAACAAGTACCGGATAAAGGCAAGGGAAAAGCCAGTTAAACTATCAAGGTGAGTGTACTTATGATTTGTTTCATATATAAATTGGAATATAGCTCTAAGAGAGGATTTGTTTGAATACTTCGGTATTCAGGATTTGTTTGGATATTAAAATATCCAGGATTTGTTTGGGTTTGATGATCCAGGATTAGTTTGAATACTTCAGTATTCAGGATTTGTTTGGATATTCAAATATCCAGGATTGGAATTGGACAAAGATCCAATGATTTGTTGGAACTTATGTTCCAGGATTTGTTATTGCCAATGGGCAGAATTATTTGGAACTTATGTTCCAGGATTTGTTATTGCCAATGGGCAGAATTATTTGGAACTTATGTTCCAGGATTTGTTATTGCCAATGGGTAGAATTATTTGGATCTTATGATCCATGATTTGTTATGGCCAATGGGCAGGATTGTTCGGATTTTATATCCACATATTCGATATAGAATTGTTATTCTGTTGCAGGGAAGGCGTACCTCACTAAGCTTAATGCTTACGGTTTATATTTTAATAATTTTAGGTTTGTACGCTGCCAAATAGGATAACATATGATCGGTAACTTTGAGAGTTTCACCTTTAGAAGAGTTGGGGTTGAAGTATGGAGATTTTATCGTTGTCACACTGAAGATTTTAATATACTCACACATTGTATATATTGATTTAGTATTGATTGAGTTGATCATAGTTAATCATAGCATTGTATAATCTCTAATTATGACTCTGATGTTGATTTCGTTATGGCACAAGAACAATATTATGTTCATTATGCAGAACAATATTGATAAATGAATTAAATTTTCAATGGGCTTGAGATTATGATCCAATTATTCTAATAACAAATGATTAGTATGGCTATTGGGTTTGGGGTGTGACAATTAGTGGTATCAGAGCGTGGTTATAAATTCTTGACGTGTGTGACGGTTAGATGGCAGTATTGAGTTGATTTGATATTTATGAATTGTTTATGTACTAACCAATAGTTTAGTATTATAAACTGTTTATATTGGTTGTTAGAACTTTGTTGTATTACAGATTATTCCAGATGGAACTTGAGAATGGACAACCTACAGAAGAGGGAGTAGCTTCTCGTACAGATAATGCTGAAGTAGAGCAAAGTGTTGCTGGGAGGGCTAGAGAGCAAGAACATCCTACAGAGATGCAAATAATGGCACAAGCAATGATGAGGATGGCAGAGCAACAAGAAAGAAATATGGCGCAAATGGCAGAACAACAGGCTAGATATCTAGAATCAAAGATTGTGGCCAGGATTGAGAAAGAGGCAAGGAAGGAAATGAAGGATTCCATGCATGAGAAGTTTTTGAAGTTGAACCCTCTAGAATATTCAGGGTCAGTTGAACCTACAGAAGCTGAGATGTGGGTCAGAGATCTAGAAACTATCTTTGCAGTTATGAAGGTTCCAGATAACCAGAAAGTGAATCTAGCTGTGTTTAAGCTCAAAGGAGAGGCGAAGTATTGGTGGGAAGCCATCAACCATTTGGTGCCAAGGATGGAAGGTACTGATGTCATTACTTGGGCTGAATTTATTAAAGCTTTGTATGTTAAGTATTTCCCTAAGGTTTATAGGAGGGAGAAGCTGAGGGAGTTTATAAATTTAACCCAAGGGAAAATGTCTGTGAGGGAGTATGATGCTAAATTTACTGCTTTGTCTAGATTTGCTATTAAGTATGTGCAGGATGAAGAAGATAAATGTAGTAAGTTTCAAGATGGACTGATATGGCCTATTCAAAATAGAGTGGCCACTTATGAGTTAGAAGATTACGCTTCTCTGGTGAACAAAGCCACAATAGCAGAAAGGCAAATGAACCAAGGGGTGACAAGTAGAGAGAGTTTTAAGAAGAGTAGATTTGACGCATTTCATTCTAAGGGAGGTAAGGGTGGAAGTGTTAAGATAGAACCTCATAAAGTTCAGAGAGGTAGTGGAGATAGTGGTAGAGGTCTGGGGAGATTTGGCAGAGATACTAGGGGTGGGGAATCTTCTAATCTGGTTAGGAGGCCAGGAAAGGGTGAGGCACCGACAAGAGTTATTACATGTTTCTTTTGTAAAGAGGAGGGGCATTATAAATCTGAGTGTCCTAAGCTTAAAGGAGTGCAATGCTACCATTGTCATCAAGTGGGGCATGTTAAGAAAAATTGTCCGCAGTTGGCAGAGACTCCAGCAGCACCTAGTGAAGCAGCAAGCAAAATGTTATCTCTAGGCAGTGCAATGAAAAGTGTGGGTAGAGGAAAAGCTAGTGGTTCCAGGCCAGGTGGACGAGTCTTTACGATGAAAGAAGCTTAGATTACTCCAGACGTGGTGACAGGTAAACTTTCTGTTACTGATAGAAGTGCTTATGTTTTGATTGATCCTGGTTCCACACATTCTTTTGTGTCCTATGCTTTTGCTGTATACCTGAATAGACCATGTACTCATTTAGATGTGGGGTTGGGTATTTATATGCCTATGGGGGATATGGTTGTAGCTGAATATGTTTTTCGTGATTGTGTTTTGACTGTGGGGTCTAGAGATACAGTTATAGATCTACTTCCATTGGATATTTCTGATTTTGATATAATTCTCGGAATGGATTGGTTATCTAAATATTATGCATCTATGGATTGTTTCTATAAGGAAGTTATTTTTAATATGCCTGGTGAGCCTGAATTTAAATTTGTGGGGGAAAGGAAAATTGTTCCCAGTTGCATCATTTCAACTATTCAGACGAGGAAATTATTGAGTAAGGGTTGTGAGGGTTTTATTGCATATGTTCTTGACACTAGGAAGGGGGCTTTACAATTAGTCAATGTTCCTATTGTAAGGGATTTTCCTGAAGTGTTTCCTAGTGAGTTGCCAGGGTTACCTCCAGAAAGAGAAGTTGAATTTAGTATTGAATGAGCACCAGGGACAACCTCTATTTCTATGGCACCGTATAGAATGGCACCTGCTGAGTTGAAAGAACTTAAGATCCAGTTACAAGATTTACTTGATAGGGGTTTTATACAACCCAGTGTATCTCCATGGGGTGCACCAGTTTTATTTGTGAAAAAGAAAGATGGTACTATGCGGTTGTGTATTGATTATAGGCAACTGAATAAAGCTACAATTAAGAATAAATATCCTTTACCTCGTATAGATGATTTGTTTGATCAGTTACAGGGTGCTAAAGTATTTTCAAAGATAGACTTGCGATCAGGGTATCATCAGTTGAGGGTGAAGGAGAGTGATATTTCTAAAACTGCTTTTCGCTCTCGGTATGGTCATTTTGAGTTTTTGGTGATGCCTTTTGGGGTGACTAATGCTCCAGCTGTATTTATGGATCTTATGAACCGGGTACTGCATCCTTTTGTCGATTCATTTGTGATAGTTTTTATTGATGATATTCTGATTTATTCACGTGATATGGTTGAACATGAAAAGCATCTCACAACTATTTTGAATCTGTTGAAAGATAAGAAGTTGTATGCCAAGTTTAGCAAGTGTGAATTTTTGCTATCACAAGTTGTATTTTTAGGCCATGTTGTTTCGGGAGATGGTATATGTGTTGATCCTAAAAAGGTAGAGGCTATTGTAAAATGGGAGAGGCCCAATAATGTGACTGAGGTGAGGAGTTTTCTGGGTTTAGCTGGGTATTATAGAAGGTTTATTAAGGGATTTTCTTCGATTGCCTTACCAATGACTAAACTAACCCGGAAAGATGTTAAGTTTGAATGGAATTCTGATTGCGAAAATAGTTTTGATGAATTGAAAAAGAGGTTGGTAACTGCACCTGTTCTTACTATTCTGCATGGTGGAGATGGTTTTGTTGTTTATACCGATGCTTCACATCAGGGGTTGGGTTGAGTTTTTATGCAGCATGGTAAAGTCATTGCCTATGCTTCTAGGCAGTTGCGTACACATGAACGTCATTATCCTACACATGATTTGGAACTTGCTGCTATTGTGTTTGCTTTAAAATTGTGGCGTCATTATCTATATGGTGAGGTATGTGAAATTTTTACTGACCATCAAAGCCTTAAGTATTTATTTACTCAGAAGGAGTTGAATTTGAGGCAGAGATGGTGGATGGAGTTAATTAAAGATTATGATTGTACAATTCACTACCATCCGGGGAAGGCAAATGTAGTTGCAGATGCTTTGATTAGAAAGGCTTCAGGCAAGTTATCTTGTATTTGGTGTGCTAGAGTTGCTCATATTATGGAGTTGAGATTGATGGGAGTGGAATTGCAGCTAGCAGATGGGGACAGATTCTTTGCTCATGTAAGCGTGAGGCCTTTGTTAGCTACCCGTATTCATGATTTGCAAAGTCAAGATCCTTTCCTTGAGAAGAAACGACAAGATGTCCAAGACGATAAGTCTGAAGATTTTTGTATTGTGAATGACGACACTTTATTGTATAAACAACGGTTATGTGTGCCTAATGTGGGTGGATTGAAGGAGGAAATTTTAGATGAGGCTCATAATTCCATTTATACTATGCATCCTGGTAGTACTAAAATGTATAGGGATTTGAATGAGCATTATTGGTGGAATAATATGAAGAAGGAAATAGTTGATTTTATAGCTAGGTGCCTTGTATGTCAGCAAGTGAAAGTGGAGCATCAGAAACCTACTGGTCTGCTTCAGCCATTGCCAATACCGGAATGGAAATGGGATCATGTAACGATGGATTTTGTAGTTGGGCTTCCTCGATCTCAGAAGGGGTCAGATTCGATTTGGGTAGTGGTGGACAGATTGACCAAGTCCGCTCATTTTCTAGCAGTCAAGACTACGTATACAGTTGATAGATATGCTAGATTGTATGTTAATGAAATTATTCGATTGCATGGGGCGCCTGTTTCTATTTTTTCAGATAGGGACCCTACTTTTACATCCAGATTTTGGGATAGTTTGTAGTATGCTATGGGTACCAACTTAAAGTTTAGTACGGCTTTTCATCCCCAGACAGATGGGCAGTCTGAAAGGACAATACAGATTTTGGAAGATATGCTTAGAGCCTGTGTGCTTGATTTCAAGGGTAATTGGGATGAATATTTGCCTTTGATAGAATTTGCATATAACAATAGTTTTCAGTCTACTATTGGTATGGCTCCATATGAAGCATTGTACGGTAGACGATGTCGTACACCAATATGTTGGGGTGAAGTTGGTGAAAGGAAGATAGAGGGTCCAGAATTGATTGAAGTCACCACTGAAAAAGTGAAGATTATTCAAGATAGAATGAGAACAACTCAAAGCAGACAGAAAAGTTATGCGGATAAGAGACGAAAAGATTTAGAATTTCAGAAGGGGGATTACGTGTTTCTTCGGATATCGCCATGGAAAGGAGTTATGGGGTTCGGAAAGAAAGGTAAATTAAGTCCACGCTACATTGGACCTTATGAAATTCTTGAGAAAGTCGGGATGGTTGCCTACAAGTTAGCGTTACCACAGGAGTTAGCTCTATTACATGATGTTTTCCATGTTTCTATGTTGAGAAAGTATGTAGCGTACCCTTCACAGGTATTGGTGGAACAACATATTGAGTTGAAGTAAGATTTGAGCTACGTGGAAGAACCGCTTGCTATCGTCGATAGGAAAGAACAAATATTGAGATCAAAGGTGATCCCACTTGTGAAAGTTGTGTGGAGAAGGCATTCCATGGAAGAAGCTACGTGGGAGAGTGAGGATAGCATGAAAATGCATTATCCGTATTTGTTTGATTCGGACAACCAAGGTATGTCAATTTCGAGGACGAAATTTCCTAACAGGGGGAGAATTGTGACAACCCGAATATAATTACGATTAATTATGCTTAAATCATGCTTAGCTTATGTGATATGATTACTGTGTTATTAATATATATGATGTTAATTTACTATGTTTAGTCTAATCCTACCTTCAAAAATCATGAAATGTCGGATTAGTTACAAATACAAAATTTTGAGGGTTTCGCTAGGAATGTTCATATTTAAGGCTAGTTTTGACCTTTATGACATAACAATGAACTTGAGGTGTAAACTATATATTTGTATATATATGAGTTAGTTTTATAACAAAAGAAACGGTTCATCGAACGGACATCCGAGTGGGAAGATATTGTCCTTTTACGAACAGGGGGTAAAGTAGTCATTTAGCCTTAAATGAAATTTTTTTTTATGTAATGCCACGTGTTATATTTTGATTGGACCAAGAGGAGGTGGCCTTATGCCGACTTAAAACCCTTTAATTAAGCTCTTACTTCAGCATATTTCAGCCATGGAAGAGTTTAACCTAAGGAAAGAGAGTTTTGAAGTTTAGGAAGAAAGTGTGAGGAGAAATTGAAGAAAAATTCATAGAAAAATTACGTAAAAGCCCCTAAGGTATTTCCATCCATAAATCTTGTTTATTCTTTTGTATTACTTATTTAAATGATTGAAATAATCATTTGTTTACTGAAATTCCATGTCTTGATATGTAATTATGGATAGATGCAAGTTTAAGTAAACTTGAATGTGTAAACCCTTGAGATTGTTTTGTTTAAGAACCTTGTTTATTAAAACTTCCATATATTTCTCTATACTTACTGTAATTGATTGATTCTAATTGGAGATTAACCTGGACTTACATATGTATGACATATCCGAAAATCATGGAAAAATACCAAGAAATGAGTCCTTGGTGAGAGTTTGAAGTCCGGGTATGAAATCTGCCCTAAGGGTGAAAGTATGCCTACCACGTGTTCAATGTTTTGCTTGACATAGGAAATAAACTTTGAAAATTATGAAATTTTAATCTTGTATTGTTCAATATGTTTACTGATGTTGGGTTGAATATCATATAAATTTATGATGTAGAAAAATTATGGAAATTCCTGGAAGTTGAATGAACGATAAAAGAGCCTTTAGGGCAAATATGCTATGTGATAAAGAAATGAGCATATCTTGCTTTAGGAGACTTAAAATGATGTACCGTCTTTTGTATTGGAATACTAATATGACAAGTATTTAATTTCCAAGAATAAATGAATTTATATTTGGTCTATGATTTGGATATGTTAAATATATTAACATGGACTTGGATGGAACTTCACTTGTGATAAATGATTTGAATGGAATCATGTAATGCTTATGGATTGAATTATGTTTAAATAATTCTTTGGATTATTGATATTCTTATGATGATACTAATATGGTAAGAATGATAGGAAGGGAAGAAGATTTGATTGAACAAGTACCGGATAAAGTCAAGGGAAAAGCCAGTTAAACTATCAAGGTGAGTGTACTTATGATTTGTTTCATATATAAATGTGAATATAGCTCTAAGAGGGGATTTGTTTGAATACTTCGGTATTCAGGATTTGTTTGGATATTAAAATATCCAGGATTTGTTTGGGTCTCATGATCCTGGATTGGTTTGAATACTTCAGTATTCAGGATTTGTTTGGATATTCAAATATCCAGGATTGGAATTGGACAAAGATCCAATGATTTGTTGGAACTTATGCTCCAGGATTTGTTGTTGCCAATGGGCAGAATTATTTGGAACTTATATTCCAGGATTTGTTATTGCCAATGGGCAGAATTATTTGGATCTTATGATCCATGATTTGTTATTGCCAATGGGCAGGATTGTTCGGATTTTATATCCACATATTCGATATAGAATTGTTATTCTGTTGCAGGGAAGGAGTACCTCACTAAGCTTAATGCTTACGGTTTATATTTTAACAATTTCAGGTTTGTACGCTGCCAAATAGGATAACATATGATCGGTAACTTTGAGAGTTGCACCTTTAGAAGAGTTGGGGTTTAAGTATGGAGATTTTATCATTGTCACACTGAAGATTTTAATATACTCACACATTGTATATATTGATTTATTATGGATTGAGTTGATCATAGTTAATCATAGCATTGTATAATCTCTAATTATGACTCTAATGTTGATTTCGTTATGGCACAAGAACAATATTATGTTCATTATGCAGAAAAATATTGATAAATGAATTAAATTTTCAATGGGCTTGAGATTATGATCCAAGTATTCTAATAACAAATGATTAGTATGGATATTGGGTTTGGGGTGTGACAGTTAACTTCTAGTCCTATCTGGTTTACTATAAAACCATGGAACATTACTTCTTGCACGCCGAATACGTATTTGGTCGGGTTGAGTTTCATCTGGTGCTTTTCCTGTTGGTCAAATGTTTGGCTGAGGTCTTTGATGTGATCTAAACCTTTTTTGCTTTTGGTGAGCATATCATCCACATATACATCCATGTTCTTCCTAATCTTTGGTATGTTGCTCCAGCATTTTTAAGCCCAAAAGGCATAACATTGTAGCAGTAGGTACCTCGATTGGTAATAAAATAAGTGTTCTCTCAATCTTCGTACTTCATTTTTATCTGGTTATAACCAGAATAAGCAACCATAAAACTCAACAACTTATGTCCTGCAGTGGCATCTACTAGTTGTTCTATTTTGGGCAAAGAAAACTGGTCATTTGAAAATTCCTTGTTAAAATCAGTGAGATCTACACACATACGCCATTTATCTTTCTTGTTTTTGACATTACCACGTTTGCTAACCACTCAGGATAGTTTACATCTTCAATGAACCGGGCTTTTTGCAAATTTTCTATCTCCTCTTGGATGGCCATGTTCTTTTCGAAACTAAATACCCCGCGCTTCTGTTTGATCGGCTTGGCATCCTTGCTAATATTGAGCTCATGGAAAAATAAATTGGGATCAATCTCGGGCTTATCTTCATGACTCCAAGCAAATGCGCTTTTTTGTTCTCTAAGGAATGTAATTAATTCCTGTTTTAGGGATGGTGCTAATGTGGAGATAATTTGAGTAGTCCTTTATGGATTTTCATTGTCAAGGATTATACTCTTATTAGTTTCTATTACTTGCCCTTTGACCAACTTTGTTTCATCCCTGGGATCCAAGGTGTCAACTTCTGTTTTGTCTGAGGTGTCAACTTGGTAGGTAGTGATTTTTTTCTTCAGATCGACCAAGTCTTCTTGCTGGGATGAAGTATAATAGCATTATCTGGCCACTTTCTGATCATCCTTTATTATGCCGACTCCGAAGTGGGTAAGGAACTTCAGACAATGGTGGACAGTGGATGACATAGCTTCAAACTTCTTCAAACCTACTATGCTGAAGAATCACGTTGTTGGCTAACTGGACATTCTTATCCAGAACGAAGAAATGTATCTTCTTTGTTATGTCCAAACGTTGAATAACACATCCAACTTGATAGTTCTTAAGGGATAGACTTTTTCCCCCGAGAAACCAATCAAGGGTCTATTGTATGGTTCCAGTTGACTTTCCATTATTCCCTGACTTTTGAAGCAACTATAGAACATGATATCTGTAGAACTTCAATTTTCTATCAAAACTTTGGAAATTATGGCTTCCCGAATTCTAAATTTAATGACTAGAGGGTCGTCATGGGAATACAGTATTCTGGAGAGGTCATTTTTAGATAAATCGATGACAAGCTTGTCTTTATTATCACCATCATTCAAGTTGATGCATCATATCTAGGAACAAGATTGAGCTTCATTCATGTAAGCTTTCCTCTCAGTGACCTTATCTCCTCCTCCAGCATCCCCACCTGCGATGACATGGCAATCAAAAGAACTAAATCTTATCATATATACCTCAATTTGTAGTTGTTTGGGTTTCATCGGTAGGTCTGGATCATCTTCATAATCATCCTCGTGACCTCACTTTTTGTCATATCTAGGCTTGTAGGGGGAGTTCGACCTTCATCTGGTTTCTTGACCTTCATATCGATCAACGAACTTGTTCAGTTTTCCTTGGCAAATGAGGGACTCAATATCATTCTTCAATACAATGCAGTTATCAGTTGTGTGCCCATGATCTTTGTGAAATTCACAATATTTGATTTGTCCCTTCTGTTGGGTGGTGCTCTCAGCTTCCCAGGCCATTTCAAATCTTTGTTATTTCTAGTGTCCTTCAGGATATGATGGATACCAACTGTTAGTGGAGTATAAGCTTCTTATTTTGTGGGTTTCTCTTCCTTCTTGTGCTTCTACTCCTTCTTTCCTGTCAGCTTGGTTGTCGGGGTTTGATTAGCAGCCATAGCTTCCTTAGCATTCATAATTTTTCTAGCCTTGGCCATGATCCCTATCATGGTTTTAGGGGGATCTTTTTCCAATCTATAATACAATTTCTCTAAAAGTATCCCACTTATCAAGTCCGTGATGGCTGTCTTTTCCTCGTAATCAACGATTGCTAACTTCTCATTATTGAAACAAACGTAGTATTCCTTGATGGTTTCCCCTTCTCGCTGTCGAACACTTAGAAGCTGAGTTACCCTTTTAATTGGTTTGGTGCCAAAAAAAAATTACTAATGAATAGCTCGGCGAGATGATTAAAGGTAGAGATTTGTCCTCAAGGCAAATTGTTGTACCCTATTTGGGTCGAGCTAGTGATGGTGCTTGAAAAGGCTCTGCATCTCATTTCATTAGGATCAAAGTATATATCGGCTACAGCCTGATATTGCTCAATGTGTTAAACTGGGTCGGTCTTACCATCATATTTAGGCGTGACCACTGGTGTCTTAAACTTAGATGGAGTAGGGTAATCAATAATTTCCTGGATGAAGGGAGACCCGTTAACAAAATTTCATTGCAATGGATTCTTTGCTTTGGACATTTCACCTAGACGATCTTCTAATCGCTGGATCGACCCTTTCCATGAAGGCTTTTCTACATTAGATCTATTCGAAGTAGCTCGACCATATTTACCATGCGTTTGTGCTGAGATTTCTTCCTGAATAGTCTGCTCGACACGCATAGATCCTCAGACGCTTGTTCTAGACTTGACTGATCCTTCACGGTGCTCGGCATGCTATTATCGCGATTTGGATAGTTCTCTATGATGACCTTTATGTGCTCGCGGACCCAGGCGATCAAAAGTCGAGACCCTGCTTAACCTTTCCAGGATGCTTGGTTATTCAAGGGTGAGAGAGAGACCATCATACTAATCCATATATCTAATTGATGAACTGGCCCTTGGGCGATAAAACCTATCAAGTGAAGACCTGGAATAACTGTTTTGATTATTTCTTAGTGGAGGGGCTGACATTTCTCTTCTGTGAGATGGATAAGTAGTATGCCTGGATAGAGCAGCAGGCCTGACATGCAATGATTGATCCATTTTCCTTATAGCTTCTTGCACCGCTTCTTGCCCCTTGGCAAGATTGATTAGAATTCCATTTAGATCTGTCGCGATAGGAGGGACATTACCTCCAACATCATTACTACTTTCGGGAATTTTATTCATCTTTTGCAATCCTTCAAGATGACTAAAAAAATAGATTTGGTAGAGAAAGATGACTGACAAATGTTCGCACAAACGATGCTAATCTGTTGATGTCTAAAAATGGATTAACTCCAATTTTATAATCACAGATAAAAATTAGAGAAGTGACTCGAATCACACACACAAGAGAGATTTAAGAGTGGTTCAGCTGTAAAATAGCCTACATCCACTGTTGTTGGTATTTAGTAGGGTACAATAGTTTAGTATGGTGTGCATATGAGTGATTTGAGTTGTCCCTTGATCTAAGGGATTAGTTTGTATTTATAGGGGTGCAAAACTCTAAAGATGGAACGTATTTATATTCTCAGACGTTTACATCTGTATACAATAAGTAAAACTCTTGGTATTCATAGCTGACTGACATCCCATCCGAGTAACTGTAGATGTTCCGGTTGATCGGCCTTCCAGCCTGTTAATTGTCTCTAGAGCCAATCAAGTAGGCTGGTCGGCCACGTTGGATGACAAGTATGCATTTATCATTGGTTCCCGTGGGAGCATAATTTTTACATACAACAGTCATTTTGGTAAAACGTGAATTTAATAATATAATATTAAACTTAATCCTACTTTTTCAATAATTATATTTGCACCAAAATCAGTCAGATTATTAGTTTTTTTTTCTTTCCAAAATACTTTCCCTTTTTCTAATACTCTATATTTCTTTTTTTTTCTCTTTCTCTCTTACTCTCTCTCGTACACACATGCAAGTTTTAAATTTTTAGTAAAAGTTATGTTTCACAAATAAATAAGAAAATAATTAAATTACATAAAAATATATTTTTTTATAGAAAGAAGAGGAATAATGTTTTTATTGTTATTTAATTTGTGTTAATATTTATAAACAACTATTTTTCAGTTTTAAAAATCCATATTTTAAACTATTTTTAGTATATAAAAAGTGAAAAAAATATTTTATTTCATTCGTGTAAATATTTATTTAGCCATTTTTCATTTTAAAAGAAA
The DNA here is from genome assembly GCA_949130495.1 of Sambucus nigra. Taxonomy (NCBI): domain Eukaryota; kingdom Viridiplantae; phylum Streptophyta; class Magnoliopsida; order Dipsacales; family Adoxaceae; genus Sambucus; species Sambucus nigra. The sequence goes on along the minus strand of OX422210.1, from coordinate 351,097,164 downwards.
AATTGGATGTTTTTTTAAATAAACTTCTTTTTATAAAAGACTATTGATATGGCAAATATAGGCCCCTGCCGCGGAAGGACTAAGATGGGCACGTGCCAAAGCATTACTGACGCACCCTTATATACACAGGCTGCGGCCATACACTAAAGGGTGCGGCCTCATATACTACAGGGTACGAACTCACATGCCGCGGACTTACATGCTACTTGATGCGGCCCCATCTTGTTCACTTATGGCCGCATCCCTCTCCATCATAGTAGTAACAATACAACACCTACATCTCCTATAAATAGAGGTCCACACCTCGAGATGGGGGGATCTCATATCATCTCACCTCACCTGACCTCATCTCACCTGATCTAACCGAGATCGTATCTAAGCTCATTTCTTGTACTGATTCACAGTCCGGAGACACTACATTGGAGGAGGCATTGCCAAATACTCTACACCCTTCAGTACAGCTTGGGGGCTACTCATCGGCATCACGGTCATCTCACCGGCACTCCCGAAATCATCACAGACATGTATTGTCTTCTCTCATCTACGTTGTATGACTATTACGACATTGTAAACCTGTAATATAACGCATATAATGAGAGTGTGGTACCAAAGTGGACTTACGCTCATTTTAATGGTCGAACCACTCTATATCTTGTGTTTTCTCTCTCTTTACTAGCTTTACCGGCTTATTATGTATCTTACACTTGACTTGCTGGTATGAGAACGACGAGTGGACGATTTCTCGTATCATCAATCTGGCGCCGTTTGTGGGAAACGAGGTATTTGTATCTTATTTCTCTATATTTTGGGTTCTTAAACACCTCATTTTATTCACGGGGATCCTTTGGATCATTATCTCGTGGGTGGATTTCGGTTATTGAACTCATATTTTGTATACACACCCTCAAATGGGTATCGCATCTATTCAGATCTGACCACGGGTTTCCTTTTTATGACTTTAGATCTATTTTTACATACCTCGATGATGTTACCTCACCAAGTTAACACTGAAAAGTGCAAAGGGCAATTGCCTCACAAAGGTGGGTAACTAGGGATGAGATTTATTTCATTATTTGCTACTTTCTCAGCCTATGATCTAGGGTTTCCTACCATGATTGTGCCATTATTGTTCCACGAGGTTGTTCTGCCCTGGATAGACCCTAGTGGGTATGTTCTCCATGTGTTTCGTGTGAAAAACTCAGTTTCTGGGTTTCAATTCTGGGATTGCTCCCTTCTGCCCAAGATGGGATGTGGCCTGGTAGTTTAACTGCCCTTTTGCCGCAACCCCTACTAGTGCAGTTAGTTTACAGCAACTTCAAATCATCAGGGAGTGGACTCAAGTGGCCTCAAGTTAAACCTTGGTGAATTCCACTCAAAGGAAGCGGCAGTGCACATATATGCCTTACTGGCCGCGGCCTCAGTAGTAAAATCATGCAGCGATGCAAACGCTACATCCCAATTTTATATTTGGTTCATCCTATATTCTGTGATTACTCACTTCTGCCAGTTTTGTCTCAGATTATATATATTCTTAGAGACTAACAAAGCAGAAAATAGAGAGAGAGTCCAGCCAAAGCGCATAAATGAAGAATGATATTGCTCAGTTATGCAACCACCTCAATAATCTGTATGACAGTCACGCCTCACTCCAGACTCAGATTAACTTCTTGACGCAAAGGGTTCTTGTGCTAGAGGTCGCGGCGCCCAAAGTTGCTGGCCAAGCCATAGCTGCTGCAACCACTGAAGCTATTGTTCCAGGGGCCGCGACCTTGGACCAAAAGAGTCAGAAGTGGAAAGTTGAAAAAGCAGAAAAAGGGCTTTGAAGCCTACACTCCACTGATTTACAAAATTGAAGAGGTGTTGGAACTCATCAAAGAAGACAAATTGGTTTGTTGGCCTGAGAAATTAAAGTCCTCTCCTCATAAGAGGGATAGAACCAGATATTCCAGCTTCCACAGGGACTATGGGCATAACACTAGCAAATGTTTTGCGCTGAAAGATGAGATTGAAAGGTTTGTGAGGCAGGGGATGCTGCAGCAATTCCTAAAAGATGCGTAGAGGATGCAACCTTTACCAAACAGGCCACATGCTTAACCCCACCTTTGTCTATATTTTTGTTAAATCTGAAGTGTTGATTTTACACACAAGAGTTGTATTTCCTTACAAACTTAACACACATATATATATGAACATATGAAATTAGGCTTACTTTGTATTGTCCTAACAAAATTGTATATATATATATATATATATATATATATATATATAGAGAGAGAGAGAGAGAGAGAGAGAGAGAGAGAGAGAGAGAGAGAGAGAGAGAGTTATCTCGGAAGATTATTTATTTCGGGAATGATCCAATGGTTCAAAAATGCCAACTTGGCAACCTTATTTGTCGTACAGTGCCACTCATGGTGCAAGACCATGTTCTTATATTCATTAGGCTAACCATCCTTCAGTATATGCTACTATCAGCTTCAAGGGCTCAAATTTTTCCTCTCAGCTTCCGAGATGCTTTAATTAGCCAGGGATGGCTTGATATATATCCAAACATAGCCTGGGGAGGCTTAAACATGTCCTGCACATTAGCTTGGGGAAGCTTCATAATACATAGCCCGTGGAGGCCTGATAATAACCCACAAGGGCCGAAGACTTAATTGTCTTCGAATAATCCTATATTTGAAGGGGACGGAGACTTAATTGTCTGCTGATAAATCTATTATAGCTTGGGAAGGCTTTATATATATCCAAACATAGCTTGGGGAAGCTTTATAATACCTAGACTGAGGGGGGGCGGGGTGATAATTACCCAATCAAAGCGACTAAAGGAAGATATGGAGCCCAACCAAAGTGACCAAAGGAAAGCCACGAAAGGAAATTAAAGTGGCTAAAGAATGTTGTGACACTAACATCATAAAGCATAATAAAGCTATAGAAAGAAGTTGTCCTCACCCCAATATACTGTCATCAATTTCTTGATAAGGGCCTGAAAGGCATTGCAACCCGATCAATATGGCCGCAGTCATCAAGGGGTCCATTCATTCATTCATTCATTTAGAAGATGCAGCAGAGAAAAAGGGTGGACATTATTAGTATTACTAAAATGTCGCGGCTGGGTTGCAAACCATCCGCAACCTCAATATTGCAACATCAAGAATTAGAAAAATAATGGAAAAATTAAAGAAGTTAAGTCGCAGCCCCAAAGTGATTTTTCTATGTCACCTTGGCTTAGGAGATGATAGCCACATACGGAGTGGAAAATTTGAAGTCTTCAAGGAATAATACAACAGGTTTTGAAAAGTCTAAGGCAAAGTACATCAAGTCGCAACCTATTTGGAGGAACCATTGATAAAGTGATGCCGCGGCCTTATATCCTCATTCACAGTTATTGAAGTATTTTTGTAATCTCATTAAAGTAATCAACAATTCAAATATAGAAGCAACATTCATGCAAATATCAGAGCAGACAATAAAGGAGTAAGTAAAGGAGCAGTTAAGACACACAGATAGATCAAAGTTCGTAGCCTTGGCAAAAAATAGAGAAATGTTTAAGTTGTACAAACATGTGGCAGCAGCCTAAAATAAAGTTCAAATATTTATGGGCCTCATCCTAGTATACATAAAAAAGGATAGATTCATAGGTTTAAGACCTAGCATCATCTTCATCATCAGTCGCAACCTCTTCCATCAGCTTCCTTGCTCTCTCCTCTGCCGCAACTCTGATCTCAGTCACGCAGGCACTATGTTCTGCATCACCAACACTCCAGGACATAAACTGGTCCTTGGCATCTGGGAAGTCTTTGGCCACCCTATATCTTAACTCTTGATAGCCATGGATTATGCCTTGTTGTTGGTGAGGAAGAAGTCTCTTGATTTTTTATAGCCTGCCACGGTAGCTTCTGTGGCCTGTTGGAGGGCTATGGAGTGTGAGTCCTCCAGCTGCTTGATGGCCGTGACGTGATCAGTCTCCTTTTGGGCGAATTTTTCTTCGAGCTCCTTCAACTGGGACTCAAGGCTAGAGGCAAGTTTAGTAGCCTCCGCAGCCTTTGCTTGTTCAATTTCGAAAGAGGCTGCGACGATTGTCACCCTTTGCCTCATCCCTAGCCTTGATAGCAGCATCAAGGTCCAACTGAGGTGCCTAGAGTGCCGCGATAGCAGACTTTTTGCTAGCTTCAAATGAAGAATTCTTGGCATTCTCCAGGTCAGCGACATGCATCCTTTCGATGGTCTCATTCAGCTTGTAGAGGCCCTCATACTTTAGATTTTGGGACACCACAACGTCCGCAGCTTGAAAAGAAATGAATGTTTGAAGCAAAAAATGAGTTACAAGAAGAAAGTATTAATAATGGAAAGTTGCACTTACCCTCTGCAGGATGTGTAGAGCATATTTTTCAAGGTGCTCATGTTCCTCATCCACTATACGGTCTAGGTCCACATTGTCAGGAACCCTCCGCATCTTGTGGACTGCCTTGGAAGTTGTATCCCAGGATGACTTAGGTTTTGGTCTCCTCAATTGGGGCCGCAGACGACCATCGGGGCCAACACTCACACGACTTTGGGGAGGTGCCAGGTTGGCATTAACATCCATTATTCTTGGAGGTAGGGGTGAATCTGAAGTGTTTGTTTGTGAGGTGCCGTGACCACGCTACTACTCAGTCCCAGACATCAAGCCTGTCGTGGCTAATTGACTGTCGATGTCATCATCAAATTATCCTTCAGGCCTTTCTTGAGGATCAAAATCCTCAACCTGAATTGTGGGCGTGACAGGCTCTATTTGATCGCCCACAGTGGGTGCGGCAGGATGCTTGAACTTGGCCCTTTTCCTCTTCTTCTGCCTGACTGCATTATTGAGGGAAGCCGCGTCCTCATCCATTTTGGCCAATTGAGCTACTAAAAGGTCCCTATTTATCTACTCACCTGAAGAAGAAATGAAGCAAAGTCAAAATTTGAAGGTCTGACAATAACTGTTACGACATTAATAGAGTAAGGGATTAATACCATCTACGTCCATCACTATTAACAGAGATTTGTTGGTGAAGTAACCTCCCTAAAAAATTGAGGCTAAAGTCACAAAGGTGCTAAACTTTTTGTCGTTAGCACAACTGTCGCAACCCTTCTTATCCTACTCTTCTGCCGCTCACTAAGGGGCAAATTGTCAAGAGCTGCATAGAAAGTTCTATATTAGTACAAAAGTAAAGGAAAGAATATGGCAAATACACGTGTAAACAATAGGATGAGGCCATAATTTAAAGGGCTGCAACCTTATTTACCTAGCTTGGAGGGGTGTCCCCACCGTCGCGGCATCCTGAAGGATTTCTCCCTCTCAGTCTCATCTGGGTGGATCTCCCACCCTTCTCCAGAAATATAAAAATATTTGCCCTTCCAATTTTTTACACTGGTGGGCCTCCCAGTATAAAGGGTTTGATCATTGCTGCGGACGGTAAAGTAATAATACCATGCGAATTTTACTGAATTCTCCTTAGGTCTGTAAAATAGAAAAACTCCGCGGGAGTTATGTCTCTCCTGAATTTATTCTTTCACAGCACTATCGATGCAAGAATTGCCCTCCATCCATTGGGATCTAGCTGGGCTGGGGCTAACTTCATTGGCTGGAAAATTCTCTTAATTGGGACTGAAACAGGCAGCCAAAACCCATATACAAACGCATGAAGGGGGAAGTAGAATCCATCATCAGTAAGTGCCGTGCAGGGCCGTTGTTCCATGGTGGGTGCTGAGAAAATTACATTCTATGGGAACTCAAATGCCTCAGTAACTTGGTCAACCCATTCCTGAGTCACGATGCTGCGGATAGTTAAGGCTACAGGTGGTCTCTCTGCTCTGTTGGATGGGCCAACAGGTGCGTCCCTGGCCTCAGCAGGCCCAGTAGCCGCGGCATCAAGGTCCATAGGGTTGGTGCTTGAGTGGGTTTCCTCTTCCATTACCTTCGTCTCTTTCTTATAAGTGGATCCCGCAGAGTTAATCTCTTTCCTACGAGTGGTTTTCGTGGAGTCAGGATATAAAGTGATGCAGTTTGGGCAATCTTTGAGCATGCAAGGCCAAAATGTCTTTAAAGGACGCACAAAAGGGAGTACATAAGGAAAAACTCAAAAATGTTTGTTCCAGAAATCCTTCAGAAATTCGTCAGGATTCTAACTCATATGGCTGCAGTAAGACCTAAAAAGCAGAAAGTTCGCTCTTAGGTGCCACAACCTATATGGTCAGATGGGACTCTTAGAGGCTGCGGCAGGAACAACATAATAACAAGTTTGGAAGCCAAATAAAAGTTTCAATAATTTTAGCTAACTACACTAAGTGTTGGGCTTTGGAACCCTAGGGATTACAACTACTTCCGCGAAACATTGTTCTGGGGAAGGAGACATTAGGTATGTATTATTATGCCGCAGTCCCTTAGTTTATTGGAAAAATTCCATGGCTACTAGGCTAAGGCTAAATCCTTAATGCAATTGGGTATTTATCATACAAGTATCGACATGAGGCCGCAACTAAGTAACACGAAAATACTTTACCTGCCACGATAAAACTCCTAAACAGTTTGACAACAAAGATGGCCTATTTAAAAGATCAAAGCCCTAGCATTTGAAAGATTCTTCTCAAGAACATCAAGAACAGAATGGTATGTTTGCAACCTATGAGACTCTAAAGCTAGTAAATTTGATCCTACGCAAGTATAGGGAATTCAAAAACCCTAAGAATATAAGCCTAGCCAACAACATTCTTTTCTTGAATCAACATTGGAAGATTAAGGGTTTATTCTGCTAATTAGAAAAATGTTCTCTACCAAGCAAGCTTCTATTACGATTCAGGCAAATCAAGGGATTCAAGCAAACCCAATGAGATTATGGAATTAATAGTATGGATTCAAGTGATAATTAGTTTATTTCCACGGTTATTTCAAAAGATATGACTTTGTATAGATCATTTACCAGTGGAAACTCAGAAAAATAGTATCGAATTATAGAAGGATTAAGGAGGTTTTTGGTTGAAAAGATACCTGGAGATTGATAAAAACCAGTTGCTCAACTTCCTCACACCACAAGACACCACCTAAGGCTCGCCAGAAAACTTAAAAGATGGAATGGCAAGGTTATGCTCTCGATATTCCCTCAAGAATTTGGAAATGTAATGAAGGCCACGACCAGTTGCCATTTATATAAGAGGCCACAAGAATATGAAGCGCCGCGTTTGAATTGCCGCGGTAGCTTGAGAAGAGAAGACTTGACACAATTGTTATATCTTGGCACTTCGACTTGGGGGCTTATTGATATGGCAAATATCGGCCCCTATCGTGGAAGGACTAATATGGGCACGCCCCGAAGCATTACTGACGCACCCTTACATACACAGGCTACGGCCATATACTGAAGGGTGAGGCCTCATATACTACAGGGTGCAGACTCATATGCCGTGGACTTACATGCTACAGAGTGCTGCCCTAGCTTGTTCACTTAACTGGCCGCATCCCTCTCCATCATAGCAACAACAATACAACACCTACATCTCCTATAAACAAAGGTCCACACCTCGAGATGGAGGGATCTCATATCATCTCACCTTACCTGACCTTATCTCACTTGATCTAATCGAGACCGGATCCAAGCTCATTTCTTATACAGATTCAGAATCCAGAGACACTACATTGGAGGAGGCATTGCCAAACACTCTACACCCCACGGTACAACTTGGGGGCTATTCATCGACATTACGTTCTTCTCACTAGCACTTTCGGAATCATCACGGACATGTATTATCTTCTCTCATCTACGTTATATGCCTATTACGACATTGTAAACCTGTACTACAACACATCTAATGAGAGTGTGGCACCAAAGTGGATGTAGTCTCGTTTTAATAGTTGAACCACTCTATATCTTGTGTTTTCTCTCTCTTTACTAGCTTTACCTACTCATTATGTATCTTACACTTGACTTGCTGGTACGATAATGTTGAGTGGACGATTTCTCGTATCTTCAACTATGAATTGTTTTTATAAAAAGGTTATAAAAATATTTTACATCAAAATTACAAAAAGTTATAAAATCTGTTTCATAAAATAGTCTTTTTTTTTACCTTATTACTTCACCACCCGAACTTCGAATTTCTAGATTTAAGCACCCAAACATTCAAAAATGCTTCAAATAACCCCAAAATCCTAACGCTGTCAAATTTTTTAATGGAAGGGTGGTCATGTGCATGGCACATGTCATGCACATGAGTGTATTTGGGTCCAAGACAATATAAAATAATTAAAAAAAAGATAACTTACAGAAATTTTTTTAACAATCATTTACAAAATCTTAAAATTACAAAAAAAAAATTGGAAATTACATTTTTGAAAAAGCTGGAAATTATAAAAAAATATTTAAAATTCAAAAAAGTTTAAAAAGTCTTAAAAATGCTGAAAATATTTTGGAATTTACAGAAAACTTTTAAAGAATATAAGAATATTTTTTTTGTAAACAACTAAAAATAGTTTCTAGGAAAAAAATCCATTCTTAATAAAAAAAACATAAAAATAATTTAAAAAAAGAAAAATTTTCAAAAAATATTTAATGGTTTAAAATTGGAAAATTACAAAAAAAAATTATTTTAAAAAAAATATAAAAATGTTTAAGAAATATTTAATGATTTTTATATGACAAAAAAATTTGAAAAAGTATTCAAAAAACATTTTATAGTTTGAATAGTATTGAATAAAACTGTAAAAAAATATAAAAAACGAAAAATAATTTCCAGAAATAAAAATTCCAACCTTGAAAAAAAATGATGATATTAAAGATTTTGAGCAAAAAAAAATCTATTTCCATCCCCAAACAATGTTTTCTAGTAAAAAATATGATGTAATAAAATGATTTTTAGCCTAATAACTGCTTTCTAATAGATAAAAAACTATCATCAAATTTCAGAAGGAAAAAAAAACAAAAAAGTTATCCAACAATCTAAAAAAACAAATTGGAAAAATTTGGATTGAAAAACCATCAATCTTGTAGGGGGTAGTGGTACAGGAGTTTATGAATAACTATAAATGGGTGAGACGTGATCCACTTTCATGGAAACTTTCACCATGCTAATAATATTTCAAGAACAACAGGACAGACCAAACCTTCAATATAATAATAATTTTTCTGGTTGCAAGAATAAGCAAAACAAGGATTTAATCCAAATTTTCAATAATAAATAAAGGAATGAACTACTAGAGAGCAGTGATTCTCATAGAGTGGAGAGATAAACACCTCAATATTTAGGGGAGATAATATATGTGGAAATTTGTGAGGAGTAATAGTGCGAACAAGTAGATGAAGATTATTATGATTGTGCCCTAAGTGCTCTATTTATAGTAAACATTAGGACTGACGTGACACGTGTGTACCAAAGGGATATTTCCATGTGAATTTTTTTTTTCACTTTTTGTCCTTATTACTATTTGTCAGTGTCTACCATGATCTGTCTATTGTGGAGTGATGCCTAGCGTAATGGTGCTCAAAAAGGTAATTTTGTTGGTCATGATGCCAAAAATACTATTTTGTCTGCTTGTAAACGGTTGTTAGGTGACAATTTGAAAACTTGCGAGTGATCCTACCTTGAGGTCACTCGCCATTGGCTTTGTAAAAACATATTGCGAGCAAGTCACTGACTTCTCACTAATAAATAAATGTGGATTGTGTAATGTGAGTTAGTGCGAATGACCTTTTGTATTCCACACTTCAATATTCTCCCTTCCCTAAGATCTTGAAGTGGTTGAGCCTTAGCTTTCTCAACAATACTTACCTCCCAACTTTTAAAGTAAAATTTTCAGGAGGTCCCAACTGGCCCCAACTGGTCTTCTACTCGAGCCCTGCTTGCTAGACTAAGGCTTCTTGCTAATTAAACCTGTGTAAAAATAACAAGACTAAGTGTTAGTGAATGAGGTTCTCAAATTTATATTTATGGGTTTCTTGACTAAGTGCCCAAAACTTTACTTCACTAATTAGATAAACTTCTTGTGTAATTGCTCTTATTCCGAGTCCTGACTTTGGGTTTCTCGAACATCTCCCCTTTACAATGACTGTTTGCATTAATTTTAGAGTTAAATTGGGTTGCTAGAGAACCCTCTTTTGCTAATACTGCTCGCATGACTTTCGGAGCTAACTTGGGTTGCTCGATCACTCTCTTTTATTTGTACTTCTCGTGCGGCTTTTGGAGATAATTTGGTTTGCTTGAGTACCCTCTTTTGCTGGTATTGCTCGCGTGACTTTAGAGCCTACTTGGGCTTGCTCCAACACCCTCTTTCGCTGGTACTGCTCGCGAGAATCTTCCTTAATTGGATAGTTACTTGTATACTCCTCTACAAATCTCAAAAAACCAAATCTGAAAAAAATATAAATCTAAAAAAACCATCAATCTCAAATCCAATGATCTCTACGATTCAAATTTATCGATCTCCATGATTCAAACCCCCCCAAAACCATGAATCTCAAACCTATTGATCTCTGATTCAAATCCATGATTCAATCCAACAAATCTAAAAAAAATCTGAAAATGTATAATATCTCAGATTTGGGTCTCCGATTTCATGCACGTGTGCATGCATTCGTGTGTATGTAATGTATGTGTGTGTGTGTGTGTGTCTGTGCATTTGTCCATATGCATATGCGCACATATGTGTGTTTATGTTTATGTGTGTGGTAAAGAGGAAGAAGAAGAAGAATCTCTATAGGGAGAGAGTAGGAGGAGGAGAGGGTAACCATGGCTGGTGGGGGAAAGAGATAGTGAGAGAGAGAGAGAGAGAGAGAGAGAGAGAGAGAGATGAGGGGTGAAGGGAGTATAGGGTTTATTGGACATTTATCCTTTTACCCTTAATATTGGTATGTTTATTGAATATATAGCCATTTTCTTTTATTTTGTAAAAAAGTGCTCTCATGTGCATGACACATGACCCTCCTTTTGATCCAAAGATTAACGGTGTTAATGGTAGGGGTTACTTGAAGTCGTTTTGGAAGTTGAGGAGGTTGAGTGTAGAAATTGAAAGTTTGTGTAGTAAAGTGAAATGAGGGGTAAAGTTCGGGGGCGAAAGTGTAAGTAACCCTTTTAATTTATAAAAAAGTTTTTAATTAAAAAGTTATAATAAATATGTTTTATAAAAAAAAGTGATAAAAAATAGTTTGTTATGAATGTAAACGTTGGTGCTAAATTTTTTTATTTAATGCAATATAAGTTTTAACATTAAAAATAACTATTATGGCATTTCTACCATCTTTAAACATTATTAATATCAACTTAAGTTATTTCTATTAGTTTTTAAACATTCTCTAATGTTACAAAAAGGGTATGTTATTAATGTTAAAGATTTGATTTTTTTAAAGGATTTTTTTGTTGTATTTTTATGATTTTTTTAATAACAATATGCTATATACATTGGTATTGGTGACTTCTTGGGAACACTTGAGTCTTTCCCTTTGGAGAGGGGTTATCCACCTTTTCAAAGGCTAATGACTCCACCTTAAGTCGACTTGCGGTGTTGCTTCACCTTGAGGGCTCATTCGGTTCGAGGTTTGAAAAGGGAATGAGAATCCTTGATTCCAGGAACTCAAATTCTTAGAATCAGGAATTTCTTACCCTTTTTTTTGTTTAAACATGAATTCTCTTTTTCCTGACATTTAAAATCACTTTCCCACAGTAGGAATAAACATTACACTAAATCCTGCGAATGGTCACCCCCAGGGGGTCATATCCCAAATTCCTGACCAGCTGGTCACGACCCAAAGTCGTGACCCCATAAAATTTTGTGTGACCATATCCATAACCAGTGTGGCCATGGATGCTCTTGGAAGTGGTCATGAACCAAATTCCTGACCATTGTGGGTTACGGCCTTAGGCCGTGACCATCACGGTGCCAAATTTGTGCCAAAGTTCCCTCCATGACAGGTCACACTAGGGTCACGACCTTGAGCTATGAACAATGCCACAATGCACGCCCAATGGGTCACGACTTTGGGTCGTGACCATACCAATTTGATCACACGTGTGGGTTACGTCTTAGGGCTGTGACCACATGGTTGCCTACGTGCTGATGTGGAAAAAATTTAGGGTCATGGCAGTGGGTCACGACTCTAGGCCGTGACCAGGTTCCTTATAATACCTCCCCCCCGCATTCATTTCATTTCTTCCTGCGTCAATCTCTCTCTCTCCCTCTTTTAGTTATTTGCATTCTCAAATCCTAATTTCGGAGATTTGCATTCTCAATCTCACTCTCTCTGTCAATCTCAAAGGTAAGCCCTAATTTTTTTATTTATGTGTTAAATCCTAATGTATATGTGTGGTATATGTGTGTATGTGTGTGTTTATATGTGTATGTGTGTGCCGGTGTGTGGATATCTGGGTATATGTGTGTGTATATTTGTGTGTGTATGTGTATATAAGTGGTGTATATTTGTGTATATATATATGAATATGTGCGTGTATATTTTTATTTTCAAGAAAAGGGTATTGTCGTTATTTATTGCATTATTTATTGGGTATTGTTATTTAGAGTTTGAAATTTATTTAATTATTTAAGGGTATTGTCATTATTAGTATTGATTGAATGTGGTTACTTATGGAATAAAATAAATTGCGACACATAAGGGTATTGTCATTTAGGGCTTCAAATTTATTTAGAGTTTGAAATTAATTGAGTAGTATAAGTATTGAGTGAATGTGGTTACTTAAGGATTAAAATAAATTGTATTATTTAATTGTATTGTCATTTAAGGCTTGGTACTTATTTAGAGTTTGAAATTAATTGAGTATTTTAGGTTCCGCACCCTAATCAAACTAATATACTCAAAATCCGTTCCATTCTCAAAACCTTAATCAAACTAATATACGCTAATATACACTTATACCTTAATCGTATGACTCATATTCACGCCCTCGTATATTTTTCTCAGGAAAAATGAGGCACGGTGATAATTACTGGTAACAAGAGTTGGAGAGGTTGCAATTGAACCACACATGTAACTCTTTTATTAGTGAGCGTCATGTAGAGGTTACTCCTATTTATAGGCATGGAAATAAAAAGATTAAACAATTTAACTACCTTATAAATCGTGGAGTTCAACTCCAACAAGTTTACCTGTTCGATTGTATTCTATTTTACCTACCAGGAAACTGGGATGACGCTGTACAAAATATATTTCACACACATAATTTAGACGTAGCCCTGACCTAAGTTACGTTGTTGGAGAAGGCAGAAAAAAAGATCCACCCGTTATGGATACAACTGCGTATAGAGAGCATTTGCATAAATTGTGATCTCTCGCGACATATGCAAGCTAAATTGAATTTTGCCAACAAGTTGAAAAGGATGGTATTCCGAGTTCATGTCATGGATATCTATACATCAATCATAGATACCCTTCCTCCTAGTTAGCCACATGCAAAAATTCATAGGTTCTTAAAAACTAAAACCGAATGGATGGAGATCGGGTATATTGAACATATTCTAAAGTCTTACTTTGAGAAGGTATATATATATATAGTCATAAGCTTGATTAATTAATTATAAGTTCTTATTATAATTTTTTAGTCACGTATGGTTTTTCATTTTTGTTGATAATGTCGAGAGGAAACAACCCAATGGAACAAAGTGTCGAGGGAACACCGCAATGAGATTCACCATCTCCTACACAACCCGAATTCTCAATGCCAAGTGGTGAGTAATACACAAATCCACCAATGGTTCCCTCCTTACCAACTCCAACCGCACCTGCTTCGACGCCCTCATTTAGCACTCCCATTGCTTCAGTGGCCCCATCCAATGTTTTTTATGCCTCCCTCTCGACCCAAAATAAACCCATTGGGTTCTCCCTTCTTGGGAAAAACTCGATGGGTGATAGGAATGCCATGCTGAACTTTAAAGCTCGGTATTTGGCTTTGGGAAAAATAAACGTGGGGGTAGGTGGACCAGAAAACTGGAACCTGGTTGATCAATCCGTCAAATATGACATATACGATCAAATCTGCTAGCATTTCTTATTTATCGATCGTTCCAAGAATAAGGTTATATCTCGGGTTGCTGAATCATTGAGGACATACAGGAGAAGCCTTTGGAAGAAACATGTTTTGAAGGAGGCAGTGAGCTTTGATATTTTGTTTTTGAAAGAGAGAGTGCCTCCCAATGTTAAAATTTCGGAGGAGCAGTGGAATAAGTTTTTGGAGAATGAGGCGATGGAGAAAAAGTTGTTCCAAAGGTAGCAAACCAAAAAAAATAGGCACACAAAACTGATATCCAGAGGATGGGATCGAAAACCTATGAGGATTTAAATAATGAATGGGCGTGTAGGATAAATGATGGTCCAAATGTGGGTAAATATCCAAATTGGTCCAATTTATTCGTTCATGCTCGGCGGGACAAAGATAATAAATTTCCCCTGCACTTGGCTGAGGCTTTAGAATCATTAGAGGTCATCAACAGTCAATCATGTTTGAACCCTAGTGATGACTTTGACCTTGAAAATGATGCCCTAACCCGGACCTTTGGAAAGGGCAAAAGGGGGAGGATGAGAGGTGTCGGATCACATATGCCAAAAATAAAATTTCAACAGACCAGATCTCTCGTGGATGAGTTTTCTTCGATTAAGGATCGTTTCTCGTCCAATGAGGAACGACAGTTCAAGACCGATGGGGATGTCCACGATATCAAAAATAACCTGGGAATATTGACGAATCAAATTGGGCAACTTGTGTCCCTTTTAAAAAATTATGGGATCCCAATGGCGCCTCCTCAAGGTTACCCTTACCCTCATCCTCCTCCTTAAGGTTTTTCCTATCCTCCCTCTTCAAGTTTCCCTTTCCAAATGCCGCCTTCAATATTCCCCTCCCAAATTCCGCCTCATCCAAGATTCCCCTCCTAAATGCCACCTCATCCGACACTACTCTCCTAAATTCCACCTTATCCAACATTCTCATTCACTGTGCCTCCGCCTATCATGGGACTTGGATCATCATCCACTACTCACGGTGACTATGGCAAAAAGTACTATTTCAAAGACTTGAGCAATACGAGGGTTGTTGGGGTGTACATACTCATCTCCAAGGTTTTCAGAACTCGAGTACATAATCGATCATTGGAGATTGGTGTGGCTCAAATACTGGTCGATGAATTATACAACGACTGTGGAGATGTACCTGTGTTTGCTGCAGGCAGGGATGGGATGTAATTGAGGAATTATGCACACTCTTTTCTTACTTGGCCAATTTATTTATTGAAGAAGATCAAATAACATTTTGTTTTGTTTCAGTTGTAATATCATTTGTTTTTGTTTCAGTTGTAATAATATTGCTTTTATTTCAGTTGTAAGAATATTGGTTTTGTTTCAGTTTAAGAATATTGGTTTTGTTTTAGTTTTAATAATATATTTTTATTGCTTCAGTTGTAAGAATATTATTTTTGTTTCAGTTGTAATAGTATTTTTTTTTACCTATTACACATGACTGAAATTTGAAGATTATTAGATGGATTTTCTACTATACAAAGAGTGGATGGGAGAGACTAACTGAATTTCAAATAATCATGTAAATGTCGTTTAAGAATTTATTAAATACGCTTTAAAGAAGGATTCATCAAAGGAGACAGAACCAAGCACATTTCACCAAAGTTTTTCTTCACTCATGAGCTTCAGAAGAAAAATGAGATTGGAGTCATGCAAGTTCGTTCAAGTGATAACCTAGATGATCTCTTAAAAAATTCACTACCAAAGGTGACATTTCAAACGTTTGTGTACGAGATTAGAATGCGTAGACTCCACCAACAGTGAAATTGAACATATAAATCAGGGGGAGCATCTTATCAGGGGATACAAGAACATGTAATTTGGGACATATATGCGTTGTACTCTTTTTTCTTTGATTAGGTTTTGTCCCATTGGGTTTTTCTAACAAAGGTTTTAACGAGGCAACATTAAGTACGTCCAACATGAATTCATTGATCACAATAGTTGTACTCTTTTTTCTTCACTTTGATTTTTTCCCAATGGGATTTTGTTTAGTAAGGTCTTAATGAGGCAACAATCAATGAATGGTGGAAATAATATACATCCAAGGGGTGTGTTATAAAAGTTGTATTTTAAGGTGGATGTCCACTATAACACGTCTCACATTGAAAAATTAGGCTTTTGGGATTAGATGACTTGTATTATAAATAAAGGGGTGACCCCCTCATTATTGACACACTAATTAATCAGAACTCTTCCTCTCTCTAAAATTCTCTCTGTACCTTATTTCTCTTAACAATATATATATATATATATATATATAAATGTGCATTTGCTTTTTTATATGAATTTGTGGTTTGAATAGAAAATCTAAAATTTGAAGTTAGAATTTGTTTTAAAATAAGTTTGATTTCTTTCTAGATAAATTTATAAGGCTATATAGTTTAATTTAGAGAGGCTTTATTAACTTCTGTCCTTTAAGAGGAAAAATAATTGTTAAGCGTAAAAAACATTTAAAATACAAACACTATTCGATACATATTAAAAGGTTGTTTGTGTTTTTACTTTAAGTCTGTATCTAAACCATTCAGACTTAAGATATACTAAATAATATTTGTTTTTTAAATGATTAGTAGATTAACAACTATATTTGTCTCTAAATGTTTAAGAAGTAAAATTACATCTGAATTTGAACTCTGAACCTATATGTGTCTAAATACATATATTCAATGTTTATTTATACATACAAACAAATAAAATTTTCAGATTCCAATTTCAGATACAAAATTTCGATTTCAGATTCAGATTTAAAGGAGAAAACAAACACATCTAAAGTCTAAGTGTTTCAGATTTAAATGCAAGAGACTAAAGTAACAAAATAAACAACCTTTGAGTGCACCATTCTAGTAATGAAAATTTACTCTATTGGAATGTAGTTATGTTGAATAACCTAATTTTATTCTATATTTTCCACAATTCATAACATAATAAATGTCTCGTCCACACAAAAATATTTATTTCTCTATTTACATGATAAATCAGTGTCAGTATAACGATAAATAGTAAATGAGACCCATATTGTCGAATAACCCATACACTAAAATCAAATGACCATTGGATATACCCCACCCAAGAATCTCATTTGTAAGAGTTTCTCTCTCTCTCTCTCTCTCTCTCTCTCTCTCTCTCTCTCTCTATATATATATATATATATATATATATATATATATATATATATATATATATATATATCAATTTTTTAAAAAAATAAAAAATAATTATTTTTGAGTTGAGTTTTTTTATGTGGTATTTAAACATTTCGAGAGATTTATATAAAAAAAATCACTGCACAATAAAGTTTTTTGCTATTTTAAAAAAGTTGATCAAACTTTAACACCTTTTAAAGTACTTTAAAAGGTGTGAAAGTTATTAAAAGGTGTGAAAGTTTGACTGTTTTTTTCGAAATAACAAAAAAAGTTATTATAGACTAATTTTTTATATGGGTCTCTTTAAATATTTAATTACTACATAAAAAAAATTCAAATATGAGTATTATCTCTAAATGTTGATGGGTAAAAAAATATTTATAGACTATTGAGTCTTTTCATTGTTCTTCCCATATTTGTGGAACTTAAAAATATCTAGCACTTAATAAAAATAATTAGAGAAAGAAGAACAAAGAAGGAAGAGAGAGATGACCTAATCTATGTTACATACGTTTCTGGGTTATCCCATGAAACTCAGCTAGTTGGCCTCTGCCCGAACTACCATAGTTTGTCCATGTCCCACCAACCATTTGCAATCTCATCATTCCAATTGTTTCCTACCGTTTCTCGATAACCTATTGGCTCTCCGAAATCCCCCATTCCTGATGTTGTTTGTTGCAGACTGAATGGTTCCTTGTCAAATATATTATTGTTCTCAACACTACAAAACCCCTTTAGAAATGTGTTGTAGTCAATGTTGTTGCCCATATCATTATATGGACTTGTTGGGTCTTCGGAAATTGGTGCCATATGCATGAACTCGTCTGAAGAAGAGATGCTTGAACTGGTGCAATTTTCTGAACTTGAATTCTTCTGATTATTTTCCAAATTACTAAATGGAATCACCTCTCTCACTTGTAAGGGTGGTGGAAATTCCAAGTTGAGAGGCTGAATGGTGGAAGAGTTTTGAGTATTTGAGGCTTGGATCTTTTGAAGCAAGCGAGGGATCCAAAGGCGTCCAACCACTTCTTTAAATGCGTCGCTATTAGAATCGATATTGAGATTTCGTGCCTGTTTCTGCACCCTAGTTCTCCAGTAATTTTTTATTTCATTGTCAGTTCTCCCAGGTAGATGTTGAGCAATCTTGGACCACCTACAGTTACCAAATCAACAAATAAATGATTGTTAGCAGTGAGGCCGCCCAAGAAGTTTTTGGCGCAGAAAATTAATTTTTCCTATAGGGTTAAATGAAAATTCAAAATAATTTTTAGAGCAAGTTCATTACTTCTTTTTTTTCCAATTTTTTTAAGGGCCTTAAGAATTTAAAAAATTCAGGCGGCTGCCTTCCTGACTTTCCTAGCCTCAGTCAATATCAATCCTTGTCGTGGCATATTTATAATAAAAGGTTGGAATTATCCACAATTGGACACTAGTGAGCAGAAGTGTCAAATTCGAATACGAATTTGTGTGGATGGGTGGGGTTTAGAGAGAGAGAGAGAGAGGGTATTGGATGACATGAATAATTAGTCACATGCATATTTTCATCAAATTGTAGAAATTACTGTAGGGGGTAGATAGTTGATGGTGGTTTAGGCACTGAATCATGTGATCACTAAGTAATTGTAAGTTTTAAACATTTGAGTAAAAGTAATCAATAAAGTACATGCAAGCACCTGTTGCCCCACTTGGAATGAAGTTCAAGAATGGATAGCTGTTCTTGAGGAGTAAGGTTTCCACGCTTGACGTCCGGTTTCAGATAATTCATCCATCTCAATCTACAGCTCTTTCCGGTTCTCCTCAACCCTTCAACACCCCCCCAAAAGATACATAGATAAGCAATAGTGTTTATGTATATAAGGATATGAATTTTATGTTGTCGACTGAAATTAATTACCTGAACGGTCTGCTAACAAATTCCAACGGCCTTCGCCATGACGATCAATGTAATGAATGAGAATATTGTCTTCTTCAACACTCCATGGCCCTCTTCTAAGCTCAGTATCTTCATCACTGGAACTACTCGTACTCTTAGTAATACCAGACATTAAGAAAAACACAAATTGGCCACAAGATTTTAACTTCTGAAGCTAAGGAAATGGAGAAGCAGCAGCCAACCCAAGATATGTAGGACGATCAATGTGCTATTATTAATACTTAAACAACTTCTCAATAGAAGAAGCTAGCGTGGAAATAAACACATAAAGGTTCCTTTGACTTTCAATAGTCAAACCATACATGGAAGGAATTTTACTTTTACGGTTAGTTAAATTATCACTTGACTCATAACGACTTTAGTGATAAAAAACCCTTTTTACTTTGTAGTCACCCGGGAATGTAAATAAACCTGCTATAGTCATGGTAATCGTATATATTGATTAATGGAAGAAATAACAATGACCATATCGTTTTACCATTTAGGCCATGTCCGTAACATTGGGTTATTTTATTTAATCAAAATGACTCAATACTATTTTGCAAAGCCAAAAATCAATAAGCATTAACAGCTATAGTGCATTAGATATGTGGTTCATGTAGCGGCACTTGAAATGTCGGAACAAGAAAAATCAGTGCGACAATCCAAGTGTTGCTTAAATGAGAAGTGCTCTTATCGCATAGTTTGATGACATTTCCTAGTCGCTCAATCTTCTCACTAATTTTTTCACTTCTAATTCTCTCTACAGTTTAGTCTTATTCCACACGTACTGTACAACAGATAGCGCTAGATGATTTGTATGCACACTACACACCAATTTCACTGTACATCGTCCTTACGCCCAAATCAGGGTTTGATTGACGATTATGCATTTTCAGAGGGTGAGGATATTTTTGGATGCACCCCACCTTACCTTTTTGTCGGAGACGCGTTGATCGTTGAGGGTTTTGGTGAATGAGGTGTGTACATGTTTAATTAAAATATTTATTACGAAGTTTAGAATGAATTATGAGCAAATTATATCTAGGTCCCATTTATTAGGTCAACAAGCTTATAAGTCCTATTGACTTTTTCATAATCCCATAGATCATATTCCAACTTTTTAGAAATTTTTTTCACAATTTTACCCTTTTAAAACCAACCATCCGTAACTTACTTGAGGAAGTTACATAAGTGGTTAGATTTTTTTTTTAATCTTTAAATGATCATAACTTTTGATTTACAAATCCGTTTTTCGCAAAATTACTATTTTTGAAATCTGCTCGACGAGATCTATCAAACAAGATCCATGAAAACTATAAAATTCCAAAGAAAAAAATTTACACAAACAGTAAACTTTACTGTATGCACTAGAATATGAAATAGTTTTATATATGTGACATTTCACAAACAGACAGTAACATTTACTGTGGTAATACTACACAGTATATATATATATATATATATATATATATATATATATATATATATATATATATATATATATATATATATATACATCCGGTGGATCCAAACCCTCTTTTTTCCAAAATACCTTATATTTAAAGCTCCGCGCTAACGACATCCAATCCTTACAACCAATGTTGGAGCTTCAACGACCTTCGCCAGAGCTCCGATTTGGGGTGGGTAAGGGTGGCATGTGGTGCCGCTGGTGCGGAGCTTTGAAAATAAGAGACTTTTGAATAAATGGGTTTTGGATCCACCGGAGTATTATGGGGTGCCACTGGCGCGGACCTCTGAAAATAAGATTGGATCAATGGGATCGGGATCATCTGGAGCGCCAAATTGAGGTGAATAGGGGTGACACAGAACTTAAAAATTTACGAGCATATTGGATATATATATAGTTTGTAAAAATGTCATAGATATTAAACTTTATTGTTTATACCAGAAAATGAAATAGTTTTATATTTGTGACAGTTTCACAAACAACAACATTTACTGTGATAATATATTTATGAAATAGTTTTATATATATAACATTTTCACAAACAGTAACATTTACTGAGTTAATATTACACAATATATATATAACATTTTCACAAACAGACATTTACTGAGTTAAGACTACATAGTATATATATATATGTAAATGGTGGATCCAAAGCCTATTTTTTCAAAATTACCTTATATTTGAAGGTTCGCGCTAGCGGTATCCAATCCTTACCACTATTATTGGCGCTTCAACGACCTTCGTTAGAGCTCCGATTTGGGTGGGTAAGGGTGGCATGTGGTGCCGCTGGCGCGGACCTTTGAAAATAAGAGACTATTGAATAAAAGGGCTTTCGATCCACCGAAGTATCATGGGGGGCCGCTGGCGCGGACCTTTGAAAATAAGATTGGATAAATGGGATCGGGATAATCTGGAGCGCCAATTTGGGGTGAATAAGGGTGGCACAGAACTTTAAAAATAGGAGCATATATATATATATATATATATATATATATAGTTTGTAAAAATGTCATAGATATTAAACTTTATTGTATATACCAAAAAATGAAATAGTTTTATATTTCTGACATTTTCACAAAAAAAGACATTTACTATGATAATATATTTATGAAATAGTTTTATATATATAACATTTTCACAAATAGTAACATTTACTGAGTTATTATTACACAATATATATATAACATCTTCACAAACAGTAACATTTACTGAGTTAATATATATATATATATACACGGTAGATCCAAACCTCTTTTTTTTTAATTACCACATTTTTAAAAGTTTACGCTAGCGACATTCAATCCCCACCACTACCCACCCCAATTGTCGAAGCTTCAACGACTTTCATCAGAGCTATGATTTAGGTGGGTAGTAGTGGCATAGGGTGCCGCTGGCGCGGACCTCTAAAATTAAAAGTATATTGGATAAATGGAGTTTGGATCCACTGGCGCTCCGAGTAGGGGTGACAGTGGGTTAGGTTTATATCTATAACATTTTTACAAACGTTAACATTTACTGTGTTATAACACAGTATATATATATATATATATATATATATATATATATATATATATATATATATATATATATATATATACTGTTTTTAACGGTCCGCACCAGCGGCATCCAATCCCCACCCCCTTTATCGGAGCTCCAACAACCTTCATCTATATATATATATACTGTTTTTATCTTATTTTTAACGGTCCGCGCCAGCGGCATCCAATCCCCACCCCCTTTATCGGAACTCCAACAACCTTCATCAGAGCTCTGATTTGAGGTGGCATGAGATGCCGATGTAACATTTTCACAAACAGTAACATTTATTATTTGTGAAAATATTACAGATATAAACCTAATCCAATGCTACCCCTACCCATCTCAAACTGGAGCGCCGGTGTATCCAAACTCCATTTATCCAATATTCCCTTATTTCCTAAGGTCCGCGCCAACTGCACTCCATGTCACCCCAAATCAGAACTCTGATGAAGGTTGTTCGAGCTCCAACAATTGGGGTTGGTGGTGGTCGGGATTAGATACCGCTAGCGCAGGTCGTTAAAAATAAGGCAATATCAGAAAAAAGAGGTTTGGATCCACCGTATATATATATATATATATATATATATATACTGTGTTATAACACAGTAAATGTTAACGTTTGTAAAAATGTTATAGATATAAACCTAGCCCACTGTCACCCCTACTCACCCCAAATCGGAGCGCCAGTGGATCCAAACTCCATTTATCTAATATTCTTTTAATTTCAGAGGTCCGCGCCAACGGCACCCTATGCCACTACTACCCACCTAAATCATAGCGCTGATGAAAGTCGTTGAAACGTCGACAATTGGGGTGGGTAGTGGTGGGGATTGAATGTCGCTAGCGTAAACCTTTAAAAATATGGTAATTTAAAAAAAAGAGGTTTGGATATACCGTGTATATATATATATATTAACTCAGTAAATGTTACTGTTTTTGTGAAAATGTTATATATATATTGTGTAATATTAACTCAGTAAATGATACTGTTTGTGAAAATGTTATATATATAAAACTATTTCATAAATATATTATCACAGTAAATGTTATTATTTGTGAAAATATCAGAAATATAAAACTATTTCATTTTCTGGTATATACAATAAAGTTTAATATCTATGACATTTTTACAAACTATATATATATATATATATATATATATATATATATATATATATATATATATATATATAATATGCTCATATTTTTAAAGTTCTGTGCCACCCCTATTCACCCCAAATTGGCGCTCCAGATGATCCCGATCCCATTTATTCAATCTTATTTTCAAAGGTCCACGCCAGCTGCCCCCATGATACTTCGGTGGATCCAAAGCCCATTTATTTAATAGTCTCTTATTTTTAAAGGTCCGCGCCATCGGCACCACATGCCACCCTTACCCACCCCAAATCAGAGCTCTGACGAAGGTCGTTGAAGCTCTAATAATGGTGGTAAGGATTGGATACCGCTCGCGCGAACCTTCAAATATAAGGTAATTTTGAAAAAAAAAAGGGTTTGGATCCACCGTATATATATATATATATATATATATGCTGTGTAGTATTAGCACATTAAATGTTACTGTCTGTTTGTGAAAATGTCACATATATAACACTATTTCATATTCTAGTACATACAGTAAAGTTTACTGTTTGTGTAAATTTTTTTCTTTGGAATTTTATAGCCTTCATGGATCTTGTTTGATAGATCTCGTCGAATAGATTTCAAAATTAGTAATTTTGTGAAAAACGGATTTGTGAATCAAAAGTTATGATCATTTGAAGATTAAAAAAAAGTTCAACCACTTATGTAACTTCCTCAAGGAAGTTACGGATTGTTGGTTTTAAAAGGGTAAAATTGGAAAAAAAGTTCCAAAAAATTAGGAATAGGACTTATATGTAAGAGAAAAACATGATGGGACTAGAATGTCTATAAGAACGTCTAATAGGATCTAAACGTAAATGCCCCATGAATTATCTACCTGATCCCTAACGTACATATTAGTAGTGGCGAAACTATAAGTTGGGCCTAATTTGAACGGATTAAATATGAGTTGGGCAAAATGTGGGTTGAGCCAAAAATGGGTTGGGCTAAATATGAGTTGGGCCAAATATGAGCGAATCAAATATGGGCCGAGCCAACCCATTTTTTTCTACTAAATTAAGTATTACAATTCGATGTATATGTAAAAAAAACTCATATTTTACTCTCAACTTTTAAAAATGAGCTTTATATTTTACTCATAACTTTTAAAATTGGGCTTCATATTTGGCTCATAACTTTTAAATATGGGCCCTATATTTAAATCATAACTTTTAAATATGGGTCTCATTTATAAATGACTAGACTAATATGAATTGTTTTACTATTTGGGCTACATTTTACCACATTTTGCCACTATTAGTACATATATAATTTCTATTCAACCCCTAAAGTACTTTTGTACCTATTAAGCCTCTCAAGTATGTATATACTTTTAGTTTGTCCTTTCCATTCATTTCGACCGTTTAACTTTAACGAAATAATGGATAAATATGGAATTTTGGGAAAATTAATATTAAAAAATCCCTTAAAATGGTATTGTGCCCGAGATAATTAGTTAATCCTAAATATAGTACTTTGTGCCCAAAATATCCCCAAGAATAACATTCGTGACATTTAGTGTACATGATAATTAAATAACTCTAAAAAAGGTATTTGGTTCCCACATAAATTAAGGGACAATTGTACATAGTTATATTCTTAATTATCGAATTAAAATATAGTTATTTTTTCCCTTGTTATTTTATCACTTAATAAAATAAGATATTAAGGAAATGAGTATTTTGGGAGATGGTGTGATTTTTTTACATAGATTAAGTAATAATTAAATTTTACCATTGGGCGTTTCATATAAATTGAGCCTTTTTCTTCTTCTTAAATTTGAGTAGTAACTTGATACAAGATTAAATTTAAATTTACATAAATTATACAAACCGATACACGTATATATATTTAGACAAGACGCCCTTTTTCAATCTCGACAAATAATTATCAAAATTTTCAAAATGAATAATTAAAAAGAGATTCTTAACCACAAGTTGTCATCATTGAAACACAATTACAATCATTTTAAACAAATTGCAGTGTCGTTTAATACAATAAGTCATTTTAAAAAATCGTATAGTTATGTTAACAATTCGCAACGCTGCTTGAAACAAAATTTAGAGTTTTCTTAACAAAAAAGTTCAGCTTACTTGAAATCCAACAATAAACTCAAATATTTAATAATGCTATGTAAAAAAAAATTCTCATATTCTCCCAAATCTTCATTTCCATAGAATTATATTTTTTAACTAATACACAAGAAAAAATATATAATATCAAAAAAATTATTATCATTTAATTCATTAATGGTAGCATAACTATTTTCCATCACTTTCACTCTTTATGGGCACCAAATACCATTTTTTACAATTATTTAATTATCATGTACACAAAATAAAAAATATTTTTCCCATTATTATTTATGGGCACAAAATATAATTTTAAAGGGTTATTTAAGTATCTTGGGAACAAAATACTACTTTTAAGGGTAATTTTAATTACCATTGGACCGAAATACAATTTTTATCCCTAATTTCGTTGAAGTTAATGGTAAAAATGGATGGAAGGGCTAAACTAAAATCGTATAGATTCTTTAGGGGATTAATATCATAATGTATTTAAATCCATTTTACAAGTGTGGTTATTTATTAGTTGGGTAATACCATAACAAAACGTTAAGTCTTGCATAAATAGGTGCATATAGTCTGTTTCATATACATGTCATAGGTGAGAGACTTGATCCCATTTGTTAACCTTGCACATTCTTTGGCTTCAGTGGTCCAATATATTTACTTTGCTTCCAACTAAGGCTTACTTTGATATCCGTTTTAAAGGCTGTGATATTTTGACATATAAGCCATGAACGCATGCTTGTTTACTTGTGATTTTTTTTTAAGTGATGTAAAGTTTCTGAAAGAAAAAAGATTTTTTATCATTAAAACTTTGACACACTTTAAAACCGTTTTTTGAAGCTTCATTCAAATGGGGTTAAATTGTTATGGTCATACATAACCATTTTTGAGGGGAAAATGGAAAATACCTTATTTCTTTTGCGAAACAAATACCTTTTGAGATTAAATGAGAGAGAAAGATGTATGCGAGTTTTTTTCCCTAGGTGGGGCTTTTCATCGTACATCCGATGTGGTGTGATTGATTTTGAATGATTTTGCAATTGAAATATCATATTAGTCACGTGCACATCTAGATCTTGGACTGATTTCATAATTGGTAAGTGAATTGAATTATTAAAGTTTAAATCTAGCTAATCACGTCTAATTAATGAAGATATGGAGATATAAGGTGATTTATTTTTAACATTAAATAAATGATTTCACACTTAATCAATTGGATTTTACAGGTTAAATTTGATTTTCTATATACTTTCAAAATATTAAGCCACTAGTTTTAAAATTAACATAAATTGAACATAATATTTAGGATATCTTATTCATCCCCTATAAGATATTTCAGGAACTTTACATATCCTAAAAGATCACAATTTCAATTGGTATCAGAGCGAGTTGCTCTTGATGTCACCTACATATTAGAGTTGATCCTTGAGTTTAGGATTTGAGTTTTTTTTCTTTTTGGTCTTAGATCTTTATTTATGAGATCTATGCTTATTTTGTGGTGTCTATCTTGTTAAGATGGATGCTTTGAGAGTCGGTGATTCCACCAGTCTCTCTTTTCATTTTGACATATCCCACTATGTAGATTGAAAAGTGAAAATGCGAGCATATTTGAGTCCTCATTATGAGAGAGTATATATTACTATAGAAGATGGTTGGTCATGTCATGTGGTTGATGTTGATGGAGTTTGTGTGCGAAATCCATAGATTAATTAGAGTGAGGTGGATTTTGTGAAGTGAAATTACAATTAGATTGCTCTAAATTCCGTATTTGCATTAGTTAATACGAGCGACTACAATAAAATACTCAATTGTGATATGGAGAAAGAGGCTTGGGATAATTTTGGAGTCCTTCATGAGGGAAGTTTGATGGTTAAAGGAGTAAAGTTGCAAACACTTGTAACTTTAGTAGATGATGAAAATGAGAGGATATGAGGATTTTGATGACGTCTACATTTGTTGATGGAGGTTGTCATGCATCATTCAATCTAAGAGATAAGATTGAGGAAACTCGTGTAGTGAAGAATCTATTGAGATCACTGGCTTCTAGGATTGGAAAAAGGTTTCTATTCTCAATGAGGTCCATAATAGGGATCATTTTTAAGTTAGAAGATCTAGTTAGCTAATTGCAAACTTGTGATCAAGAGCTTATTATAAAAGCTCAAAGTTTTCATGATACGATGTCTAAGGAATTTTCTTTAAAAGTCGAGTCTAGTGAGAAGATTGAGTTGAGCGAAGGAAAAAGAAGACCAATGCTAACATTGATTAGGATATGTCTTTATTTGTGAAATTTTTTAGTGAGAACTTTGAACATAAAAAATCAATATCCTATAAATATGAACATAATGGTTATAAGGATAAAAGGTCATTAAGTAGAGGAAAGATGAAAGAAGAAGGCAAGTGTTATGGATGTTGAGGAGTTGGACATCTTATAAATGTATTCCCCCATGAACTTGAAGAAGTGTGAAAGGGGTAGTGCCTTTGAAAAGAAGAAAAAGGCTCATAAGGCGAGTTTAAGGGATTTATAGAGTGAATCCTCACCGGATTCATCAGGTGATGATATTGAAGACGTCATTGATTTTATTTCCAAACTTGATAATATTGGGGATAATGCTTGTGATGAGAGGGAAAGTGTTTCTCATAAATAGAAATTTAATGAGATTCTTTTTGAACTTGTTAGGAGTCATATGCATGATATTTTTAATGATGATACCTTGCCTATTTTTAGCATATATTATCATGTCTCTAGTTCAAGCTCTTCTTGTGAAGGTTGTGAAAGAAATTGAAGTCAATAATTTTATGAATTATATCAAGAGTGTCATAAAATGAATAAGCTAAACGTCAAATTATTTTCAAAACATAAAACTTAAAATCTTGAGAAAGAAGAGTGTTTGAAAGATATTGAAAAAAATAAAATTTAAAAATAATGTAAGTTTTGAAAAATAATTATTTACTTTGCTTCTTTGAAGAATGAGAAAAAGTGAAATTGATATACAAAACCAAGTTTTAATTGTTCATTTTGAGAAATTTTCACATGAATTGAAAGAAGGAAAAAAAAAATTAGAAAATGGAACTATGAAATGGGTATGCGTCTTAAGGGTCCAAATTTAATTATTTAATAAATCTAATTATTTGAAAAGTTAAAGAAAATTTAAAACCTTTATAAATTGAACCAAATTGTATTAGTCGAATAAATTAATTTTAGTTAAAATTGCATGAGGTTGGTGATTAATCAATGAAAGAAAATATAAAAAGAAATCACATAAAGAACATCATGATTCAAAGTGGAAACTCTCGCTAGAAAAACCACTATCTTATCCAACCCACACAAAGTCCATTGGTACTGGATGTTTTGAATACATGGCTTATTAAGGAATCAAACATGACTTACACATACGACAACGATAACCTCCACAATGTTTCTACCTTGCATTTTTCTCCTCTGCTTTCGTTAGTACTAGTGATAGCCACTTCAATCAGAAAATCACCAAACGACCTTTAAGGCCTAAGTATCCACCGATCTCGATTGGTGAACGATTCCCATACATTATAGTATGCACCTTCTTGAATGTAGAAGATCACCAGGGATTTATAAACCAAGAGTCTATTTTAGTTGTATAAAGTTGACAGGCTTTATGAAATGGAAGGACTCTTTTTCTTATATCAATTTAGGATTTTGAGGAAACTAGACTTTGTCAATTAAAATATGCGTCTGAATATATTTAAATACTTTTATAATGAAACATATCCATTCAAACCTATTTTTTTCAAAATAATACCCTCGTTAGAACCAAGGATCCCTCATTCAAACATGATCTTTGAATCGAAGGACTCTTGATCGATAAAAACTTTGGCAGAGGGTCATTTTTGATGGTAAATGGTCCGTTGTTTGAAATTATCTTCGATTAAGGGGTCCTTATTTGAAAACGTTTGACCTCGATTGATTTTTTGTTCCTTAAAAGATAGAATCTCAATTAATGAAATTTCGATCAAGGAAGACCTCGTTCGGACGAGGTCCCTAATTAAAAACACCTGACAAAAAATTTAAGAAAATATTTATATCCTTTTTAAAAAATGTTGTTTTCATAATGTCCTATCATGTCACTTCCAAGCAATTCATAAAGCTATAAAAATTACAAAACTTAGAAAACCTGCTACTTTTTACAAAATCTTGATTTTGCAATGTAGTTATTAGATTCTGTCCAGTAATATTAATCATGACACATTTGTCTCTTATCTTCACATGATGTTCCAATTCAACTCAATAGACTCAATAAAAACGTACAATTACTTTTTTTTTCTAAAATTAATCCAACACAACGCTAAAACCTAAAGGGAGTGTAAAGATGTCTTTACAAATCTCTCCCTTTGGCTATTCCTAGACAAAACAAAAAACAAAAAAGACAAAAATATGGTCAAATAATAAATTATTCTACATCAATCTACCCAATCCTAATCCCCGCGAGACTCTAAAAAATGTTCGTCATTTTCAATCAATCGATATACGCAATTCTAATGCCTGCGAAACTTGATACATTTGTGTGTCATCTTTAATTAATGATATCAACATCACGAGCCATGTATGTCCGACACACTTAAACACATACCATCATGAAGTAATAATGATAAACTATATGTATACAAAAATGAATAATTGTAAAAATCTAATGCATGAACTAACTACTCCATCTAAATATCTACTTCCTTTGAATCCAAAATTTTATCGACCTTTTTGTCTTGGATAGGCAAAGGAAGAGATCAACACAAAAGTCTATAAAAAATCCATCAAATCCAGCATATAAAATCAATGATATGCATGCTCAATGAGATAAGTGACCTAATAACCACGAAAATATGAACATGACAATGCATATATCAATAAAACAAACATATCCACGTCTTAACATGACCAATGACATCATCAAAATCATGTAACCTAGAAAATATCCATAATAAGCATGCAAATTAAAATGCTTGAATAAGAGACATTTCATGATGCAGAGGAGATGATAATATATTAAATCAAGGTTGTGTCATACGTGATAATATCCAAAATGAATTAAGTACATGTCCATAAGCTAAGAATTAAAACACAGTAAAAAAGAATAAATGGATACATCATTATAACTCAAATCTCTCACTCTCTCTGTGTGTGAAAAGTACATCATCAAATACAAAGAAGCGATAAATATTTCTCCAATTATCATGCATCAACTCCACCATCACCACTGTCTCCTCATAGTCCAATACTATTTCTTCTCTCTAGATCCCACTTTTCACTCACCCATTATTGATACTGAGCATCCTCTGAGGCTGCACAAAGTTACTCCCACTCTAACGAAGTTGCAAGTTGAGTCTAAAATGCTATCGTCTGCTATGCCTGAAGTCACATTATCTCGCTCATTTCTCTCTGGAAAGATGTGAACTGAGAGGAAAAAGAGGACTCATGGTGAGCTAGCAGTGTTGACTAAGATGGTTGGGTTGACATAGGTGAGGTAATGGTCATGATAGATGCCTGAGGTATCAAGACATGTCAGGACTCGACATACCTAGTGTCATCGTCATCTGAATCGATGAGAGGACACACCTTGGCATTATTGGTCATTTGAGACTCTAAGCGATGAATTGTTGCCTCATGGACCTTCAAAAGAGAATCGAAACTACGCTCATCGGGAATGATAGGAACCTCGACCTTTAACATGATGATGGTGAGAAATATCCCATAAGGTAGGGACATACATATCCACGTGTCATCATCATTTCGAATAGAATCCATGTGCCTCAAAATCATGAAAGGGAGGTCAATAGTCATGCCAGTATCGAAGGCATATATGGTTAGGATTATAGTTACTATGAATTTTTTATCATACGAAGATTAAATATAAGTATGTTATTAAGCAGACGATAGTAAGAATAAAGATGTCCACTCTACGGTGGCTTACGGTTGTCTAAGGAAACTGAAGTAACATGGGCAGTGCTGTAAATTATGTCGTATGTGGTAAGATGTTCAGGATGTTGGGGTGAGAGGATAATAGAGACGCCCATAACCGTGGATATTGTATACTCCTCATTCACCCTAAAATGCTAGTAAAACTCCCTTCTACATTGGAAAATTGACACCTCTAAAGCATCAAATCCAAACCCTAACCATCTAACCACAAGGGAACAAAGGTGTACTTACGATACGTCAATTAAATGGGTCGCTCATCCACTACTCTCATCTTGTAAAATCAGGATGTAAGGACATAATTTTATAAATGTTCGGGGTAGAATCTAGAAATTTTCTTTTTGACCTAGATCACAGTTTGTATGTCTGATACCGCTACATTCGTCACGTCAATACGATCATTCTCAACGGCCTTGATCCGAATCCATGCATCCATCATCTTCACACGTGCATCATACTTCATGAGACGTGCTGCTCAACCGTTCCCACTAATCCACTTCGCATTATTGGTAAAATGATTTATTGGAGTTGTTTATATTTGCATAAATATTTGGGAATTTTTCAAAAAATATTTTTTCGAAGTCTGATTTGTTTTTATCAAAACCAGAAATTTTTCTAAGTGTAGAAGCGGAGTTTCTCGATCGACGAGCTCGTTTAAATGACATAGCACTATCGTTCGAGCGACATAGACATGTCGCGCGATCTCGTTCGAGCGACATGTGTCCTTCGTTCGAGCGACATGCTTATCTCGTTCGAACGCTGCCGCCTCAATTTTCATATAAATATCTGATTTCATTCTACACATTTTCCAAGTCTTTTTCACACACGATTTCTGCAATTAACAACCCAGAAAACAGACTTCATATTTTAAGGTTTTATGCCTTCTTTATTCACATAAACACTCCCATATATGTATGTGAATCTTTAAACCTTTAAGGGGATTATTTTTACTCATCTTGAGTAATTTGTGGAGAAGCCGTCTCTTCTTCATTGCTGCCTATCTGGAGTTCTTGCGGGAGATTCTAGCCGACGACATCGGAACCGACACCTGAGGGTATTTTGTATGTCACTCTTATTTTCATTGTAATTCGTGTAACCGTTTCATACAAAATATAGTGAAAATAAAAAGGTTTTGCCCCTTTGGGGGATTTTTCCTCATTTGTCTGTTTTGTTTGTGATTGACTGTTCTTACATGATCATATTGATTTCAATCACACATAGATGCATGTTTAGGATTTAATTGAAAAAACTAAGTTTAATTAAATAATTTCTTAGTTTGAACAAACGCGCACTCTTCACAGGCTTATATGAATTGCTCATACTCCACACGAGAAGCCCGCTGAAGTTGCTATATTAGGGGTGGGGGTGAGGTGGAACCTATTTGTATCTCTTTCCTATCGAGGAAGATAACCAAGAAATAAGTAATTTGAAAAGTAAGGGTAGCCTACGGGAAGTTTTAGGACCTAGTCTAGGTCTTAACGACAATTCAACCACAACACCAAACTAAAAACACCAATAATAAATCACAACCACAACATAATAAACCTTCATAAACCAATGAACAAAAATATATTCCCAATATAAGTTCTAATCAATAGTGAATGCACAAAAACAAAATTCAAAATTTTATTCTTAATCTTAAAACAATCACACACAAATGAATACACACACACACACACTCTCTCTCTCTCTCTCTCTCTCTCTCTCTCTCTCTCTCTCTCTCTCTCACACACACACACACACACACACACACACACACACACACACACACACACATATATATATATATATATATATATATATATAGTAGGTTTTCCACACATAATAATATGTATGAAAAACAATTATATGTACATATAAAGGAAATAAACATCACATAAATGTACATATATACATTATATATCACACATATAAGTGAAAGGTGAGAAAGATCAAGAGCCTTATCCAAAACCTAAAAACTCTAAAAAAGATCCTTAAAAATTGATCTCCTAACTCTAAATGATAAAAAAATACACTATGTAAAGACAATGGTCTATATATACCTTAGCCCTCATTTGAAACAAGTGAACCCTAATTCGAACCAGACCAACCCTTATTCGAATGAGAGTAGCATATGCTGGTCTCAAAACTAAAAATCCTAGAAAAGTAAAAATAAAACTTGAGAACCAAAAAAACCAAAATAAAAAAACACGAGCTACACTACACACTGGGATTTTGAATGCCAAAACCCCTCACACGTAATCTAAAAAATGGGAATGTTTTAAAGAACCCAAAAAAATATTGAATCCCATTCAAACTCCACAAAAACCATATAACTAACCTAGTCGAACAATCTATGAAGTGGTTCAACCATAATGAAATTGGTTTCATTATTTCGAATTTGCGTTAATATCGACTAAAAGTTAATTGCATGTTAAGCAGTCTAATAAGGTCAAAACAAAATCCCATAATAGACGAAACTGTGGAAACCCATTAATCTTTGACTTATATCATCCTTAATTTGAGCTTTTACATAATTTTTCTTTTTGATTATTTTGAGTGTTTTTTATTTGATAAATATTTTATTATTTTTATTCTCTCAATTCAACAAATTTTACATTTAAGCCTTTTATGAATGGCAGTTATCACCATTTTTAGGAAACTTTTACCAATGCTTCCATCATCAATTTTTAAATAACTTATAATAACTCCCATTTTTCATGTAAGGGTCGACCAGAAATAATACACCGAAGATAGGACTTGTATAACAATTCATATCATTCTTAGCATCAAACCATAGAAATGAAATTTTAATTTAAAACATCCATGCAAAATAAAGCAATATAAAATAATAAACTGAGTAGTGTGTAAGTCCCAACTCTCATAAATCATAAAACATCCGTCACAATATGACTGAAAATAAACTGAAGAAAATAAATAAGTCTCCGGCTTATGCCCATACAATCTATAGAATGTAAATAACTGGAATAAAAAGAGTTGCATTCTAAGCTAGAAGCAAACAACTTAATCCTCTAACAAAGCCAAATTGCAAGTCTGATTCTTTTTCATCCTTGCTATTCCCATTTAGGAAAATCTGAAAAATAATTTTGATAATTTGTGTCAAATCCCTAAAGTTGACAGAATTAACTCACAAAACTAATAGATAATAATTCCATTAATTCACATGACATACCACCCATCGTCTCTCACATACCATAAGTATCTCAACCTTCATCTAAGTGTAATACTATTTGGATTTTCCACCTGAGCCTAAACATGTAATCAGATCTTTATGCTAACGTAACAATATTAAGGGAAAATAACCCACATATAATTTGGAGGTAAATTCTACATGTATGATTACAGTCCCAAAGACTAACCCCGAAATACTACCCCACATCTACAATCGCATTACATTATGTATTTTGAATAGCATTATGTCCATTAACATTTTTCTACTTCATTAGACTATATGAATGCATGTCTTATCTATCTATCTATCTATCTATCTATCTATCTATCTATCTATCTATCTATCTATCTATCTATCTATCTATCTATCTATCTATCTATCTATCTATCTATCTCTCTCTCTCTCTCTCTCTCTCTATATATATATATATATATATATATATATATATATATATATATATATATATATATATACATGACATGAAGGCATCAAACTTTGGTGTCTAGCTCATGGCTCTATCGATAAGCTTGTAGGAATAAACTACCCGACGGCTTAAAAAAAACATATATGAAATGCTGGGGGTGATCAACACGCAGTAACACCACTATCGGGTCCATAACCAACCCGACTAATGGCTACGGTCTAACAACCTTATCTCATCACGAAGGGGACACCCCTGAACGCATGATCGAATATAATGACCTCAACTCTGCCTAGTACATCTCAGCTGGTCTATGGTACACAATCTATCATCGTACGCAACCCCAACCGATAGGCTTTCCGCGACCATAGTATGTCCTCGTAATAAATAAATACATACATATAACACATAATATGTATAGGTAATTATCCCCATAAACTACTGCAACTTGATTACATGATCCTCGACATACCAATCCTTGTCTTGAATATTAACACTCTAGTTAATTATTAAAGTTATCATTTATTGGATAATGACACTAATCTACATTTAAATAAATATCCCTTTACTTGGACAACCTCCCATATTATCGTATGGACTTGTGAAAATCCCACAAGCATTTCAACGGTCTAACCCTGACCTAAGCCCCAAGAGCCTAATCGATACGCACTTGGAGCCGCATCAATTCGCTCCGAGCAGAATCGATTTGCCTTGGGCGCCGAATCGATTCACTTATGACAGTGGGCCCAGAATCTATCAAATTTCAATACGCTTTCTTCCCAAATTTTCAAAACATTTTTAACACATTGTACAATTCGATTTTGATAACCATGGCTACATCACGATTAATAAAACGTGTCTACATCGATCTATAACCAATCTACGCATGATAGTCACCGATAATTCAAGTAATTGAATCGTAAAAGTTATAAGTTTTCTAGACCCAAAAAGTTCATAATTCTCATCCAAGATTTCCTGAATACTAAGATCAATCTATTATTTAAATTTAATGATACATTTTAATCCTATTATATGGATTCTAATTATATTTTCTCCAATTATACAATGTTAATTTCAGGTTTGTCACCAAAATCTTTAACTTTCAAGGCATAATTAACTTCAACTAGTTCTAATCTGCCTTAGACCTAAATCCATTTATGATTCAATCCCTAAACAAGTTTGTAACCTTAAATTGGCATGAGAGACATGCATATGGATTAATAAATATAACCTGTCTCTTAATCCATATACATGTATCTCATAGCAATTTTGGGTTACACACTTACTTGGGGATTGAATCATAGATAAATTTGGGTTTAGGGTTGTTTATAACTAACTAAAGTTTATTGTGACTTGAAAGTCAAAGACTTTGGTGACACACCCGAAATTGATGTTGTATAATTAGATAAAATATAATAAAAATCCATGTGATAGGATTAAAATGTATTATTTAAATCAACTATTGATCTTAGTATTCTGGAAATCTTAGATGAGAATTATAAACTTTTAGGTCTAGATAACTTGTGACTTTTATGATCCAATTACTTGAATTATTGGGGACTATCATGTGTAGATTGGTTATAGATCAATGTAGACACATTTGACTGATTATGAAGTAGCCATGGTTATCAAAATTGAGTTGTATAAAGTCTTAAAAACTTTTATGGAATTTTTGGAAGAAAACCCGTAATGAAATTTAAAAGATTCTAGGCTCACTACCAAAAGCGAATTGATTCAGCTCCCAAGACGAATTAATTTGGCCCAGAACGAATGGATTTGGCTCTAAGGGAGAATTAATTCAACTCCTAGGGCTTGGGTTAGGGTTAGACTGTGAAAATATTCGTGGTATATTTACGAGTCCATGCACGTGTATGGGAGCTTGTCCACGGAAATGGATATTTATTTAAAAATGGATTAACATCATTATCTAATAAATGGTAATTTTACTAATTAACTAGAGTGTTAATAGCTAAGACAAGGATTGGTATGTTGAGGATTGTGTGATGAAGTTATGATAATTTATGGGGTAATTACCTATACATATTGTGTGCTATATGTACGTATTTGTTTTTACGAACATACCCGTGCTCATGAAAGGCCTATCAATTGGTGTTGTGTGTGATGACAGGCCGTGTACCAGACGTCGATTAAAATGTGCTACACGTAATAGAGGTCATTATTTTTTATCATCTATTGAAGGGTGTCCTATTCATGATGAGATAAGGTTGTGGAACGGAGACAATAGTCGGATTGAGTATGGACCCATTAGTGGTGTTACTGTGTGTTGATCACCCCACCATTTTATGTGTGTTTTTCTTAAATCGTGAGGTAGTGAATTCCTACTGGTTCATCGATAGAGGCACGAGCTAGAAACCGAAGGTAGACGCCTTCGTGTACGGTATATATAAAGGTATATATATGTTTTTATATAAATTAATTAAGAAATGAATTCATATAGTCTAATGAAGTAGACAACTATTAACGAATACAATGCTACATAAAAGACATACGTCAATATGATTGTATTTCTAGGGGGGTAGTTTATGGAGTTAGTTTTTGGAACTGTAATCATTCGTGTAGATATTTTGATCCCGATTATATGTGGGCTAATTGCCCTTAATATTGTTATGTTAGAAAAGAGGCTAGATCACATGTTTGGGCTTGGGCGGAGAATGCATATAGTACTACAAATAGATGAGGGGTGATATACTTACTATATCTGAGATCTAATGGGATGTATGTAATGTTAATTAACTGTATTATTGTCTATTGATTTTGTAAGTTAATTCTTGCAACTTTAGGGATTTAGACCCAAATTATTAAAATTATTTTCCAGGTTTTCCTAGACAGGAATAACAGGGCTGAAAGATGATCAGACATGAAATTTCTCTTGCTTAGAGGATTCAACTGTTTGATTCAAGCTTAAGATGATACTCTTTTCATTCCAGTTATTTACATTCTAGAGATTGTATGGGCATAAATTCAACACTTTTTTATTTCCATCATTTTATTTCTAGTCATGTTGGGACGGATGTTGTATAGTTTATGAGAGTCGGGACTTATATACTGTTTAATTTATTATTTTGTGTTGCTTTATTTTGCATGGATGTTTTAAATTAAAACTTCATTTTTATGGTTTGATGCTAAGAATGATATGAATTGTTATACAAACCCTATCTTTAGAGTATTATTTCTGGCCGACCCTTACGTGGAAAATGGGAGTTATTACAGTTAGTATCAAAGCATCCAAGTTCTATAGTCGTTAGGATATGTGTTGCACTCATTATATTCTATGTTCCACACTTTGATATGTAGAGCCCTATGTTTAGAAATCGTTACACTCTTTACGATTGTTAATAATATGAACCTTGTTTGCTTTCAGATGGGAAACACTCGATGCGATAGACCACGACGTGCTAACAATTTGGCTAGAGAGGATATGTCTCAACATGGGTCATAACTACACCCACAATCACCACTAGTGCCACCCATGGCTACTTGAGCAGACAAAGCTACTGTAGTGACTCATAAAAGTCTCTACAATGATGGCTTCCATGCTACAACATTTTCATCCATA
Source organism: Sambucus nigra (assembly GCA_949130495.1). Classification (NCBI taxonomy): domain Eukaryota; kingdom Viridiplantae; phylum Streptophyta; class Magnoliopsida; order Dipsacales; family Adoxaceae; genus Sambucus; species Sambucus nigra. The sequence goes on along the minus strand of OX422210.1, from coordinate 351,058,737 downwards.
GCAGTAGCCCCCACCACTCCTCGATAGTGCTACGTGTTTAGTCATAGTGCTCTGTTTGGGTGATAGCCAGGGATGCCTTCACTAAAGTCCATCCATCACAGTTTGTCAAGAGTACAAATAATTTAGTTTCAATTCAATAGAAGAAAGATATTTTGAGACACTTGAGGATGGTAGCCTCATTCCGATTGGTATGATTATCCCTACAGTGGTAGGAGTCTATTATCGCTTGGAGGAATGAGACATGATGACCATTAATGAGTTTTGGGTAAAGTATGAGGGGAATAATTTTCCACTCACCAAGAATTTAGAGGAGAAAATTCATGGACCTGAGCACCAAGGTTGTACCACAGCAGAGTATGAGGAAGAGTTTACCGTACTTTCATTATTTGCTGAAAATGCGATCAACACCGAAGAAAAACAAGGAAACATTTGTGTTGGGGATGGCTTGGCACATCAGGATATCCCTATAGGGGAGACCGACCTAACCACCTATACTCTGATGGTGAATGATTCTTTATTACATTGTAAGGATCACCAGTCGCTTTAAAAGAGTAAGGACGATGAGAGATCCAATTCAAAGTCATCGAACTAGCAAGGCAAGCCGAGTAGGAAAAATAATTACGGGGTCAAGTAGTTTTAGGGGTCTTAGATAGGAGATCAGTTTAAGAATCACATGGGTTGTGATGATCCGAATAAGCATGGCCATTAAGTAAAGGAACAATAGACGAAGGGCCATCATGTCCAGTGGTATAGGGTCAGGGCCAACAGGGTCAGCCACAAGATAAGAGTCAATTCCAGGGTAAGTGTTTTACTTACGGGGCAACAGGTTACATGTACAAAAGATGCCTTCATGGGAATTGGGGGGCACATGAGTAGGGAGGTTAGCGTGAATATCAAGCACCTCAGGGGAAGCATATGCAGTTTCCAACCTCACCAGTGATCACGGTGCTAACACTACCAGCCTCACCCCCCATCTCAGGAGTAACAACAACAGTTGCCTTATGAACGTGTGTATCACGTCTCACTTAGAGAGGGATCAACACCATCACATGCAGTGGGAGGTATGTTACCTATTTTTGGACATGTAGGGAACATTCATATGATATTAGTGCATCACACTCATTTGCTAGTACTAGTTTTTCTCAATCATCAGGGATGGTAGACTTAGCATAATGAGTAGAGGGACATCTATACGTCTTATGTGCACAGGTATAGGGATAAGCATTGGGAAACTTAGGATCATGATAGACCTACTTGTATTAGATATTTAAGAGTATGACGTTATCCTAGGAATTTATTGGTTAGATACTTATAGGGTTTGCGTGGATTTTTATGGGAGGTCCATTATCTTTTCCATTCCGAGGAAAGAGATGTACTTGGTTGTGATATCGTGTTCATAGGGAGGGTCAATCATGCATTTATACTACATTGATGATGAGACTTCTCATGAGGTAATTGTTTCCCTCCAATTATTAGGGAGTTTTCAGATGTGTTTTGAGAGATTTCATGGTTACCATCGAGTAGGGAGATCGAGTTTGTGATTGACTTGATTCTGGATATGAGATTCATCTTTTGTGCACTGCATCGTATAGCTCCTTTAGAGATGAAAGACCTTAGGGATCAAATTCAACAGCTTCTAGGTGAGGGATTCATTTAGAGGGGTACTTCACCTTGGGGTGATAACATCATGTTCGTGAAGAATATGGATGGAAAATTTGAGGTTGTATATTGATTATGGGAGTTGAATAAGGTCACTATATTGAACAAGTACCTGTTTCCCCATAGTGAAGATTTATTCGACCAATTGAGGGGTGCATCATACATTTCTAAGATTGATTTTAGGTTCGAATCCATCAGTTGGGGATTTGGGATTAAGATGTTCCGAACATGACATTTTTAATGAGATATGGATGTTACAAGTTCATGGTTATGACTTTTGGTCTAACTAATGCACCGAGAATTTTCATGGACATGATGAATAGGGTGCTCACGGATTTTTTTAGATCAATTTGTTATCGCGCTCATAGATGACATATTGATTTATTCTTGGACCATATATGACCATGATCAACACATGTGGATAGTCTTATAGACATTGTTGGACCATCAAATCTATGATAAGTTTGATAAATGAATGTTTTAATTGAGTCATGTTCAAATCTTGGCCCATATAGTATCTGAGAGAGGGATATCAGTGGACTCAGGAAGTGGTCATGGATTGGGGACAACCCACTACCCCTACTAAGGTGCGTAGTATTCTATGTTTGGCAGGGTCCTACCACTGATTCATCTAGTGGTTATCGAACATAGCCGGGCCTCTAACTAATTTGACACAGAAGGGTCTGCCATTTGTTTAGGATACTGAATGTTAGTAGGCTTTTGATGAGATGAAGGTTAGGTTAACTTCGGCTTCAGTTGTCACCTTACCTCACGGGGGAATAGACTATAAAGTATTTACTGATGCATCCTTGAGAGGACTTAGAGGTGCGTTAATGTAGGAGGAGATACCAGTAGCTTATGCTTCCGAAAGTTTAAGCCTCATGATGGGAATTAGCCCACCCATGATCTTTTGGGGGAAAAATTTTAGTCGTTCATGGACCCTAAAAGTTTATAGTATTTATTCATAGATAGGGAGTTAACATGATGCAGTGTCGGTGGCTTGAGTTTGTGAAAGACTATCCGTTTAATATTCAGTATGATCTAGGTAAGGTGAATATAGTGACGGATGCCTTGAGCCATAAACCAATACTCGAGTTACCAATAGTGTGGAAGGCGAAGTTGGGTTCACTTTGTATAGAAAATGAGCTATCATATGATTTTATGACAATTTTTACCATCACACCTGAAATCATCATTCGGGTCATGAAATTATAGGCAAGAGATACTTTTTATGAGGAGAAGGTCATGACATTATTGGCAGACAGGGTAGATCATTATTCGAATAGTTCTGATGGGGGACTGAGATTCCATGACAGGATAATAGTTCCAGAAGATGAGGAATTATGACGAGAACTTATGACTGAGGCATATTGGTCACATTTTTTGGTACATTCTTGTGGGGATAAAATGTACCAGGATATGATGTGCCAGTATTAGTGGGCAGGCATGAAGAAGTACATAGCCATTTTTGTGTCCAAGTGTGCCACCTGCCAAATTGTGAGAGAGAACCATCAGCGACCAACAAGTGTTCTATAGCCTCTCAATATTTTTATGTGTAAATAGGAGAGCATTTCCATAGATTTTATTATGAGGTTAACTATGTTAAAGCAAGGACACAGTTCCATCTAGGTGATCGTTAATCATTTAGCAAAGGCGGCTCACTTCTTGCCAGTATAGACATGGTATACATAGAGCAGTAATCCAAGCTATTCCTTGCAGAGATTGTGAAGTTGCATGGTGTACCACAAAATATTACGCTGGATAGGGACATGATTCTTGTATTCCACTTTTGGAGGAGCGTTCAACAGGCATTAGGGGAGGAATTGAGGTTAAGTACCTCATATCACCCAAAGATGGATGGACATACAGAGAGGGTGAATCAAATGTTGAAGGATATGCTATGAATGTTCATTTTAGACTTCAAAGGTAGTTGGGAGCTGTATTTACCATTGGTGGAGTTTGGTTCCAATAACCGTTACCAATTCACTATCAGTATGGAACATTTTGAGGCATTGCGTGGGAGGTCTTATCGTTCGGTCTCTTATTGGTAAGAAGTGTGAGGTAATAAACTTCTTGGATCGGAGTTCATACAAGATACATGAAAGAAGGTGAAAATAATCAGGGTTAGGATTTAAATTATTTAGGATCGATGGACAAGTTATGCGAATGCAAATAGGAGGGACTTGGATTTTGAGGTTTGAAATGAAGTGCTACTCGGGGTATTTTTCATGAAGGGAGTGATATGATTTTGAATGAAAGGGAAGGTGGCTCCCAGTCTGTAGCACCGTTCCCTATTATTGAGAAGATTGGACCAGTAGCGTATCAGTTAGTCTTACCGTATCACTTATAGAGGATCCATGACATTTTCCATATTTCGACATTACGGAGATTCCTTAGAGACGAGGTAAAGTTTTAGCACATAGATCTTGACGAGATAGAGCTCCATCTTGACGTGAGTTATGAGGAGCGTCCTATCACCATTCTATATTGTATAGAGCATAGACTCATTCTAAGGTAGTTCATTTAGTACACGTGCAGTGAGGACACCACAATGAGCATGAATTGACGTGGGAGTGGGAGGATGCCATAAGAAAGAAGTATCCAGAACTCTTTGAGTCAGGTTTGTTCCGAATTCCAAGGACTTAGTTCCATTATTAGGGGAAATAATGTAACACCCCGCATTTTTATGTCATTTAAATTGGTATAATTATAACAAATAAATTGATTAAATTGCTTGGATATGATTGTGCATGATTAAGTGATTCAATTATACCGAATGTGTGATTTGGTAAATAATTAATTGGCTTGTTATGTGAATTATTTTTATTACATGATTAATATAACTAAAATGTGTAATTTATTGTAGACTTTGTTTGAGTACGTTTTGGAGTGATTTAAGAACCTGTTTAGGTGTTTTAAACATTCTGGGCATATTTGGGGGCTCGAAATTTAGTCTTAAGAGGAGATAAGACATTAAGGGGTTCAATGGGAATATAAACTAACTTAATTAGGTGTCCTATCCAATTCTATGTTTACTTAGTAGCCTTACACACTCTAGGGGAAGTTAAGGAACTTGGAGAAGAAGAAAGGATCAAAGGCTTAAAGAGGGGGCTTCTATCATCTCTAAAGGCAAGAATTTTCTTATAAATTTTTAATGATATGCATGTCTCTCATACCAATTTTAGGTTATAAACTTGTTTGGGGATTGAATTATAGATGGATTTGGGTCTAGGGATGTTTAGAATTAATTGAAGTTAATTATGCTATGAAAGTTAAAGACTTTGGTGACAAACCCGAAATTAATATCGTATAATTGGAAAAAATACAATTAGAATTCATGTGATATAATTAAAATGTATTCATGTATTTAAATCATAGATTGATCTTATTGTTCTGGAAATCTTAGATCAGAATTACAAACTTTTTGGGTCTAGAAAATTTGTGACTTTAATGATCCAATTATTTAAATTATTGGGGACTATCATGCGTAGATTGGTTATAGATCAACGTAGACGCATTTTAGTGATTGTGATGTAGCCATGGCATTATAATTGAGTTGTACAAAATCATAAATTTTTTTATGGAATTTTGGGAAGAAAACCCATATTAAAATTTGATATATTCTGGGCTCACTGCTAGAAGCGAATCGATTCGGATCCTAGAAAGAATTGATCTGTCCTGGAGCAAATCGATTCGATTCTAAGGACGAATCGATTCAGCTCGTAGGGCTTTGGTCAGGGTTAGACTCTGGAAATATTCGTGGGATTTTTTCAAGTCCATGCAAGTATACGGGAGGTTGTCTAAACGAAGAGATATTTATTTTAAATTGGACTGCTGTCGTTATCCAATAAATGGTAATTTTAACAATTATCTAATGTATTATTATTCAAGACAAGGATTGGTATGTCCAGGATTGTGTAATCAAGTTGTGGTAGTTTATGGGGATAATTACATATACATATTGTGTGATGTATATATGTATTTCTTTCGACATACCCATTATCGTGGAAGGCCTATTAGTTGGGGTTGCTTGAGACGATGAACTACGTACCATATGCCAGCTGAGATGTGACAGGCGTAGTGGAAGTCATTATATTTGATCATGCGTTCATGATTGTCCCCTTCATAACGAGAGAAGGTTAATTATTGTATCGGAACCATTAGTCATATTGGGAAAGAATCCGTTAGTGGTGTTACTACGTATTGATCACCCCACCATTTTATTGTGTTTTTGTTTAGTCGTCCGGTAGTGAATTCCTATGGGCTTACTAATAGAGGTATAATCTAGACACCGAAGGTAGAGGCCTTCATGTGCTGTATATATATATACATACACCCCATTATATTACCCCATAAACTCTCCTTAGGTCCCTAGCACCTCCCGTCATCACTACCAACCTAAGTCATACCCCGGGTATTGACCTAGAGGCCATCGGACGCTCCCAAGCTCCGTTTGACTAAAAAGTCAAACTCTTAAGATCGATCGAGACTTAATGAATCTTTAAAGGGAACTGAATCCCCTTTCCAACGGTCCGTCCTGTTCACGATTCTGACTTACCATCCGGACGAACGACCTGTTTTCTCCAGAAACCCGATCAGGAAGCCACCGGGCGCTCCCGGGCTCTGTTTGACCAAAGTCAACTCTTCAGCTCGATCGAGACGGAATGAATCTTCAAAGGGAACTGAAACCTCTTTCCAACAGGCCACCCCATGCACAATTCTGACTTATGGTACGGACGAACAATTCGTTTTACTCCAAGAGGTCATCGAACGCTTCTAGGCCCCGATTGACCAAAGTCAACTCCCCGAACCAGGCCAAACTCTTTGTAATGTTGAATTACATATCCTCACCTTTCCAATGGTCCATCCTATGTGCGATTCTGACTTCCCATACGGACGAATGATCCGTTTGCATCCGAAGTTTCCCCGTCCAAAGGACCGATGAGCGTTTCAGAGCCACATTTGACCCAAAGTCAACTCCCGAACCTGGGAGTGGTCCAAAGGAATTTTTATGGTCTCTGAATTAAATTTCCAAAAGTTTTCCCTATGTAAGATTCGAATCAATGGTTTGTTCTCTACGACTGATTTTCCGAAGGAGCCTGAAAGAGACTGCCAAACGGCAGGTTCCAGACCCTGCCTATTGACAGTGTGCCTAATTGCATCTACCGATTGGCAGGACCAGGGATATGATGACCATGAATTTCCTAGACCTATAAAAAGGAGGGTCTGACCTTATTGTAGGAGGAGACCAAATCTGAAATACCTCACTCTCAACGAATCCAGAAAACCTCTCTCGAAGTCAGCGTGACTTCCACACCCAAATACCTTTCCAACCTTTAATTTTCATCATCCTTTTCATAAAACTTGGTGAATTAAATACCCTTCATCATCATCCAAGTGCAAGGGCTTCTCTCCAACGTTCAAGATCTAGCTCAAGATCTTTAAGAAGGTCCAATTTTCTCAATTCTCTCCTTAAATTCTCATAAATTCGCATTAACTTGTCTTATTACTTAGCACTTTTATTCTCTCATCTCACATATCTTAATATACTTTTTATTTAGTATTATTGCACATCTCTTATTTTCATATAAATAAAAACTAAAAAAAACAAGAAAAAGAGGGTTTGCTCATAAATTCCAAACGAGAATTCTCACACTTTTCTTACACTTTTCTCACAACTAAAACACTTTTTTTACACACCCATAATAGAAGCCCCGGTTGGATTTATGGGATAAATCCCACTCCTCATTTTGCATGCGAACTACGTGGACTTTGATGCCTCTATAGGTTATGTAGGCGTCTCGGAGTAAAACCCGTGACTCGAGTCCTTTTCTTACCATTCTCTCATTTTCTATTTTCTCTATATTCTGTAAACCCAATTCTCTTAATTTCTATATATATATATATATATATATATATATATATATATATTTGTTCTTAGTGGCGTATTATTCCATGTGCGTTATCATTCTGTTATAACGATCAACGCGAGGATAATCACGCAAATCCTATTTTCTAATATTATTCTTAGGAACATTCCAACAGATGACTCGCTTTATCTCTTTTATGATACAAGTCGATGATTCCTATCTCCACTACGTATACACATGCACAAAGATCACGGGGAAATAAAGGAAAATAGGAATAACCCATGAGAGACTGTAAGGGCGGAATGGGTGCCTAACACTTTCCCATTTCGTAACTTTGCCTCCGGACCCTTTTTCGAATCATTTTGGTTTCGTATATATCAATATGTCTTTGGATGCTGTCCTTAAGGATGGCTTCCTTTTCTTTTGTCTATTTGGAGTAAAATAGATTGGCGACTCCATCTCTCTACATTTTTCACCTCATCAACGACGTCGACCGAAGCGCTCCCAAGAGGGATGCGCGGCACCTAGGATCCTCCTCTCTCACCCGCCGCGAGGATCGGGGGATGGCCACAATATATATATATATATATATATATATATATATATATATATATATATATAGACAGAGAGAGAGAGAGAGAGGATTACACGTGGACCAAAAGAATGGACTTTTTAATGGACTTAACAAAAAATACTAATAACCAATTAATTTTAATTTCTATAGTGTAATTGGTCCGCGCCAGTGGCAACGGATACTCATGTGACCCGTGACTCCCTTACCCCCTACCCCCTAACCCCACCCACCCCTACTCATTCCGATTCCTACGGTGTATGATTGCTCCTATTTTTATTTTATTTTAGTTGGCTGGTGGATGGAGGTTTGCTGGTGGGTTTTGGTTATATTTGGTTCTTGGTTTGGTGGCTTTCGGGTATGGGCAGTGGTGGTAGGTAGGCACAGGTACGGTGGGTTCTTGTTTCGGGTTTGGGTTTTTATGGGCAGGAGGTGGATGGTCAGAATTAGAATTGGGGGTTGGAATTCAGGTTTAAGCAGGTATAGTAAGGTGTATTGGTTCAAAGTTGGGTGGGTTTAGGCTAGGGTCATCAGTTTTTATGGAGGAGCTGCCGGAGGGATAAGGTTGGGTTCAGGCTGGAGTTTGGGTTGTTTGGCAGCTTGGTTATAGCCTGAACATGGGTAGCAGGTGGTTGGTTCTCGGGTGGGGGGATGGAAGATGGGTCGTGTAGGGGTTGGTTGGTGGGTATGGGGTAAGGGTGGAAAGGGGGGTCTCGGGTGCTGCTGACACGGACTAATTAAATTATAGGAATTAAAATTAATGGGTTATTAGTGTTTTTTGTTAAGTCCATTAAAAAGTTCATTCTTTTGGTCCACTTGTGATCCTCTCTCTCTCTCTCTCTCTCTCTCTCTATATATATATATATATATATATATATATATATATATATATATATATATATATATATATATATATATATATATATATATATATATATATATATGTGTGTGTGTGTGTGTGTGTGTGTGTGTAAATTGATTAAGAATTAAATTCATATAGTCTAATGAAGTAGATAACTATTAATGGACACAATACTACGTAAAGTACATAATGCAATGCGATTGTATTTCTGTGGGGTTAGTATTATGGGGTTAATATTTGGGAATGTAATCATACGTGTAGATATCTGCCTCTCAATCATAAGTGGGATGCCCTAAATATTTTTATGTTAGTATAGAGTTCGAATCACACATTTGGACTTGAGTGGGAAATGCATATAATATTACCCTTAGATAAGGGGTGAGATACTTACTGTATGTTAAAGATGATATGCGGTATGTAATATGAATCAACTGCATTATTATCTATTGGTTTTGTAAGTTAATTCTTGTAACTTTAAGGATTTGACCCAAATTATCAAAATTATTTTTTAGAATTTTCTAGACAGGATGGTACTATTTTCATTCAATTTATTTACATTCTAGAGATTGTATGGTCATAAGACCGAAACTTATTTATTTTTGTCAGTTTATTTCCAGTCATGTTGGGATAAATGTTTTATGATTTATGAGAGCTGGGACTTATATACAGTTCAGTCTATTATTTTATGTTGCGTTATTATGTGTGGATGTTTTAAATTAAAATTTCATTTTTACATTTTGATGCTAAGAATTGTACGAATTTCTAGACAAGCCTCATCTTCAACGTATTATGTCTGACCAACCCTTACGTAGAAAATGGGGCTTGTTACATAACTCACAAGTAATGGCTCTTACAAGTTCACCTAAAATAATATAGTGAAAAAACATGACCTAATCGTGTGAAAATGCGTGGACTGAAAGATTTTCGATCATAATTGATGATACATCCTATTACAACTTGTGTCAAATGTGTGCAATAGGTAAAGACTATGACATGATTATAATAGGTTATTTTTAAGAGAACTTTAAACATAATGATTATGTGAAATCAACAATAAGATAACATTGTCCTATAAATTTATAAAAACATATAAAATAGAAATAGGTTACATTACATTGTTCCTATATCATCTATCATCCAATGTATAACACCATAAGAAACAAAATCTTTTTGGATTTTATGACTTTATTAAAACAAAGCAAAATCTTTTGTTTTTATTAAATTTTCAAAAATAAAAATCTTTTTGTGTGTTTCAAAAAATATTAAATCAAAACAAAACAAATATGATACACTTTAGGAATGATAATAACCACGATGAAGAGAATCTAAACCTAGAGATGACGCCGCCGACTTATACGGAAGGCAGAGATGGGCAACGATCATTACCCTCTTCCACTACTCCAAACACCTTATTATTCTTTCTATTTTTTGTCTTATTCTTACCTTGATCACTAGGAAAGGAATCATTCATATTTTAGAATTTTCTAATTAGCAATTGGTACGTTCGAACCATGTACTCAACATGTTCTTAGAGTTCATAGAAGTCTCCATTTAAACATGGAGGGAAATACCGACTTTATTACAGAGGATCCACATTTTTGCGTTTGGAGCAATTATTGAAGGAGGGCGAGGAGGTGTTTTAGTTGACCCTTTGGCAAACGCGCTCTTTTTCTTTTGTTCAGACTCTCTCACACTATCGTAGCCAAGCATCATTTTATCCTTTGAACATTGTGATGATGCTAAGAGCATCTTCTGAAGCTTATTAGAATTCACTTATAAGTCAACATCCACCTTCTTATACTCCTGGTAGTATTTTTTAAGGTTAGGATATTCTTCCTTTAACATCTTTAAGGTAGAGACATTGTCATGCAAGAGATCGATCTCTTTATCCCCCCTTAAATTTTTCTATGAGAGTATCTTCACGATTTTTCAAGATAATAATTTGCACCTCAACCTCCTTTAAATACTTATCTCACTCTCATACAAACCAAGATTCTTAATAAGCTTGTCATTCATTTTTTTTGTCCCTCGACTCAACCCTAGGAGTTCATTGAACTTCACTTCAAGTTGTTCTTTAGTCTCATCGACCAAACATCTTTCGTCCACCGTTTCATCTTCATTGATATCGGACTTAACACCACTTTTTCATTAAGGGATATTTTAGTACCAATCACACCCTCGATGGTAGTGAATGTAGTGAAGTTGCATTAAAAAAATACTCATTGTTCGAGTCAGTGTTACAATTGCTAAGAGACTCTATCATCACCTTATGTTTATTACTTATTCTCTTTAGATTAGTAGGACACTCATGTGTCAAATTCCCAAGATATTGACATTCAATTCACTTGTCAGAGTCATCATTTGATTTCTTTTCTACTTGACACTTATGGTCTTGTCTACTAGAAGACTTCTCTACCTTGTTTAATTTAATGTTATCTCCTTAATTCTTATTAGATGTAAACTTTGGGGAATTGGATTTGAGAAATTTTTTTAATTAATTAATGAATAAGGAAATCTCAATTACCTTATCATTAGAATCATCATCCGAGATTGAGGGAGAACTCTTATGTGAGTTCAAGATGATATCATTATTTTTCTTGAGGGGCAGATAGTTCTCTAACTCATATGTTTGAATCGATTATATGATCTTCTCTACCTTCATGTTATCTATACCTCTTATGATGTTTAAGGTTGAGGCATAGGGAAAGTCCCTAGGTGTTAGTGAACTAAATATTTTCCCAATTACTCTAGAATTCGTGATCTTCTCCCTAAGTAAAAATTAGAGTTCATGACATCAGAGATTTCTTCATAAAACTCATCAGAGGTATCATTCTCTTACATATTCAACACCTAAAATCGGTTAGAGAGATATTAGAGCTTTTAGACTCATATGGTATTAGTACCCACGTGGGTGAGTTGGAGAATATACCATGCCTTTTTAGACATAGTACACATAGAGATCCGACATAATTCTTTTTGGGTTTCTCAACAAAAAAATGGCATTTATCATCTTAGAATTTTTATTATTTGCCCTATGTTCAACCTCAGACTAAGAGTCCTCAGGTTTAGGGACACAAATTTCTCCTAGCAAGGTTGTTGGATGTCTACAACCCTTAAATGTGGCTAGCCACACCCTATTATCTTGGGAATTAGTAAAAATGTCTTAAATACCTTCTAGTACATGTAGTTACTACCATCAAATATAGATGGCAATGTGACCAACTAACCCTCACTTGACATGCCCCCCAAATGCAAGATTAACACCCTCTTTGATATCAATATGAAATAGGTATGCACTTTAGGTGTCTAAATTTAAATAATTAATTAGCAGTTTAGAGGAAATTGAAAATCATTTCAAATTTGAGCCAAATTATAATTTATCTTATAAACTAATTTTAATCAAAATTCCATGCACTTGGTGATTAATCAACAGAAGTAAATATAAAAGCAATTGTTGCCATCCCTCCTTGGCTCTTTCTTGGAGCGTTTTGGCTGTCGTCGATGTGGGGTGATGAAAAAGATGGAGTCGCCAGCCTATTTTGCACAAAATAGGCAAAAGAACATGTCGCTGCCTCGAGAGCGACATCAAAGACAAACTGATGCTTACGAAACCAATAGTTCAGAGGTTCGAGGGATAAGTTATGGAATGGGAAGGTGTTAGGCACCCATTTCTCCCTTTCGGTCTCTCATGGGATAATGTTACTATTTTCTTAATTTCTTCGTGAAGTGTGTGCATGTATATATAAATGGAGATCAGACTCGCTCGACTCATATCATGGAAAAGATAGAATGACATCATCCAAAGGAAAGTTCCCAAAATAATAATTAAAAAATATGATGTCCGCGCTTATCGAGATATTGATCATTATAATGAAACGATAATATTTGTTAGATAAAACGCAAATATGAATCACAAGTATGATATATAGAGTAATATATAGATAAAATAAAAGTGATGAAAGTGTGAAAATAGGAAAATTAGAAAATTAGAAAGTTGGACTCGAGTCTCGAGCTTTAGCCCCAAACGCCTACGTAGCCTATGAAGGCATAAAATGCTGCACAAGGGTGGGGTTTATCCCATAAGTTCAAATGGGATTTTATTATATGTGTGTGTGTAGAAAATATATTTTAATTTTGCAAAAATGTGGTGAATAATGCTGCTGGAATTTATAGGCGTAACCCTCTTTTTCTTTGTTTTTTTTATGGAAGATAAAGTATGTGCAATATAACTAATAAAGTATGATATCTTAATGTCTATGAACTCAAATAAAAGCTATATTAAGAATTTATGTAACTAATGCAAAAATAAAAAAAATTAAAGAGAGGGAAGGATATTTGGACCTTCTTCGAAGAATTGGGGCTTGATCTTGCTCCTTGATGAGATCCCTTGAATGTTGGGATGAATTTTGGACGAGAGAGATTGAGATTTTGCTAAATTGGGTATGAAAATGATGGGAATGAAAGATGGAAAGGAATTTCACACAAGGAAACTTTGTTCCTTGCAAGAGAATGTTATTGAGATCACTAATATTGGTGGATCTGAGGTCCTCCCTGATAGTGATCTCATGCCCTCCTTTTATAAGGTAGGGGGACTTCCGATCGGCATACCCTTAGCCATGCAAAGAAGTAGGTGACCCTAGACACACCGTTGATCGGTAGGGAAATGGACCTGCCAATCGGCATCTCGTGCAGATTTTTTCGAAAAATAATTGTAGAACGCAATTCGTAAATTCAAATCGTGCACGGGAAATACCATTAGAAAGTTAATTTAGAGACATTTAAGAATCATTTGGTCCACTCCCAGGCTTAAGAGTTGAATCTGGGTCAAATGAGTCTTGGAAGCGCCCTTCAATCCTTTGGACGGAAGATCGTTGGACAGTAATGGATCGTTCATCCAAACTATAAGTCAGAATCGCGCATGGGGTGGACCGTTGGAATGTTTATATGAGTTACTTCGATGTTTCAAAGAGATTTTCTCGGTTCAGAGAGTTGACTTTATCAAATGAGGCCCTAAAGCGCCCAATTATCTTTTGGAGTAAAATAAGGTTTTTGTTTGTACCGTAAGGTGGATTCGTGCACGGGGTGGACCGTTGGAAAGGGTATTTAGTACCCTTAGAAGATTCATTCAGTCTCATTCGAGATGGAGATTTAACTTTGGTCAAATGGAGCCCAGGAGTGTCCCACGACCTCTGGATCAGCTTTCGGGGAAAATAAATTATTCATCTGAAAGGTTATGCCATTTCGTGCATGGGGTGGATCATTGAAAAGGGGTTGCAGTGCCCTTTGTGGTCCCATTGAGATTTCTCTCTGACGATGAAGTTGACTGGGATCAAATTGGGGCCCGGGAGTGCCCGATGGCCTCTAGATCGGTACTCAGAGTATGACATAGGGTTTGTAATGAATTGGGGAGGTGCTAGGGACCTAAGGAGAAACTTAAGGGGGTCCTATAATATGGTGTATACAGCAATCACACAATGCACTCTAGAATTTAGAGTGGAAACCTTCATATGACTAACAACTATGGCCCCCAATCCACACAAACTCCACTAGTACTGAATTCTTTAAACACAAGAATTATTATAGACTCATAAACAACTTACATATACGACAAAAATGTCCGCCATGATTACTCTCCCTTGCATTCTACTCCTCCATCACAGCCTGTACTAGTGGTGGTCATAGTAATCCATGAAAATTATTGCACGATCTCTAAGGCATCGATATCCATCAATCTCAGTGGTGAAAAATGCCCACACGTAAACCTATGTGCTAAACTTATTGAATGTAGAAGATCACTAGGGATTTGTAAACCTAAAGTCGACTTTCGTTGCATAGAGTTGATAGGTTCTTTGAAACAAAAAGACTCTTCGCAAACCCAAATTATAGTTTTGGGAAAAATGGGCTTTGTTAATTTAAATATGCATCTGAATGTATTTAAATAGTTTTATAATGAAATATATCCATTCAAATACACTTTCTAAGAAAAATACCCTCGTGGAACCAAGGATACCTCGTTTGAACAAGATCTTTCGATAGAGGGGCTATAAATTGATATAATTTTTCATCGAGGTTCAATTTTATGGTTAGTGAGACCTCGTTTGAAACAATCATCGATTGCGGGTTCCTTGTTTGAAGACGACTTCAATTGAGTCTTTTTTCCTTAAAAAATATTCTCTTGATCGATACAATTTCAAAATAAATATTATTGATACCAAAATTCACCACCATATCTAGAACAATTAGAAGCCAACACGTGTCATCCAATGTGGCATAAATCCAAGTCAGCATGGTACAAATCCCTGATTAATAAGGCAGCCCAACCAATAAAGAAACCCAACCAATAAGGCAGCCCAACTAATATAGGATACCAACCAACTAGGAAGACCGACCAATGATCGAAAATCCAATCAGTACAGCCAATGAATCGACAATAATCTTATATTTAATTCTCATTATGTATTGATGTAATTACTTAACAGATAAAGGCATTCTATCCTTTCACACGGTAACTATCAACACCCCTCTTGGGATATAAATACATTGTATCACCCTCATTGCAGAGGACCGAAAAAAATAAATCAAGGCTATCAAGTAATACATAACAGTGGACGTAGGCTATTCCATTGAGCCGAACTACTTTAAAAATCTCCTTGTCTTATTTGTTTTTATTTATTTATCTGGGATCAATCAATTAGTCCTAGTCTAATTTTTTGCATCAACAGATTGGCGCCATCTGTGGGGACGTATTGCTAAACATTTTCACTAATTCATCACACAGGGCTAAAATTCCTGAATCAAGCACCAGAAATGAGGGAATTCTGCCTAACTCTTCTGCCCTTCGAAATAACAATGATTTAATTGGAATTTTGACTAGCCTAGCCAAAGGTCAAGAGGCTATGCATGATACGATAAGACAATTGTCCCAAACTCTTCAAGCTGGAGTTCCTGTATAATTAAATCAAAGGAGTATGCCACCGCCCCCAATAAGGAGTTTTGGGCATAGCCATTCCAGAACTTCAAGGGATCCTTCGTATCATCCTAGAGAAACTTTTTCTATCAGGATTACTAATTCCTATGGTGGACAGTCCCTCATCCCAAAAAGATTGAGTGCCTTAGAGAGGCTAAGTAGGGCCTCTTCTTTCGATCATTTCGAACCCAAGGGAAATGCCCCTCGGGTTACGTCAGGAAATACTCAACAACTAAGCGATTTGAGTAAAGGTTCATCCTAATCCAGATTGAACACCCAACGAACTGATCGGACCCGTCAAAGAGAAGGTTCACAAGAGGAAAGCTCAGCACAATCAGTTAGTCGGCATAAAAAATCTATCACCTAGAGATCTGGTGCTGGCAATGATACCTGAAAGGGGTCCATTCAGCATTTGGAAGGTAGATTGGGAGAAATGGCCAAGGCCAAGAATCCTCTCCAGAGAAGCATTATTAAGGGATCTCCCTTTTTACAAACTATTGTAGATTTCCCTATACCGACCAAGTTTGAAGCCACTATGGTAACTCCCAAGTATGATGGGAAGACTGATCCAGTTCTTTGTATTGAACAATACTAAGCAGCAACTGATATCTATGCAGTTCCTGATGAGATGAGGTGCAGGGCATTTTCAGGAATAATCACTAGATCTTCTCAAATCTGGTATAATAGTCTTCCTTAGGGGAAGATTTCTAGCTTCCAACAATTCGCTGAGCTATTCATTGGTAATTTCTTCTTTGGAGCTAAACCAGTAAAATGAGTAGCTCATTTGCTTAGTGTGAGACAGAAGGTGGGAGAAAGTACTAGATATTATATCACTTGTTTCAACAATGAGAAATTAGAGGTTATTAATTACGAGGAAAAGACTGCAATCACTTCCCTCGTGAGTGGTTTGCTCCCTGATAAACTATATTATACTTTGGCAAATGATCCCCCAAAAATGATGACATAATTGATGGCTAAAGCAGCGAAGATTATGAACACTGAGGAAGCTATGGCTGCTAAAATGAATTCAGATTAAAAGGTGGAGGCTAAGGATGAAGGGAAGTCGGATAAGAAAGAGAACAAAAATCATAATAAGCACAAGAATTCGAAAGTAAAAGAAAGCCTAGATCGACTCAGAAAATTTAATAATTACACTCCATTAACGGTGGATATACATCATGTTTTGGAAGAAATCAAGCACAACAATGATTTGAGTTGACCTGAAAAGTTAAGGTCACCTTATGATAAGAGGGACAAGTCCAAGTATTACGAATTTCATAAAGACCATCATCATAGAACCAACCAGTGTATTACGAATTTCACAACTGGAGCCTTACTATAGGCCCCTCATTGGCTTCTCTGGCAAAAAGATGTTTGCATTGGGAACAATCAAACTGGATGTGTTGATCAGGACATGGCCGACGAGCCAGACAGAGAAAGTGAGATTCTTTGTAATGGATAAAATGTTCATTCCACCTACCACATGATCATGGTAAGAGTAGATCTAAAGAAGTTTGAAGATGTACCTTCTACTGTTCATCAATTCCTGAAATTCCCCACCAACTTCAGAATTGGAGTTTTAAAAGGATATTAGAAAGTATCTCGATAATTCTATTATTCATCTACCAAGGAAGAAGATATGTTAGAAGTAAAGAAGAAAAAAACCACTTATCAAGTGGATATGTGTGAGCCGAACAACGAATCTCAGGTCGAAACCTTAGATCCAAGAGATGAATTTGAGGTTGTAAAAGGCCAGGTGATGGAAGCAACATAAAAAATTGTTCTGGATGATGATAAACCAAAGCGAACAACTTAAATAGGAGCATCGTTAAATTCGATTCTTAAACTGGAGTTGGTGGCCTTCTTGAGACAAAGAAAGCAGGTGTTTGCATGGAGCCATGAAGAAATGCCTGGCATAGACCCTAATTTCCTGTGCCATGAGCTTAATGTTAATAAGGAGGTTAAACCTGTAAAGCAGCGAAGAAGAGTATTTAGCCCAAAGAAGAACTAGGCTATACAGGAAGAAGTGGAGAAGCTTAAAAAAGATTCTTTTATTGAAGATGTGAAGTACCTGGACTGGTTTGACAAAGTAGTAATGGTAAAAAAGAAAAGCAATAAGTGGAGGATGTGTGTGGATTTGAACAAAGCGTGCCCAAATGATCATTTTCCTTTGCCACGAATTAAATAACTGGTGGACGCTACTTTGGGGCAATAACTGCTGAGTTTTATGGTTGCATATTCTGGTTATAAACAGATTAAAATGAAGCCAGAAGACAAAGAAAGTACTTCCTTTATTACTCCACGAGGAACTTATTGCTATAATGTTATGTCGTTTGGTATAAAAAATGCAGGTGCCACTTATCAAAGACTAGTGAACAAAGTATTTGAGGATCAGATAGATAAGAACATGGAGGTGTATTCTGATGATATGCTGACAAATACCAAAAAAGCTACTGGTCATATTGCCGACCTCAGCGAGACGTTTGACCAACTGAAAAAGCACCAGATGAAGTTAGACCTGACCAAATGCGTATTCAGAGTTCAAGAGGGAATGTTACTCGGGTATATAGTAAACCGAAGGGATATTGAGGCTAAGCAAGATAAGATCATGGCTTGATAAAAATGCAATAACCGACCAGTAAAAAGGATGTTCAAAGGCTAACGGGGCGCGTATCATCACTTAATATATTAGTGTCCTGAGAAATAGATAGATGTTTACCATTCTTTAAGGTGCTAAAAAAAACCTTTGAATGGAACGATCAATGTGAAAAGGCCTTCCTGGAATTGAAAATTTACCTAGGAGCACCCCCACTACTCTCCCGACCAGTGTTGGGAGAAAATTTATATTTGTATTTGGCAGTTTCTGAATAAGCTGTTAGCTCTGCTTTGATCAGGGAGAAAAAAGGGGTTCAAAAGTCGATTTAGTATACTAATAAAAATTTTCAAGGAGCAGAATTCAGATATCCCAGGCTGGAGAAGTTAGAATTGGCCTTAATTGAGGATAATATACGGATGAAGCCGTATTTTCACGCTCATACCATAGTGGTATACACCGACATGCCACTGAGGCAAGCTTTGCATAAGCCAGAGAAATTTGGAAGATTGATGTATTGGGCTGTGGAGTTGGGAGAATCGGATCTCGTATATGAACCAAGCTCATCTTTAAAAGGCCAAGATGTGGAGAATTTTATTACAGAATTCACTTACCTAAAGGTTCCCGAGTAACAAGGGACTCATGCCGATCAACTAAATCCTTCCAGCGGAGTACATGAGATGAAAAAGAAATATGAAGAGATAAAAGATAAAATATTCCATCAAGTTATTTTGATAAATCAAGCATTTGACAACAATATTCCCATATAGCGTTTGTATATTGATGGATCATCATGTGCAACTGGATGTGGAGCAGGAATCATCCTGAATACTCCAGATGTAATAGACATAGAGTACGCTTTACGATTCCAATTTCAAGCCTCCAATAATGAGGTGGAGTATGAAGCCGTGATTGTTGGTTTAAATCTAGCCAAATCAATGAATGTCGAGCAAGTTGTGGTATACAGTGCTTCACAATTGGTGGTAAATCAAGTGCTGAACTTATATATAACTAAAGGAGAATTGATGTCCAGATACTTAGTTATAACTTTGAAGGTAATAACCACTTTGTTAGCTGTTCAGATGATCAGAATCCCAAGACTGGAAAATGCATGAGAAGATGCACTTGCCCGACTAGCTTCAACAACCAGAACTGAGCTACGAAGAACTATTCCTATTGAGCTACTTGCTAATAGGAGCATTGATGAAGACTTGATGGTTAATTTTATTTCGGTAGATATGGGGTCATCTTGGATGGATCCCATAAGAGCTTATATTGAAGAGGGAATTCTACTAGCTGACCTACTTACAATCAGGAAGTTGAAATACAAAGATGCTAGATATGTGCTAGACAATGGTGTATTGTATAGAAGAGGACTGACTGTTAGTCTCTAATGCTCTGTGCATCCGGCTGAAGTAAAATTTTAATTGAGGAAGTCCATGAAGGACCCTGTGGAGCCCATATAGTCGGGAGAATTTTGTTGCGAAGAATAAAAACACAGGGGTACTATGCCAACTATGTGAGCAGATTGCACAGCTTTTGCCAAGAAGTGTGATAAGTGCCAGAGGTTTTCCAGCATACGCAAGACTCTACAAGCTTCCCTAACACCAATAACTTCACCATGGACCTTTGCTATGTGGGGAATTGATTTGGTTGGGCCTTTGTCGACCAGCTGAGAAAGGTTCAAATATCTGGTTGTAGCTATTGATTACTTCACTAAACGGGTGTAAGCTGAACCCTTGATCGATATGTCATATAAAAAGGTTTATTAGTTTATTTGGAAGAACATCATGTGCAGGTATGGCTTGCCCTATGCCTTTATTACTGATCATGGCACACAAATTGATAATGACAAATTTGCTGCTTATTGTGCCCAATCAATGTCCCAAAAATCCACTCTGCTCGTGGCCATCCACAAAGCAATGGCCAAACAGAGATAACAAATAGAACTTTATTGAATGGGTTGAAGAAAAGGATGGAAAATTCTAAAGGGAATTGGATCAATGAACTACATTCTGTCTTATGGGCCTACCAAACAACCCCTAGAATAGCTACTAGAGAAACACCCTATATGTTAGCATTTGGTATTGAAGCTGTAATTCCTACCGAGCTAGGCTTATCTACTCACAGAGTTCTTAATTTTAGTACCCCAATTAGTGATTTGATAAGAAGGATGGACTCATACATGCTGGAAGAGGTACGTGAAGATGCAACTTTAAGGAATGCAGCCTATCAACCACGAACTGCTCATTTCTACAACAAAAGGGTGAAGTCGAGAAGCCTAAAAGAAGGTGATTATGTTTTGAGGAAGGTGATTCACAAGAATAACAAACTTGAAGCCAACTGGCATGGGCCTTATCACATTATAGCAGTTGTTCGACCAAGCACATATCTAATTGAGACTTTAGAGGGTGAAGAATTCAAGAACCCTTGGAATGCAGGACACTTGAGGAAATATTACTAGTGATGTAATCACGTTGTAATCAGTTTATTTAAATATTAATGAGAATTTGATTGCCCCAAAATTGTTATATTTTTTTTTGGAGTACTAGTGTTACGCACTACACTGCAAATGCGTCAACAAAGACACCAACAATGTTGGTCGGCATTAACAAAGGCACAAACAATGTTGGTTGTCAACACAAACCACCAACAAAATGTTGGTTGGCATCAACAAAGGCACCAATAATGTTGGTTGTCACCATAAACCACCAACGAAATGTTGGTCGGTATCAATAAAGGCACCAATAAAGTTGGTTGTCAATACATAAAAAACTATGTAAGGCAAAATTATAAGTCCCAAATTCTTGGTTAACGAAGACCCGGATGAGTGATTTTCATCTAAAATGGGCTAAAAGATGGATAAATGCTCCACTCACGTCTCGGAACCAAGGTAACTAATGCAATTACCTAAAACCTGAGGTATATTAGTAGAACCGTGGTGATAGATTGGTAATTGGTA
The DNA here is from genome assembly GCA_949130495.1 of Sambucus nigra. Taxonomy (NCBI): domain Eukaryota; kingdom Viridiplantae; phylum Streptophyta; class Magnoliopsida; order Dipsacales; family Adoxaceae; genus Sambucus; species Sambucus nigra. The sequence goes on along the minus strand of OX422210.1, from coordinate 351,037,253 downwards.
CAATATTTAAGATAATCCTAAGGGTATCAACATAACCGGTGAAAAACTACAGGTTGACAAATCGCTGATCCAAAAACAATGATTGACTAAAAGTTGATCCTTTCACAGTCAAAGACTAAGAAGACATTCATATACCTAGATGGACTAAAAGTTGATCCATTCACAATCAAAGATTGATAAAATAAACCTTTTCATTAAAGTAAATGATTACATATTATTGCTTAACATGCAGAAATAAAATACAAATCTCTATATGATAGGGCATTTTCCTTCAGCCTTAGAAATAGGACCCATTCCAACTGGAGGATCATCCAAAGTATAAGGAGGGTTGATGAAGTTAAAATCCTGAATCATCCTGGTATTGATGCTACTAGGTCGATTAAGCATATGTGGAGATCGGATGATATCTAGTTCATTATATAGCTCGTAATATCCTAAGTACTTAGAAATTAAACATTGAGGAATACGATGAACAGGAATCCATTTGACATCTAACTTGAAAGGAGGATTGTCAAGCTCAAGTAAGTGGGGGTCATACCAATCCCACAGTGATTTTTTTCGATCCACCTTCATCACGATCAAAGCGTTCAACCAACCCTATTTATAGGCCTCATTCTTATCCTGTTGGAGTCTATCATCAAGATTCCCCAGAGCTTCATTATACCCATCCATCCAAACCTCCCTTAGTTTCTTATGGAATTGAAAGGTTAATTTATAAACTTGGGTCTTCAGCTTCTTAAATACTCTATCCTTAACTTTTAACTGGGAAGATTGAGTGGATAATTGCTCATACAATATCTGTAGCTTCTGGGACATCTCAACAGTAGGTCGATATTTAGCTTTTAACTGCTCTGCTTGACTGGAAAGGGCCTGATGGGTCCTAATTTCTTCTTTAGTTACTTGGCCAGGCTTATTTATTTCTTGGGAAAAGGATGCATACTTAATCTTTTTTAAAGCTTCCAACTCATTCCTTAATGTTGCATTTTCAGCTTATAAAATGGAGTATCCCTCATTGATAGTAGCAACAACAGATCTAGAGGCAGACTTCAAAATATTTACTTGATCCCTCAAATTATTATTCTCTTATTCCAGAAGTTTGGCAACAGTTTTAGTTTCTTCAACTTCAAGCTTAACTAAAGCTTTTTATTATAAATAGAAATAAAGTTATCAAAACCACGACCTACACTTAAGCTTCGATATTTCTTCTCGTAGCTCTCGTGAAACAGTGCAATGGAATATTTATATCGTTCTTGAAGTTCTTCTATCATCTCATAATAAGCAACATTATTTGCTACTGCCTTATCAAGTAAGTACTTCAAATATTTGTAGGCTTCTTTAGCCTGCTCTGATGCATCATCACTAAGCGACTTAATAATATCTTCCTCGAATAAGTCTGTATGACTTGCTTTGAAAAAATCATAGCACTTCCTCAATAGCTCGATATAAGTGGAAGACAGTTGTTCCATCTTCGCTGTAAACTAGCAAGAAAAAATGACCACCAATCAACAACAAGAATGAAGAACATGCATGATCAACACGAGATAAAAAGGAACAAAAGGTTTCTTTTAATGATAGCGAAGAAGTTCAGATACAATATAAATAAAGAAAAAGAAATAAACAAGCAAAAGGGAAAATGATGAACAACTTTTTCACCTTCTCCGTATTAACCTCAACCTTCTTAGAAGAAGGGGCTACATGCTGGAGTTGCTCAGCTTTCTTAGATTGAGGAAGAGAAGACTCAGTGATTTTAGGTTGGTCAACAACAGATTTAACCACTAGAGAAGACTCTCCAAAACTAACATCATCTTCAATCTCATCCTTAATGACTGGAGGAGGACCATGAGTATATCTCTAAAAAAGTTCAGAGACTTTAACAGTGTTCAACTCCTGAAGGGAAGAAACCCAACCATCTCTAAAATATTTTTGTTTTGCATACTCAATCTGAGCAGAGGTAGCAGAAATGGATTTATTCCATCTTTTTTCCTAGCTAGCACTGAAGGATACTTTTACAGAAGACTTTCTCTTAGACCTTACAGAGGACATAAGCTCTTTAATAGTTTTAGCCCTGCTCTCAACTTTCTCTACCACTCGCTCAGCTTTCTCTTCCTTGCGCTCAACTTCCTTTACCTTATGCTCTACTTCCTTAGCCATGCACTCAGCTTCAAGGGAATTTTCATTAGACTTCTGCCGAGAAGTTTCAGCTGTCTTCAATTTATCAGCCCAAGTACCCTTCTCAGTATCCAAGTCCTACTGAGAATCGAGCAAAGACTTCTTCAAGCCAGCTAAAACTTCCTCTACATCATTTAAAAAAGAAGCCCAAATTGTATCATCCTTCTCGAGTGTATTATTGAAATTCACCAAGAACTGTAAGAGAAGAAGATCAAGTTAGTATATGATAAACATAAAAGATAACAAAACTAAGAAGATGGAAATCACTTACTGATGCAAGGCTCTGAGAAGCCAATTCAGAAACCTTTGCTTAGGGAAGCATGACATCTATCCCCTCATGGTTTGGAAGAGTACCATACTTGATCATCTTCCCGGCCAAACCAGGAGTAATAACTGCTGGAGGACTAGCATCAGAGGAAGGTGATTCAACTAAGGTCTATTGGATAGTCACCTGGTCGACCTGCTTCTCTGCAAGCCCTCTCCTAAGTCTCCTCAAAGGAAGTTAAACATCTTTGGGACCTATATCCTTAGGAGCTGGGTCTTTGGGGGCCGGGGGATCTTTCATAACTTCCCCTGTTTTCTTCTTGGCCCCCTCAGCAGGTTTTTGGGAGCCACAAGTTCAACCACTAAGAAGATTAGGAAACTTTCTTTTCTTCATGATATCAGAAAGAGGAGTATCTAAATCAATAGTAACTTCTTGATCAAGATCAATCACCACAGCATGAGAAGCTGTAGGTCTGGCAATAAAGGAAGAAATAGTATTTCTATATTGAAGCAAATAAGAAGTAGACCTAACGTGCTCCTTGTGAAATCTCGAGATAAACTTCAATTCTTTCAAATTACTTCACTCTCTTTTGGGAATTTTCTTTTCTGGTCAACTGCAATCAAATTTACAAGGCAACAGTCACTATGACATTTTATCAAATATAAATAGGGTAAAATTACTAAATCACAGAATAACCTATCCCGTTGCCAAAGAGTGGACATCTAAGTCCTTGATATTTAGCACCTCCAACTAAAGGGGCATGTTGCCAATTTTTTACAACTACCCCGTGATCGAAATAATCCCTATTAGAATCAGGTAGGTTAACCACTAAAGCTTTACTAACTGCCCTAGTTTTCAAATAATAAGTGGTATCACAAGTTACCCGTTTCTAACAAATCATTGTTTATGGAATCCCTAGATGGGTTCCATGGATTTGATTTAACCTATATTCTCCATTCACTACTCTCCAAATGTTAGGAGCTACTCTTGTAGTTACAACGTCAAAATATTGACAAAACTCCAGACATAGGGGATTGGGAGGAAATGTGAACCAACACTCAACAATAAAGATGGAAGGGAACTAATGGCTTTCAGAAAGAAAGAAAAAATCAGAAGAAAAAGTGGGATGTTCCATTACAAACCAAGATGGAATGTTAAAGTCACTCCTGAACTTATTAAGCGACTCAATAGTATAAACCACGATCAAGAAACAAAGAAAAAGAGAATAAAAGTTCTTACATGGGTTTCAGGATTCAGCAAGAACTGAAGACAGAAAAGAAAATGATCGCACGAAAGTTCAAAGAACACAGCAGTAGAATCAGAAATGAACAGATAGAAGATGATCAAAGTTTTATCACTCTTTTTATACGTTGCCTCGAAAACTGGGAAAAGTAATGATTAAAGTGAACGATGTCTAAATAAGAGAAAAGACGAAGATACCCCAAAAACGCTCGCTAAAATTTGAAATATTTACAAAACTGCCATTCGAGCTCAAAATTATCAAATAACTAGATAAAATTCACAAGTCTGGAAGGTCTGCAGCTGACTAAGAGGCCGAAAGCATAATATTCCACACTTTCGCATGAGCTCCAAGTATGAAACATTGGGGAATTCTCTTGATACCAAAATTCACCACCTTATGTGGACCAATTACAAGCCAACACGTGTCATCTAATGTGGAAGAAATCCAAGTTAGCAAGGCATAAATCCCCGATCAACAAGGCAACCCAACCAATAGGGAAGCCTGACCAACAAAGAAGACGGACCAACATGGGATACCAACCAACTAGGAAGACCGACCAACGACGGAAATCCAATCAGTGCAGCCAATGAATCAACAACAGTCTTATATTTATTTCTCATTATGTATTGATGTAATTTCCAAATAAATAAAGGCATTCCATCATTTCACACGACAACTCTTAAGACCCCTCTTGGGCTATAAATACATTGTATCACCCTCATTGCAGAGGACTAGAAAAACAAATCAAGACAGTCAAGTAATACATAAAAGTGGACATAGGCTATTCTATTGAGCCGAACCACTTTAAAAATCTCTTTGTCTTATTTGTTTTTATTTATTTATCTGTGATCAATTAATTAGGCATAGTCTAGTTTTTTGCATCAATAAATATTGTTGATGTAAAAAATAGATTTGATCTAATTTATTAATCACAGATAAATATAAGTAAAGAAATAAGACAAGAGATTTTTAAAGTGGTTCAGCCTTAAGGAAATGGCCTACGTCCAGTGATTTGTATTACTGGCTGTCTAGCCTAGGTTTCGATTATTCTCGTTTTCCCTGCCAAGAGGGTATTATAATGTATTTATAGCCTTTGGGATGTCAATGCGAATAGATAGTGTGGATTTATCAAATAGGCGTTTACATCTGTACCTGGTAAGGAAAGACTGTAATTCAATAAACATTGAATATGCCTGGTCATTTGAAATTCCCAATAAGTTGTTCGGTATGCTTGGTAGCTCGATTCGCTGAGTAACTCGGTACTCTGAGTAACTCAACATTTGAACTTGTGCCATGTTGGATGATGCGTGTCTTATAGGGGTGCAACCGGTACGGTATGGTCGGTAACGACCCCTTACCAATACCAAAACCACATTCTATATGGTAAAACTGTACCAATTTACCGATCGGTACATCAAATAAAAACCAAAACCAAACCGATCGTTTTTTTGGTATTTTCGGGTTTTTTTGGTTTCGGTAATTTCGGTTTCAATTCGGTTTTTTCCCGGTAAATACCAGAATTTCAAATCGGTTTATGCATTCGGTAAATCTGGTATATATTTCGATATACCCATTTATAGCTGTTACAATTTCTAGCTATTACAATTTCTAGCATTTCTAGTTATTTGAAACAATTAGAAACATACACAAACAGGTACAATTTCTAGCATTTGTAGCATTTGGAACAATAGATTTAAACAGATATGAGACCAAACTAACCGATTTGCTTTTGTCGGAGCCGGAGGAGAGTGAGACGAGATGACGGAGCTGGTGCCTGAGGAGAGTGGGCCAAGATGATGAGCCTTAAAAAATGAGGGAGTTGTTACCTCAAAAAATGTTCGCCGAAAAGTCAAAATCATCCACACCTCCAACACCGAAAAAACAAACCTTCGTCGAAAAATGCAACTCACCGAAAAAGCCAACTCATCGGGAAAAAAAATCACCGAAAAACAAGGAGGGAACTCAGATCCAAATACAGCTGGCGCCGAAAAAATTGTCACCGGAAACCTGATCTCAAAATGAAGTAACCACACCAAATCGAAAGCCAAATCTCAAAACAAAAAAATGGTGTTCTCAAATAAAAATCCCCAAAAAATTATTTCTCAAAATCAACCCAAGGTTGAAGAAGAAAAAAAAATGAGAGAGTGAGAGCTCAAACAAAAATGACGGCCACACTTTTTGAGAGAGAAAGAGGTAAAAAAATGAAATAGACCCCTAAAAAAATATCTCTACACAAACCACAATATAAAGCCCAAATGAAATAAGGGCAAAACGAAAATATAGCCAACAAAACAAACGAATCTTTTTATTTTACCAAAATGCTGCCTAATTCATTGTGTTAAATGTTTGATTAATTAATTAAAATATATGTTTAATTAACATGATTATTTAACACTTAAACCAAATACTCAAATAAATAAATTTAAATTCAAAGAGAATATAAAAACTCACTCATGAGACATAAAATAAATAGAAGTAGTACGATACCCAAAATAATTTGACACTGCACAAAAAGTTTGGTATGGTATTTCGGTACGGTAATTTTGGTACGATATCGGTACGGTAAATTCGGTAAATCGGTTTTTTGTATCTAAAAGTCAAAACCAACCAAATTTTTTACGGTATTTTCGGTTTCGGTAAAATCGGTTTTCGGTATTTCATAATATGAAACCAAAACCATTTTTTTTCGGACCAAAATGGTACGGTACGGTAAAAACCCGTACCGATTGCACCCCTAGTGTCTTCATATAATTGGTCCACGTCAGCTGACTAATTTTTGTACTAACAGAAGCCCCCAATATTTCACAGTTGAAGTTGGATGCGAGAGTGTGGAATATTTTACCCAAAAAAGTTGTTCGGGTACATTTCCCATATCTTGGTTAATTACAGACCTTCAACACTTGTAAAAATTTTCCACTTTGTGTAACAATTTTGAGAGAGAAATGGAAAATTTGTAAATATTTTGACTTCCGGTGAACACTTGGGTATTTATGCCTTTTTCCTCTGATTAGCCGTCAAGAACGCAATCGTCATCACTTTTGATCATTACTTTTCTTATTTTTCGAGGTGATATATATAAAGACGATAAAATCTGATTGTCTTCTACCTTTTGCCATCTTTGTTTCCAAAGTTCTTATTTTCTCATTTTTCTCCTTACGAACATTCTTTCTGTCAGCTGTCTTAGCTGATTCCTTAAACTTCTGTAGGAATTTCTTCCTTCCTTCTTCTTTCTTTGCTTTATTCACCATGGTTTATCTATTAAGTCATTGGATAAGTTTAGAACCGATTTTATGATTCCTTCCTAGGTTGATTTGGAAGAACCTGCTTGTCCCTGTGATTTATTTTCTTTAAGTGAGGGACACTAGTTTCCCTCTATTTTTGTAGCAGAATGCAGTTTTTCTTTCCCGCTTAATCCCATGTGTTTGAAATTTTGCCAATACTTCGATATTGTACCTACAAGAGTAGCTCCAAACACATAGAGGGTAGTTCATGGCATACATAGGCTAAATTAAATACATGGAACTCATCTAGGGATTCCTGAAAATATGTTTTGTTATAAATGGGTCACCAGTGATACCACTTTTTATTTAAAAACTAGGTATGTTAACAGAGCTTTGGTGGTCAATCTCCCTAATTCTAATAGGGATTATTTTGATCATGGGGTTGTGATGGAAAATTAGCACCCCCATTAAATGGAGATGATGTGTACCAAGGTCCCAGATGTCCACCTTATGGTAATGGGATAGGTTGTTCTTTATTTTTAAACTAGCTCTGTTTTTGTTTGATAAAATATTTCACTGACTTTTGCTTTCTACAATTTTAATTTATAGCTGACAAAAAAAGAAAATGCCCAAAAGAGAGTGTTGTTAATATAAAATAGTTAAAGTTTATCTGGGGTCATTAACAATCAATTGCTGGGGAGCACGTGAGATCTGCTTCCTATTTGTTGGAATACAGGAACACCACTTCTTCCTTTATTACTCGGTCTATTGTTCCTCCTTCTTTGGTGATTGATATTGAGAAAGATCTAGCATCTTCTTCAGTTGTTGAAGAATCTTCCTCTGAGTTGAATACTTCCATTGCTGATCTGATGATGAAGAAGAGGAAAGTTCCTAATCTCTTTGTGAAGAATGTCCCTAGTCTTGAAGGAGAAAAAAGAACAAATAAGATGTCCCACCTGAACGGATTAAGAAAAAATATGATGCTCCATCTGGGGGGGGGGGGGGGGGGCAACTGCATCTGTTAAGGATGTTACTAAGAAGCCCACTGCTGCTAAAAAAGAGGCAGCACCTTTGATTCAAGAGGCTGCACCTTTAAAAAGACTAATAAATGGTCTTGCTAAAAGGCCCATTGATGTTGTTACTCAACTTACTGGGGTTGAATTACCTTCCTTGAGTGCGGGTCCTATAGCATTCATTACTCTTGGTTTGTTCAGGAAATTGATCTAGTCTGGAACTCTCCCAGATCACAGAGCTGCTGAAACCTCTACTCCTCGAGAAAAAGTCTCTGATTTGGCAGCCCAACACCTTGCATCAGTAAGTGTTATTTTACCTTGACATTTCAGTTATGCTTTCAATTTTCATATACTAACTTGAGTTTCTCTTTGTTTTATATTTTTGGTTTATTTTAATAATATCTTGGAAAATGATGAAGATATCAAAGATGCTTCCTCTTCCAAAGAAGTAGAACCCCCTTGCTGGGTTATCAAAATCTTTAGAGGACTCCGGAAAAAAATATAAAGATGATAGAACTTCAAGGGAGAATAAAATCAAGGATGCTGAAATAGCTCAACAAAAAGTTATGGATGCTGCAAAGGAGATAGTGGAGAAATTGAAGGTCGCTATTACCAGCAAGGAAGAAGCTGAGAGCAAGCTTGAAGAGGCTAAACGACATAAGAAAGATCTTGAGGAGAGGGTAAAATTTGTTGAAGACCTACTTAGGAAGAAGGTTTCCCCGGAGAGGACGAAGAGGAAGTCTGCTGTGAAAAATTCCTTTATCTCTAGTTGGGACAAAGGGTGGAATAAGGCTCTAGCTACTGCCTCTGCTCAAATTAACTATACAAGTTTGAAATTCTTCAGGGATGGATGGGTTGCAGCGCTGAAAGAGTTGAACATTACTGAAGACTCTGAATTATTTCATAAACATGTCCATGACCCTCTTCTTACCATTGGAGAGGAAGACGAAGATGAAGCTGGATCTGATGAATCTTCTTTGATGGTAGTAGAGCAAACACATGTTACTATTTTCCTTTAGTCTTTCAAGCAAGCCCAACAGATAGCGCCTTCCTCCGAACAACATCCGCTGCCTTCTGAGAAACTTCAGCGACCAACTCCTTCTTCAAAATCAGCTGAGAAGGTGGTGGTGGATAAGGAGAAGGTGTAAAGTTATTTTGCAATTTTTCTTTTGTTTGATAACTTTGAGTGTACTTCACTTCGTTTTGATCAATAAAATTGACTCTTTGCTTATATGGAGTTCCTCTTCTACTATTTATTATTTATGTTACTGATCTGTCTTTTCTTTTCTTCCCGAATTTATTGCTAGGATGGAATTTTTGTCTTCTCATAGTTCCGAGCTGCTGAGAAGGTGTACTGACTTAGTCAAAGCTGTTCACATGAATTTATCCGAGAAAGAAATAATTGCAATATTAGGTGATGGTTCCTCAGAACAAGCAAAAGAGGCTTATCAATACTTGAAGTTTCTTCTCAATCCAGGTGTGGCGAATAACACGACCTATTATGAAATGATTGAGGAGCTCCAAGATCAGCACAAAGAAGATAGTTCCCTTATTTATGAAAGTTATGTGAAAAAAATAAATAATTGAGCACTGATCGGGGTTATGATAGATTCATTTCTTCCCGTAATAAAAGAGAAAGCGTTCTGAAATTCGAAATTGAAGTGAACAGAACCATCGCCAAACTATTGGAGGAGGAAAATAATGTTTTGAGAGAATAATTGAGACAGTTAAAATATGGTTCTTATTATGGAGCTATAGTCCCAGTTAATGATGATGGTATTTCCTTTTTGGAGACTGAAAATGCTTCATTAAGAGAAGAGTTGGAACCTTTGAAAAGAATTAGACCTGCATCAACTTCTCGGGGTAGAACAAGAGCAGGTCAAAGTAACATTGAAGAGACTAGAACTCAACAAGTCTTAGAAAATCAAGCTGCTCAATTGAAGGCGAAAAATCAAGCTCTGACAAAGATGGCCCAGAAGATCCAAACTTTTACAGAACAACTATCCACTCAGAGTTCTTCATTCCAGAATAAAAAAAGTGCGCCGACAAGACTACACTAACATGTTGAATGACTAACTTATCAGTTTCACAAGCAACCCAAAGAGTTATGGATGGAGGGATACAATGGGGCTTTACATCATCTTGATGCAAGGTTGAAGCAATCAAATAATGAAGGGTACAAACAAGGATGGATGTACGCTTTAACTGTAATAAAAGTTGAGCAAGAAACTAAACTCAGTGATTGGTATGACCCTGGGCTACTTAATCTACCAAAACCACCTTTCTATCTAGATGTTAATTGGATTCCAGTTCGATCCATTCCTCATTATTTGATTTCCATGTACCTAGGTGATTACGGTCTTCATGAAGAATTTGAGATATCCCGACCTCCTCATTTTCTAGACCGACCAAGTTTAAGTAACACTAAAATGCTCCAGGACTTGAATTTTATCAATTCTTCTTATGCTTTAGATGACCCTCAAGCTGGAGTGGATCCTGTATCAAAGTCTGAAGGAAGGAAAATAATATATTGATCTTTTTGTACTTTGTTAGTAACAGTTGTTTATGTTAATGAAGAAAATGAAATTTTGTATTCTTGATTTTGAACATGGAGTTCTTTTTCAATTTTAATAGTAGATCAACAATATGATGTTATATTAGTAAATCACTAATTATAATGATGGATCTCTTATCTGATCAGTCTTTGGATGACAATTTATCACTTTATTTTTGGGGCCTAGACAATGGAGTATTTATCCCATGTTCTTGCCTAGATGTAGTGATCTTTTTGATCACCCAATTGTCAACATGTATCTCCCTAATATGTTTAGATATTTAGATAATTAGTTACCTTGGTTCCCAGGCATTGAACGTTTATCCAACTTCTTGCCCAGTTTAGGTGCCCCTTTCGTCACCCATGTTTTAACCAAGCGTTTAGGACTTTGCCTTGCTCGATTATGCGGAAACCAACATTATTGGTGTATTTATTGATGCCGACAATCATTATAGATGGAGGTTGCTGATGCTGACCAACTTTTAATTGGTGGTTGTTGATGTCGACCAACTTTTAGTTGGTGGTTGTGCATTTTCAAATGCTGCAAGCTGTTCAGTGTAGTGTGTAGCACTAGTACTCCAAAAAAAATAAAACAAACGAATAGGGGAATCATCTTTTTCATTCATATTGAAAGAATTGAGTACATTGACTGTTACTTCACTGGTAATACTTTTGCAGGTGCTCTGCATTCCAGGCATTCTTGAATTCTTCCCCTTCGAGGGTTTCTATTCTATAAGTGCCAGGTCAGATAACTGACGTGATACGATAGGGACCATTCTAATTGACCTCCAACTTATTGTGCCTTTGAATTACCTTCTTAAGCACGTAATCACCTTCTTTTAGATCATATTTCTTTACCCTTTTGTTATAGAATATAGAAGTCCTTTGCTGGTAGGCTGCATTTTAGATCGTTGCATCTTCTTGGACTTCTTCGAGCATGTCCAAATCCAAGCGTCTCATCAAATCACTCATCGAAGAATTAAAATTGAGCACCCTATGAGTAGGTAATCCCAGTTCAGCAGGTATCACTACTTCACTCCCAAAATCCAACATATAAGGGGTTTCTCCAGTTGCTGTTCGGGGAGTTGTTCGGTAAGCCCATAACACTGATTGTAACTCGTTGATCCAATTACCTTTAGTATCATCTAATCTATTTTTCAACCCATTCAGTAGAGTTCTGTTTGTCACCTCTATTTGTCCATTAATTTGGGGATGACCTGGAGTAGAATAGACTTTTTAATGTTGGACTGTAGATAGTATGCTGCAAACTCATCGTTGTCCAACTGGGTACCGTGATCAGTGATAAAGGCATGGGGTAGACCATATTTGTAAATGATATTATTCCAAATGAATTGATCTATTTGTAAAAAAATAGATTTGATTTAATTTATTAATCACAGATAAATATGAGTAAAGAAATAAGACAAGAGATTTTTAAAGTGGTTCATCCTTAAGGAAATGGCCTACGTCCACTGATTTGTATTACTGGCTGTCTTGCCTTGGTTTCGATTATTCTCGCTTGCCCTGCCAAGAGGGTATTACAATGTATTTATAGCCTTTGGTATGTCAATGTGAATATATACTATGCATTTATCGAATAGGCGTTTACATCTGTACCTGGTAAGGAAAGACTGTAATACAATAAGCATTGAATCCGTTGGATCGTTTGAAATTCCTAATAAGTTGCTCGATATGCTTGGTAGCTTGGTACGCTAAGTAACTCGGTACACTGGGTAGCTCGGCATTTGAACTTGTGCTATATTGGACGATGCGTGTCTTCATATAATTGGTCCACGTCAGTTGACTAATTTTTGTATCAACAAATACCATTAACCAAAAATTGAAAAAAATATTTAAAACTCTTCTAAAAATGGGTTTTCATTAAATTTTTTTTCATGTCACTTACAAGAAAATAAAATAAACTACAAGGAATTACAAAACTTTGAAAAATTATTACCTTCACCAAATCTCCGTTTTGCAATGTAGTTATCCGATTCGGTTTGGTAGTCTCAATCACGATGCCTTTGTCTCTTGCCTTCATATAATGTAGCATTACAACTCAATAAACTCGATACGAAGATACAATGACTGTAAGGTTTGTTCCCTGATTAATCCAACACAAAACTTAAACCTAAAGGGACTATAAAACATGTCCTGACAATTTTGATTATATATGCAACAAACTTAACAAAGTCTTTTGGAACATGGTCAAATTTATATATATAAGTTTGGAATTGTATTTATCGACTCAAATGATTAATTGATATAATGTATATAATCACCTTATTAAACTAGTTGTTATAATAGCTCAACCAAGGAACTCCCTTAAAGTTAAATGAAAAATGAAAAGTTGTCCCTATGAGTTTTCTAAAAACTAAAACTATATGTTTGCAAAGTTTTCTAAACCAAAAAATCACAAAAATTCTTTTAAGGTGATTTGTCGCTCATTTAATGGAAAAGAGAACCTAGTATCTTAATATTTCTATAAGTAAAAGATACTTGAAAAGATAAGAAGATTATATTTTGATAAAGCATAACCTTGACCAAACTTCACTATATCTATTCCTTTTTATGGTCAATGTAATCTTAAGTTACACACTTTCCAAAATTAATACTGATTACATGCTAGAAAATCGAGAATCATTGCCACGTAGGAGTTCATTGAGAAGAGAGAAATTTTAAAAGAATTGAAGGTTAATATAGGAAATATCATGAAGGGGGTTGACTTTGTCATTAATCAAGAAGAAATGTTGGTAAGAGATAGGTATCCTCTTGATGATTAACAATGGGTTCCTATGTTTTTTAGAAGAGGTAGATATAAAAACTCTCCTAGACCTAAAATTGAGAAGGTAGATATTCCAAAGGTTAAAAAGGGTTTCTTTCGTACCTCCCATGAATTTAGGAGATACTTTCCCCATGCTACTTAGATTTGTAGGTTACATAGGACTCATTTGTTGATTGTTGATCCTTCCCTTGGTAATCTTGATTCCAAATGACATTTGGATTATGTCTTAGGTGACATATTTTATTGATATGTCATGGATCTTTTCACATCTTTGATGAGATTATCTTTTCATAACATTTTCATTTCATGAATCATATTTGGTTTATCTTATCAATGGTTTGTGTACATATTTCTATGAAATAAACCAATTTTGTTTTTATTGTTTTTTGTCTTTTTGATTTGTCTTACCCATTGTTAAATGTCAATTAAAATATTTATTAAGAGTAATAAAAGTTATTGTCTTGATTTCATGTGTTTTTGCACTAAACGTGTTTGCAATTGTTTTCAAAATACCATGAAACTCTTTATATGTGAGTGTTTTGCATATTGATAGCATTTTACTACATCACACAACATAATCACACTTGATTCAATTAAAATTTAAGATGTACTGTTATGATATTATCTAAGATATATTTCCTTTTTTCATTATATATATTGTTTATAAGTCTCTTTGGTCCACTTAATGGGAGATGAGAGTTATATTATAAAGACGAAGTTGAATATGTACAATTCTATGGAATGACAAGGACAACCAATCGAGTGATAACACCCAACTTGAATTTTAGTATCACTGGGTAGATATCATCAATAGAGCTAGTGGAAACATAATCATTGAAATAGCCCATATGTTAAGTGAAATCTTATAGCGAAGAGCTAAAAAATTCAATTGTCATGGAAAAAAAAGTTAGGGATTTACTTAAATTCAACAGAATTTTAAAAATTAGATACATCATGTAAGATTATATACAACATGTTGTTAAGGGAGTTTATAAGCGTATGAAGCCTTCTTGTTAGTCGATAATATGTGATATGAGCTTATATGATGGTTTCTCACACTGTCGGAATCGAATTATATTTGAAATACTTGTTGATTCTTTGTTTAATATGCACACACATGAAATAATATCTAACACCACATGATAATCTTGAATTTAAATATTTTAAGCATGTTTTGAAAAAACCTTTTGCAAATCAAATATGAATATTTTATGTGCTTAATGAGACTTTAATTATTGATTATTTGTAAATCATTAAGTTTTAATCTAGTGTTTTTCGCGTGTCTCTCTCTCTCTCTCTCTCTGTATATATATATATATATATATATATATATATATATATATATATATATATATATATATATATATATATTTGTTTTTTATTCACTTTTGATATTTATAAAAAATGTTAGAATGAATGTCTTAAGTGTGGATTACTAGATTCTAAATATGAAATTTATTTACATACATTTGACAAGAATATGTATTTGTTAGTTGTGTAATCCCAAGACAAAACGCAAAGTCTTGCATGAACATGCACATATAACCTGTTTTCGTATACATATCGTAGGTGAGAGACTTGATCCAATTGGTTATACTTGTACATTATTCGCCTTAAGCGGATCCAACACATCTACTTTACTTCCAAATAAGGATTTCTTGATATTTGTTTTGTAGGTTGTGATTTTTTTCATAGAAGCTTTGCACACACGAATTTTTTTTAAAAAGTCTATTTGAATTTGTAAAACTCCAAATTATTTTAATTCATGTAAAGTGTCTAAAAGAAAAAAAATTATCATTAAAATCTTAACACACATTAAAATAGTATTTCTTATATTTTCATATGTGACACTTATTATAAACCATAGGCACCATTTTAAGTGGCATGGCTAGATCTCCACATGGCAAGCTTATGGCCAATGTAATCTATAATCGTGTCCATGGACAAGTCTATCTGGTGCCCACAAAAAAAAAATATTTTGAGATTGCTTATAAAACTCATTTTGGATCCAAATAAAAAAAAAGATGAGTGGAAATTATATTTAGAGACCAATTCATTTTTGCGAGCTTTCTAGAGTCGCATTTTAAATTTTACTAGTCCAAACACAATTGAGTGTTTTATCAAGATTTATAAAGATTAATGCTTTGAGAGGGATTTTAGAGTGGGTTTCTTTTTTAAAACCCCAAAAATATTAGATTCAATTCAATGTAAATCGAAATTCATTCTAGAATTAGGTATAACACTACAACTATTCAAGTTTAGCATAGAATTTTATTGGAGAAATCGTCTCAAGATGTAATGGTATAGAGGATAATGTGACTTTGTCACTAAATTGTGGAGATTCAATGCAGTTTTTCATTAAAATGTGGGCAGGGGAGTTTATATAGGGAACCAAGTTGTGAGGGAAAAGTAATAGGTACCTTTTTTCTCTTGTAAAACAAATCCCTTTTCAAATCGAATGAGAGAGAGACATGCATCCGTGGTTTTTTCCCTAGGTGGGACTTTTCCTTATATATCTAGTGTTGTGTGATTACGTATGGGTTTTTTTGTCATTTAAATATTAGATAACACACTTGCACATCATGATATAGGATTCCTTTCATAATTGGTAGGTGAATTCGACTATTAAAGGCTCAAATATATCTAAATAGTCCATATTAGTGTAGATTTAGTCTTTAGAGTGTGAGATTAAAATCAAGCGATTTAAATATATTTTTAAGATTTAAAAAATCATTTGATACTTGTTGAATTGGTGTTTAAAGGATTAAATGAATTTTCTACACATTCTCATAAAACTAAGTCTCTAGTTTTTCCATTATCACAAATTGAGCATAATTTGTACGATATTCGATTCACCCCTACAATATATTTGAGGTGTTTCACAGATCCTAAATGAGCGCGCTTTCATAATAGATAAAAAATGGTTTAAGGGATCAATAGAAACTGTATGTGTACCCTTAGAGGCCACATCTGTAATTCCGTATTTATTTTATGTTTTACTATATAGAAATATTGAAATTATTAATGTACCATTAATTAAATTATTAATTAATTAATTAGTTAAGTAAAAATTCATGACATATAATTTAATTATTCCATCTTATGTGTACATAAATTGTTGGTGGATTGTGGGGATGAATGATGATAGCATTTTAGGTATTATTACTAGTATACGCTACATGCAAACTATTCAATGGATTATTTTCACGTTGATCGAAAGGTTATGGGACACGATCCACATATTCCATTTCCTATTTGAGGAGATATGGTTCACCTCTGAGGGTTTCACCATGTTGCTAGTATTGGGGGTTGGACAGTGGGATACTCTGTCAATGAGGGGAAACTCCAAAATGTTTTATTTCTCCTATAAACTCTCTCTGACCTTCTTCCAAAGATACTGGGGTGAGAGTTTTACAACTGAGATATACTAGCCAATGGAAGAATATGGTGGATGATGATGATAAAGAGTACATCTGGATCTTCTTATTTCATGATTTAGGCCAATTATTATGCACAACTAGCAATAGAGACATTCGAGTGACATGACTTAATCTATTGGTTGAATTTGGGAGTCTGGATCGATATGATTGGGGTGGGGTCATCATGTTTCATCTTTATAGTATTCCACAAGACATGTATTAGAGTATCCACAATAGCGGGGAGTAAATCCAATAAATTTTGTAATGTTGGCAATCGTGAGGGCTGCAATGGTGAGAGGCAAATGCCAAATAGGGTAGAAGAAATGGTAAGGGTTTGGCAAACTTACTGAATGGGTAATGAATCACTAAATATTCCAACGAACTTGTATTGTTCGTAGAAACTTGCTACGAATTTATTTTGTTCATAGGAAGTTCCTATGATGATCAGAAGTTCGTAGGAACTTCCTACGAACAAAATAAGTTCGTAGCAAGTTGCTATAAACAATACAAGTTCGTTGGAATATTTTTACTACAAGGTAACTTAACTATTGTTTCATTATAAATACAACCCGAACATGTTATCAATTTATCATTCTCACCCCTTTTTTTAGACTGAAATTCTCCCCCTTTGTATTTTCTTAATCCCATTCGAAAAAAATTATATTTATATCGAAATTATGTCGTCTTCTCAACCAATTGCTTCGAGTACTGTTCAACAATATAATATGACTCCGTTTGAAGATGAAGTCTTATATACCGTTTATGCTAAATATATCGCCCGAAGTATTGAAGGAAACTCGATGCCGTCGGACACATTTTGGGATACCGTAATGAATGAGTATAACGTCACAAATGGAATTACAATTTCTCGTACGATATCCATGTTGTTGACACGTTATAATCATATATCACATCTCATAATGATATGTGTTGCGAAGCTTTCTCACCAACTAAATACTATGGGAAGCGAAACAAATGAGTTCCAAGCGGTTTCAGATGCACGAGAAGCGTACCGCGCTAAAACGAAAAAACATTTTTCGTACGATAACTGCTATCAAATTTTAAAAGATTTACGAAAATTTGACTTACGAAATACACCGGGTAATGATGACATCCCTAGACCCGTAGGCAAAGATGACATTCCAGGGATGCGAGACGTATTGAATAGACCCCCAGACAGGAAGGGTAAAAAACAACGTGCACGTCAACGAGCGCATTCTGACAGCTTGGATTGTAACAACGCGATATTTAACATTACGAAGAATTAAATGAAATATTTAAAAGCAAGAAGGAGTGGAAGAATAACCGTGCCCATAAATTTGACTCACAAATGGATGCGTTCATTCAGATGAAGCGAGCTGATAAACTCACCAAAAAAAAGATCAGCTCGTGCGCCTAGGACGAGAGCAATCATACATCATGGAGCTGGATATGAACCATATGAATGAAATACAAAGAAGTTTCATTTTAAAAGGTTCAACGACCTATCATCGATGGTTTCTGCGACCGAAGCTGCGATATCTGAGTTGCAGTTGAACTCTGCCGGGTCGTCTAGTACAAGTGATTCAATTAATGACCAGTAGTGTTTTTAATAGATATATTGATTCCTTCGTAATTGTATTTCGTTTTTTTATTTCAGTATATAGAGAGTGATATACTATCCATCTTAATAAATAAAATGCCACCCTTAAATAGATGAAATATGAATATTATTTAATAATTTTCCGCTTATATAATATTATTGGTTAAACCATTATTTTATATAGAATAACATTTATATGATCACTACGACAATCCTACAAATACAAATCGAAAATGGAACAAACAAAGCATTTAACCACGGTTAAAATAAAAAATATAATAAATTCTTCAACCGACCATTTCATCACCGTGGGTGTTCCAAACGTGCTCTACCAAATCATTTCATAACTATTGATGTTTAGTTACGTCTCTTATCTTAGCATCCCGTATGAGGTTGTCGTAGAGATTAGTTTGGCCCCTCATAATTATAGGTGTTTCATCATTGTGTTCGTACTCATTTTGCCATGGACAGTCTCTACGTTCATCGTCAATAATCATATTGTGCATTATAATGCAAGATTTCATAATGGTTGATAGTGACGCTCTATTCCATAATTTAAAAGGTTCCCAAACAAAGGCTAATCGAGCTTATAATACACCAAACGCACGTTCAACATCTTTTCTGCACGCATCTTGGTACTTGCAAGATAATCTATGTTTTTGTGTAATACCATTTTGGTTCCTAAATGTTTTTACTATTGAAGTGTATGGAGGGTAAATGACATATTCAAGGTAGTACCCCATATCGTAAGAATTTTTGTTAACATTGTAATTAACGGGAGCTGCTGTCCCATTGCGCAATTCTTGTAAGACATTAGATCGGTGTAAGACTTTCAAATCCTTGCAAGAATCAGGCACCCCAAAGAATGATTTCCAAATCCAAAGATCGTACGAGACAATTGCTTCAAGGATTTTAGTAGGTGACTCTTTACGACCACTATATTGAGCATTCCATGCTGTTGGGAAATTTTTCCAACTTCAGTGCATGCAATCTATGCTGCCTAACATTCCTGGAAAACCTTTACTAGCACTTTGTTCTAATAACATTGTGACATCGCCTTCGATCGGATTTCTGCCGTACTGGGGACCAAAAATCCTAACAATTGCCTCTGTGAATCTAATAACTGATTCTAATAGAGTGGTTTCACTCATGGCGTACTGCTTAGACCACATGTCATGGGAACCCCCGTTAGCTAAAAGTCGAATTGCCCCTAACACTTTTTGATGGGAGCTTAAACCTTTACGACCACAAGAGTTATTCTTCTGAACAAAGTAGTTATCATAATGACAAACAGATTCAAGGATGCGATTGAAAACACTATACCGCATCCTAAATCTCCTTCAGAAAAATACTCATTATATACCTTATCTTCACAAAAGTAATCTTCCCATAGTGTTGCATGACCCCTTTCTCTCCTAAGATTAACTCGAAGTCTGATTTCTAGCTCTTTCCCATCGCGAATTATATTTGTTTCATCACACCACCGCGTAATCTCCATCATAATTATCATCTCCTCGTTTGAATCATCAAATAATCCACCTTTATTAAATTGATTATATTGTAGCATAAGATTTCGACCCTCATCGCTAGAATTGGAGGAGTCCATGATTTGTTTTTCTTAGAAGTTTAATAAGTTGTATTATAATTTATCAAGATTTACTGATCTATTTATAAATGTGGTATGCTGGTCAGTATTAGGATGTGTACTTAGTGTCATGTTTAATTTGTGTCGTCATAATTACAGAGGTATGTGTACCAGGTAAATAAATAAATGCGAGCTTAAGAATTGGGATGCACACATTTGAATTTGTGCCTGGGTGGAAATTAGGATGTGTACCTGGTGTCATGTTCAATTTGTGTCGTCATAATTATAGAGGTATGTGTGGAAGTTGGAATCTGTACCAGGTAAATAAATAAATACCAGCGTAAGAATTGGGATGCAAACATTCAAATTTGTGACTGGGTGAAAATTGGGATGTGTACATGGTTTCATGTTCAATTTGTGTCTTCATAATTACAGAGGTATCTGTGGAAGTTGGGATGTGTACCAGGTAAATAAATAAATGTCAGTGTAAGAATTAGGATGCAGAGATTTGAATTTGTTCCTGGGTGAAAATTGGGATGTGTAACCAGTGTCATGTTATATTTTTGCAGTTATTATTATAGGGGTATGTGGGCAACTTGGGATGTGTACCAGGTTAATAATTATATGCATGTGTAAGAATTGGGATGCAAACATTTGAATTTGTGCCTCGGTGAAAATTGGGATGAGTACCTACTGTATGTGTATTTACTATTTACAATTACCACTGTATATTAACTAAATAATTACTACGTCAATATAGATTTACTAGTGCAATTATATATAATAACTGTATGTATTTACACTTACCACTGTATATTAACTAGTACCAAATTACTACGTCAATATATATTTACTAGTACAATTATATATAATAACGATATGTATTTACTACTACCACTGTATATTAACTAGTACGAAATTAATACGTTAATATATATTTACTCGTATAGTTATATATAATTACTGTATGTATTTACTACTACCACTGTATATTAACTAGTACCAAATTAATACGTCAATATATATTTATTACTACAGTTATATATAATAATTATATGGATTTACAATTACCACTGTATATTAACTAGTTCCAAATTAATACGTCAATATATATTTACTAGTACAGTTATATAGTAATGACAGAGTTACATAAAGTTACACAGTAAATAAAAATTAACTTGTTTGGTTAAAAGTTGTCTATATAAAGGTTTGGAACGATTCTTCTCATAGTGTTATCTTCTACCATATTCTTATAATTACAAGATGGCATCTTCTCCCTACAACTCATCCATTTCAAATGGATCATACACAGATATTGCTGGTAATGATTGGTATGGGAAGAAACTAATTTTCCAAACTTATCCAATTAATACATCTTGACGTTTTCTTAATGACTTTGGTCATGTATTCCTAATATCTCCCACTTCTGAACCTGAATACGGAGTTGAGTACCATTGGGAAGAACTCACATGGACAGATAAATATGATGAAAGGTGTGACCTCGAGGTGTTTTTCCATTATCATCACTTGGCCGTGTCGAAAAATCATGCTTTCGCACTTTGGCCCATAATGTATCCCGAAGAAGCGGATATGTTTTGTCTTGATTTATTGGAGTAAGATATATGGCAAATGGAGAGGCGCTTACAACATTTTCACAATGCACAACACGCGATGTTATCAGGTCATCAGATCCAGGAACAATTATTTTATATATATATATATATATATATATATATATATATATATATATATATATATATATATATATATCGACTCAACGATGGCATCTGATATCAATATTTCTGACTACATTAATTCTAGGTATGATTAATTTTCAGAATGCATAACTGAATATGATGGGGAAGACCACGAACCAAATATATCGAACTAGAACAAAGAATACATTAATTCCGATACGTAACGGTCTTACTTACCAAAATGTTTAGTGCGTAATAGAAAACCATTTTGTTGTACTTCTATAAGGTTCGACCTTACTGTTTGAACTGGTTAACTACGCGTCCTAATAATCATTTATTTCATGTACGAATGTTTGTACTAGTGATTTATTTATGTCGTAATAATCATTTATGTCCTAATAATCATTTATTTGATGTAGTAAATGATCAAATTATATTCATAATATAACTTATGTGATTTAAATTTGAATTTCATATTTTAAGTGCCGGAATGCATAAATTTATTAACTTTGATTTTATAGAGTCGCTTTTATTTTAAAATATTAATAAAGTATGAGAGCAGGCTAATAAATTGGTTGCCTTCATTCCAATGTGATAAAAAAAATATAATGCAACAAAACTTAAAAGAAAATGCAATTAAATTCAGACAACTATTATTAATAAATTCATGAAATTTTTAAAATACAACATTACACATCAAGGGCGCTCAGGACCGAACTCATAATCCGCACCTAAGTCCACATGTGAACCTGTAGTTGGGTCAGACCCAAATAAATTTCCCCAACTTTTTTGCGACTGATATGCGGTGATCGGGTCGACGGGCTGTGGTATGTAAACACTCGAACGGCTAGAACTCGTACCACCCTGCTCAAACCCATGACTAGGCATAATAAAGTGTGCTAGTCTACGCTTCAACTCCTCAATGCGGTCATCACGTGATTTGGGTTGATCCTCTCGCTGTCGTGTCTCGAATATTAATAAATGACGGAGACCTAGATTGTTATCTACTGCATCAATGTAGGACTCTTGCCATTCTAACTGCGTCAAAGATTGAGATGGAGGTGCATTGGTGGGAAACTCGGGTCGTGGGACATCAACCGTATATGAAGTCCCGTCCGGTAGGCCGACGTCCACCATCCAATTCTGTCTCGGTGGCTGAACGTGCGTAGAACCACCCGCCGAAAACTATATCTCATATACATGCGGTTCATTTGTCGGTGCTGGTGCTCGTGGGATTCGCAACGTTGAAGGGGCCACTGAACCAACTCCAACCAAATCAACATTTACATATCTCGCAATTGTCGATAGTATAGGCCCGAGTGCTACTCCTTCCAGTAGGCATTGTACTATTCTTGGGATACATCTCTAATGAATTTATTTATGACAAGCCAATTTTCGCCAACTTCTTCTTAAAATTCATGTACGGAGACACAACACAAACTCGTAGGCGGGTTGTCTGCTATATATATTTTTTCAGTCAATTATCGGATGGCCAGGTCACCCAAGTATAAAAAATCCTTAAATAAGGAATCCAAAAAATTCATCCGTAAACCCGATAGATTATAAGCATAAAGGATGACATCGGTGTCACGGTAGGCAGAAGTTTCATATGGCTGCCATATAATGGACTCGGGTGATCGCATCTGTAGCTTATGTTGACTTCTTGAGATATTAAACCACTCTCTTGACATTCTTTCGGTCCTCCCTCGACCAATGAAATATATGGGGCCACATATCGATGGACGGATCGACTAGTATTGGACATGTCGTGGCCATGTGCTCATGATGTAAATACTGCAAAAAATGTCAATAGATTTTATTCATTAGAATAAGTTGACTACTATTTTAATGAAAAATAAATTCAGATATGCGGTTAAATAAGATTAAACGAAAATATACCTCGAGTAATTGCCACATGCATTCAGCACTAGTCATTGATCGACGACTCGCTTTGTCCAAAGACCATATAATCCGGGCATAAATAGTCGAACCCCCGTCGTATGTGGAGACGACAATAATATCCTCCAAATAATGTAAAAAGTCGATGTCGGAAGTGGAGTTGGCATTTGGATAAAATACACTCCCGGTAAAATATAACAAAAATGCCCGGGCTATGATTACGCACATATAATCTAGTATATCTCCAGCCTTGACAAAATTTTCTATATATTTTTTAAGGTCGAAAACTGCAATCCCCGCACCGGTAAATCTCTGGATATGAATATCGGGAAAAAATTTATTTATGGTATTTGCAAAATTAGTATATTTTTCATTGGGGAGATTTATAATGGGTCTCCCTTGTCCAATCGGAATGCCTCTACGGAATTTAAAATTATTGTCATATATTTAAATAATTACGAATAGAAATACAATAAAATACAACAAATATATTGAAACAATTATGAATATAAGTACAATGCAATAAAATACATATAATTACCGGAAAGCATTGTGAAGTCGACCGGAGTGAAGGCAAGCTTGACGTATGGTAGTTGGAAGGTATGCGTCGTATCCCACCAACGTTCGATCATTGCCGTCACAATACATTGATTGGAATTGGGCATCACCATAGAAAATATGTTCGACATATAACCGGCAGTGTCGATAATTGATTTGATCGTCGATTTTTTCTCTCCGATCAATTTGTACAATTTTATTGGGCCCGCCCAATTCCTACGGAATTCGAATTTATTTTCGTTTATAATTAGATTTTTTTCGTCCGACGCGTGTGCTACTACATCGTAAATACAAGAATAATTACCGTAAATGGGGTTCGACGGTTTAATCGGCGCGAAAGGAGCGGGAATTGATGTTGAAGTGGACCCAGATTTTTTGGATTACCCGATATTGAAATATTTTTTCCATTTTCTACCTTTTATAATGAATAAAATGGATAAATTAAAATAAAGTAATTAGACTGTTTATTATGAAATTTGGGATGATTTGGAATATTTAGCAGCTGAGAGTTTGAAATTAATTGAAGAAATTAATTGAACTTTATGATGAATTAGGAAGAGGATGAGATTGAGAGGAGGAGAAGAAAATTATATTTGGTAGTGAACTATGGTATTTATAAACAGAAGAAGATGAAGATGATTATATTTGGTACTGTCTGAGCTGAGGATGTTTGTACTGAGAGGAAGAGGTAATATATATACCAGAAGAGGAACTAACCGTTTTCTAGCCGTTATAGTGCCGTTACCTTCCTACGAACTTCATTTGTTCGTAGGAAGTTCCAACGAACTTCTTTTGTTCGTTGGAACTTCCTACGAACAAATGAAGTTCGTAGGAATTCCACCACCGCAAACCACCTTAGCTGGCGAAAGATAACTGCTTAAATGAAGAGGCAACTTTGCCTTTCGTGACTATCCACCACTACGGATTCACCTAGAAACTATATGTAAATTCATTTTAATTTATCTTATCATTTAAATTATATCTCATTTAATTAACTTCATTTAACTTGTTTCAAATTCATCAATTTTAGTTATAGGGGTTCGATTCCCTAAGGTTCATGCACCTAATAATGGATACAAAGCATGATATTGCCATTGCATACCATGGATGGAAAGAAGGTTCGTCACGACCTTAATATGACCTCCAGTCAACTGTAGATAAGGCTAGGAGCATTAGTGCGTTGTGAATCATGGGCATGGAGACAACACCTATAACAGGATAAGGTGGTGTTCTCCCACACTCTTATAATGCATTTCTTGATTTTATATATCGAAAACCATGTCCACATCTGGTACTTGGGGGATCGGTGCCAGCATCAACATATTTGTTTTTTCAATCCATTACCTCCCCCAATATGACATGTTATATGAATATGTTTCTCTAAACATATCACATATCACAAAGATTTGAACAAATGGCCCTATGTCATAGGTTACATAATCATGCACTAGGACTATGATACATGGTGGGTGGAGTACGAGAGGGGTTCATTTGTGATAGATATATATAAGGAGACCAGTTATTAGTTTGTTCGTGCTGAGTCCATACACAAAGACATATACATAATAAATCCTTTGGAGTGTATCTTTCAAGCGAACTATAACACCATTCTACTGCTCATGATGAGTGAATGTCGCGGGTTATCACCGTAAAGGTGTTGGATTATACACGTGAATTCATCAGGTTGTGAATCAGGTTGTACATGTTCATATTCTAATCTTTATCAGACATCTACGGTACGTATGTCATTTTATACAATTTCTTTAGCATGCTTTTCTTTGATTATTATTTAATTTATGTCAAATATGTAGGATAGATCCCACCATCACTTGAGTAATTACTTTTGACTCTCACATGACCCAAGGGAGATTATGTAAGATCGTAGAAAATTCTGATGATATTAGTTGGATCGTGATAGCCTACATCAAGTCTATGATCTCTATACTTTTGACTCTCACATGACCGAAAATATATATTTTATAGTTATATATTATGAATCTTATGTTTTAGTGTTATTTTAATTTTGCATGTCATTTTTAATTAATTCCCTCATTTATAATAGTAGGTCATCTAACAGAGGTCATTTCAAATTCAATTTTGCATTTTCACTTTCATAAAATTAAATTATATTACATGTGACATAAATTAGTTATTGTAAATTTAAATTGACTTTGGAATTGAATATTAAAAAACTGGGCACATCTTTGGACATATTTTAACTACCATGAAGACTATTGACACAAAATTTGAAGTGTCACCCGTTTATCAAGGTTGCAACACCCTGAGTGGAAAATCTAAAGATCATTTTTCTCTCAAATTTTATAATTTGTGAAATGCTCTAAAGGGATTTTTATACCAAATATATCGTGCAGTATACCATTGTGTTATTTTGCACAATATGTTGGAGAATGTCATAACATATAAAAGGTAATCGTATTAGTGGGTCATCATAGTCGTTTTATGTAAAAAATTCATAACTCAATGTCTAAATGTTTTAAGGATTTGATGTAAATATTTAGCTGGGCTGTTGACGATATTTTAACTAAAAGTATTTCCAAAGTTAATATAAAATAAGATTGTGCACAATTCTATTGATTTAATTTTGAAATGATTTCTTCATTTGAATGTAAGGAAATTATTAAATTAATCTTTGATTTATTTCGTTCCTCGAAATGTGGTCTTTATTAATCCGTTTTTAATAAAGAATACATGTTATATCCTGTTTAAATGGTTTGTATTACACACGAAATAAAGAATAAAAATGAGTTAAAATTTCACTTAATTTCTACCTTGATGGACGGTTTAGATTAATTGACCTTTAGAATTCTGCCGCTTTCTCCACCTATAAATATATCCCTTTCCTCCATCAAAAGAGTATCCAAGAAATCAAGGAAAAACACATACCTAAATGTTTATAGGCAAGGAGAGAGAAACCAAATTCTCCCTTAAAGGATTGCTAAGGCGATCACACCGGCGACACTCGACGGTAACGTTCAACAGCGGGACTGAATTCATGGGGTCGAAAGGAGGTCAATAAAATTAGTCTTTTCACATGCCTATTGACGTGATTATCATATTGTTCAAAGATTTTGGGAATCATGTATAAAATATAACTTAGATGTGGTATCAGAGCTGATGTTAAGAACATATGATTTTCCATTAAAATAGATAATAATGTTGTTGCTGTCGGAATGTGGGTCAAAACTTGATCAAAAATTTTTGAAACTGACATGGTCGACTGAAAACATCGAAATAAATAAAATTCATTGTTTACAATAGGCCCCACCCCATTTTTGCTTTTTGACGTCGTTTAGGCATTTAAAAATGCGTTTTTCCATTTTTGGTAATAATGTCAACACTTATAACTCTCGTTTAAAATTTAATTTTATAATTCCGCAAATTGGAGAGTGATCCTCAAAAGATTATTTACGTGATTGTAGTGATAACTCAAAATTTTTTATTTTGGGAAAAATAAATTATTTTTCCAAATTTTATGGTATAAATCAGTACATATATATTGAAAATTATGGCTTGGCCACTTGTTGGAAATTATGACCATTAGTATTCATGACTCTAAGAATTTTTATTCATGTCTCTTAGAATTCTTATGATTTTTAGTATTCATGGCTCTTAGAATTCTTATGACTATTAGAATTCATGTCTGCTAGCATTTTTTTTAGGAATAAGATAATTTATTTAAAATTAGAGACAATAGCCCTCTTTAGGTGGCATTACAAGAAGCAGAACATGACCTGGGCTTTGATTTTGAAACTATAATGTAAGGAATGCTATTAGCATCTAGCTTTATAGCTCCTTTTACATTGATAGGGAGATTTTCATAGGAAAAGAACTCTAATTTATTTTTAAAGAGAAGAGCATGCTTAGCCAAGAGATCTGCTACAAAGTTTGCTTCTCTAAAAATATGCTTGAAAGAAAAATTTTGAGCTGAAGATAGGAGTTTGATTTCCTATATCAGCTCTTGTTTCCCATGAGGGAGAAAGTGATTATTGATGCACTTTATTAGGATCTCTGAATCCGATTCCACTTCAACAGATCTCCATAGAAAGAAACCACCTGATAAATGTCTTCCTTCAAAGCTAACACTTCTGCCAATAGACCTGATCCAGTACCAACAAAAGAAGATAAACCCCATATAAATTTTCCTTTTGAGTCTCTTAGAACCACACCTATGCCCATATTACCATCCTTATCACAAGCACCATCTGTGTTTAATTTAAGAACTGAAGATTTTGGTTTGAACCAACATATAGGAGTTATAATCGTCTGCTGAGGTTGAGGAGGCTTGATATCCAGGTATTAAAGAATTTCCAAAGATGATGAAGAGCATCCATGTTTGAATGAAGAGGTTGAGGCAATATTTTTTATCCTTCTTTTGATTTTGGAGATAATTAACCTTGAATCCATTTAAATACCATAAAAAGGAGCTTTGTTCCTACTCAACCAAATCTCATAAAGGATACAAGAGGGGATGATCTTATGCAGCCATTTTGAGATGTGAGTTGTTCCCATGTGGATCCACCAATTTCATATGACAGAGTTAATATAAAAAGAGTGCGGAATCCCTAGAATATTACCAAATAAAGTCCAAATGTAGTTAGTAATAGGACCAGTTAGAAACGGGTGTTCCAAATGTAGTTAGCATTATGTCTATTATAATTTCAACTATTATGTATATTAGAATTCATGTCTAAAAGAATTAAGTCTATTAGAATTTCATCTATTATGTCTATTAGAATTATGTCTATTTGAATTCACGTCTAATAGAATTATGTCTATTAGAATTCTAGCTATTATGACTATTAGAATTCATGTCTAAAAGAATTATGTTTATTAGAATTCCAGCTAGTATGTCTATTAGAATTCATGTCTTTTAGAATTATGTCTATTTGAATTCATGTCTAATAGAATTATGTCTATTAGAATTTTAGCTATTATGACTATTAGAATTCACGTCTAAAAGAATTATGTCTATTAGAATTCCAGCTATTATGTCTATTAGAATTCATGTTTTTTAGCATTATGTCTATTTGAATTCATGCTAGTATCTGTATTAGAATTCCTTCTATATTGACTTTTGGAATTCATGCTACCATGCCTTTTAAAATTCTTTAAATTATGCATTTTTTGTAATTTTCAAAATTTTATAACCTTTTGGAATTCTAGAAATGATGTCTTTTCAAATTCTCAAAATTTGAATCGGTTTATTTAACACATATCAATTAGTTGCCCACAGATATACTATAATCATGTGTTAAATCAAAAAATGATTTTTTAAAATTCTAAGCTTTTGGGATTCTAGACTTATGAAATTCTAGAATGTACACCTTTTTGCTATTCAAGAATTTTACAATTATGTAATTTTATGACTTTTGGAATTTTATGAAAAAATATGCATAAGTATTCATATTAAATTATTAAATGAATGGAATTGCATTATTAAAGTTAGGTATCACCACAGTGATACTTATTATTACTCATTCCAAATTAGTCATTTATTACCATTATGATATTTAAATTTGTTTATTTAACATATATAAGTAGTTGTCCACAGGTATACTATAATCATATGTTCAACAAACAATTAAGGAATGCTTATAAGTTCTAAATTAGCCATTTATTACCATTATAATGTTTAAATTTGTTTATTTAACATATATCAATTAGTTTCCCACATGTATAATATAATCATATGTTGAATACACAATTAAGGAGTGTTTGTACATGTGTAAACCAAGGATATCCACATATACGTTATCAAAATTAAATAGATACATCACTCAACTATGCATGTTGAATATTACGACCATTAATGGTATTAAGTTAAAATATGTGATGACTACCCACATGAGCATCTTATTTTAATATTGTAAAATATTCAAATCTTACTATGTGTTAATTAAAGTTTTAAAGACTTTCTCAATGGAGACTTACAAGAGAAAGTCTATATGCATCAACCTGAAGACTTCATAATTGAAGGCCACTATATGGACTGAAACAAGATTTGAGGTAATAGTATCTAAAGTTTGATGAAATCATTACAAACTTCGGTTTCAAACAAAACATTGTTGATCCATGTATATACCTCAAGATTAGTGCGAGTAAGTTAAAGTTTTTTGGTACTATATGTTGATGACATGTTAATATTTTTCTCCAAGCATGATAGGATATCTAAGGGATCCAAACACATGGATCTTAAACCTCTCTCACTGAAGCAAGATGTTAGAAGAGGAAATGTTGTTATTAAACAAACAGGCACAAAGCTTATGTTTGCAGATATTTTTATAAAAGGACTACCTCCAAAGGCATTTCAGAGACATACTGAGAGCATGGGTTGAAGATAGTTCCTAGTTATTTATTTTTTGAAAATTATTATGCACATATTTGACATTTGTTGAGCTCTTAATAAAACTTCTACATCTATTATATTCTGTTTTTCATTGTGTACACATGTTATTATTGGATGAATTATAATAGAAAATCGTCTGCTTCAAGACATTATGGGACCATTAAGCAAACTCCTAATTATGGCCTAGTTAAGAAAGTTGTCAATGATGTAGTACATGGAAGGAATCATGTTACATAATGATATGCGACCGCCATGACTCCCATTGACTATTGGACTAATCAAGGCACTTATGAAAAGCAATGATTGAAGGATTTAACATATCATGCGCGCCTTATGATTCTAAATTAAAAACATTTATGGATTAACCTAACGACCAAGTGGGAGACTGTAAGAAAATTATTAAATTAACTTTTGGTTTGTTTCCTTCCCCAAAATGTGGACTTTATTAATCCGTTTTTAATAAAGAATACATGATATATCTTGTATAAATGGTTTGTATTCCACACGAAATAAAGAATAAAAAGGATTTAAAATTCCACTTAATCTCTACCTTGATGGACGGTTTAGATTAATTGACCTTTGGAATTTTGCCCCTATCTCGACCTATAAATATATGCATTTCCTTCATCAAAAAAGCATACAAGAGATCAAGGAAAAACACATACCTAAAGGTTTATAAGCAAGGAGAGAGAAGCCAAATTCTCCCTTAAAGGATTGCTAAGGCGATCACACCGGCGACACTCGACGACAACGTTCAACAGTGGGACTAAATCCATGGCGTCGAAAGGAGGTTAATAAAATTAGTCTTTTCACATGTCTATTGACGTTATTATCATATTGTTCAAAGATTTTGGTAATCATGTATAAAATATAACTTACATTGAACTGACATGGTCAATTTTGCAAAAGTCAAAACTGAAACCGCCCGAGTGTATATCATTGAGCAAATAATTAATTGGAAATTATTATTTTGGAAAAATAATCAATGGGAATTATTAGAATGAATTTGGAATAATATATAACTATTCAATCATTTACAGTAATCTAGGCCTTAACTTGATATTTGGGCCTTTTGGGATTAATGGTGGATTGGGGTTTTAAACTTTAAGGGCATTAAGTCATATGGCATAGCTTAGGGAAAAAATTGAGAGCTTATGGAGTATTGAAAATGTGAATAAATTTTTATTCAAATGGCTTGTGTGTTGATTTCATTAAGAAAGAAGACAAATAATTTGGACAGAGGCTTGACCTGTAGCCCAACCACGGCTTGACCATGGTTATTCATGGATGGCTACTTATAGTGGTTTTCCTAGGACTTATTTAAAGAATTTTGATGAGATTGTTGGGTATTTTCTCTTTATAACTCATACCTAAAAACATTTTAACCATAAAATCTCTCTAAAAACCTCTAGAACATTTGTGAGCTCCCTTGCGATGAGGTTGGTTTCATGGAAGTGACCATAGTAAAGGTACAGGTTAATTTTTACATCTCCCCATTACTAGAAAATGTATTTTATTTTTACAAAATCTTACCTATCTTGGGAAACACAATTTTATTCAGCATTATAATGGGGACATAGGCCATAAATCAAAATTTTGGAACTAGCTTGGGCCTAAACTAGATCAAGCATTATTATGACCTTCGAACTTCACCTAAGTCTAGAACTTACCAATTTTAGGCCAAAATAAGTCCCATAATTTGGGCATGTGGTTGTTCAAGTCCCAATAGGATATTGATAGAGACGTATTATTATTATTCTATTAGCGAATACATGGAGATAACTACACTAGTATTACTCATCTTGTGGAGTTCGAATATCATGGTGGACTCCTTACCATGTAATTTAATTTCCTAGCTAAAGAATTTTTGTAGACTATTAATCGAACTTTATCCTTTGATTCAAATACTCACTTCAAGAGAAAGACAAAAGACTAAAGATATTGAAGTCATTTGGTTTATTTGAATATGGTTTGGGATTGGTGAACTCCTTGTGGAATAGGGTTCCATTGGAGATAATCTCACATACTTATTGGCTATGAACGAAGTACTGTGTCAACTAAGAACTTTACAACTGCACCTTCTCTAAATATGACATATTATACGGTGTTCAAGGATTCATCATTTCTAAAAACTTCTCACTTCCCTAACGCATAATATAAGGGAGTTTACATAGAAGAGGCTTCCTTTCCAACCTATATGATATCCACTAATTTGAAAGTGATTGAATAATTTCATCACCAAGAAAACCTTTAATACGATGTTAACGTTGCCCCTCATTTCTCATACCAGGTAGAATATACTTATGGTTATTTTTGGGATGAAGCTGAAGTAGAGAAATAATAACATCACAAATTCACATTTCCTCCCCTCCTTCAGCACTTATAAAGTATCATGGGCCGTCCAAGACATGTTGTGGATCTAGACAACGCTTGGGGGAATTTGAAGAATAAGAGAGGCTAATTTGATCAGGCCACCCACGGTGCATCTGAAGCCTTAAAGAAAAGAATGATATCCACTTAAGAGAAATATAACAGAGATGAAGATAAAGAGAGGTCGATAAGTCCAAGTATCAGTGAACTGATAAGACACCTCTAATAAATCCACCAAGGGGAACAACTTATAGGTAGTAAGCACACCAAGGCATGTGACATCCTAACCTCCTTCCTTATCATCCAAGGACCGACCCAAAGATCACATCACCACTGAAGATTTAGTGTGTCAAAATCTTGATGCTAATTTTTTTTATCAGGCCTCCATGTTGCCTAAATACATGTCCACCTTGAGAGGTTTTAATGTAGATGCCTTCACAAAGAAGGACTTCGCCATATGGTGTTGAGAAGGTTACCTTAGATATTTTTCTTATTCTTTTATAACTTTGTTAGATTGTATATATATTGTCTGGTTATGTATGCACTTATGTTTATAGGCCATGAAAGCTATGCATAAGGTAGGTGATAAATCTAGCAAGCTTATGGATAAAAATTACATTATTCATGACAAGACCAATATCATAAAGAAATCAACTTGACAATAAGGACATCAAATTTACCAAGATGTCAAAAAAGCTATAGGAGGATACCACTATAAAGGAACATTGAAGAAGGAAATAAAAACTGTATAATGAGAGTGCAACATGGTATATTCCTAGTTAACTAAGATGAATAAGGTGTATGACTTTAAGGCCTTGGATAAGCTAATCCTCCAAATGAAAAATCTTTCCCTATAAAATGGAAAGCCTTCAATAGAGTCTTTGAATCCATTGTCCAAGAGGTCACCACATAACTTGAATATCATGAGTATTTTGTGTTCAACAGATTTTGGATCGCTGGCCTCAAGAGGGGAAATGTCCATAATGGTTATTTTATTTATCTTGAGCACCCCCGCCTATTGATAAGCCTATCATCGAAGATTGATAAGCTTCGTTGGCATCTGGAGAAGAAGTGAATCAACCGAAAACTATGCATTTTCTCCTTAAAGATCATGCTGGATAACGTAGTGAGATCTCTAAAACTTAGGGGGAGGTCACACTAGAACCCTACTCTATGTAGGACTTTTATCCATGTATTGCAGGCCTTTTTCCATTTTATCAATCAATGAAAAGTTAATTTATGTTTAATGACTTATTCCATTGATTCTTAAATGTCTTTTTAAGGTCTTTATGAATGCAATTTAGAGTGGGTAGGTCTATGATCGAAACCAATGGCTTTTGAGTTTTAATAATAAGTTAACCTTTTTTAATTAACTTATCATTTAATAAGTGGATTTTAGTTCTAGCAATCACTCCACTAGTAAAATTGAATAACAAGTTAACCTTATTAGTGAACTTACCATTTAATGAATGAAGGGTGGGTCCTTGAGTGACTCCAATAACTTGAAAAGAATAAGTCAACACTCTTAATTAACATATCACTTAGTCAGTAGAGGGTAGGTATATGATCGAATTCATTGACTTGTAAATTTTAATGATAAGTTAACATTTTTATTTCACTTATCAATTAGTTGGCGAAACGTAGGTCTGTGACCAAATCCTCTTAATTGTAAAAGTTTATCAATAATTTAACCCTGTAATTTAACTTATACTGTAGCACCTATCTGAGGTGGATTTTTTTTCCTATTATAGGTCAATGAATCCTTTGTTGGGTTTTACCAATACTTCAGGTGTGTTTTTGCTTACTCTAGGCAAAACCAACTTATTCTAAGTCATACAATCCTTCATTGGTGGTTTTATGACTATTATAGGTTGACCAACCCATTATTGTGTTTTACCATCATTATCGGGGTGTATCTTTTCACGTTCTATGGGAAATCGATATATCTAACTTGTACCATCCTTTTTTAGGTGGAGTTATGACTATTCTAGGAAAACCAATCCATTATTGGGCTGAACCACCATTTATAGGTAGGTTTTTGCCCATTTTAGGATAAAATTACTTATTCAATGTTGTACTACCCATTTTGAGGTAGGTTTATACCTATTCTAGACAGACCATCTCATTATTGGGTTGTACCACGTTTTAAGTTATTTTTCACTAATCAAGATGAAATTGTCTCTATCTAAGTCATATAACACATTCTTATGTGGGTTTAAGCCTATTATAGGCCGAACAACCCAATATTTGATTCTACCACCATTTTCAAGTGAGTTTTTATTGATATTAAAGAAAAACAAAAGGATTCAAGTTTATTGAATTAATACTATCATTAACATGAATAATGTTTATTCAGCTAAACTACGTCAAAATAAACTATAACTACTTAGTGATAGAATTTCTTGAGGTTCATGGAGATCAAAGACCCAAGTGATATTACTCTATATAGTTCCTTTAAG
Organism: Sambucus nigra; assembly: GCA_949130495.1. Taxonomy (NCBI): domain Eukaryota; kingdom Viridiplantae; phylum Streptophyta; class Magnoliopsida; order Dipsacales; family Adoxaceae; genus Sambucus; species Sambucus nigra. The sequence continues at coordinate 351,002,067 of OX422210.1, read as the reverse complement.
TGTTATATTCCTCCTTTTGTCACAACTTTATATGACCCCTGTCAATTCTGTGTTGGTTTCCTGTTAAAAGGGTTCTTAGTGCCTGGGAGCAATTTCTTGAGTAACAGGTCACTAGCGTAGAATTATTTAATAATGACTTTATTTTAACTATTCTTTAAAATCTCTAGTTGATAAGCTTGAAAATGGATAAGATATTGGTCTATTCATCCTTCAACTATATCCATAGTATGGGAAGGAAAATAATCATTGTCTCTACCCTCAAAGATACCGAACTTGAGTTTAGGCAAGAAGATCTCTGGATGAATAATTTCTTACATTCCATAATCCATGGCATAAGTGGGTTTTCCTATTGCTCTTCTCCATTCATCAACCCACATTCCTTTGGGATTATCTAATCTCTATTTGCTCCTGGAGATTAAAGTTTTTTTAATGACCTATGCTTGTTGGCTTCTCTAGGGTAAGGCTACTGAGGCATAACGATTAAGGATTTAATATTTTGAGTAGATGTTCCTAATAATGTCAATGGAGAACTAGGTTATGCTATCTAATACTATTGCCCTGGGATGCCGAACATGGTTATTATCTTTCCATATATAAAATGTATGTGTTATTTATTGGATGTGTGTTATAAGTTATTCTTCTAATAACTTCATGATGTATTTGATTGTAATGATCAAGATCTTTCGATCTCCTCGAGCTTTAGGAATGAGGACAGACAATGTACATGCCTCACTCAAGCCAAGGGCTTGTGAGGGGGTTATGTTGTCTCTCTAATTTCTTGATGATAGGGGAAAACTTCTAACACCAGGTATACATTCAAAAAATTGAATTACATCCTTTTGCAAGAAGGGCCACTAATATCCTTGTAACACCCCGTGTTTTTATTTATTATTTTAATTAATTAATTGAAATTTTCGAGAAAAATAAATTTTTGAATTTAATAATTTTTATTGTCTAAATATGTTGGTTATGATTTTAGAAGAATACAACTTCAAGCGGAATTTAAATCGGATTTAAAACGGATTTTATATTGATTTTACAATATTTTGCCTTATGGCATTTTTTTGGGCGAACTCTCAGTTTTTCGGGGTGATCGATCGATCGACGGGGGGTAGATGGATCGAACTCCCAGAAAATGTGCGCTATGAGCTGTTTTTTAGAATTTGTGTAGGATTAGGACTCCTAATCACTATATAACCTTGTTAATCCGTAGGAGGACTTCTCATAATCTCTTTTTCTCTAGTTTTTATTAGAGAACACTTCCAAATATTTTTCCTCTCACTCATAATCATCAACCTTCAACAAAATCAAGTTTTTGGCACAAGTTTTGGAAGGCTTAATTGGGGTTTAATCAAGATCGTTCAAGAACACTCTTTTGCTAATTTTTTCGAGAGGAATCCAGATTTCTAATAAGATTTTCAACACGATCTTCACAGGCATGAATACTCTATTCTTTTCCTTTAGTATTATGTGTTTTAAGTGTCGCCTAAACACTTAATTACATGTTTTCTTAAAAATAATTAGTAACTTAATTAGAAAAAGTGGACACTAAATAAGCGGCTGTTTTTATAAAATCTTTTAATCTGAATAATATTCATAACCTTTGGGTACGTAGGATTCATGAGTGATTTTGGGTTTTATTGGTGTAGGTTGCATGTAGAAAAATCCTAGTTTTAAAATAAATAATTTTTGGGTGCGTACAACTCATGTAATACATGTAGAGATAATAAATTTTGGTTTTGATGTATATATGATGAAAACTGGGTATATTTAATTTAAAATAATTAAATGAGATTATTTGGGTATTGTTGATGTTGTGATAATTAAATTAAAGATTTAATTGAATTGGACTATCATGCGTAGTTTTATATATTGATTAATTATGCTTGTTTGTGTGACTTGTTGGTATTATGATGTTGCCTTTGTGACGACGGGTTGTTGGGTAATTTTGCTCTCCCTATATTTTAGGATGCCTTCTAGGTATGGGACTAGTGGGTATACCTTTTGATGATTTACGCCTTCTAGATATGGGACTAGTGAGGGTAGATTATCGCGTTTTTATCATCTTGAGGGTGGGCGGATTTTTATTACTTTATCGTCGCTATGGTAGTTTAAGAACGAGATTAAGTTAAGATTTATGTTAAAAAATCCTCCTATACATAGGATAGGACGTATTGATAACTTGGGGAACCTTAGGTATGGGACTAAGGGGTATTTTGAGGATCTCACATCGATTAAAAGGGTGGGGTAATTCATAAATTGTGAAATTGAGAAATTGAGAATTAATGCCTAAGATAAAAACGGGTATTAAAATTTGTGGCGACATAATGTGTCGGGGCTGACAGTTTAAACGGGCCAGAGGGCGATTTATGTCGTGTCGTGTGTGGAACCTTGTCATGTGTCGGGGCCGACAGTAAACGGGTCAGAGGGCGATTGACAAGGGGAAGTGTGACACTTTAATAAAAAGTGAGAAAAATAATAAAAGTTGATTAATTTAATTAAATTAACACCGTGGGACTTGGGAATTTAAAAATCATATTGGTGTGCCTTTATAAATGGGGATTTTTGCGGGTAGTTAGTAGATTATAATTATCGCGTTTAATTTAAAATATTCTATTGGGATATTTATTGCGTATAATGCTAATGTCTGGATTCAAGGATCCTATTTGAGAAGAGTAGTGTGTATTCTTGCTCAGGGCTTTGGCTCTGACCCATGCGTTGACTAATCTTTTTCAGGATTTGATTTGGGGAAGCTGCATAAGTTTATCGGAGTTATCATTGGAGGTGCTGCTGGAGTTATTTACTTTATGGCATAGTTTAGTTAGACTTTCTTTTCCAGTCGTATTGTGAGACTTCATTGGAGTTGTATTGGGCCATTCGGTTCCAAAGTTGTTTAGAGGATTTCTGTTGGGATTATTCAGATTTTATTAATCATTATTGGAGATTGGATTTTTGGAATTAGCATGTGATGGATCTTTTATCGCTTAGTTATTTGTGATCATTTGAGATTGAATCAATTGTTTATCTTATGGACTGATTATTTATGTCTCATATTTGTCTCATGCTAAGAATGGTATTTTATTTAGTTCACGCCCGGCATAGTTTTGGTGGCGGCCGACGCCAGAATTAGGCAGGGTGTGACAGATGGTATCAGAGCATGGTCTTAGGTCTCGTAGGTTATGAGTCCGTTTAGTTTTCGCGTTGCCGATATTTGATTCCCTTTGTTGATTTGTACATCTTAACGTAGATGTTCTAGCATGCTTGTTAGATGTGTTTCTTGGAGATGTGAAGTTTTTTGTTAAGGACGTTGTAGACATTGAGTTTAGAATTAATAAGCTTGATGTGGGGATCCTTAGAATGGATTTTGGAGACGATAATTTTTTGGAGATTTTATTACAGATGTTAGGTACCGTATGTATCGATTTTTGATGTTGAGATTTAATTTTAGGAAGTTAGAATTTTGATGAATTTCGGATATAGGATCGAGTGGGGGATTTGTGAGAGCATGTGGTACGCCGTTATTTTCATATATATATGTGTATGTATATAGGCAATATATATTATTTTGTTGTTCGTGGGGTAGGTGCGCGTAGGATTGGGTATATGGGCGCCCAATTATGGCATTCTACGGGTAGGCATATATGAGCCTTATTTTCTTTTGCGAGATTTATGCGTTGATGAGTATGCTTCGTCTAATTTCGAGGACGAAATTCTTTGCTAGTGGGGAAGTATGTAACACCCCGTGTTTTTATTTATTATTTTAATTAATTAATTGGAATTTTCGAGAAAAATAAATTTTTGAATTTAATAATTTTTATTGGCTAAATATGTTGATTATGATTTTAGAAGAATAAAACTTCAAGCGGAATTGAAATCGGATTTAAAACGGATTTTATATTGATTTTACAATATTTTGCCTTATGGCATTTTTTTGGACGAACTGTCAGTTTTTCGGGGTGATCGATCGATCGACGGGGGGGGGGGGGGTGTAGATCGATCGACCCTCCCAGAAAACGTGCGCTATGAGCTGTTTATTAGAATTTGTATAGGATTAGGACTCCTAATCACTATATAACCTTGTTAATCCTTAGGGGGACTTCTCATAATCTCTTTTTCTCCAGTTTTTCATCAGAGAACACTTCCAAATATTTTTCCTCTCACTCATAATCATCAACCTTCAATAAAATAAAGTTTTTGGCACAAGTTTTGGCACAAGTTTTTGAAGGCTAAATTGGGGTTTAATCAAGATCGTTCAAGAACACTCTTTTGCTAATTTTTCGAGAGGAATCCAGATTTCTAATCAGATTTTCAACACGATCTTCACAGGCATGAATACTCTATTCTTTTCCTTTAGTATTATGCATTTTAAGTGTCGCCTAAACACTTAATTACATGTTTTCTTTAAAATAATTAGTAACGTAATTAGAAAAAGTGGACACTAAATAAGGGGCTGTTTTTATAAAATCTTTTAATCTGAATAATATTCATAACCTTTGGGTACGTAGGATTCATGAGTGATTTTGGGTTTTATTGGTGTAGGTTGCATGTAGAAAAACCCTAGTTTAAAAATAAATAATTTTTGGGTGCGTACAACTCATGTAATACATGTAGAGATAATAAATTTTGGTTTTGATGTATATATGATGAAAACTTGGTATATTTAATTTAAAATAATTAAATGAGATTATTTGGGTATTGTTGATGTTGTGATAATTAAATTAAAGATTTAATTGAATTGGAATATCATGCGTAGTTTTATATATTGATTAATTATGCTTGTTTGTGTGACTTGTTGGTATTATGATGTTGCCTTTGTGACGACGGGTTGTTGGGTAATTTTGGTCTCCCTATATTTTAGGATGCCTTCTAGGTATGGGACTAGTGGGTATGCCTTTTGATGATTTACGCCTTCTAGATATGGGACTAGTGAGGGTAGATTATCGCGTTTTTATCATCTTGAGGGTGGGCTGATTTTTATTACTTTATCGTCGCTACGGTATTTTAAGAACGAGACTAAGTTAAGATTTATGTTAGAAAATCCTCCTATACATAGGATAGGACGTATTGATAACTTGGGGACCGTTAGGTATGGGACTAAGGGGTATTTTGAGGATCTCACATCGATTAAAAAGGTGGGGTAATTCATAAATTGTGAAATTGAGAAATTGAGAATTAATGCCTAAGATAAAAACGGGTATTAAAATTTGTGGCGACATAATGTGTCGAGGCTGACAGTTTAAACGGGCCAGAGGGCGATTTATGTCGTGTCGTGTGTGGAACCTTGTCATGTGTCGCTGCCGACAGTAAACGGATCAGAGGGCGATTGACAAGGGAAACCTTGTCATGTGTCGGGGTCGACAGTAAACGGGTCAGAGGGCGATTGACAAGGGGAAGTGTGAGACTTTAATAAAAAGTGAGAACAATAATAAAAGTTGATTAATTTAATTAAATTAACACCGTGGGACTTGGGAATTTAAAAATCATATTGGTGTGCCTTTATAAATGGGAATTTTTGCGGGTAGTTAGTAGATTATAATTATCGCGTTTAATTATCCCGTTTAATTTAAAATATTCTATTGTGATATTTATTGCATATAATGCTAATGTCTAGATTCAAGGATCCTATTTGAGAAGAGTAGTGTGTATTCTTGCTCAGGGCTTTGGCTCTGACCCATGCGTTGACTAATCTTTTTCAGGATTTGATTTGGGGAAGCTGCATAAGTTTATCGGAGTTATCATTGGAGGTGAAGCTGGAGTTATTTACTTTATGGCATAGTTTAGTTAGACTTTCTTTTCCAGTCGTATTATGAGACTTCATTCGAGTTGTATTGGGCCATTCGGTTCCAAAGTTGTTTAGAGGATTTCTGTTGGGATTATTCAGATTTTATTAATCATTATTGGAGATTGGATTTTTGGAATTAGCATGTGATGGATCTTTTATCGCTTAGTTATTTGTGATCATTTGAGATTGAATCAATTGTTTATCTTATGGACTGATTATTTATGTCTCATATTTGTCTCTTCTAAGAATGGTATTTTATTTAGTTCACGCCCGGCATAGTTTTGGTGGCGGCCGATGCCAGAATTAGGCGGGGTGTGACAAATGGTATCAGAGCATGGTCTTAGGTCTCGTAGGTTATGAGTCCGTTTAGTTTTCGCTTTGCCGATCTTTGATTCCCTTTAATGATTTGTACATCTTAAGGTAGATGTTCTAGCATGCATGTTAGATGTGTTTTTTGGAGATGTGAAGTTTTGAGTTAAGGATGTTGTAGACATTGAGTTTAGAATTAGTAAGCTTGATGTGGGGATCCTTAGAATGGATTTTGGAGACGATAATTTTTTTGGAGATTTTAGTACAGATGTTAGGTACCGTATGTATCGATTTTTGATGTTGAGATTTAATTTGAGGAAGTTAGAATTTTGATGACTTTTGGATATAGGATCGAGTGGGGGATTCGTGAGAGCATGTGGTACGCCGTTATTTTCATAGTTATGTGTATGTATATAGGCAATATATATTATTTTGTTGTTCGTGGGGTAGGTGCGCGTAGGATTGGGTGTATGGGCGCCCAATTATGGCATTCTACGGGTAGGGATATATGAGCCTTATTTTCTTTTACGAGATTTATGCGTTGATGAGTATGCTTCGTCTAATTTCGAGGACGAAATTCGTTGCTAGTGGGGAAGTATGTAACACCCCGTGTTTTAATTTATTATTTTAATTAATTAATTGGAATTTTCGAGAAAAATAAAATTTTGAATTTAATAATTTTTATTATCTAAATATGTTGGTTATGATTTTAGAAGAATAAAACTTCAAGCGGAATTGAAATCGGATTTAAAACGGATTTTATATTGATTTTACAATATTTTGCCTTATGGCATTTTTTTTGGTGAACTGTCAGTTTTTCGGGGTGATCGATCAATCGACCCGGGGGGGGGGGGGGGTAGATCGATCGACCCTCCCATAAAACGTGCGCTATGAGCTGTTTATTAGAATTTGTGTAGGATTAGGACTCCTAATCACTATATAACCTTGTTAATCCGTAGGGGGACTTCTCATAATCTCTTTTTCTCCAATTTTTCATCAGAGAACACTTCCAAATATTTTTCCTCTCACTCATAATCATCAACCTTCAACAAAATAATGTTTTTGGCACAAGTTTTGGTACAAGTTTTTGAAGGCTTAATTGGGGTTTAATCAAGATCGTTCAAGAACACTCTTTTGCTAATTTTTTGAGAGGAATCCAGATTTCTAATCAGATTTTCAACACGATCTTCACAGGCCTGAATACTCTATTCTTTTCCTTTAGTATTATGCGTTTTAAGTGTCGCCTAAACACTTAATTACATGTTTTCTTAAAAATAATTAGTAACTTAATTAGAAAAAGTGGACACTAAATAAGGGGTTGTTTTTATAAAATCTTTTAATCTGAATAATATTCATAACCTTTGGGTACGTAGGATTCATGAGTGATTTTGGGTTTTATTGGTGTAGGTTGCATGTAGAAAAACCCTAGTTTTAAAATAAATAATTTTTGGGTGCGTACAACTCATGTAATACATGTAGAGATAATAAATTTTGGTTTTGATGTATATATGATGAAAACTTGGTATATTTAATTTAAAATAATTAAATGAGATTATTTGGGTATTGTTGACGTTGTGATAATTAAATTAAAGATTTAATTGAATTGGACTATCATGCGTAGTTTTATATATTGATTAATTATGCTTGTTTGTGTGACTTGTTGGTATTATGATGTTGCCTTTGTGATGACATGTTGTTGGGTAATTTTGCTCTCCCTATATTTTAGGATGCCTTCTAGGTATGGGACTAGTGGGTATGCCTTTTGATGATTTACGCCTTCTAGATATGGGACTAGTGAGGGTAGATTATCGCGTTTTTATCATCTTGAGGGTGGGCTGATTTTTATTACTTTATCGTCGCTACGGTAGTTTAAGAACGAGACTAAGTTAAGATTTATGTTAGAAAATCCTCCTATACATAGGATAGGACGTATTGATAACTTGGGGACCCTTAGGTATGAGACTAAGGAGTATTTTGAGGATCTCACATCGATTAAATGGGTGGGGTAATTCATAAATTGTGAAATTGAGAAATTGAGAATTAATGCCTAAGAAAAAAACGGGTATTAAAATTTGTGGCGACATAATGTGTCGGGGCTGACAGTTTAAACGGGCCAGAGGGCGATTTATGTCGTGTCGTGTGTGGAACCTTGTCTTGTGTCGGGGCCGACAGTAAACGGGTCAGAGGGCGATTAACAAGGGTAACCTTGTCATGTGTCGGGGCCGACAGTAAACGGATCAGAGGGCGATTGACAAGGGGAAGTGTGACACTTTAATAAAAAGTGAGAACAATAATAAAAGTTGATTAATTTAATTAAATTAACACCGTGGGACTTGGGAATTTAAAAATCATATTGGTGTGCCTTTATAAATGGGAATTTTTGCGGGTAGTTAGTAGATTATAATTATCGCGTTTAATTATTCCGTTTAATTTAAAATATTCTATTGTGATATTTATTGCGTATAATGCTAATGTCTGAATTCAAGGATCCTATTTGAGAAGAGTAGTGTGTATTCTTGCTCAGGGCTTTGGCTCTGACCCATGCGTTGACTAATCTTTTTCAGGATTTGATTTGGGGAAGCTGCATAAGTTTATCGGAGTTATCATTAGAGGTGCTGCTGGAGTTATTTACTTTATGGCATAGTTTAGTTAGACTTTCTTTTCCAGTCGTATTATGAGACTTCATTGGAGTTTTATTGGGCCATTCGGTTCCAAAGTTGTTTAGAGGATTTCTGTTGGGATTATTCAGATTTTATTAATCATTATTGGAGATTGGATTTTTGGAATTAGCATGTGATGGATCTTTTATCGCTTAGTTATTTGTGATCATTTGGGATTGAATCAATTGTTTATCTTATGGACTGATTATTTATGTCTCATATTTGTGTCATGCTAAGAATGGTATTTTATTTAGTTCACGCCCGGCATAGTTTTGGTGGCGGCCGACGCCAGAATTAGGCGGGGTGTGACAAATGGTATCAGAGCATGGTCTTAGGTCTCGTAGGTTATGAGTCCGTTTAGTTTTCGCGTTACCGATCTTTGATTCCCTTTGTTGATTTGTACATCTTAAGGTAGATGTTCTAGCATGCATGTTAGATGTGTTTCTTGGAGATGTGAAGTTTTGAGTTAAGGACGTTGTAGACATTGAGTTTAGAATTAGTAAGCTTGATGTGGGGATCCTTAGAATGAATTTTGGAGACAATAATTTTTTTGGAGATTTTAGTACCGATGTTAGGTACCGTATGTATCGATTTTTGATGTTGAGATTTAATTTGAGGAAGTTAGAATTTTGATGACTTTCGGATATAGGATCGAGTGGGGGATTTGTGAGAGCATGTGTTACGTCGTTATTTTCATAGTTATGTGTATGTATATAGGCAATATATATTATTTTGTTGTTCGTGGGGTAGGTGCGCGTAGGATTGGGTGTATGGGCGCCCAATTATGGCATTCTACGGGTAGGGATATATGAGCCTTATTTTCTTTTATTAGATTTATGCGTTGATGAGTATGCTTCGTCTAATTTCGAGGACGAAATTCTTTGCTAGTGGGGAAGTATGTAACACCCCGTGTTTTTATTTATTATTTTAATTAATTAATTGGAATTTTTGACAAAAATAAATTTTTGAATTTAATAATTTTTATTAGCTAAATATGTTGGTTATGATTTTAGAAGAATAAAACTTCAAGCGGAATTGAAATCGGATTTAAAACGGATTTTATATTGATTTTATAATATTTTGCCTTATGGCATTTTTTTGGGTGAATTGTCAGTTTTTCGGGGTGATCGACCAATCGACGGGGGGGTAGATCGATCGACCCTCCCAGAAAACGTGCGCTATGAGCTGTTTATTAGAATTTGTGTAGGATTAGGACTCCTAATCACTATATAACCTTGTTAATCCGTAGGGGGACTTCTCATAATCTCTTTTTCTCCAGTTTTTCATCAGAGAACAATTCCAAATATTTTTCCTCTCACTCATAATCATCAACCTTCAACAAAATAATGTTTTTGGCACAAGTTTTGGCACAAGTTTTTGAAGGCTTAATTGGGGTTTAATCAAGATCGTTCAAGAACACTCTTTTGCTAATTTTTCGAGAGGAATCCAGATTTCTAATCAGATTTTCAACACGATCTTCACAGGCATGAATACTCTATTCTTTTCCTTTAGTATTATGCGTTTTAAGTGTCGCCAAAACACTTAATTACATGTTTTCTTAAAAATAATTAGTAACTTAATTAGAAAAAGTGGACACTAAATAAGGGGTTGTTTTTATAAAATCTTTTAATCTGAATAATATTCATAACCTTTGGGTACGTAGGATTCATGAGTGATTTTGGGTTTTATTGGTGTAGGTTGCATGTAGAAAAACCCTAGTTTTAAAATAAATAATTTTTGGGTGCGTACAACTCATGTAATACATGTAGAGATAATAAATTTTGGTTTTGATGTATATATGATGAAAACTGGGTATATTTAATTTAAAATAATTAAATGAGATTATTTGGGTATTGTTGACGTTGTGATAATTAAATTAAAGATTTAATTGAATTGGACTATCATGCGTAGTTTTATATATTGATTAATTATGCTTGTTTGTGTGACTTGTTGGTATTATGATGTTGCCTTTGTGACGACGGGTTGTTGGGTAATTTTGCTCTCCCTATATTTTAGGATGCCTTCTAGGTATGGGACTAGTGGGTATGCTTTTTGATGATTTACGCCTTCTAGATATGGGACTAGTGAGGGTAGATAATCGCATTTTTATCATCTTGAGGGTGGGCTGATTTTTATTACTTTATCGTCGCTACGGTAGTTTAAGAACGAGACTAAGTTAAGATTTATGTTAGAAAATCCTCCTATACATAGGATAGGACGTATTGATAACTTGGGGACCCTTAGGTATGGGACTAAGGGGTATTTTGAGGATCTCACATCGATTAAAAGGGTGGGGTAATTCATAAATTGTGAAATTGAGAATTAATGCCTAAGATAAAAACGGGTATTAAAATTTGTGGCGACATAATGTGTCAAGGCTGACATTTTAAACGGGCCAGAGGGCGATTTATGTCGTGTCGTGTGTGGAACCTTATCATGTGTCGGGACCGACAGTAAACGGGTCAGAGGGCGATTGACAAGGGTAACCTTGTCATGTGTCGGGGCCGACAGTAAACGGGTCAGAGGGCGATTGACAAGGGGAAGTGTGACACTTTAATAAAAAGTGAGAACAATAATAAAAGTTGATTAATTTAATTAAATTAACACCGTGGGACTTGGGAATTTAAAAATCATATTGGTGTTCCTTTATAAATGGGAATTTTTGCGGGTAGTTAGTAGATTATAATTATCGCGTTTAATTATCCCGTTTAATTTACAATATTCTATTGTGATATTTATTGCGTATAATGCTAATGTCTGGATTCAAGGATCCTATTTGAGAAGAGTAGTGTGTATTCTTGCTCAGGGCTTTGGCTCTGACCCATGCGTTGACTAATCTTTTTCAGGATTTGATTTGGGGAAGCTGCATAAGTTTATCGGAGTTATCATTGGAGGTGCAGCTGGAGTTATTTACTTTATGACATAGTTTAGTTAGACTTTCTTTTCCAATCCTATTCACATACAAATTAGCAATCCTCAGATCAAGGACCAAGGTGTCTTTATGTGGGAGGTTGAATCCAATCAATAATTATTCAAGTAATATGTTTACCTGATTGAAATCGATGTTCTCCTCATTCTTATTAAGTATCGACTTGGAGACTTCCATTTGAAATGCTTCTTTATACTAGCTACATTTTTTACTCTCTCCCAGACTTTCTTTCCTTTAAATCGTGACAGATTAATATAGGCATAAATGTCTATGTGTTGGGGCTCTTTGAATAATCATGAAATGGAAAGTGAAAATAAAAAATTATGTTTAAAATATTAAAATTAGGGTTTTGAATACAATACTTTTTCAGATCCGATTACAATCCGAATAAGGAGAAAATGTATTTGGTGTGGATGATGGGCTGCCTTCTTTTAGTCCTAAAAAATCTTATCTGTATCAACTGAAATTCTTGGATATTCTAGTATATGATCATTCTAAAGCTAAGTAAGTGTATGGGCACCTTTCAGATGAAAAACTTTGGTTTTGAGTGAAATATGGATCTATCTCTCTAAGCCCCTTCACAAAAACATGAATAGTTTTTTCTCTCCCCTTGTTTAACAATTACTAATGATTATAAAATGTAAAAACATTATCTTACACCAATATATATTAGTGTAGGCATTGGGTTGAACTGATTTTTTAAGGAGTCTAGGAGTTATTACTTGGGCATATAGACTATGCTAGGAACATGAGATGAATAATTATATTGGCTTCCAAATAAATACTCTTGAATCCCAAATTACATCTTCGTAATCCATTTAATTTCTTTATCTAATCATAATCAATTCCATTAAATAATTTTGACTTCACTCCAATTTAATTATCTCAAAATCACTAGAATCAATGAGGTCTTATTTACAAAGATGATTTGGTACATAATGTGAATACCCACATTAAATTTCCAATACCGCTTGGTCAAATTAATTTCTTGATTATCAAACTTAACTTATTTTTCTTCTCTACTGGATTATAAAATAATCCATCAATCACATTTAGTGGTGGAAACAAATCTTATAAGTCTATCAAGAATGTATTATAATCAAAGATATTTCTTAAATGCGGATTTCATTGAATTATGCTCTCAAACCTACTCACATAACCATTGCCGAATTTTTGGTGATCTGTTGACCCAATCCAAAATATAATCACACGTGTAGCAAGTAAATCAACAATTGTCCAAGGATTCCAATTATAATAACTCTCTGGTTTAAGAATATATAAAGCTTTTGCAAATAATTTAAGATTACCTAAGTCTAATTAAGACAACCTTTAAACATAAATATCATTAGTCGGCGTATTCAATACACTCCTGAATGTACCCGACATAATCCTTTTTATAACCATCATATAAGTTCTCGAACCATCGAAAAGGTTCACATAGGTTGAAATAAAATACTAGGATTGTATACACAACCATATCGATAAGATGTTTACTCCCTATCTAGGTTGTAAACTATTAATAGTAATAAAACTAGAATTCTGATCCCATGTGATTAAACCCAACCAAATAAATCAGAATTCCTACTAAATTGAATTGACCGACATTATAAATAGTATATTTAAAACATAAATATAAAGCATTCTCACAAACATGATTCTCATTTTAGATTAACTAGAGAATAATTTTATTAATAATATAACCCCAACAATCTCTGACTTAGTCTTAAATATATGTGATTATGCATTTGACTCCCATTACCTTTACATGACTATTAAAAGTGTTAGGTGGGAAGATCTTTGTAAAAGGATCCTCCAGGTTGTCTTGAGATGAAATATTGGTCACAATGATGTCACATATCTGCATGATCTCCTAAATCAGACTTGCGCCCAAAGTTCTTTGCACTCTTATGAGTCTTTAGTTCATTTGAATTTTCAATTAAACTAATATTGTCACATTAAAGTGGAATGGAGGATTTCATCGAAGGAATCGCACTTAAGTAACATAGGAAGTTTTGGAGACCAACATCCTGCTTTATTGTCTGCAAAGGAGTAACATATTCACCTTATATGGTCAAATCAGGAATACATGATTTCTTGATACTCCTCCAACTTATGGATCCACCTCATAGGGTAAATGCATATCCTAAGGTTGACTTACCTTAATCACTACTCGACTTAAAATCCGAGTCTCTGTACCTCATGTGCATAAGACTATTCGTTGATTAAACCAATATATAATCCCTATTCCTTTTTAGGTATACGAGAATGTGATTAATAATAATCCAGTGCTCCTCACTTTGGTTAGACTGGAATATGCTAATCATGCCAACGACAAAGAAAATATCCGATCTTCTAAATAAAATAGCATACATGAAGTTACCCACCACATAAGTATAAGGTATATTCCTCGGCCTTTCTATCTGATCAGGTATCTTAGGACACTGATCCTTAGATAGACAAATCCCATGCCTGAAAAGGATAAAACCTTTCTTAAAATCTTACATGATAAATCTTGTGAGAACATCATCGATATACTGACTTTGGATAATCCCAACATCCTATTTTTTGGATCACACATAAACTTTATCTTAATGATGTGACTACCTTCCCTTAAGTCCTTTATATTGAACTGACTAACAAACATACCCTTATATTATACAATACACTTGCATCATTTTTTATTAGGCGAATAATATCCACGTAAAGTACTAAAAATACCACCATGGTTCCGTCATGTTTCTTACACACACAATTTCCTTTCGAGAATTAATAAAAACCCAGAGTTTTTATTTTTTGATTAGACTAGATTTTACAAGACCCTAACACTTGATTAAGTCCATAAATGGATCTCTTAAGATTACAAACCTTACTTTCTAATGCATTTGCTATAAATACCTCGGGTTGTATAATATAGATTCATTTGTTAAAACTACCATTCAAGAACCCGATCTTAATCTCCTTTTGCCAAATCTTGAGATCAAGATGAGCTATAATGGATAAAATAATTTGAATAGACTTCATCATGGCTTCCGATAAGAAGTTTTCCTCATATTCGATCCCATATTTTTGAGTAAACCTTTTCTTAGCAAGCCTTGCATTAAAGGTTTTCACCTTTCCATTCACCCATCTTTTCTTCTTATACATTTATTTTCACCCGATGGTTTTTTCCCATCCGATATGTCTTTAAGTTCCCAAACTTGATTCGAATATATAGAATCCATATCATTGTTAATAGCCTTTATATAAAAGCTAGTTGTCCTTATCTTGGACTGCCTCATCCTAGTTGTCTGGATCCTATTTGTGTTCCCCTAGGATGTCACCAAAGTGTTTACCCAAATACACTAATCTATGAGGATCATGTCTCTATGATGTGGCTCCTCTGGTGATCCCATCTAAGTGACACGTGTATCTTGATAAATGAAAATACTTCCACTGTAGTTAGGAAATGTATTAGCGATATCATGTTGTATTTTATCTTATATTGGTGGTCCATAAGCAATTATATGGTCTTTCCCTCTTAGCTCTTATGAGATAATTTTTCTCATGGGCTAGTGGTCTATCACACAATCTTCCTTTAAGTATCAATAATTTTTGCTAACAAATACTCTATGGTCCTGAGGATTATAAAACTGACCACCATTGGATCGTTTTGGGTAATCTACAATGAGACATACATATGTCCTTGATTCCAACTTCACCGGATCCTTCCTCAACACATGTGCTGGGCATTTTAGACTAGGCTTGCGCCTAGTCCATACTTCTTTGGAAGTCGTATAGACCAATTCAAAAGGAACTTAGTTTACTTAGTAGGTTGTTATCTATAAGGCAAAACCCTAATAGGAAACCCAATAAATCTGAATAACTCATAAAGGATCTAACTATGTCCAAAAGAGTAATATTCCTCCTTTTCCCTATATTTTTCTATGAACTATACGCTGGAGACAATTGGGATGTTATTCCCAACTCCTACATGTTATTCCTAAATTTTCCTAAGAGTTAGTCTCCTCCATGACTAGATCATAGAGATTGGATTAGTTTACCATGCCTACGCTCCATATCGACCTTATGCATTTTGAATTTATCGAAGGCTTCAGACTTGTGATAAATAATGTAAAGATACTGAAACCTCGAGTAGTTATCAATGAAAAGGTTGAAGTAATCGTAGCCATCTCTATCCCGAATAGTCATAGGTCCACAAAAATTAGAAAGAATGATTTCTAATTCATAGTTGGCTCTATGTTCCTTAGTCGTGAAAGGCCTCTTTGTCATTTTACCCTCTAAGAAGGATTTATATACTGAACGTTCCCCCATTTCCAATGAACTCAATTGTCCATTTAAAATCAAATTTTGAATTCTTCTTAGATTAATAAGACCTAAGCATGAGCTCCAAAGATACATTTGGTTCAACCTAAAAGGTTGTTTTCTTTTTAGATTATTTCCATTTAAGTTACTTATTTTAGTGTTAAGATGTAAGAGTGAGATAGGCCTTTTAATACAAAGTTCACTTTCCAATGCACTAGAACAAAATAAAGATTTGCTCTTTTTGATAACAATACCTTTGATCGGGCATAAATATTCCATATTTATCCCCTTAATTTCGGTATTTTTATGGTCCCGATCACTGTATTTATCCGAATTTATCTCATATTTGTGCTACTAACCTTTTTGGTGAGTATTTCTTGTTTCGTGTATTTATCTTATGCTTTATAGGAAAATCGTGCAATTGGATGGAAAAGAAAAGTCAAAATAGTGAAAAAAATTAGGGTAAAGGAAAATCATGGGCAAATCGCTAATTTTTTTTAGCAAAACTCAGAGGAGGAGTCAATAGAAAAATTAAAGAGCTTGAAGTCAAGAGAATACTGGAAGAAAGGAAACCTCAACCCAAGTTACGGTGAATAAGTTATGACCATTTGAAGTTGAGAAGAAATCCAGGGGGAAACTGCAATTAAGGAGAAAAAGAAAAAATTGAGATAGAGCCTCCGACCAAGCCAATTCGGTCAGCAAATTGATCTATCCTCATAGGTTCACCTGAAGGTTCAATTGGGCTATGGGTTCGATCTCAGGTAGGATTTTTTTATCTCTTCCTAGATTCATGATAAAGTAATTTGTGACTATTTAAACTACTTTGGATGAATTTTGGCACATGTTTTGAGTCATTAGATGTCAAATTAACCTAATTAGAGTCATAGTTAGGTAACCAATAATATAGAACTACTTGGAGAATGAGTTTTACATCTTTCATCATCAAATTAATCCAAGATCCATTCTTTTTTCAGTTTTTGTCAATTGGTGTGAATTCATTGCTTGAGATTTATTTCCTTCAAGTGAAATGAATCAAATATCCATTTAAAACCAATTTCAAAACCAAAATCAAATTTCCTGTAATACTAAGAACATAAAAACAATCTACTAATATTAACTTTATATCTTGACCAAAATTTAAATATAAATTTCATACTGTCACCTTCGTGTGATTGGCTATGAATAAAAACATTTCTCTCTCAATAAGCTCTCTGATTACTTTGAACCCCTGCAAAAAAAATGCAAATAAGATTAATGGTTATGAAATCTATGCACTAGGTAATGGTAGGTTGCACAATGAAACATGTTGCAATGACTAAGGAGAAATTACTATTTTCATTCTTCCTTTCTAATAAGATCAAACACAACCTTTTCCAATGTCCTGATCGTGTGCAGATATAACAATTGCCTTTACCCGCTACCTGAGGCTTAAAAGTAGTATTAATAATCTTAAGTTATGATTGAGAATTTCCCTTCTTCTTCTTCTTCTTTTTCTTCTTCTTCTTATTATTATTATTATTATTATTATTATTATTATTATTATTATTATTATTATTATTATTATTATTATTATTATTATTATTATTATTATTATTGAGTTATGATTGAGATATAACACTAGATTGAGATATAACACTAGGTATTATTATTATTATTATTATTATTATTATTATTATTATTATTATTATTATTATTATTATTATTATTATTATTATTATTATTATTATTATTATTATTATTATTATTATTATTATTATTATTATTATTGTTATTATTATTATTATTATTATTATTATTATTATTATTATTATCATTATTATTATTATTATTATCATTATTATTATCATTATTATTATTATTATCATTATCATTATTATTATTATTATTATTATTATTATTATTATTATTATTATTATTATTATTATTATTATTATTATTATTATTATTATTATTATTATTATTATTATTACCACCTTGCAAGACATAAGAATATAGGCCTTTCTTAGCAACCTGAACCTCACTCTTACGCTTGGTGATATTCTCCACAACTTGGAGTTCTTTAAGTAGGGTCAACAGAAAGTAGTTAAACTTATTCATAGAATAGTCGAGGAAAAAATATTTAAAGGAATCCAATAGTGATTATATCACGAAATCAAATTGGATTTCCCCATTAGTTTCAGATCCAATAACCTCCAGTTCTTCTAGTATGGACATTATATTAAGAACATGCTCAGCTATGGGAGTACCATCTAGATTGTTTGTTTTAACTAGCATTGCCATATCGTCCAACCTTACGACACGATTATGATCCTCAAATATGTCTCTGGGGTTCAAAATCATGTCTTAAGCGCTTGACATGTGATTATGTTTGTGTTGCAATACATTAGTGACATAATCCAATATGAAGCAATGAGCCATTTTATTAGACTTTTGCCACCTTCGATAAGCTCCAAATTCCTATTTAGATGCTCCCTCATCAGGATTGCCTGTGCAGATTTCAGCTAAATTAAATTTGTAGTCCTTAGCAGTTAGGAAAATATCTAGGTTTCTTTTCCAGTCTATATAGTTCATGCCAGTTAACTTGCTTTCCTTTAACATAGAAGGAAGTGGGCTGAATGTTTAGCCCATTTTGAAATATGAGAATCATAATTTGAAAATGTATGAATTTAAACATAAACATGTGAGAACTAACTTTGATTTAATTTTAATTTGGCATCCTTATACCCTCAATAAAAAAAATTCCATCGAGCATCTTAGTTCCCTTATGAAGTGAGATTTCTCATTGGGAGCTTAAATTATATCATTTTGAACCAGACATACTTTCGTCTTTCACTTATGTTCACTGAAAAGTTCAGGAAGCTTTTCTCCTATACAATAATAGTGATTCCACTAGGAAGGATATCATTATTTATTTTTAAGTGTAGACCACTGGCTCATTTCTTGATTTTGATGTTTCTCGTGAAGAACTCCCCCATTAGGTAATCGAACTCACTCATGTTCTATTTCAATGAATTATAACTTTAGAGTTTCAAGAGTATTGTTGCAATATAATTTCATCCGTTGGGGGACATAAAAGTAAACACAAGGAATTAATGACATTTCATTTATAAAACATCAATGGATATCGCAAGGTTTATCTTCAAACCCCTCTCCTGCTTAATATTTTAAAAATTAAGGGTTTTTTAAAACTATTTATTCAATTGTAATGTACCAATTAAATCCTTTGTAATTTCTAATTTACTTGTACAAACTAAATTTCCCGATCTTAATATTTTAATTATAAAAAAAAAAACCATTTTTAAAATTAAACAAAACTCAAAGATCACAATTTTATTTATGCCTCTAAATTAAATACCTGATTATTTTTATTTTAGAAAAACGAATAGATAAAATAGTTTTTCAAGAAAAATCATGATCTATGTTTGTCCAATAATAATAAACCATATTGTCCAAAAAATCTTGTGTTCCTATTAACTAATTTATCAACACACAAAATTATGCAATAAAAATATTTAAGAGACATGCAAGTATATATAGTTGCAAATAGAAATAAAGAGGAGTCAAAGTCCCTTTCTATTATAACAAAAACAACCTCCTTGACTAGACTCCTTGAAGATTATGGCCTCTTTGATGAATAGTCCTTATTGGAGAATAATTGCTGAAATAGAGTCCATGTAAACATCAACTAAATCAAAAATAAAAAAAATCCTCAGTGATTAGATACTACCCCCCGCCACTTGTGGACGCACATGGTCTAATTGCGGACACGACCTCGAACCCTGTAGTTGTGGCCCTTTTGTGGTTCTAGTTCAACTAATTTTCTTCCTTACTTATTGCGGACACCCTGATTTATAATAGGGGTGTGGCTCATTTTGTCCCACTCAATAAAATACCCTAAACCCTACCTCACAAAAATCCCATAGGTAAACTACCCCAAAGGGACTAAACCCCTACACATAAAACCTATAGGGGTAAATTTGCAATAAACAAAAATTTGCAAAAAGGCCTACAATATTTCCTTTGGACCTTATATCGATTGTCTAAAGGTCCCAAGGGCCTGCTACCGTTCGACTAGCCACAACGGGCATCCTAATCCATGTAATCTCATTTGTCCATGTGTCATATTATCCAAGATCAACGGTCTAGAACCTTCCATCGTTCGGTCAAAGTCCAGACCCAAACCCATATAATTATAGCTCCCCACCAACCTTCAAAAGGGCACTAAAACCCGATCTCAATAAAAAAAATTCATTTTATTTTCCCTGAGCGTTCGAGATCTTGATCTCATTCTAAAAAGCCACAAAAAAGTTTATACTTCATAGAAGTCACTTTCCATGTGAGATAGTTCATACTTTTAGAAAGTCGATCCAAGTCCTGAACGAGGTTCGTACTTCTGGAAAGTCACCTTTGAAAGAAAAATAGAGGCAAACCTCTATGCGCATACCACTAAAGTTGGCATTTTTGAATGAGGCTCTGCCTGGCTATGCAAAGCTCTTCCCACCTCAGGCACCTCAAGTAGGGACACTCCCCTAAGAAAAATTTCGTTCACTTTATAAAGGTAAGGAAACTTAGTCCAACTTTTGACTCAAACACCTTTATATATATTGTGATGAACTATCCATATCTATTTATTTCTTTTAACCCAACTCCCGTTCAGGAGACCGGGTATGTACTTTAAAATGTTTATATTTTAAAGCCTTTTTTAACCCAACATGTCTGTTAATTAACTTGACACGCTCATATGTTAAAACATGCTAATAAAATGCTACAACGACCGAATACAAACATTAAAACATACTTTTCAAAATCGTTATGAAGAAAATGTATATGAGATGAGTCAGTCCAAAACTTCACACAAGATAACGTCTAAAATCATATTACTCCTATCAATTCTTGAAACGAGCAAGCCCCGTGCCCATGATGGCACCCCAAATATATTTTCTCAATGCAGTACTTGTCAAACATCGATCTTTGATTAGACATACTTTTAGAATATAAATAAATAAATACAATGCAACACAAATGCTATATTAAGGACTAGGCTCCAAAAATATCGTACTATTGTGTATTCTATACCTGATATCCCATCACCTACACCCATAAATATGCCCAATTTGTTGGAACTACATAGACTTTGATGTAAGTATCCTTAGGTGCATAGGCTCTATATCGCACTAAACTCATGAAGCCCAAGCCCAATGATACATCCCTCAACATATTATTTCTTAGGGATGCAATCACACCCACTCCAAACTCCCTCAACTTCTACCTCTACTGCCATAGCCGAGGATATCTAAAACATAAAATACTCAATGTTACACCTTCAAACTAGCCTGAAGTTTTAACAACACCTTTGAGTTGGTGATCACCCCACAAGTGATGTATGTCTTTTTATGCAACTTTGGGTTGACTCTCATTCTGAATATTGACCTAAGCAACCCTCTTCCCACAGATGGATTCTCTCCCTCCCAAGCCAAGTTCCTTCACGTGCACACACATCATGTTAGAGCGTGTGAACAAATCGAACTAGGTAGGATTTTATCTTATGGATACACGAGTACGTAGGCGCACTACTGAGTACTTCTTAACAGCACAAGCCTCGATAATATGTCTCTCAGTATATTATCTCCGTAGAGATGTAATGATATCTCACCCCCTCCTATACGTTTCTAAACCAAAATAGATATCGAACTATCAAAGAGATCACTCATGCACCCTATAAAAATGTGAAA
This sequence comes from Sambucus nigra, assembly GCA_949130495.1. Lineage (NCBI taxonomy): Eukaryota > Viridiplantae > Streptophyta > Magnoliopsida > Dipsacales > Adoxaceae > Sambucus > Sambucus nigra. The sequence goes on along the minus strand of OX422210.1, from coordinate 350,980,353 downwards.
ATACATATACATATTAATAATAACCGAAATACATAAGATTTGATCCCATGTCTTCTTGGGTACGTAGGATCAATATCGAGTTGATAATATATCACTCAATATGTTGTGACAACAGAGATGCACCAATCTCTCATTAAACCTCTTAAGAGATATCAAAATATCTCAAAGTCGAGCTCTATCTCATAGATACATACTAACCGCCACCCATTACACAAGCATGGAGTCATGCACAAGAGCCCTTATTTACGTGTATCGGTTGAAGTGACATCCCTATACGTCTCACAGATACCATTTCATACCTAAGAACCTATCTATGTTTAAGGTATTCTTAACTTAAGGTATCTAAAACAATTCTAAAAATAACTAAAAAGTAATCAAATAATGTAAACACCGATAATAAGAATGTAATTAAGGAAGCATATAACCGCCTTCCTCACTCATAACCCGGTACCCAAATCCGCATAATAAGAATCTCTATATGAACCACAAACTTAAACATGCCTTAAGATTATCCCAAAAGAGAAAAAATGAATATTTTGGTTGTTTTTATATTAAACAAACTATTGACTCTGAACAACCGATAAAACAATTTATTGCACGGAACTCACTTAGGCCTAGGACCAAAACCAAGGGTGTGAGCCTCAAACTGGATATCGTGTTAAATATATTCTAAGGGAAAAGTATCACCGCTCTACTCACGTCAAGACGAAAACCCGATCTCAGGGGGACATGAAGGATCGGAAGACAGGTTCTCTAGGGAATCCACCGTCAAACGCACAAGTTCCCCCCTCGGGGGCATGCACATCGCCTCCGCCCTAGGCACGCAACACCATAGTGGCGACTCTGCTAGGGATAACAAAAGAGGAAAAATCTATCTTTATGCTTCGTTTTGAATGAAATTTATATCTCTTTCATGCATGACTACTTTATGCCATTTTTAATGGCCTCAGTTTTAGAGTCCCTTAAAATGTAAATACGTGCTTAGGTCCCCATGTACAACATTGTACATTTCTCCCGACATATAGTATGCGTGAAGGACCTTACGATAGAATAATCATTAAAGTATGTAAAATTACAGATATCCAATTTTGCATCACACACTACATAATCTTGATTTTCATATTTTTTAAAACCTATACCATCGAGCCCAAAAGAGGTTAACTGACAGGAATTATACCATAGAAAAGATGTTCCATTTGAAGAAAGGCTCGTATTTCAAAAAAATCACTTCTTCCTAAGGGAATTTTGTATTTTAGATAAATTTATTCCTTAACTGAAGTTTGTACTTTTGTGAATTATCTTCCCCGAAAGGCTAGTCGTCAATGAATTCTCACTCCTTTTTCCCACCAAAGAAAAGCATTTACTTCCACATCACATTTGAATTAAAACTAAATTAAATTAATAACCAAGAAAATAATAATCCATCATCCATATAAGATAAATAAAATCCTAACATAAACATAACTATCTCAAACGAACTGTGACACCCCGCCTAATTAACCCCGGGTGAACAGTCCTAAATTAAATTAGAACAGGTTTCTCAGTTGGTTCATTCTTAGCATCACTGTCGACTTTTAAATTACTAACCACCTAAGTGAGAAATTAGACTGGTGCCAAGTTTTTATCTTTCATTAATTTAATGAAATACTCATGCGGAAACAAAATAATTTAAACAATCACAATTAACTGAAATCAACCATTCACATCTAAATAATCGTACCGAATAAACCATCGGCTAAAATCCAGCAAAAGTAAAGACAGAAAATGATAAATCTCAAGAAGTCTGACATAAATACTAAATAAAGCTGTGAGCAACATGCTCGAGTAACTGATAGGAAATTTCTATACTAGAAATGAAGAATAATGAGGCGCCTATCAAACTCCCGCAACATCCACATATGCTGCATCAACGGATCCCTAAAATAAGTCAAGTCTGGCGTCCCTGTGGCCGGACACCTAAAAGGTTTTTAAAAATATTTATAGTAATGGTTAGAATCCAAAACATTTGGAACATATTTAGCAAATGATTAACTTGCAGTTATAAATATGTATGAATGCTCTTCATATTCTAGTTAGTGTCGCACTCCCTTGAGGACATCCTCGACCCTCCTCTAATGTGCACGACTAACGCCTTAATTAATTCCCCTAGTTATTTATCCCATAACTAGATAATCGATATAACCCCTTGCAACCACCCTACTTTAACCGAGTATGCAATAATTATGATTTCTAAGTTATTATCAACATTAACTTAATTAATCATTTCCCCTTTTAATTTCATATGACTTTCACACCCGTTATACACATAATATAATTCATGGTCTGTATTAAATTATCCGTATATAATTATTTATCTCATTATATATGTATAACCACATTACAACATTCCCACATATGTTGAAATAATAAATAATAAATGATCATAACTATCCTCCCGAGTAATAACTCACTGAATGTATATTCTCAAAAGTGCTATCCCACTGGGTGTATTCACATAACCTAGTTACCCCAAGTCAGGATCGCTCACTAACTTAGTTAATAACATAAATATTGGAGGCGATCATATTCCTTTCCCTGAAAGTGAGATGCCCCTCACCCATATAATGGACGCTATGACCTGGGGATATACTCGCACTACTCCTCAAGCTAGGGGATTCACCCTCTACGCGCAACCTCCCCTGATAGCACTAGAGTATATATTATAATAATATCTAGCCACTGATATTAATGCACACACCATATATATATATATACACATACATATACTATCAAACACCGTATATATATACACAATTAAAACAATCTCGGCTTTACCGTGTACTAAACCTGTAACACTAGCATATACGTCATAACTTGAGTATATGGTCCAACTCAGATTATTAATTAATTTGCACATTAATTAATTTAATTACTTTGGTATCGCTCAACCACTATACCGGGACTGGCCAAACTTGATCCGAAATTTAATATTTTGGAATATATTTCTCCAAAATTAACCACAATGTGTCACCCAAAAATTCCCTCCAAATCCCTAATACTTTCCCTCATAATTGTTAAGAATTCATGTCCTATATTTATTTCTTACTAAATAAAGTGTGGAAGAACAATTTTAAATAAATTTACCTTATATAATAAAAATAGCCGACCTGTAAAAAATCCTTGACCATCGATTGATCGATCGAGCAGGTCTTCGTCTTCTCCGAAGGCCTGTTTCTACCATGGACGAAAACCTTAAATGTCCAATTTCTTCTACAATCTAATCCAGGTCCTATCATCAATATAATACACCAAGAACGTCATAAGGTACGCCCATAAAGTCCCCAAACCCCGTTTAATTTCCGTTCTCTCCTATTTTCTGCATTGGGAAAAACTCGGGTTATTCGTTAATTACGTCTCAACACCAAATTACCATCTCAAATTTGTTCATAATTCATCTGGGATTTCACATCAGACTAGTACATATCAATCTCAAATTATATAATGAATCTCCACAACAATTTCTAATGAGAAAATTTATTTACAAAAACCCCATTTTTGTACCCTCTTTACCCCAAAACGAATTTTGGTTCCCACTTCACACAAATATGAATTGTAATACAAATAAATGCTACAGCAAGTTAACCACTTGACTTATGGTTTCGCAGGGTCTGATCCAGAGTTGTGATTCTCAAGGTTGATGATGAAATCCCCTTTGGTTCTTGCCTTTGTCTCCCAAATTGGTTCCCAGTGCTAGGGTACTCTCTCCAACTTTGGGTTTTCCATAGTGTAATCTGCCATTCCCCTTTTCCTTTAATTAAGTAATTAGTCTTAATCCCATTTTAGCCTAATGGGCCAAGCCCAAGTGACCCATATAACCCCGTGTGGGCTCGGCTATGCCTAAAAACGTCACGAGACCTATTTAGTACCCCGGGTACTCTATTCCGACTATCTTAGCCCTTTTGGACTCAACCGCGCACGCAGAATTTGCATCCAGATAAGTTTATAAAATTTCTTATCTCCCACCTAACGTAGTATGGAATCGACTCCCGATTGAGATAAGTAAACCCCACGTCATTAATACTCTTAAGACGTAAATAAATATTACTATTTACCTAGTAAATTAATTTCCCACAAATATTAACCAATTATTCTCCCGATTAATATTTATATAAAAATTCCATAATTAATTCCATTAAATTATGACACACTAGTAATTTAATTTTTTTTCGAATTAATTAACTATTAAATGCATAAAATTACGGGGTATTACATACTTCCCCCCTTTACAAAGGAATTTCATCCCCGAAATTAGGTCGTACCTGTGGTGAATAGCTCTGGATATTGTTCCCTCATATCCTCCTCTCGCTCCCAGGTAGACTCGTCAACGTTGTGATGACCCCACTGTACTCTAACTAGTGGAACAACCTTGGATCGCAGCTTGCACTCACTACGGTCCAGAATAGCCACCGATCTCTCGTCATACAAGATGTCTGGCTGTAAATCAATTTCCTCGAGTGGAATGTGCCAGAAGTCCCTCCCGCTCCTTCAATATTTCTTCAGCGATGCCACATGGAACACGTCGTGTTTCCGCTGAAGATGTTCTGTCAATCCTAGTCTCTATTGGTCCCACCCTCTGAATAATAGGTAAGGGTCCTACGTACCTCGATTCTAATTTACCCTTCTTCCCAAACCTCATCACCCATTTCATAGGGGACACCCAAACTAATACCCGATCCTCAACCTCTAACTCCACATGTCTTCGCGAAGCATCAACATAACTCTTCTGCCTATCCTGAGCTATCCGAATTCGCCCTCAAATCAAATCTATCTTGTCAGACGTCTTATGGACAATCTCCAGCCCCAATAACTTGTTGTCCCCCACCTCTAACCAATAGGCGGATGAACAACAAGGTCTCCCATATAAAACCTCGAACGGTGCCATACCAATCGTGAATTGGTAAGAGTTGTTATACGCAAACTCTACCAAAGGAAGATATCTCTCCCATCCTCCCCCAAAGTCTAAAATGCACATCCAGAACATGTCCTCTAGCATCTGATTTACCATCTCAGTCTGCCCGTCGGTCTGTGGATGATAGGTTGTACTCAAACGTGGCTCTGTGCCCATGGCCTCCTGAAAGCTCTGCTAAAAATGGGCCACAAAAACTTTGTCTCCGTCAGACATAATATTTATCGGCACCCCGTATAGCTTAATAACCTCCGCAATGAATAGCTGCACATAATGCATCGTCTCAAAGTCTGTGCGAACCGACAAGAAGTGGGACACCTTGGTCACACAAGCCATAATGACCCATATGGAGTCGTGAACCCTATGCGATATAGGTAAACCTGTAATGAAGTCCATGGAGATGCTCTCCCACTTCACACGGGAATATCTAGTGGTTGTAGAATCCCTGGAGGTCTCTGATGATCCACTTTCACGAGCCGACACGTAGTACATTTCGAGATAAACTCATCTATGTCCCGTTTCATTCCTGCCCACTAATATTGCCTCCTCGTATCCTCTTACATTTTATCCCCGTCGGGATATACTGCAAATCTCAAACCATGGGACTCTGTCATAACTGCGAGCCTGAACTACTCATCCTCTAGCACAATTAACCTCCGATTTAGGCGTAGGCCTCCTTTCGAACTGAACGAGTAACCCTCTGTTCCCTCAGCTAATAACTGGCATACCCTATCCTGGAAGATTTGGTCCTCCGCTTGAGCACTCACAACTCGCATAATGATCTACGGTGTGATGGATAATGATGATATGTAAGCCCTGGATACATCATCCTTATATCGAAGCTTTATCCACTTCGCTTTCCAGACCTTTGGTATTTCCCCAGTCGGTCTCCGGCTCAATGCGTTTGCCACCACATTAGCCTTACCAGGATGATACTGAATATCAAACTTTTAGTCTTTCACGAATTCTAGACACCTCCTCTATATCATATTCAGATCCTTCTATATGAAGAGATACTGAAGTGACTTATGGTCCATGAAGAAGGTGAACTGCTCTCCCAATAGATAATGTCTCCATATCCTCAAAGAAAAAACAACTGTGGCTAGCGCTAGGTTGTGACTGGGGTAATTCCTCTCGTGGGGCTTTAGCTTTCTGGACGCATAAGCTATAGCCCTCTCCTCTTGCTGAAGCACACCCCCAAATCCTTGTAAGTATGCATCGGTGTAAATCCGATACTCTATTCCTCCCCTCGATAAAGCAAGTACGGGTGCAAATGTCAACTTGTCATTCAGCTCATTGAAAGATAATTGATAATCATCACTCCAAATAAAAGGCACCTCCTTCTGAGTCAAATTCATCAAAGGGCTCGTAATTTTTTAGAATCCCTTAATGAACCGCCTGTAATAACCTACCAATCCTAGAAAGCTATGAACCTCGGTCGGTATCGTGGGATGCCCCCACTCCCTCACCGCCGGCACCTTACTCGGATCCATATCAATACGCTGGTCTGACACCACATAACCAAAAAACTATACCTCCCGCAGCCAAAATCCACACTTCTCGAACTTGGCATAAAGCTGGTGATCCTGCCGCATTGGTAGAACCATACGCAGATGCTCTGCGTGTTCCCCCTCAGTGCGCGAGTAGATCAGAATGTCATCAATGAACACGATGACAAAATGGTCGAGATACTCTCTGGAAACCCTATTCATGAGATCCATGAACACTGTTGGTGCATTGGTGAACCCGAATGGCATCACCCTGAACTCATAAGATCCATACCATGATAGGAAAGCGATCTTAGGAACATCCTCCTCTCGGATACGCAACTAATGATACCCTAACCTCAAATTGATCTTGGAGAAGTAAGACGACCCCGTCAATTGGTCAAATAAATCATCAATCCTAGATAATGGATACTTATTCCGTATTGTCACCTTATTATGCTCCCTATAGTCCACGCACAACCGAAGTTAGCCATCCCACTTCTTTACAAACAACATCGGTGCACCCCATGACGATGTACTCCACCGAATGAAACCTCGACCCAGAAGTTGCTGAATCTTCTCTCTTAGTTCACGCATCTCTTAAGGGGAATGCAGTAAGGTGCTTGAGCAATCGGCCTCGTCCCCAGTTATAAATTGATTACAAACTTGATTTCCCTACTAGGTGGCAACCCTAGTATTTCCTGGAGCACATCCTCGAAGTCCCTCACTATCATAATCGAATCCAACGGAACTACCACCTCCTGTGAGGTCTCCTCCTCGATATAATACAAGTGTGTGTGCGACCCTCCGTCAGGTAGAGGCATCGCTATTAGGAACATCTCCTGTCCCGGAATGGAGAATACGATTATCCTCTCGTAACAATCTACTGTCGCTCGATATCCTGCCAACCAATCTATACCCAGGATGACATCGTACCCCTCCATATCTAACACTAAGAGGTCCTCCACTAAACTAAGTCTCCCAATCAAAATGTCCACCCCTTGACACATCGAGTCAATCAATGCCCCGCTGCCTACTGGCGACTCTACACATATACGGAGACTACCCGTGGTCTCTAGTAACCCAGCTAGTTTAGCAATCTAGATTTAATGAATGAATGAGATGCTCTTGTATCAAAAAGTATCTTACCCTCATGACCATGGATAAGAAACATACCCTCAACCACTGGCGGTACCTGATGTGCTGAAGGATTGGGAACATCCCGAACGTTATAAACACGCCCATAATGCATTTTCCCCTACTGCTATGGGGATGGTGGATTCGGTGCTGTTGGCGGTATCTGTCCCTGCTGCCCCTATTGGGCACCATGCTACTGGACTATGCCCCTCTACAGGCACTCCCTCTTGAAGTGTCCTATCTTCCCACAAATAAAATAGCATCTCTGATCGTATCCCTATTGTTGGCCTTATTGGCCTAACGTGACTGGCCTTGCTGGCCTCCCCCATTGTTCCCTTGGCCCTAACAACGCTAAGGAACCTGCTGCTGTTGATTTGGGCCCAACTGACCCTGCCTAAATCCCTGTTCTCCCGATCGGAACCCACCAGGCTTAAATTTCTTAGCCTGATTCCCTTGCTTACTGCTAGTCTGCTGCAGAGTACCACTTATGTCACCACTAACAACTGCCTTGCTCTGTTGGCTCAGCTCCCCTACCCTCTTTCTCCCCTTCGCATAGAAGCGATGATCCTAGCAATGTACAAGAGAAGCATTGATGACATCTATATACGTCACCAACGCCGGATTACCAATCAAATGCTACCTGATCCTCCAGGCCAGGCCATCCATGAACCTCGACTTCTTTCGCTCCTCGTCGCTCACCTCATTTGGAATAAAGTTTGCCAAACGGGTGAACTCCTCCTCATAATCCTCCACTGAACGGTCACCATGAACTAACTCACTAAACTTCTTCCTCATTTCTTCCTCTACCGCTGGTGGAAAGTATTTTTTTGTCAAACCGCACCCAGAACTCGTATATCGTCATCAAATCTCTCTTCTCAGTGGTGGTAACTGACTCCCACCACTGTAAGGATGCCCCCAACAGACGGATGGTAGAAAGCATCTGTTTCTGCACATCGGTACACTCCAGCATGCGCAGGTGTCACTGAATATTTTTCTTCCAATCACAGGACTCTATTACATCGGTGCTACCACGTAACTCTAGTGCGTGACCCTTCTGAAAGGTCTCCCTAACTCGCTGCCAAGAAGGTGGTCCCACTGGAGGCAGGGCCTGGGGATGTGGAAAATGGGCTGCCATAGCTCGCATCGCTGTCTCAACTGCCTGGTCAACTATCACTGCCACCTGAGTAGTGGAGATCAACACGGGTGGGGGTGGGGGTGGCGGTACCTATGGCTGCTGATGACTCTCCCTTAACTCATCCCTAGCCTCATCCCTCTCCGCTCTCTGTCTCATCGGTGGCATCTGAAAATAGATCGAATCGTATAAGTACGTAATTTATACAAAAATCTAATAGCAGAAAAATGATATCTCAAAAGCGGAAAATGAATCAACAATCCTAATAATAGGCCTCTATAACAACCGAACGCTATGCTAAAACGTAATAATCCACACAGAACCTAAGGACACAAGAACTTGATGCTCTGATACGATTTGTGACACCTCGCCTAATTAACCTCGAGTGATCACTCCTAAATTAAATTAGAACAGATTTCTCAGTTGGTTCATTCTTAGCATCACTGTCGACTTTTAAATTACTAACCACCTAAGTGAGAAATTATACCGGTGTCAAGTTTTTATCTTTCATTAATTAAATGAAATACTGATGGGGAAACAAAATAATTTAAACAATCACAATTAACTGAAATCAACCATTCACATCTAAATAATCTGACCGAATAAACCATTGGCTAAAATCCAACAAAAGTAAAGAGAGAATGATAAATCTTAATAAGTCTGACATAAATACTAAATAAAGCTGTGAGCAACATGCTCGAGTAACTGATAGGAAATTTATATACTATAAATGAAAAATAATGAGGCGCCTATCAAAATCTCGCAACATCCACATATGTTGTAGCAACGGATCCCTGTAATGAGTCAAGTTTGGCGTTCCTGTGGCCGGACACCTAAAAGGTTTTTAAAAATATTTATAGCAAGGGTTAGAAACCAAAACATTTGGAAAATATTTAGAAAATGATTAACTCGCATTTATAAATATGTATGCATGCTCTTCATATTTTAGTTGGTGTCGCACTCCCTTGAAGACATCCTCACCCCTCTTCTAATGTGCACGACTAACGCCTTAATTAATTCCCCGACTAACACATGTTATACACATAATATAATTCACGGCATGTATTAAATTACCCGTATATAATTACTTATCTCACTATATACGTATAACCACATTACAACATTCGCACATATGTTGAAATAATAAATAATAAATAATCCTAACCATCCTCCCGAGTAATAACTCACTGAATATATATTCTCTAAAGTGCTATCCCACAAGGTGTATTCACATAACCTAGTTACCCCAAGTCAGGATCACTCACTAACTTGGTTAATAACATAAATATTGGAGGCGGTCATATTCCTTTCATGAAAGTGAGATTCCCCTCACCCATATAATGGATGCTATGACCTGGGGATCAATATAATCGCCCTACTCCTCAAGCTAGGGGATTCACCCTCTATGCGCAACCTCCCCTGATAACACTAGAGTATATATTATAATAATATCTAGCCACTGATATTAATGCCCAAACCATATATATATATACTATCGCACACTGTATATATATATATATATACACAATTAAAACAATCCCGTCTTTACTGTGTACTAAACCTGTAACACTAACCTATACGTCATAACTTGAGTTTATGGTCCAACTGAGATCATTAATCAATTTTCACATTAATTAATTTAATTACTTTGGTATCACTCAACCACTATACCCGGACTCGCCCACTTGATCCGAAATTTAATATTTTTGAATATATTTCTCCAAAATTAATGACAATGTGTCACCCAGAAATTCCATCCAAATCCCAATTACTTTCCCTCATAATTGTTAAGAATTTATGTCATATATTTATTTCTTACAAATAAATCGTGGTAAAAGAATTTTAAATAAATTTCCCTTATATAATAAAACTGGTCGACCTGTCAAAAATCCTCGACCATCGATCGATCGATCCCAGCCATCGATCGATCGATCGAGCAGGTCTTCGTCTTCTCCGAAGGACTGTTTCTGCTATGGACGAAAATCTTAAATGTTCAATTTCTTCTAGAGTCTAATTCAGGTCATATCATCAGTATAATACACCAAGAACAATATAAGGAACCCCCATAAAGTCCCCAAACCCCGTATAATTTCCGTTCTCTCCTATTTTATGCATTGGGAAAAACCCTGGTTATTCGTTAATTACGTCTTAGCACCAAATTACCTTCTCAAATTCGTTCATAATTCGTATGGGTTTTCACATTTGTCCAGTACATATAATTCTCAGATTATATAATGAAATTCTACAATAATTTCTAATCCGAAGATTTATTTACAAAACCCCCATTTTTGTACTGTCTTTACCCCAAAACGAATTTTGGTTCCCACTTCACACAAATATGAATTGTAATACAAATAAATTATACAGGAAGTTAACCATTTGCCTTATGGTTTCGTAGGGTCTGATCCGGAGTTGTGATTCTCAAGGTTGATGATGAAACCCCCTTTGGTTCTTGCCTTTGTCTCCCAAATTGGTTCCCAGTGCCTTTAACTGCTCCTTAGGGTACTTTCTCCAACTTTGGGATTTCCACAGTGTAATCTGCCATTCCTCTTTTTCCTTTAATTAAGTAATTAGACCTAATCTCGTTTTTAACCTAATGGGCCAATCCCAAGTGACACAAATGCCCCCGTGTGGGCCCGGCTATGCCTAAAAACCTCCCGAGACCTATTTACTACCCCGAGTACTCTATTCCGACTATTTTGGCCCTTCCGAACTAAACCATGCACTCATAATTTGCATCCGAATAAGTTTATAAAATTTCTTATCCCCCACCTAACTTAGTCTGGAACCGACTCTCGATTGAGATAAGTAAACCCCACGTCATTAATACCTTTAAGACGTTATTAAATATTACTATTTACGTAGTAATTTAATTTCCCATAAATATTAACCAATTATTCTCCCGATTAATATTTATATAAAAATTACATAATTAATTCCATTAAATTACGATGCACTAGTAATTTAAATTTTTCCCAAATTAATTAACTATTAAATGCATAAAATTAAGGGGTGTTACACTAAAATATGCTATAGGCTTATGCCCATATAATAATCCAAAGGTGAAAGACTGAAGTAGAGTAGCAACCTAACCTCGAATTAACAATCTGATCTCTGGTAAGAAAAGTAAGACTTCAAGGCTGATATCTCGTCAAGCACACCTGGGGGGAGAAAATATTAATAATTTGGGTCAGTTCCCTAGAGTTATAGGAATTAACATACCCAAACTAAGAATCCCCATCGGCAGTCACATATGTTAACTATCTCACTTCTCATCCAAATGCAATAATACATGTATAACCTCCCAAGTCCCAAATGTAATAATTGACAACTTTGCCAATTAAATTAAAGTACATCTAGCATAATCCACATGTTGAACTGTAATTGTCTACACCCATGTCATCACTTCCCAAAGTACCCCATTCATGTTACTAAGAAAAGTGACATAAACATCTATTATGCATACTACGTAGTATTAGGTTTGTCGTTTATTCTCTACATCATTTGACTAATGAAATAATGATTTTTAATTTATATAATTATATATATTTCTTTACATATATGCGACACTTACAGACATCTACCAGTAGTCTGTCATTCGTGATCTATTGGTAAGTCCGAAGGAGTCCCTTATCCAAATCAAACATCTCAAAACACACACAAGTAAGGCGGTCCCTATGCAGTACACCATTACACGACCCATAACCAGCTGTGTTAATGGATCCCAGCATGTACACCTACGTCTCATAAGTAGCGCTTTTATGTAGTACCTAAAATAATGACCTACACAATGCCTAGTCCAGTTGTGCTGATGTATGCTATTGTCTTGAAACACGCGCAACCCCAACCGATAGGATTGTCACCGAACATAGGTATGTTTACATAAATAAATAATTGCATATTATCATCACACAATACGTATAGGTAATTACTTTATAATTACCTAAGATGTCCCATATATTCATCCCACGTTAATAATTAACTAACCAAGTATCTTATTCCTTTAATAATAGGATGTAACCATCACAATTAATTATAAGTCCCCCATTTAATATTAGTGCCACAATTTTTTTTTATAAAATCATCATTCATCCAAACATCCTCCCACTAACTCATATAGGTTCCTAAAATCCCTCGAATCCATCCCCGGCTCTAGCCTAACCTGCCAGAAGCGCTGAATTGATTCGCCGGGCCGAATCGATTTGGATCTTGGCAGAAGCCAAGATCTGCTAAGGTTCTTAATACTAACATCCTTATTTCCACACCAATTCCCATTCTAATGGTTTATATAATTATAATATCATAAGAATAGGTCCTCCCATGACTTAGTACTTAATCTAGTATGGTTAACTACACAAATTGCCAAAAATCCATTCCCCAAAACTCATAATTTACAACAACTGTCATGTCTATTAAAACCATATTCTTCACCTCTTAATCCCTTTAGATTCAAAGAAGATTTTCGCATTATACAAGGATCATGATAATCATGAATTGTTGATCCTAAAACATGGTTTCCATTGTACTACATATATACCGAGACTTCCAATCAGTTCAAGAACCTAAAGCATGAATTCTATCATCCAATTCAACATTTCAATAATCCTGGGTTTAAACCACAAAGTTCAGACTAATTTCCTCTACATACATGAGAGTAAATCTTATCATTCAATCACCAAATATAATACTGAAACCCAAAAATTATATGGGAGATTACTACAATGAATTAAGAAATACATTGGATAATAATTTAAGTAAGAAAATTCTTGCCTGTTATGGATGATTAGGTGTTTACCCTGGAATCCTTAGCCTCCTCTTCTCTCTCGCCTTTGGTCTCCTTTATCTAGAGATGTGATTGCTAGGTTTAGGTTTTATTAACTATTAAGATCTTCTTAACCTCCCGCATTTACTTATATTACTCCCAATCCCGATTTAGGCCTAAATTCCATTTTGAATCACTAAATGGGCCCGAACCCATAATTGAAATAACCTAATAACCTCCGAAATGATATACCTATACATTGGGATCATTTTTAGAGGTCTAAAACACTTCAACGAGTTCCCAAACCTCCCGAAACATACCCAGATTATTTTTATTCAACATATACATTTTTCAATTGTTTTGCACATCCTATATTAATTATTCACTAAACGTGCAATTATTTTCTACGAAAATTATTTAACATGCAGAGTTAAATTCACATAACATGAAATAATAATTAATTTATTTATTCACAAATTAATTAATTAATTAAATCCAACCGATTTAATTTAATTCCTACCCATTTTATTTTATTCTAAATATATGGAGTATTACATTTTCCCCCCTAATAACGAAATTCCATCCTCGAAATTCGAAATGTACCAGTCTAGAAGAGTTCCAAATATTTTTGTCGCATGTTGTCCTCATTCTACCAAGTCGACTAATCCTCCTTATGATGTCCCCAGTGCACAGGCACTAATAGAGCAACCTTAGATCGATGTTAGCTCTCCCTACGGTCCAGAATGGCTATGGGTATCTCCTCATAGGCGGCGTCAGGCTATAGTTCTATCTCATCAATATCGATATGGTAGTAAGAAATCTCGTTCCTAAGGAACCTCCACAATATAGATACGTGAAAGACATCATGCATCCACTACAAGTGGTTATGTAGTCCCAATCGATACGCTACATGACCAATCCTCTCAATGATATGGAATGATCCCACATATCAGGGAGACAATTTCCCTTTCTTCCCAAATCTCACTACTCCATTCATGGGAGACACTTTAATCAACACCTAATCCTCGACATTTAAATCTAAGTGCATCCAACCGATATCCACGTTAATTTTTTGCCTATCCTAGATAATCCAAATCCCGGTTCAAACAATCTCTACTTTCTTCGAGTGGTTCTGAATGAACTCTGACCCAAGTAATTTTTTCTCCCCCACCTCCAACCAAAATGAGTGTGAACGGAAAGATCTCCCATATAATGCCCAAAATGGTGATATCCCAATAGTGAACTAGTAGTTATTATTGTACGCAAACTCCATTAAGGTAAAGTACTATTCTTAACTCTTTTTAAAGTCTAAGATGCACATCTACAGCGTATCTTTCAAATTAAATTCACCCTCTTCGTCTTCCCGTCGGTCTAAAGTTGGGACGAGTACTTAACCTCAAATCTACCCTTAAGTCCTACTCAAAGCTCTTCCAAAAGTGGCACACAAATGTCTTGTCCAAATCCTACACAATGTTGAGCGGTACCCCATGAAATTTCACAGTCTTTGTGAGGACAAGCCTAGCGTACTGCTTTGATATGTAGTCTGTTCAGACTGGTAAAAAGTGAGCTATTTTGGTCAATCAGTCCATGATCACCCAAATAGAATTGTGCCCCTGTTGTGATGTAGGTAACCAGATGAAGAAATCCATTGAAAGCTCTCCCACTTCCACATCAAAATCTATAGAGCTTGTAGCACACCTACGGGATGTTGATGGTCCACCTTCACTAACTGGCACGTGGTCCACTTGGACACAAAGACTCTTATGTACTTCTTCATGCCATCCCACCAATACTGACGTCACATATATTGGTATATCTTATCCCCATGGGGTGTATAGTAAATCGAGAACTGTGAGGCTCTACCATAATAACTTGCCTCAATTTCTCATCATTTGGGATGACTAATCTGCCCCGAAATATAAATTCCCCATCTAACCCAATCGAGTAGTGCACTTACCCCTCGGATAATAATTTCTTAACCTTCTCCTAACAAAGATGGTCTCCTGCATGTGCCCTCATGACTCGAATAATGATCTCGGGTGTGATGGTGAGAACTACCATAAAAACATGAGTCAACTCGTCATCACCACAAAGAAAATTTTATTTTGGCTTCAACACTATCGATAGCTCCAGAATCGGCTTGCGTCTTAAAGCATCCGCCACAACATTTTCCTTCACAGGGTGAACTAAATGTCGAACTCATAATACTTCATAAACTCTAGCCAGCTCCTTTACCTTAAGTTTAACTCTCACTGCATGAACAAGTATTTTAGGCTCTTATGGTTTGTGAATAGCCATAGTTTCTCCCCTAGGAGGTAATATCTCCATATATGTAAGGAAAATACCAAGGTTGCTAACTCCAAGTCATGGGTTGGGTAATGGCCCTTATTAGGCTTTAGAGTTAGTGAAGCATAAGCTATTAGCCTCTCCTCCTAAATTAACATCCCTCCAAGTCCCTGCAAAGACATATTTATTAAGACCTTATAAATATTTATTAAGACCTTATAATCTATCCTAGGCTGAGGCAATGCAAGTATTGGTGCTGTTGTCAATTAAGCCTTTAGTTTATCAAATACTTATTGACACACATACTCTCACATGAATGGAACATTCTTGATCGTCAAGTTTATAAGGGGCTAGACTATCTTCGAGAACCCAAGAATGAACCGACGATAATACCCGGACAATCTTAAAAACTGCACATCTCTGTGGGTGTAGTGGGTTATCCCCATTCCATCACTACAGACACCTCCCTCGGGTCCATTGAAATACCATTCCCAGATACAACGTGGTCTCGCAAGATAAAACCACATTTCTTGAACTTATCATAAAAATAATGGTCTCGTAATGATTGTAAGATTACCCAGAAATGTTGTGCATGCTCTTCCACCATCCTAAATAAATCAGTATATCATCAATAAACACAATGACAAACTAATCTGAATACCTGATTCATCAAGTCCACAAATACTATCAGTGTGTTGGTCAACTCAAAGAGAATAATTAAAAACTCATTTGACCCGCATTTCATTAGAAATGTCATCTTTGAGATATCCTTCTCTCGAACCGTCTGCTAATGATAACCCAGTCTCAAATCGATCTTAGAAAAATACACAACCCCTCTCATATCGTCAAACAAATCATCATTACAGGGAAAAAGATATTTATTTTATATGGTGACCTTATTTAACTCACTTCAGTCGATAGAAAGCCCTAATGATCCGTCCTTATTCTTGATAAACAAAACTGGAGCACACCCATGACAAAGTACTGCTTCGAATAAATCCCTCTCCGAGTAATTCCTCAGTTTGGTTCTGAAGCTCCCTCATCTCTAGAGGAACCATCCGATATAGTGTACGGGCAATAGGTCTCGTGCCCAAAATCAGATCAATCACAAAGTATATCTCTCGACTAGGCGACAACCCTGGTAACTCCCCAAATACATTAGTAAACACACTAACTATCGAGATGTAATCTAGTGATACTATAACCTTTAAATAAGTCTCCTCCGCAATATAATATAAGTGCGTGCTCGAACCACCCTCAGGGTACGACATCATAACCATGTACATCTCCTTCCCCAGGATGGTGAAGACGATGGACCAACAGTAACAATCAACACAAGCTCCGTACGTAGCTAGCCAATCCATCCCTACAATCACATCATACTCAGACATATCTAATAATAGTAAGTTTCTCATAAACATAAGCCTCCCAATCTCGACCCATATACTTCTGCATACTGAATGTATGGGTTCCCCTTTACTTGTGCGTGAATCTATATGAAGTATAATATTGGAAGAAAAATATATCATCCACGACTCTCATGAAAAGCTAGTGCTAACAAATGAATGAGATGCACCAATGTCAAATCAGATTCAACCTATATAGCGAGAGATAGGGAACATACCCTCGATTTCCTGAACTTGAACCGATCCCTCAGCCGGTGCAATGGGATATTCTCTTTAGTACTGTAACTTTGATAGTTGTCCCTGAGGTGGGGTAGATAGAGTTAGTAAATCTGAAACTACAATCCCTGGGGAGGGTAACTACTCACATTGCCCCAGTGGCACCAGATACGCTCGTTGTCCGCCATGCTCCTGCAGCCCCTGATTACACTAAGGGCATAGCCTCGACATATGACCCCTCTAACCAGAAGTGTAATAATTCCCATGAAACATCCATATCTCTAGCTTCTATTGGGATCTACCCTATTGTCCTCATCCCTATTATCCCCTCTACTATTAGCCCTTATGGCACTCTCCATGTCCCTACTAACCCTGGCCCGACTGGCCCTATCTGTTCTGATCATCGAAACCTCAAAATCTATTTTGCTAATCAGTAGACCGTGGACCCCTAAATTGCTGGCCCCTGACTGCTGCCCTTATTTGTCTTGCCCTACGGGTTCGACTTCTCAGAGCCCTGTCTCTTCTCCTCTTTGTTCTTATGGAATTCCCTATGATCCTGACAATGAAATAAAGCATCATTCACCATAAGATTATAAGTAGTGAAAGTCATATTTCCCAGTAATGACGTCCTGATGTGTCAGGCTATCCCCAACATGAATTTTTCCATCTTTTTCTCCTCAGTGTCTACCTTGAATCCAATAAAATAGGACAGTGCACTAAGCCCTTCCTCATACTATGTTATGGTGCGACCTTCTTACATAAGGTTCATATATTTTCACCTCGTCTTGGACTTCATCAATGGTGGGAGGTATTTCCCCTCAAACCTTCCTCAATAATCATCAACCATCAGACTATCTCTCTCCTCTAAGGTGGTGACAAACTCGCACTAATGTAAAGTGTCCCCAACCAGCGGCATACACTCTACCATCCGCAAGTGACACCGAATATTCTTCATCCACTAGCTAGCTACTAGAATATAAAAACTTCTTGCAAACTCTGCTGGGTGGCCCTTAGTGAAGGACTCCTTAGATCTATCCCATTCTATCCCAGGTGCCTGCATTGGTAGCATCACTTGCTGCGTGGGTAGTGGATATGGCTACTGCGACTGCGGTGCCTAAAAATGCTGAAGCATAATGACCATCACTGTGAAGACTGGCTAAGTCATGATAGTGGCAATATCTACTGGGCCAATCACAGGTGGGGAGGTTGTGGGTGCTCCTGCGGCTCCTGCTGAGCCTCCTCATTTGTAGGTGGTGAAAAAACACGTCGAGATTTGCCTCTCCTACTGTTTTCCATATGAAAGCAAACAAGGTTCCTATTAGTACAGATCACAATAATAAAATGATTCCTAGTCATAAGCTCTAGATATCAAAGAACTCAACGGATAACATAGTGAAAGAAACACAAATTTTAAGGAGACCAGATTCTGAATGCTTTGATACCAACTCTGACAACATCCATTTTCTCACGTAAAGTTTGGCCAGACACAATATGCCGAAGATGGGGCTTAGTTACCAATTTATATCATCATCAATATCAAATGAAAATATAGCGTTTATTTTTTAACCACATTCGAATTGAAACTGAATTAAATTAATAACCAGGAATATAATAATCCATTAACCACATAAGATAAATAAAATCCAAACATAAATATAACTATCTCAAACCAATTGAAATAAAATATACTCCGGCTTATGCCCATATAATAATCCAAAAGTAAAAGACTTAAGTAAAGTAGCAACCTAAACTAGAATCAAAGATCTAATATTTGGTAAGCAAAGTGAGACTGCAAGGAAGATATCTCGTCAGTCCTGCTATTTCTCTCTAGGCGCACCTGGGGGGAGAAAATATTTATAATTTGGGTCAGCGCTCAACAGTTACAAGAATTAACATACTAAAATTAAAGTGCAATAATACAGTTAATTCAAAGTAAGCATCCCCATCAACACTCACATACGTTAAGTGTCTCACCCCCATCAAAGTGCAATATTAAACGTATATCCCCCCAAGTCTCAAAGGTAATAACTGATAATTATGACAATTAAATTAAATTACATCTAGCATAATCCACGTACGAAACTTTAATTGTCTACACCCATTTTACCAATTCCCAAAGTACCCTAGTGATGCTGCTCATAAAAGTGACATAAACATATATTATGCATACTACGTAGTATATGGTCTATCATTTATTGTCTACATCATTAAACTAATGAATTAATCTCTTTTAATTTATATGATTGTATATATGTGCTTAAATATATACGACACCTAAAGTTATCTACTAGTAGTGTCCCGTTCATGCTCTATCGGTATGTTCCCTATCGGTATATTCCCTTATCCCAACATTGATAATGGATTCCAACATCTAAACCTACATCTCGTAACTTGTTCTACTACGTAGTACCTAAAATAATGACCTACATAAAACCTAGCCCACCTGTGCGACATGTGCTACGGTCTTGAAACACATGTAACCCCAACTGATTGGACCCTCCACGAATATAGGTATGTTTACACAAGTAAATAATTGCATACTATCATCACACAATACGTATAGGTAACTATTATATAAACCCATAAGATGTCCCATATATTCATTCATAATTCATCCCACATTTATAATTAATCCACTGGTTATTTTATTCCGTTAATAATATGACGTAACCATCTCAGTTATTTATAGGTCCCCTAGTTAACATTAGTGACACAAAAGATTTTTTTTTTTATAAAATCACCATTAATCCAAACATCGTGCCACAAAGTCATATAGGTTCCTAAAAATCCCTCGAATCTATCCCCGGTCCCATCCTAATCTTCCTCAGTGGACGAATCAATTTGCTTCTTAGGGCTGAATCGATTTTCCTGTTCGAATTAGTTCGCCTTAAGGAGGCCTAATCGATTCGGATCTGGGTAGAAGCCCATAGCTTCCAAGATTCTTAACGTGCAAATCCTTATTTCCACACAAAATCCCATTTCAATGGTTTATACAATTATATTATCATAAGAATAAGTCCCCCGTGACTTAGTTCTTCATCTGGCATGGTTAATTACACAAATTAACATAGAATCCTTTCCCTGAAAACCAGAATTTGCATCAATTGTCATGTTTATTAAAAACACATTCGTCACCTCTTAATCCCTTTAGATTTTAATAATATTTTAGCATTATACATGGATCATGATTCTCACGAATTGAAGATCCTAACACATGGTTTCTACTTATCTACATATATATTAAAATTTCCAATCAATTCAAGAACCCAAGCATAAATTTTATCATCCAATTCAAGAAACCAAGCATGAATTTTATCATTCAATTCAAGACTGCAATCATCCTAAATTTTTGCATTTAAACCACAAAGTTTAGATTAATTTCTGCTACATACATGAGATTAAACCTTATCATTCTATCACCAAATATCATATCGAAACCCTTAAATTATATCGGAGATTACTTCGATGAACTAAGAAATATGATAAATAATAATTTAAGGAAGAAAATTCTTACTTATTATGGTTGATTGGGTGTTTGCCCTTGAATCGTTAGCCTCCTCTTCTCTCTGGCCTTTGGTCTCCTTTATCTATAGATGTGACTTCTAGGTTTAGGTTTTGGTAAGTGTTAAGAGTTTCTTAATCCCCCTTATTTACCTATATTAATCCTAATCCCGAGTTAGGCCTAAATTCCCATTCTGGACCCCCAAATGTTCTCGAACCCATAACCGAAATAGCTAATAGCCTCTCAAATCATATACCTATACCCCAGGACCATTTTAGAGTTATAAAACACCTAAACGAGTTCTTAAAACCAAATTATATTTATTCAACATATATAGTTTTCAATTCTACTGCGCATCCTATATCAATTATTCAATAAATATGAAATTATTTTCTTCAAAAATTACTTAACATGGAAAGTAAAATTAAAATGAAATAATAATTAATTTATTTATTCACATCTTAATTAATTAAATCGAACAGATTTAATTTAATTCCTATTGATTTTATTTTATTCTAAAATAGGTAGTCTAATAGTATTGTTACGCTATTATGACCTTCGGTCTAAAATATATGTGACAACCCGCATTCCGAAATAAAGGGTGACCAGCCCGATGCCTCGACATAACGGAATCATGGATGGATACCATCCTCAGCATCATAACAATAAAATAGGCATACGGGAAAACCACTCCATAAATCAGAAACCAGGTTGTCAAAATTTTTGGTTTAATAAAGATTTAAGAAATAAATTAAACAACCCAAATATGATGAATGTGGAATTTCAAAGCAACATATAGATAAATACCAAATCAACATACAATAAAAGAACCGAATAATCTGTCGGTCCACAGTTACATTCAAGTGTTACAACAAATCAATATATTTTACATACTACATTCATTAACAAGTACAAAAGATGGGCCACTAGCCCGAATGAAAGACACGATCATAACTAGATTCCAAAAATGAGGGTGTCTAACAAACATCCTGTAATAATCCGCAAGGTCATACAGCTCGTCAAAAGCATAAGAGTAGGAAAATCATAACGGGTGCCCTTGCGGAGGAGCACCTGAGCGGATACAACAACATAGAAAATGAACGGGTCAGGGCCCAATTTATATATGATTACCAAAAGAGTAAGAAACATGATAGATATGGACAATAAATCATAAATAATGTGAATGAGAATCTAACAACCCAATCATAAAATGTGATGTTTCAATTATATAGGTTTTTAACAGTTATTAAATTAAGCAAGAGAAATAAAATTAAATCTCATTTCTTCTCATATCTTATCATTTTCCATTCCTTAACAGGAATATAATTACCATCTCATATCTTATGGAAATTTACATACCTCAAGTCCCACTTGAGTTAGAAAGGTTATATTCTTATACATATACCGTTTTTAAGACCGCCCCTCCGAGTTTCCCCACTGGGCGTGCCCCTAAATGACTATCATCTTCCAGGGCCTATCTATACAAGACAACCTGGGCACCTAACGCACGTCGGGAAGTGGCCATATGCCTGCGAGTGAGTCATAACCACACCCGGAATTACCTCACTAGCCCAGAAAAACATATACAAAACCCGCATATGGCCGAGGACTATAGTCAACCTGCATTCAATAGTCAGGGGACATCACCTCATGCGCGAGCTTCCCTTATGATAGCATTTAGAGAGGTGTGTTTAAGTAATTTAACAATTACCAATTTACATCTCATTTTCATTACCATGAATCTCATGCGTTTCATTTTACTTGAAACATTTATCGTTGAATTGTTTTCTAATTCAATTTCATCATATATTTAGGTCCCGAAATATTCTCTAAACAATCTCCCAAAGTCTCATAAATCCAGAGGTTTCAAATACCTCAAAAAGGCTTCTAAAATCTCCACATATGGGCTTAGAATTCTATTTTCCAATTTATCTACCAAGTAAAAAGTGATTTCTAAACATCACTTTAAATACCCCTGAATTAACCCCAAGTGATCCCATTCAACTATAGGGTAACGACCAAACTCGACTAAAACTCTAGTATCCTATGTTTACTTCATTCAAGAAGGGTACTAGGTCATAATCCTAAGGGAAAGGGTCAAAATAAAAAGGAAAATAAGAAGAAAATGCAGGATTTCCGAATCTATTCGGACTAGGGCGAATCGATTCGGCCAGACAAGCGAATCGATTCGACCTAGCCGAATCGACTCGATCAGGAAAACCAACATTCTGCATAACTTTTGAATCGATTCGGGAATAACCGAATCAATTCGGTTCACCCAGACCTGGACACTGCCTCTATGCGAATCGATTCGGCCAGGCCGAATCGATTCGGTTCTGCAAATTTTGCCAATTTTGGCTATGGAGTCTTGAACTCCTAATATCTTCCAAACTCAACCAACCCAAACGCTTATCATTTATTTCTACAAATTGGGCATAAATACATCCAACAACCATAATTTCACCATCAATAACCATTCAAATCAATCTCCAACATTCCAATCCCATAAATCAATTAAAAGCCCTAAGTTTGTTAAACCATGTATAACCACAACTATCAATGCAAATTACTCTACTTAAATCATAAAATAGCAAGTAGAAAACTTGCCTCAAGCTTGCAAGTTCAGATTTTGATGAAGTTGTATGCAAGAACAATCACCCAAGCTTCAATCTCTCCCTTTCTCCCTAGGTTTCTTCTTCTCTTTCTTTCTCTAGGATTACCAATTCAATTAGGGGAGTAGAGTTTAAGACATAAATCGTGGCTTATGTCCAAATTTCCAGCTTAAGTGATTAATACGCGATAAAATAATACGCAACTACTCATATAAGCTACAACTAGTCAAAAGTGCCCGAAACCTCGAAAAACAATATGGCACACAATTTGACTATCTTGAACCTCCCGGAACTATTGGCACCCTCCAAATTATCATTTGGAAATTTTATAATTCATTTTAGGTTCCGGTTTCATTTTAAGCCAAATGTCATTTTTAAATCATATGACATTACAAAATATAACATAGCAAAATTCACCTCTACATACGGTAAATATGCAACATCATAGTAGATATTAACTTTTCTTTCTTAAATTAATACCTACTCCACATACCAACATATTTATATCTAATCACTATATCTAGAAAATTAAATATAAAATAGGACCTCAAAAGCAAGGGTTGTTACATACGCCCCCCCTTATGAGGGAATTTTGTCCCCAAAATTCAGGCGTACCTTATATAAAGAGATGCAGATACTTTTCCCGAATGTCATCCTTGCGTTCCCATGTAGATTTCTTGGCATTATGGTGAATCCATTGAACCCGCACCAAGGGCAACACATGAGACCTTAATCTACGCTCCTTATGCTCTAAAATAGCAACCGGTTGTTCTTCATATGAAACATCGGGTCGCAAATAAATATCCTCGAAAGGGATGTGCCAAAGCGCACCTTCACACCTCCTATACTTCTTTAGAGAGGAAACATGGAATACATTATGAATCTGTTGTAATGGTTCAGGTAAAGCAAGTTGGTATGCCATTGGTCCCACCTTCGCAATAACTGGAAAAGGTCCAACAAAGCGTGGCGCAAGTTTCCCTTTTTTACTGAAATGCTTTATGCCTTTTATGGGCGACACTCTAACCAAGAATCGGTCCCTAATTTCCAATTCCATGTGTCATCGACCCGCATCGGCATAGCTCTTTTGCGGTCTTGGGCTATCCGAATGCGATTCCGAATCAATTCAATCTTTGAGGAAGTATCTTGGATCATTTCAGGTCCAAGAAATTTATTATCACCCACTTCCAACCAACAAGCGGGTGATCTACACGGCCTTCCATACAAAGCTTCATAAGGTTCAATTCCAATTGTGAATTGGTAAGTGTTGTTATAAGCAAACTCAACCAATGGGAGATATTGTTCCCAACTACCTTTGAAGTCAAGCATACACATGCGAAGCATATCCTCCAACATTTAGTTTACCCTTTCAGTTTGTCCATCTGTTTGAGGATGATACGAAGTGCTTAACCTCAATTCGGTCCCCATCGCTTCTTGGAAACTCCTCCAAAAGTGGGAAACGAAAATTTGTCTCGGTCGGAAACTATATTCAAAGGCACCCCATGGAGTCTCACCACCTCCTCGATGAATAAGCGGGCATACCGAGCAGTGTCATAATCTGTCCTCACGGGTAGGAAGTGTGCCAACTTCGTCAAGCGGTCAACAATTACCCAAATAGAATCACATCCACTTTGTGATCTCGGTAAGCCCGTGATAAAATCTGTCGATATGCTTTCCCATTTCCACACCGGGATCTCTAACGGTTGCAACAAACCTGTCGGTCTCTGATGATCGATCTTCACCAGTTGACAAGTAGTGCATTGGGACACAAATTCCAAAATATCCCCCTTCATACCTGGCCACCAATACTGATGGCGCATGTCCGGATACATTTTATCCCCACCAGGATGAACCGTGAACCTAGACCCATGAGATTTGGCCATCACTGCCCGTCTCAAATCTCCTTCCTTCGGAACAATGAGTCTTCCATGAAAGCGTAATCCAGCCTCAGAACCAATTGAGTAGGACTCCGCTCCCTCGGACAGCAATCAGCGAATATGGTCCTGACACCCCTTATCCTTTCCTTGGGCTTCTACCACCCTTGCCACAATGGTAGGAGTAACGGTCATCACCGACATGAATGCTCTCACCACCGCATCTTCCTGACTGAGTTCCTTCCATTTAGCTTTCCAAACCTCAGCTAATACTCCAGCAGGCTTCATACTCAAGGCATCCGCTACAACGTTTGCCTTACCCGGATGATAACGAATATCAAATTGGTAATCTTTCACGAACTCTAACCATCGGTGCTGTCGCATATTCAAGTCCTTCTGTGAAAATAAATATTGCAGCGATTTGTGGTCCGTGAAAAGACTAAACTTCTCTCCTAAGAGATAATGCCTCCATATCTTTAAGGCAAAGACAAGCGAGGCTAGTTCTAAGTCATGCACCGGATAATTTCTTTCATGGGGCTTCAACTTGCGGGAAGTATAAGCGATAGCCCATTTCTCTTGCTGAAGTACACCTCGTAATCCTTTAAGAGATGCATCAGTGAAGACTAAATATTCCAATCCTGGTTTTGGCAATGTATGGACCGGAGCCTATGTCAATCTATCTTTAAGCTCATCAAATCCAGCTTGGTAAGAATCATTCCAAATAAAGCTCACCCCTTTTCGGGTCAAATTTGTCAAAGGGCTAGCTATTTTAGAGAAATACTTGATGAACCGACGGTAATAACCCGCCAAACCCAAAAAACTGTGAACCTCGGTAGGTGTCGTGGGCTGACCCCACTCCCTCACCGCAGCTACCTTGCTTGGATCCACCGATACACCCTGGGACGTCACCATATGACCCAAAAACTGTACTTCCTATAACCAAAAGACACACTTCTCGAACTTGGCATACAGTTGATGGTCCCGTAGTCTCTGTAGGACCAACCTTAAATGCATAGCATGATCAGATTCCGTTTGAGAATAGACTAAAATGTCATCGATGAACACAATAACAAATTGGTCCAGGAAATCCTGAAACACCCTATTCATGAGATCCATAAATACAGCGGGGGCATTGGTTAGTCCAAAAGGCATAACCAAAAATTCATAGGACCCGTACCTTGTTAGAAAAGAAGTCTTGGATACATCCTCCTCCCGTATCCTCAATTGGTGATACCCCGTCCTCAAATCGATTTTGGAGAAGTACATCGCTCCTCGGAGTTGATTAAACAAGTCATCGATACAAGGTCAAGGGTATTTATTCCGGATGGCGACCTTATTCAATTCTCTATAGTCCACACATAACCGGAGAGAACCATCTCTTTTCTTAACAAACAACACTGGAGCACCCCACGGCGATGTGCTATGCCGAATAAATCCCTGCTCCAACAACTTTTGAATTCGATCTCTTAGCTCCCTCATTTCAATCGGAGCCATTCGATATGGAGCCCTCGCAATAGGCCTCGTTCCCGACGCTAAATCGATCACAAACTCAATCTCACGACTAGGAGGAAAACCCCGTATTTCCCAGAAAACATCCTCAAAGTATTTCACAACCGGAATAGAATCCAAGGGGACAACTACATCCCTAGAAGTCTCCTCGGCAATGCAATACAAATAAGTACTAGTACTCCCCTCTAAACGAGGTAAAACTACCAAGAACATTTCTTATCTCGGAATGACGAAGACTATACTCTTCCCGTAGCAATTTACTATAGCATGATACTTCATAAGCCAATCCTTACCCACAATCACGTCATACCCGACCATGTCCAGAACGAGTAAATCGGCCTCAAAGCATAAATTACTGAGAAATATTTTTATATTTTTACAAACAAGGAAGATGAGTGAACCATCACCCATAGAGGACTCCACACTAGTAAAAGTTCTTTCGGAAGATTTAATCAACTCGGTGGTCTGAGCAAAGCTTCTAGAAATGAACGAATGCGTTGCACCAGTATCAAATAAAACACGACCCATATGTCCATGAATGAGCAACTTACCCTCAATGGCAGGCGGTGCAGGCGGAGCTGGAGGAAGCATAGCATCCTGAATATGGTAGACCCTACCATACTGTAACTGACCCTGTTGTGGAGGAGCAACTGGGTTAGGCACCTATGGAGGGAACTGAACATACGGCTGCTGTGGAGCTCGAGGAAACTGTCCCCCAATCAATTGAGGACATTCCTTCTTATAGTGACCCGCTTCCCCGCATTGGAAACACCTACCTATCATATTTTTGGCATTTCGACCACGATTATTTCTAAACTGATTCACACCTTGGCCTTGCTGGCCTCTACCTCCCTGACCACCACAGCCTGCTTGTTTTTGTGGGGCGCCTTTACCGTGCCTATTATTATGGTTCCCCGAATTAAACTCACCAGAATGCTGCCTCTTCGGCAAGTCCCCCTGTTAGGGATCCCTTTCTTTCTGTTTACTGCCCGAAGGTTGGGACGAGGGAAAGACTCCTCCTCCAATCCCACTACCTCCCCGCCTTCCCGCTTGCCCCACTACGGAGGTCTTCTTGCCACTTTGCAAAAATAGTCTATGCTCTTGGCAATGTAATAGAGCTGCATTCATCACATCCCCAAAAGTCTGTAAAGCCAGATTACCCAGCAAGTGTTGCCGGATTCTCCAGTTCAACCCTCTCATAAACTTCGAAACTTTCTTTTCTTCGGGAGTCACTTCATCCGGTACGAAACTTGCCAACCGGGTGAATTTCTCCTCATATTCCGCTACTGACCTCTCCCCTTGCACAAGGTCCTGCAACCTCCTTATCATCTCCCCTTGAATTGCGGGAGGAAAGTACTTATGATCGAATAAAACCCAAAATTTAGAGATCGACATTGTATCCCTCTGTTCTGGCGTAGTCACTGACTCCCACCAGTGTAATGCGGCCCCAACCAATTTAAAAGTAGCAAGTAATTGCTTCCTGTCCTCACCACACTCCACCATATGCAGATGGCGTTGTATATCTTTCTTCCATTGATTCGCCTTTATAACATCCGAGATCCCATCAAATTCCGGGGCTGACCCTTTAGAAAAGATTCTGTAGCTCTCTCCCACGGAGAAGGTTCGATAGGAACTTGGGCATCTGGCGCTATTGGTTGAGCCCGTGGCGCTTGTTGGGCCACTGCTGTCATGGCCGCATTAACAGCTTGAGCCACTATATTCACCACATTCGAGGCATTGAATGTTCCTTGTGGCGGCAGAGGAGGACCAACATCCTCAGCTAAGACCCTATTGCGTCCTGCCGGGTGACCTCTTTTAGGCAACATCTGAGATGGAGAGACAATAGAGTTATAATTCTACTTAAAACAATCTATTTTTGCAGAAGATCGTAAGCATAAGTAATAAAGCAGTCCTAAGATTAGGCTCTATATCAAAGAACGATACGGTGGAACGTGACAAGTCCACAAAGATACAAAAGAATCTAGAACCTGATGGTCCGATACCATCTGTGACAACCCGCATTCCGAAATAATGGGTGGCTAGCCCGAAGCCTCGACATAACTGAATCATGGATGGATATCATCCTCAGCATCATAACAATAAAATAGGTATACGGCAAAACCACTCCATAAATCAGAAAGCTGGTTGTCAAAAAATTTGGTTTAATAAAGATTTAAGAAATAAATTAAACAACCCAAATCTGATGAAAGTGGAATTTCAAAGCAACATATAGAAAAATACCAAATCAACATACAATAAAAGAACCGAATAATCTGTCGGTCCACAGTTACATTCAAGTGTTTCAACAAATCAATATATTTTACATACTACATTCATTAACAAGTACAAAAGATGGGTCACTAGTCCGAATGAAAGACACGATCATAACTAGATTCCAAAAATGAGGGCGTATAACAAACATCCTGTAATAATCCGCAAGGTCATACAGCTCGACAAAAGCATAAGAGTAGGAAAATCATAACGGGCGCCCTTACGGAGGAGCACGTGAGCGGATACAAAAACATGCACAACATAGAAAATGAACGGGTCAGGGCCCGATTTATATATGATTCCCAGAAGAGTAAGAAACATGATAGATATGGACAATGAATCATAAATAATGTGAATGAGAATCTAATAACCTAATCATAAAATGTGATGTTTCAATTATATAGGTTTCCAACAGTTATTAAATTAAGCAAGAGAAATAAAATTAAATCTCATTTCTTGTCATATCTTATCATTTTCCATTCCTTAACATGAATATAATTACCATCTCATATCTTATGGCAATTTACATACCTCAAGTCCCACTTGAGTTAGAAAGGTTATATTCTTATACATATACCGTTTCTAAGACCGCCCCTTCGAGTTTCCCCACTGGGCGTGCCCCTAAATGACTATCATCTTCCAGGGCCTATCTATACAAGACAACCTGGGCACCTAACGCACGTCGGGAAGTGGCCATATGCCTGCGAGTGAGTCATAACCACACCCGAAATTACCTCATTAGCGCAGAAAAACATATACAAAACCCGAATATGGCCGAGGACTATAGTCAACCTGCATTCAATAGTCAGGGGACATCACCTCATGCGCGAGCTTCCCTTATGATAGCATTTAGAGAGTTGTGTTTAAGTAATTTAACAATTACCAATTTACATCTCATTTTCATTACCATGAATCTCATGCGTTTCATTTTACTTGAAACATTTATCGTTGAATTATTTTCTAATTCAATTTCATCATATATTTAGGTCCCGCAATATTCTCTAAACAATCTCCCAAAATCTCATAAATCCTGAGGTTTCATATACCTCAAAAAGGCCTCTCAAATCTCCACATATGGTCTTAGAATTCTATTTTCCAATTTATCTACCAAGTAAAAAGTGATGTCTAAACATCACTTTAAATACCCCTGAATTAACCCCAAGTGATCCCATTCAACTATAGGGTAACGACCAAACTCGAATAAACTCTAGTATCCTATGTTTACTTCATTCAAGAAGGGTCATAGGTCATAATCCTACGGGAAAAGGTCAAAATAAAAAGAAAAACAAGAAGAAAATGCAGGACAAGCGAATCGATTCGGCCTAGGGAGAATCGATTCGGTCAGGAAAACCAACATTCTGCATAACTTCTGAATTGATTCGGGAATAACCGAATTGATTCGGTTCACCCAGACCTAGACACTGCCTCTATGCGAATCGATTCGGCCAGGCCGAATCGATTCGATCCTGCAAATTTTGCCAATTTTGGCTATTGAGTCTTGGATTCCTAATCTCTTCCAAACTCAACCAACCCAAACACTTATCATTTATTGCTAAAAATTGGGCATAAATACATCCAACAACCATAATTTCACCATCAATAACCATTCAAATCAATCTCCAACATTCCAAGCCCATAAATCAATTAAAAGCCCTAAGTTTGGTAAACCATGTATAACCACAACTATCAATGCAAATTACTCTACTTAAATCATAAAATAGCAAGTAGAAAACTTGCCTCAAGCTTGCAAGTTCAGATTTTGATGAAGTTGTATGCAAGAACAATCACCCAAGCTTCAATCTCTCCCTTTCTCCCAAGGTTTCTTCTTCTCTTTCTTTCTCTAGGTTTACGAATTCAATTAGGGGAATAGTGACTTAGTTTAAGACATAAATCGTGGCTTATGTCCAAATTTCTAGCTTAAGTGATTAATATGCGGTAAAATAATACGCAACTACTCATATAAGCTACAACTAGTCAAAAGTGCCCGGAACCTCGAAAAACAATATGGCACACAATTTGACTATCTCGAACCTATCGGAACTATTGGCACCCTCCAAATTATCATTTGGAAATTTTATAATTCATTTTTGGTTCCGGTTTCATTTTAAGCCAAATGTCATTTTTAAATCATATGACATTACAAAACATAACATAGCAAAATTCACCTCTACATACGGTAAATATGCAACATCATAGTAGATATTAACTTTTCTTTCTTAAATTAATACCTACTCCACATACCAACATCTTTATATCTAATCACTATATCTAGCAAATTAAATATAAAATAGGACCTCAAAAGCGAGGGTTTTTACAATATACTCGTGAAACTTATCCAATAGTTGACACAACTATCCTACTCGACCTCATACACAAGGACATAGGGCTCTATGTAGAAAGTATGATCATAAAATTAAAACACATTCTTCTAAAATGCCACGCCTCTTCAAAATGAGGCTAAATCCGCATAAATGTGTATTCGGAGTCACTAATGGGAAATTCATCAAATTCTTTATTAGAAAAGATGTAATTGAGGTAGACCCAACCAAGGTCAAGGATATACAAGAAATTCAACTACCCAAATAGAGAAAAAGGTCATGGGGTCCTATGCAAAATACAATTCATAAGCCGGTTCATAAACCAACATACCATCATATATGAACCCGTCTTCCAAATACCTAAGAAGGAATCACCTAAATAGTGGAAGACACAATGATAAGAATCATTTAAAAAAATATGTTAATACCTCACTCACGTACCAATGTTAGTACCTCCCAAATCAAGACAACCTCTCCTTCTCTACATGAACATAACTGACACCGCTATTGGAGGTGGCACAATATGTAAAATGTTACCAAAAGTAATGTTACATCTACAATGTTAGAAAAATTTAGTCTCCTATGATATCAAATACACTACATTGGAAAATTCTTTTGTATCTCTTATATGGATCACCCGCAAACTAAGTCACTCCATGATGTCCTTCAGCATACGACTCATCTCCAGGATGGACTACGTGAAATGCCTCTTTGAGAAACCCTCTCTATCTAGATGAATGGACAAATGGACAGTGAGGCTATCTAAGTTTGAGATCGTGTATGTCATATAGAAAGTAACCAGAGGGCAATCCCTCTCTGACCTTCTTGTAGGACAAACCTGACAAATAAAGGAGACTAAAATAAGGCATAATTCATTAATGAGGATATCTTCTCCATAAACGATAGAAACTTGGGAACTCTACTTTTACGGGGTCTCCAATAAAAAGGGATTCAGCATGAGAATGCTCTTCATCTATCCTGACTCATGGTGACTCCCCACTGCGATCAAACTCACCTATGAATGAATTGATAACATGGGCAAGTACAAGGCTTGCATCACGGGTTTCAAAATAGCCTTATACATGGTTATCACCAACATAAAACCCTAAGAAGATTTTAACCTAGCCATCAGTCAAATATTAGGTAAATGGGAAATCTAGGATGATAAGCTGCAACCATACCATGCTTACATACAAAGATGTAGCTTTGCGATTCGATCATCTCAAATTCGACTTCCTCTTAAGGGGTAAAAACATTTTGCAGATGAACTTTCCACCTGGACTCCATGATATATTTGTCAAAAGAAACCATGAAAATCACTTTCATTGTCACCATTGGGAGCACCCCTTCCTACTTCTTGAGGTCGATGCCGTCAAGGAAACATCAGTAGGATCCATAGTATGGTACTATGACATAGGGAATTTGCTCCATAAGAACCATTAACCATCTAATAGTTCTCTAAGTGAACAATTCAACCTAAAACGATTAGCATCCTGATTAATTATCAATGGGGGAAATTCCACACAAGAAGGGTCGATGGAATACACTTATGGTGCATCACTAGAAACGAGATCCTTGAAATCATGGACAAAATCCATAGCGACGAATGTGGTGTACATATAAGTGGACACACCCTATCTACGAAAATCCTCTGAGAGTCATACTATTGGACTACCATGTAAAAAGATTGGATATTTTACATCAAAAGTACCTCAAATATCAATAGTACGCACTGCAATAGCATTTACCTCCCCGATAACTCTACTGCATGACCATGCCCTGGCCTATCCCCACCCAGGGGATAGACATCATAGGAAAGGTAATGTATAAGGCCTCCATCGAGTAAGAATTCATCCTAGTACAAATTGACTACTTCACCAAATAGGCTTAGGCCGAATCCTACATGATGATAAATACTAGGATAGTGGCCAACTTCAGACCAATAGACATCATCTTCCATTTTGGTGTGCCCCACGATCTGGTATCAGATAATGGGTATCACTTCAAAAAATATGTCTAAAACCTACTACATGAATATGGGATTCCTCAAAATAAGTAATGTCTATACAGACTATAAACCAACAAAGAAGTGAAAGTCGCTAACAAGAAAGTCAAAGACATCATTAACAAGATGACTGAGACTTACAATGACTGGTCAGACCAGCTCCCATACCCCCTCTAGGGCTATCACACTCCAGTGTGAAACTCAATAGGGCTACCCCTACACTTTAGTTTATGTCATGGAGGTATTCCTACTCATATAACTAAAGGTACCATCCTTAAGAGTCATTCTGAAAAGCCAAGTGGAAAAAAATAACTAGTTCCAAGACTGTTATAATAACCTAGATTTCCTAGATGATAGGATATTTAAGGTCGCTTATCACAATCAGGGCTAGCAATAACGTATATCCCAAGCATTCAACAAAATGGTCAAGAAGCGAAACATACAAGAGGGCGAGCTAGTCCTAAAAGAAAATCTAAAACCTTCATAGACTCCCAGAGGAAAATTTCCACCCAGTTGGGGAGGGCCCTAACTCATTACCAAAATAAACTCAAGAGGGGAGGCTATCTTATTCGATCTCGAGGGAGTCATATTTTCCTAATCCTTCAATCTCATTTGATTGAAGAAATTCTTTCCTTAAGTCATTAGAATTTTGAAAAGGACAAGACTAGTTTAAACACCCAAATAATCGGTCATAACATGTAGGTAAGATTATGAAAGCCCATACACATTCCCAACCCTATATAAAAAAGACCATTTAATCAACTAACTTTTCTCTTAAAGTCATCTAATAACAATTAAATCCCCTAACCATATAACCATTAGAGAACTACGTAGACCTGATTTTCTACTTTGTTTTTATCGCAGACATTCAATTAGATGCTCACTTATACTTGAATCAGAAATACGTAGGCAACTTCGGGGCTTGTCTAAATAAACAGAAAAGAATATTTCATGGGAAAGTACTGGCATTGTTACCTCTCTCAAAAAGAGACAACACAGTCTAAATAAACTAAACTTCAAGTAATAAAGAAGTTCTATTAGGCATTTTGAGACTTTACAATGTCATCCTTATTTAAGAAACAACACACAAAGGATAGTGATATGTAAGAAGCGATAAAAAAAGAAATCAAAAATGGAGAATACACTACCCCTATACACTTCTGTCAGAAAAATAAACATGAAAAACCATCCCCTAATATCACCCCGAAACCATGACTGAATCATCAACAAATAGACTTACTATGGGTTCCCGGCAAAATGGATCCTTAATCTAGGACATAAAAAGGTACTCTGATTTGCAAAAGCTACATTAAAAGGTTCTTCCTTTATCACCAAGCAAAGGAAAAGGTAACTTACTCACCTGAAACTCTAATATCAATACATATACCGTACTCGCCATTGAACAAATATAAATCATATCTCTCAAAAAGAAAATTCTCAAATATTTGGGGACCTTTCTCCTACATGTATATGTGCCTTTTATTTTTGTGTTATATATATATATATATATATATATATATATATATATCAGTACATATAACGAACTCGCCATTGAACAAATATAAATCATCTCTCTCAAAAAGAAAAGTCTCAAATATTTGGGGACCTTTCTCCTATATGTATACGTTCCTTTTATTTTTATGTTACCTTTCTCCAACAAATATAAACCAAAAGCTGAAGGAAACTTAACTGGGTTTTAAACAAAACTATGAAATGGGTTCTACTACGATATTAAAGAAATGAACTGAACATTAAACCAACACTCAAAACTATGAACTGACCATTAAAAACTAACTTGCGTGAAGCTTAAAGAAACAAAAAAATACATGAAGTTAAAAAACTCATATACAACAACACATAAAGAAAAATACATACACCGAAGAACTTAAAATTTCATATACAGCAACACATAAACAAAAATATATAAGTCGAAAAACTTAAAAACTAACTCGCATGAAGCTTAAAGAAGTAAAAAATTAGTAGAAACAAATATATACCTGTAGGTACTCTCTGAGAAGAAGTTATGTGCTAAGATGAATTTTATGAGATGGAGATGAAGTCTCCATCTCTCTCTACTTTGGTTAGGTACTTACCTTTCATGGAGAAGTTTATGAAATGACCCATATCATAGATTAGGTACTCCAGCCACTCTAGTGGTTATGAGTCCCAATGAAAAAGACCATGTCCAAAGGTTTTCTAAATTATCCAATGAAACATATACAAACGCTAAAAGCTTTCAAGAACTAGCTAAAACAATTCTCAGATGCTAGATAGAAATCACTGAAAGTCCCTCACCAACTTTACCATTCTCAAGAATCAATCCGAGCCCCCAGTTGGTTAAGACCAAAAGTCACCAAAATTAATCTCAACCGTTAGTTGGGGAAGACAAAAAAAGCCCTCCTCCTTTATTTTATATATATATATTATGTTTTTCTCTTATATACATTATCACCATTTAAATAAAAAGAGCCTAGGATCGCTCTATTCATATGCATACTTGGCATTACTATATACATAATAAGAACAACATTTTACACCACAATAATCTTGCCTCAAAGGATGCAAAAAAGTCTTGAATCATGAAATGAAATCCAAATCGAGGTTATTTAAAACAAAGAATATCAAACATATGGTATCCAACTACCTAGAACTGAATAAAGAATAAGGTTCAATGAAAGAAGAAAATCAAATTTATAAATCTATGTAGACACTTCCTGGAGATAGGTCCTCAACTTAGCCAGTAAAATCAAAACCTATGCAAAATGGGTCTTCTTGTCCATCCCAAAATCATCACCCCCACCACCCGTTGCATCTGGATCCTCGGGATGCCAAGAACTCAGTTGAGCCAGATAAGGAGGCATGCCAATATTCATTGAAAATTGCACCGAATCAATAACAATGTCTAAAACCTCCTCACGATAGGAAGGCACACGAGTATGAGTAGGATACTGAAAGAGGGGCAATACCCGATGTAATGACCCCACTTTTATATGCTCCTATATATAGTTTATTTTTACACTCATATGCTACTTATTATCTTATAAATGTTGTATTATTAGATATGTGGTATTATTGGCTATCAATATAACAAAAACCCATTTTTAAATATGAAGAATGAACTGTAAATTCGATCAAATCGAAGTATTATGACATATCTTAAGGTAAATAATAAGTTTGGGATAGAAAATATAATTTTATGAAACTTTAGGGGAAAAATATATTAAAAGGGTCATTTTGTAAACAAAATATTTCAAGGACCTCTAAGAAATATTGAAAATATATAGTGTGAAATTAACAAAATACCTTTTATGTGCATAATGAACCTTATACCCTTATACCCTTATCACCTTTCCACCACATGCTGGTCACCTCCACCTTACACATGTCCTCTTTAG
This sequence comes from Sambucus nigra, assembly GCA_949130495.1. NCBI lineage: Eukaryota > Viridiplantae > Streptophyta > Magnoliopsida > Dipsacales > Adoxaceae > Sambucus > Sambucus nigra. The sequence goes on along the minus strand of OX422210.1, from coordinate 350,943,499 downwards.
AGAGAAACCTAAAATGCTTGTCATCATTTGGTGATGTTAAGACTGCAAGACCACCCCGGCACGTAACACCTAAATGATGACTTGACACCGTAAAATCCTGATCACCTAGACACTTGTCAACACCGTAATACTTTTAGAAACCTATAAATAGAGCATTTGGGATCATTTATAACTCACACCAATTCCTAGAAAATTATAGTAAGAAAGAGTGATAGAAAGCTGGGGAAATATATTAAGAATGAGTTCTATAATTTTTAATAAAGAATTTATTTCATAGGTATGATTTTATTTAAATATTTTAAGGCATTTTTATAGTTTTAATTTCGTGTATTATACCTTTACTTAGTATTTATGCTGATAATATACACTAAAGGTTCCACTAATGAAAACTTAAAATTTGGAAACCATCTAAATTGATTTTATTTTCAATACGTTTTTTGTAAGTAATTTCTCTTTATTATGGAATCTTGTTTAAATAATTATAAAGTCAATCCCAGTGAAATTCTGTCAAGTTGAGATGGTATTTAAGTGGTTCCCCTATAACCCTCCATCTCTACTGGGAATAAATTCAAAAATGTTCTGTTTATATGAGATGGTATTTAAGTGGTGCCCCTGTGACCCTCTATCTCTACTAGGAACCGACTGATTAGGAAGAACTATGAATTGAATTCTTTAATTGCGATTAATGAATATAAAAAAATTGAAAAAATGGTTTTAGTAACCTTTTACATCAAGTTATTTTAGGATTAAAATACAATATTTAGAATTGGACTTTATTTAGAATACGTAATTAAACCTTTATTGTATTTACTATATTAATGTGTGATCCAAGACTCAATATGTGTATTTCGATCCTCTATTTTAGGTGAGTACTCTATGCCATTTCTTGCATATTTTGATTATATGATATTATGCAAACTATATATATTTTGGGAAATACTTTTATTCTCAAAATACATTTGATACCAATGATTCCGTAATTTGTCAAATGTGTATATCTCTCGATATAAATATATGAGTTGAATTATGAAATTATTGATTCGGCCTTTGGAAACTCTCTTACTATGTTAGCCGTGACTACCGGGTGGAAATATTTGGATGGTACCTTCCCAGCTGGTTTATCACTGGTATGCCCTAAACAAGGTGTTGTTCTAGAGATCATGATTTTTTGTCTGTGATGTTATGAGGTGGAAACATTTGGTAACACTATCTGTCTGGGTATTAGAGCATATATGGCCGCTAAAACTGAATAATTGACATATGCTCAATTATTTTATCTACTATGTTTTGAATTGTTTAATATATATATATATATATATATATATATATATATATATATATATATATATTAATTACTGGAAAATCCTATCTCTATGTATATGCCTTCTGTTCTAAATTGATTAGGTATCAATATTTTGAAAAACCTTAGAATGTATGGAGATTGAATCTCATTTGGCTTTTAGTTGAAGTTATATAAATAACCATTTTTCAGGAAATAATTAAGCTCGTGGATGGAACGAAAAAGTACTCTTTTTATTACATTAAGTAGAAGTTTATTTTATTAGATAGAGTATATTTTGCTCTTTAATAATATGTTTTAAATTTTATATTGAGTTGTAACTCGTTGATATTTTATTATAAATGAAGTTTCCTTTAGAAAGCTCTGATGATATCATTCCTTCACTTTTAGTATTTTATGATTCATAAGCATGTGATTGTATTTTCGCTACATATATTTTAAGAGAAAAGTTTAAGATGAGTTATTTGTTGTCTTGGTGGCATGTCAAGATACTCTTTCCCTACAAATACTAATACTGGGTCGGGTTCATGACAGAGGTGGTATCAGAGCATAGGTTATGAACCTATAGACTACTGTACATAGGTTTCAAACGTTATAGATTTCATGTTTCCATCCTTAGGAGATAGTATTAAATATATGATTTAATTAATAACCATCGCTATGTGTTATATTATTTATAATTGGTCTTTTAGTTTTCAATCTCGATATAGTATAGTTAATCTTACGTTTTTCCATGACTGTAGAAAATGACCAAGAAAAGATCATCTACGGGAACTAGTGATTCGAGTATAGAAGGAATGGATGGTGCATACAAGGAGATTGAAAGTCTTGCAAAGATTGTGGAGAAGTAGGTGAATAATGGAGTACCAAGGAATCTTGAACTAAGTAGATGTACTGTTGAACAATTCAAGAAGTTGAACCCCCCATCTTTGAAAGGTACTCGTAACCCCATCGAAGCAGAAAGTTGGGTGATGTAGATGGAAAAGATACTCGATCTTGTTAAGTGTTCCGATGAGCAAAGGGTTTCATTTGAAACATTTATGTTAGAAGGGGAAGCTGAGCGTTGTTGTAGAATAACTAAGAGAATACATGAGAAAATGAATACTTACATAGGTTGGAATGATTTCTTAGTAATATTTTATGAGAAATATTTTCCTGAAATGGTGAAAGATGAAATGGCCGCTGACTTCATGAGTCTAGTGCAAGGGAATATGATGGTTAGTCAATACGGGGCAAATTTTATCGAATTATCCCGTTTTTGTTGTCATGTTGTGGTAACTGATGTTTTAAAAGCCAAGAAGTTTGAACGTGGGTCAAGGTTGAATATTCATAGTCAAAATTTCCATCCTGAAGTTATCATATATTGACGTAGTGACTTGGGCTAAAATAGCTTGGAGGGATGGTGAGGAGTACAATCAAATTATAGATGGTAAGAGGAAGTTTGGTGAAAAAAAAGGAAAGAACCCAAAAAATAGAATTTTTTTCGGAGCACGTCCAATGTTGGGGGATCTGGTGATAATAAACAGTATAATAACTAGATATGTTGGCAATGTGGAAAGATCCATGGAGGACGACCTTGTTATAAGGATTGGGAGCTTATTTTAGATGTGTCAAGAAAGGACATTAGATAAAAGACTGCCCAAACCCAAAAAGGGTTCCGATAAAGCCTTCAAGTGCACAGAAGGATCAAGGCAGACAGGGTGGAGTTTTTGTACTTTCTGATAGCCAAGATTTTATTGCGATAGTATTAGGTACACTTTCTATATGTGCACAACCTTTTAAAGATTTGATATATCCCGGTTCTATCAATTCATTTTTATCTAGAAATGTATTAAATCGCTTTCATAAATTGACCGAACCGTTGAATCATAATAGACACGTTTCTACTCCTTTGGGTGAGTTATTGATGAGTAAATTAGTATACAAGGCTTGACCCATAGACATTGGTAATCATAAACTATTGCTTGATTTGATAGTTTTAGACATTAGAGAGTTTGAGGCCATTTTGGGGATGGATTTCTTAGCATCATATCATTCTAAGGTGGATTTTTTTTTAGAAGGGTGTTACTTTCCAAATTCCTCACCAACAAAAATTTAGTTTTGAAGGAACTGGCATCATATCTCCAATGTGTATTATTTCTACATTGGAAGCCTATAGTTTTCTTAATAAGGGATGTCAAGGATTTCTTACAGCTGTTACGAGTTTGCAGACGATAGAGCCTAGATTAGAAGATATTCTTATTGCTAAGAAATTTATAGATGTTTTCCCTTATTACTTACCCGGTCTACCTCCCAATAAAGAAATATAATTTACTATTGACCTTACTCCTAAAACTATACCAATCTCAAAACCACCATATCGTATGGAGCCTTTGTAATTAAGAGAGTTAAAAGTTCAATTAGAAGAGCTTTTAGACAAGGATTGTATCAGACCAAGTATATCGCTTTGGGGTGCCCCGGTATTATTTGTTAAAATCCAAGATGAGGCAATGAGACTATGTATAGATTATCGTGAACTGAATAAGGTAACCATTAAGAATAAATACCCTTACCTCATATAGATGACTTGTTTGATAAATCAGAAGGTGCACAAGTATTCTTTAAGATTGACCATAGTTCGGGCAATCATCAATTGAAGATTAAGGAAGATGATTTTTCAAAATTAGCTTTTCGTACTAGATATGGTCACTATGAATTCCTTGTAATGCCATTTGGACTAACTAATGCACCAATATCTTTTATGGATATGATGAATAGAGTGTAGGAAATATTTAGATCAACGTGTTGTTTTTTCATTGATGACATTCTTATTTATTCCAAGTGTATTAAAGAACACGAGAAGTATTTAGAGACAATATTACAAATTCGAAGGAAAGAGAAATTATATGAAAAATTAAATAAGTGTGAGTTTTGGGTGCCTAGTGTTTCTTTTCTAGGACATGTGATATCCAAAGAGGGAGTTTTAGCTGACCCTCAAAAGTTTGAGGCTATACTAGATTGGCCAAGACCAACTAATGTGAGTGAGATTTGTAGTTTCCTTGGATTAGTCGATTATTATCAAAGATTTGTTGAAGGATTTCCTAGTATTTCCAAAACTCTATCTAGGTTAACACAAAACGATAAAATATGAATGGTATGAGGAAGCTGAGAAAAGTTTTCAAGAACATAAGAATCTATTAGTGACTTCCCCAATTTTGACTATTCCTTTAAGTACGAAAGAATTGCTGATTTATAATGATGCTTCTAAAAATGGTTTAGGATGTGTGTTAATGCAAAATGGAAAAGTAGTTGCTTATGTCTCAAGACAGTTTAAACCATATGAGAAAAATTATCCAACCCCTGACCTAGAATTAGAAGTTGTAATTTTTACTCTTAAGATTTGGAGACACTATTTATATGGTGGGACTTGTGAGATTTATAGCGATCATAAGAGTTTGAAATATATATTTACTCAGAAAGAATTGAACATGAGACAAAGGAGGTGGTTAGAATTGGTGAAGGATTATGATTTAAATATTCATTATCACCCATGGAAAGCTAATGTAGTAGATGGAGCATTAAGTAGGAAGTCTACAATAAATTTAGCATATCTCATTACAAATCAGGAACCTTTGTTAAGGAATTTGAGAAGTATGGAAATAGATGTACTTATTTATAGCAAAGGACGAATAAGCGTAAACTTACAAGTACAACCCATGTTTATGGAAATGATCAAAATTATAAAAGTAAAACCCACAACAGAGGAAGATTAGAGAAAAAGTTATCTAAGGTAAGAGAATTGAATTTGCGATATGAAATGATATATTAAGGTTTGGAAATAGAGTGTGTATACCATATGATTCCCAACTAAAGAGGCAGATTTGGAGGAAAGTCATTACTCGAGATTCACGTGTGACACCCCGACTAATTAAATACCGGGTAGCTACTCCTTTATTAAATTAATACAAAATGCCAAGTTGGTTCAGTTAATAGCATCACTCTCGAAAACATTTTAATGATTACTAACCACCTAGTATTTAAAAAGTAAGATGTCAAATTTTAAACTAAGTCTGATTAACATGAAATAAAAGAATTATGAAAGAATAACATAACCGTACATCATAAAGTCTCAATAAGGTAACCAACAAATAATAATAAGTCCGGAGGAAAAACTCCTCACAACAATCCCACAACAAAAATAAATAAAACAGTGTATCCTGAATTAATTACATGCCAAAAATCTGAATAACTGAAATATGAAATGTCTATAAAGAAATGGGCGACATGCCCTACAAATGATGGAACTGAATGTGGAGTCAAGACTAGAAAAGGAGGCGTCTACTATCAAGGCACTGTAACTTCCACAACAGCTACAGCTCGTCACCTGAATGGAAATCCTATGCATGGTGTCCTTGTGGCTGGGCACCTAAAAGGTTTTTACAAAAAAAAATAGATTTGAAAGCAAACGGGTCAGAGCCCGAAAGTGGAGAGTATTTTAAAAACAGCAAGTGCTTTAATAACATTAAAACAATGAATGCAAAATACATGTTAGGATGTGCACTCACACTAAATACTCACCTCTCGACTAATTGTGCACTCCTAACGTACCGTACCCATCAAAATGATATCCATATCTAACTAAACCGACGTAAGTTCTAACCCTTCTACTTGATTCACAATATAAATTCCCAACGTTATCAATTAAATAGATAGCTTTACTAAAACTCGGATTCTCAATTATTAGCAATACAATTCACAGCAGGTTATCCCTTTTTATCTTTATCAAGGCGTTACTTTAGTTATTCTCGCAATTAAACATATCAATTCCTTTTCATTTAACCGTATATAATTCACATCATAAATATACAATACAAGCACCCCGAGTCTAAGCTGCGGTGCACACATACTCTGCTATCCCATCCCGGTACATCACGTACATAAGGATCACGCATTTCGAATCTCTCAGGAATCGTTCTCAAATAATAGTAAATCACAAACAATGGATGCGAACACAGTCACATCACATGGGTCACGCACATACCTATGCTCCCATGATTAGCAGACTTATTAACTTCCCAATAAGTCCTTCTCTGACCTATGTCCTCGAGGTACCAATCTAAATCCCCCCGTAGGCACACAAAGATTAGATGGCCCTAAGCGAACGCAAACCTCCCGTGATAGCAAGTATGGTAGGTATGTTATACACATAAGATCATATGCACACATCTTAGTAATTACCCTAATTTATTAGAGGTATACTTCTCATTCTCATACCAACTTTTAATATTACACAATTTACATATCCCAGGTTTATACGAATATATAAGTCGTCAATAATTCTCACATCGTATTGAGTCACTAGCGTCCTAATCCACAAATCTCGTCTGGTTCAAATCACACTTCTATGTTTCACTCTTCAATATATCCCAAATCTCCCAATTATACCCAATAGTTAACAAGGGAAAGTTATCTCTACAATTAAATAAGGTTATGGGACACTAGAAATCAAATTAGGCCAAAAAGGCCATTCTGTCAACTCGTTAGAAGTCTCATTAGAACGAGGTCGTTCGAACGAAGTGGGCATCTAACGAGATCTCGTTCGAACGAAATGCATCAAATGAACATCCAAATCGTTAGAAGTCAAACGGTCAACTCGTTAGAAGCTCGTTCGAACGAGATCGTTCGAACGACCTGGGCAGGCCTTCTAACGAGGTGACAGTTTCGAGCCCAGAATTCTCCTATCTCATTTTTCCAAATTTTCTTCACCTCTAATCTCATCTAAAAATCATTCCAACAGTAATTCAAGGTTTCTAATCATTCCTAAACATACCTAGGTCGTATTATAACATATATTTGGGGTCAAATCATCCCAAACCACATCTAAATATCAAATCCCCCAATTTTCCCCAAACCTTATGAACATGAACCCTAGAAATTTCAAGTCATCAATTTCCCTTTAATAAATCCATTTTTGTAACATAAAAGATGTATTTTTATCAGTATAATCGGCCAAACACAATTCTACATACAATCTTTTCATCAAAACATGAATTCTAATTCCAATTCCATGAGTTTTTATAAATCTCCCAAAACAATGCAATTATGTAAATTTCTAAGCATGGAAGAAGCATTCGTTTGAAATTAACGTAATTAAACCACTTGCCTCGAATCGTTTTTTGAATTTGCTGTTGAATTGTTGAAGGTTGCTCTATCTCTTTCTTTCCCAAGGTTGAAGGTTGAAGATGGAGGTTAAGGTTCTTTCTTTGGGAACTTCTCCTAACTTCTCCTAAAACTTCCGTTGCCCTCAAATCAGTTAATTGTTGGTAATGGGTTAGTGGGTCATGAAATTTCCTATTTTAAACTCCCAAAATTCGTTAGTCATAAATCCCAAAATTACCAAAATACCCTTTTAAGTTGCCGGTATGGCCTAAAAATGCCCCGGGACCCAAACTAAACCGCCGGTTAGTGTTTTCTGACTATTTCGACCCTTCCGGACACGTTGGCGCACTCAAAATGACCATACGGTTGATAAAAAATAAAATTCACTTTTTAAATTAAAATAATTATATTCCTGACGCGACTGTCACACGCGTCCCAATAAAATTTCCAAATTGCCGTATTTCTATCTCGCGACAATTTTAATATTCTCAATATTCATATACTGCCATATATACACATAATAATCAAATACCAACTCACATCTCGTTAGTATTTTATCCGGATTAATTTCAAATTAATTCACATTTAATTTAATTAAACCCATAAATAAATATCAATAAAAGTACGGGGTATTCCATACTTCCTCCCTACTAACAGAATTTCGTCCTGAAATTCGGAACTTGAAAGTACCTGGTAAGAAAAACTCTGGATAACGTTCGCGTATCTCATCCTCACGCTCTCATGTGGACTCCTCAACATTATGATGCCGCCACTGAACACGTACTAATGGAACTATCTTTGACCGCAATTTCCGCTCACTTCGGTCCAAAATGGCAATCGGCCCCTCCTCATAGGAGCTATCAGGCTGGAGATCGATGTCCTCCAGAGCAATGTGAGAATGAGCCAAATCATCCCTAAGATATTTCCTTAGCGAGGAAATATGAAACACATCATGAATTCCTTGCAAATGCTCCAGTAACCCAAGTCTATATGCAACAGACCCAATCCGCTCGATGATAGGAAATGGCTCCACATATCTTGGTGCCAACTTCCCCTTCTTCCCAAATCGCATAATCCCCTTCATAGGAGATACTCTGAGTAAAACTTGGTCCCCCACTTGGAACTCCCTGAAGAATCTCTTCGCATCAGCATAGCTCTTCTGCCGATCCTGAGCTACCCGAATGCGACTCCGTATCAATTCTATCCTCGCCGAAGTATCCTGAATCACTTTCGGCCCAAGTAGTTTGCTGTCCCCCACCTCCAGTCAACATGCTGGGGAACGACAAGGTCTACCGTACAGCGCCTCAAATGGAGCCATGCCAATGGTAAACTGGTAGGAGTTGTTGTAAGCAAACTCTACCAGTGAAAGATACTGCTCCCATCCACCCCCAAAGTCAATGATGCATATACGTAACATGTCCTCCAACATCTGGTTTGTACGCTCGGTTTCCCCATAGGTCTGCGGGTGATATGCCGTACTCAACCGCAATTCCATGCCCATGGCCTCCTGAAAACTCTCCCAAAACCGTGAAACAAATATCTTGTCTCGGTCAGACACGATATTTAGGGGCACACTGTGAAGTCTCACTATTTCTGCAATAAAAAGCTGGGCATATTGTCCCGTAGTGTAGTCTGTCCTTACGGGTAGAAAATGAGAAACTTTGGTCAACCTGTCCATAATTACCCAAATAGAGTCGTGACCCCTCTGTGACGTAGGTAACCCCGTAATAAAATCCATGGAGATGCTCTCCCACATCCACATCGGGACCTCTAATGGCTGTAGAAGTCCTGCCGATCTCTGATGATCCACTTTTACTAGCTGACAAGTGGCGCATTTAGAAACAAACACGGCAATATCTCTCTTCATCCCGCTCCACCAATACTGACGTCTCATATCTTGGTACATTTTGTCCCCACTGGGATGTACTGCGAACCGTGAGCCGTACGACTCTGCCATCACCTCGTGTCGCAATTACTCCCCTTCCGGAACTACCAGTCTCCCATTGAAGCGTAATCCCTCGTTTGAGCTAACGGTATAGGACTCGGCTCCCTCTACTAGTAATCAAACTATCTGCTCCTAACAGAACGAGTCATCTGCTTATGCCTTTACCACTCTCGTGACAATCTGCGGTGTAACAGTCATCACCGATATGAACGATCAGGCCACTGCATCCTGGTGTCCCAACTCCTTCCACTTTGCCTTCCACACCCCTGCCACCTCATCTACTGGTCTACGGATCAACGCGTCTGCTACCACGTTAGCCTTCCCCGAGTGATATTGGATATCAAACTGATAGTCCTTCACAAACTCAAGCCACCTTCGTTGCCGCATATTCAACTCCTTCTGCGTGAATAGGTACTGTAGGGACTTGTGGTCCGTGAACAATTGAAACTTCTCCCCCAAAAGGTAATGTCTCCAAATCCGAAGGGCAAATACCACTGCCGCTAGCTCCAAGTCATGGGTGGGGTAATTCTTCTCGTGAGGCTTAAGCTTATGGTAAGCATAAGCTATGGCTTGACTCTCCTGCTACAATACACCTCCAAGTCCTTGTAATGACGCATTGGTGTAAACTAGATACTCAACTCCCGTTCTTGGCAAGGCTAACACTGGTGCTGAGGTCAACTTGTCCTTCAACTCATCAAATGCCAACTGACAGGCATCACTCCAAATGAACGGCACACCTTTACGAGTCAGATGTGTCAAAGGGCCCGCTATCTTTGAGAAACCCCGAATAAACCTCCTATAGTATCCTACTAGGCCCAAGAAACTACGGATCTCAGTCGGTGTCGTGGGCTGTCCCCACTCCCTCACTGCGGATACCTTCCCTGAATCAACAGATATCCCCCGATCAGAAATAATATGCCCCAAAAACTGAACCTCCTTCAGCCCAAACCCGCACTTCTCATACTTTGCATACATCTCGTTCTGACGTAGTGTCTGCAAAACCTGCCTCAAATGCTCGGCGTGCTCCTCCTCTGTCTGGGAGTAAACCAGAATGTCATCAATGAAGACAATGACGAACTGATCTAGGAACTCTCTGAACACCCTATTCATCAAGTCCATAAACACGACTGGAGCATTAGTCAAACCAAAAGGCATAACCCGAAACTCGTAGGAACCATCTCTCGTTAAGAAAGCAGTCTTCGAGACGTCCTCTTCCCTGATACACAACTGATGGTATCCCGATCGCAAATCAATCTTCGAGAAGAAAGAAGCTCCTCTCAACTGGTCGAATAAGTCATCAATTCGGGGCAATGGATACTTATTCCGTATCGTGACCTTATTCAACTCCCGGTAATCTACACACAATCTCAACGATCCATCCCTCTTCTTCACGAACAACACAGGGGCACCTCACGGCGAAGTACTCCTCCGGATAAACCCCTGACCCAACAGCTGTTCAATCTGATCCCGTAACTCTCTCATCTCAGCTGGAACCATATGGTAAGGTGCGCGGGCAATAGGCTGAGTGCTCGGCGTCAAATCGATCACAAAATCTATCTCTCTACTCGGAGGTAATCCCGGTATATCCTGAAATACATCGGCAAACTCTCAAACAACCGGAATCGATTCAAGTGGTATCACCACTTCCTTAGAGCTCTCCTCCTCTATATAGTACAAGTGAGTGGAATATCCTCCCTCAGGACGAGGCATCGCCACCAAAAACATCTTCGGCCCGGGAATGGCAAAGGTAATACTCCTACTAAAATAGTCAATCATGGCTCGGTACGCAACTAGACAATCCATACCAATAATGGCATCATACTCGGTCATCTCTAACACTAACATATCCGCAGGTAAAGTAAACCTCCCGATCTCTATACTCACGCCTCTACATACAAGGGAAATCACAGAACCCCTACTCAACGGCGAATCTACACAAGTAACCGTACTCTCGGCGGTGTCTAACAACCAGATGATGCGTGCAAATCTCATAGCAATGAAACAATGTGTAGCGCCCGTGTCAAATAAAATATGCCCCATAGTCCTCTGAATAGAGAACATACCCTCAATGGCTGTGGATCCTGCGGGGCTGCGGCCTGCTGAAGCTGATATACTCTCCCATACTGAAGCTGTCCCTGCTGAACTAGGACCACTGGAATGGGTGGTAATGCTGCCATCTGTGGTGGTGCTGGGAGGGCGGTGGGAAACATAGGCCTCTGCGGCTCCTGGCGAGCACCCTGCTGCTGCTGCGGGGCCCTGCCCCTATCAGGACAATCCTGACGTTTGTGGCCAGTCTTGCCACACAGATAACACTTCCCCAGGAAATTTCGCCCTCTCTGTCCCTGTTGCCCTCGGCCCTGGTGGCCGTTTCCATTTCTCCCCTGGCCCTGCTGAAACTGCTGTTGACCATTCTGCCCCTGCTAGCCCTGATGGCCGATCGGACCCTGATGGCCCTGCCTAAAACCTCCCTGTCCATTTCTAAAATTCCCCGATCTGAACCTCTTATGATCCCCCTGCTGGGAACCCTGATCACCCTGCCTCTGTCCCTGAACAGATTGTGCCCCACTGGCACCATTTCCCCCAGTCCTGCCCTGATGGCTGGACTCTCCTGACCTCTTACTCTCAGCCATATGAAAGTGGTGATCCTGGCAGTGTAACAGTGCAACGTTAACCACGTCAGAATAAGTGGCCAATGAGAGGTTCCCCAATAAATGCTGACGAATCCTCCATGTCAATCCATCTGTAAACTTCTAAATCTTTTTCTCTTCTGTCGGTATCTCATCTAGGACAATATTCAGTAGATTTGTGAATTCGGCCTCATACTCGGCCACAGTCTTTGCCTCCTGTCTGAGATTCATTAACTTTCTCCTCATTTTCGTGTGAACAGCTGACGGAAAATACTTGCGGTCGAACCGTACCCAAAACTCCTGTATCGTGAGAGTATCTCTCTCCTCCACGGTGGTAATAGACTCCCACCACTGCAGTGCAGAACCCACTACCTTGAAAGTAGCTAGTATCTGCTTCTGAACATCGGTGCACTCATACATCCTCAAGTGCCTCTGAATGTCTTTCCTCCACTGACTTGAAACCACAACATCGGAGCTACCTGCGAACTCCGGTGGGTGTGCTTTCTGAAAAGCATCTCGAATGCGTTCCCAAGCAGACAGGAATGCATGTGACTGAACTGGTGCGGCTACTGGCGCCTTAGGTGGTGCCTGCTATACAATGGCGAGAGCGGCGTTTACCGCTTGGGCTACTATGGCTGCAACCTCTGCGGCATTCATGGTGCCCTGTACTGGAGCTGGCTGTGGTTCTGGCTGTGCATTCCTAGGAGCCCGTGGTGCACATCGTGGAGGCATCTGAAATAAGAGTAAAGTCTATAAGTTCGCAGTTACAAACTTAAAATAGCTGAAGAACGTAGCATATACAAAAGAATACAACAGTCCTAAAATATAGGGCTCTACATCAAAGAAAGCTCATCGGAAACATAATAAGCCGTACATATCCTAAAGGACACTAGAACCTGATGCTCTGATACCACCTGTGACACCCCGACTAATTAAATACCGGGTAGCTACTCCTTTATTAAATTAATACAAAATGCCAAGTTGGTTCAGTTAATACAATCACTGTCGAAAACATTTTAATGATTACAAACCACCTAGTATTTAAAAAGTAAGATGTCAAATTTTAAACTAAGTCTGATTAACATGCAATAAAAGAATTATGAAAGAATAACATAACCGTACATCATAAAGTCTCAATAAGGTAACCAACAAATAATAATAATTTCGGAGGAAAAACTCCTCACAACAATCCCACAACAGAAATAAATAAAACAGTGTATCCTGAATTAATTACATGCCAAAAATCTGAATAACTGAAATATGAAATGTCTCTAAAGAAATGGGCGACATGCCCTACAAATGATGGAACTGAATATGGAGTCAAGACTAGAAAAGGAGGCATCTACTATCAAGTCCCTGTAACTTCCACAACAGCTACAGCTCGTCACCTGAATGGAAATCCTATGCATGGTGTCCTTGTGGCTGGGCATCTAAAAGGTTTTTACAAAAAAAATAGATTTGAAAGCAAACGGGTCAGAGCCCGAAAGTGGAGAGTATTTTAAAAACAGCAAGTGCTTTAATAACATTAAAACAATGAATGCAAAATACATGTTAGGACGTGCACTCACACTAAATACTCACCTCTCGACTAATTGTGCACTCCTAACGTACCGTACCCATCAAAATGATATCCATATCTAACTAAACCGACGTAAGTTCTAACCCTTCTACTTGATTCACAATATAAATTCCCAATGTTATCAATTAAATAGATAGCTTTACTAAAACTCGGATTCTCAATTATTAGCAATACAATTCACAGCAGGTTATCCCTTTTTATCTTTATCAAGGCATTACTTTAGTTATTCTCACAATTAAACATATCAATTCCTTTTCATTTAACCGTATATTATTCACATCATAAATATACAATACAAGCACCCCGAGTCTAAGATGCGGTGCACACATACTCTGCTATCCCATCTCGGTACATCACGTACATAAGGATCACGCATTCCGAATCTCTCAGGAATCGTTCTCAGATAATAGAAAATCACAAACAATGGAGGCGAACACAGTCACATCACATGGGTCACGCACATACTTATGCTCCCATGATCAGCAGACTTATTAACTTCCCAATAAGTCCTTCTCTGACCTATGTCCTCGAGGTACCAATCTAAATCCCCTTGTAGGCACACAAAGATTAGATGGCCCTAAGCGAACGCAAACCTCCCGTGATAGCAAGTATGGTAGGTATGTTATACACATAAGATCATAAGCACACATCTTAGTAATTACCCAAATTTATTAGAGGTATACTTCTCATTCTCATACCAACTTTTAATATTACACAATTTACATATCCCAGGTTTATACGAATATATAAGTCGTCAATAATTCTCACATCGTATTGAGTCACTAGCGTCCTAATCCACAAATCTCGTTTGGTTCAAATCACACTTCTATGTTTCACTCTTAAATATATCCCAAATCTCCCAATTATACCCAATAGTTAACAAGGGAAAGTTATCTCTACAATTAAATAAGGTTACGGGACACTAGAAATCAAATTAGGCCAAAAAGGCCATTCTGTCAACTCGTTAGAAGTCTCGTTCGAACGAGGTTATTCGAACGAGAGTTCGTTCGAACGAAGTGGGCATCTAACGAGATCTCGTTAGAACGAAAGGCATCGAATGAACATCCAACTTGTTAGAAGTCAAACGGTCAACTCGTTAGAAGCTCGTTCGAACGAGCTCGTTCGAACGACCTGGGCAGGCCTTCTAACGAGGTGACAGTTTCGAGCCCAGAATTCTCCTATCTCATTTTTCCAAATTTTCTTCACCTCCAATCTCATCTAAACATCATTCCAACAGTAATTCAAGGTTTCTAATCATTCCTAAACATACCTAGGTCGTATTATAACATATATTTGGGGTCAAATCATCCCAAACCACATATAATTATCAAATCCCCCAATTTTCCCCAAACCTTATGAACATGAACCCTAGAAATTTCAAGTCATCAATTTCCCTTTAATAAATCCGTTTTTGTAACATAAAAGATATATTTTTTTCAGTATAATCGCCCAAACACAATTCTACATACAATCTTTTCATCAAAACATGAATTTTAATTCCAATTCCATGGGTTTTTATAAATCTCCCAAAACAATGCAATTATGTAAATTTCTAAGCATGGAAGAAGCATTCGTTTGAAATTAATGTAATTAAACCACTTGCCTCGAATCGTTTTTTGAATTTGCTGTTGAATTGTTGAAGGTTGCTCTATCTCTTTCTCTCCCAAGGTTGAAGGTTGAAGATGGAGGTTAAGGTTCTTTCTTTGGGAACTTCTCCTAACTTCTCCTAAAACTTCTGTTGCCCTCAAATCAGTTAGTTGCTAGTAATGGGTTAGTGGGTCATGAAATTTCCTATTTTAAACTCCCAAAATTCGTTAGTCATAAATCCCAAAATTACCAAAATACCCTTTTAAGTTGCCGGTATGGCCTAAAAATGCCCCGGGACCCAAACTAAACCCCCGGCTAGTGTTTTCTGACTATTTCGACCCTTTCGGACACGTTGGCGCACTCAAAATGACCATAGGGTTGATAAAAAATAAAATTCACTTTTTAAATTAAAATAATTATATTCCTGACGCGACTGTCACACGCGTCCCAATAAAATTTCCAAATTGCCGTATTTCTATCTCGCGACAATTTTAATATTCTCAATATTCATATACTTCCATATATACACATAATAATCAAATACCAACTCACATCTCATTAGTATTTTATCCGGATTAATTTCAAATTAATTCACATTTAATTTAATTAATCCCATAAATAAATATCAATAAAAGTACGGGGTATTACATCACGTTTCATCCCGAAAATACCAAGATGTATAGAGATATTCGAGAAGTATTTTGGTGGAATAACATGAAAAGGTAGATAGAGAAATTTGTATCTCAGTATTTGGTTTGTCAACAAATAAAAGCTGAGCATCAGAAACCATTAGGATTACTATAACCCCTACCTATCCCTGAGTGGAAATGAGAAGACATCACTCTGGATTTTGTGACAGGTTTAGCAAGAAGTTCAAATGGTAATGATTATATTTGGGTAATTATTGATAGACTAACTAAATCTTCTCATTTTCTTACCATTAAGATTACCCATTCTTTAGAAAATTTAGCTAAGTTGTATGTGCGGGAAATTATTAGGCTTTATGGAACTCCAATTTCAATTATTTCTGACCGTGACCCTAGATTTGTGTCTCAATTTTGGAAAAGCCTACAAGAAGCCATGGGAACAAAATTCAATTTCAGCACCACCTTTCATCCTTAAACGGAGAAAAAATCAGAGAGAACTATTCAAACCTTAGAGGATATGCTTAGAGCATATGCACTTGATTTGAAAGGAAATTGGGATGATCATAATAATAGTTATCAAGCAAGTATTCAAATGGCTCCGGATGAGGTACTCTATGATAGAAGGTGTCGTTCCCCTGTATGTTGGGTAGAAGTCGGGGAAAGAAAATTATTGGGACCAGAATTGACTCAAATCATAACAGAGACGGTGAAATTGCTACAAGACCGACTTCGAATCGCTCAAACCGTCTAAAGAGTTATGTTGACAATCGACACCGATATTTAGAATCCCAAAGAGGATATTATGTGTTACTATGAGTATCGCCTGCAAAAGGAGTAATACGATTTGGGGAGAAAGGAAAGTTGAGCCAAGATACATAGGACCTTTTGAAATCCTTGAAAGGGTAGGAGCTGTTGCATATAAAATAGCCCTGCCTCCTGAAGTCTCTAGTGTACATAATGTGTTTCACGTATCAATGATAAAGAAATATGTCCCAAATCCAACGCATATCTTATGTCACGAACCTCTTAAAGTTGGAGAACATTTTTCATACATTGAACATCAGGTAGAAATTTTGGACCATAAAGATAAAATATTACGAACCAAGGTAATTCCACTATTCAAAGTATTATGGCGTAATCATTCAGTTGAAGAAGCAACATGGGAGCGAGAAGATGAAATAAATGAGCGATATCCATACTTATTTGTAAATTAATATGATTCAAGTTTGGGGACCAAACTTTTTATAAGGAGGGTAGGATGTAATGATCCCACTTTTATATGCTCATATATATAGTTTTTTTTACACTCATGTGTTACTGATTATCTTATAAAAGTTGTATTATTAGATATGTGGTATAATTAGCTATTAATATAACAAACCCCATTTTTAAATATGAAGAATGAACTGTAAGTTGAATCAAATCAAAGTCTTATGACATATCTTAAGGTAAATAATAAGTTTTGGGGTAGAAAATATAATTTTATGAAACTTTAGGGACTAAAATAAAAATTAAAAAGGACCATTTTATAAATAAAATATTTTCAAGGACCTCTAAGAAATATTAAAAATATATAGTGTGAAATTACCAAAATTCCATTCATATGTAAAATGACCCTTATACCCTTATCACTTTCCCACCACATGCTGGTCACCTCCACCTTACACATGTCATCTTTATATAGAAAGCTAAAACCCTTATCATCGTTTGGTGATGTTAAGACTGCAAGACAACCCCAACATGCGACACCTAAACGCTGACTCGCCACCGTAAAAGCTTGATCACCTAGACACGTATTAACACCGTAGTATTTTTGGAAACCTATAAATATGGCATTTGGGATCATTTATAACTCACACCAATTCCTTGAGAATTATTGTAAGAAAGGGTGATAGATAGCTTGGGAAATATCTTAAGAAGAATTTCTATAATTTTGCAAAAATAATTCATTTCGTAGGTATGATTTTATTTAAATGTTGTAATGCATATTTATAGTTTTAATTTCGTATTTTATATCTTTACTTAGTAGTTATGCTGGTAATATACACTAAAGAATTTCTAGCTTTGTGTTGTGTTCTTTAATGGACGCATTGGGGACAATGCAACATTTAAGTTACGGGGTGTAGGATATTTTATCCATTTTGCTGTTTAGTCCTTGGATTTAATTACAATTTAGTTACAAAGCATGTTTTTGTAAAAATTTGAAAAATTTCAAAAATATTTTTCTGTCTTTTTTCTCCTTTATTGGGCATTTTGCCCTGTTTCTGATGATAAATTTTAATAATTGCCCGATCAAATAGACAATTCAACTATGCATGTTCTCTATTTTAGAAGTTATTAGATTCTAGTCCCTAAATCATTAATATTATGAATAACTTCTTGAATTAAACTTTATCCGTGAACATATGCACCATTCTTGTTATATTGAATTGGCTTAAGATTTTTATAACTCGGTATGCTTTTGCTGCATTGTATATACTTACACCGAGTGAGATTAGAGACTTATCTTCATTTGTGAGTGTATACACTATTCTTTTCTCATTGAAAACGTTACAGTCGTTGGTAATCTCTTTATTCTTTCATTAACCGTTCATTAATTGAGTTCATACTTGAAATGTGTTACTTGATCATGATTTTCTTATGTTGTTTTGACTCGCGAATTGCGTATACTTTGTGAAATGATCATAGGCCCTCTATGATATATCACCCATATGACCTTGACCGCACCTTTATATGTTCCCTAGTCAACCCACTTGAGCCTATATACTAGCCTTTCTTTTCATTACCCAAAATCCCATATCCAACTCCAAATTGGAGTTTTATACCATATATATTACCTTACATACCCTTGTTTGGATTGTTGCTTGGAATTGAATGTTATTATTGTTGTGTGGTTGCAATTTGAGTATGAAAAGAGTAAGAAGTGTCAGAAAAAGAAGTAGTGAAAAAGAAAAGAAAAAGCAAAAGCAAAGAAAACAAAAGAAAAAGTGAGAAAAAGGATGAAAAGAAAAAGAAAGAGAAAGTTGTAAATATTGTTTGTAGTGTTTCAATAAGCTTTGATTACTCTCTCAATTGTTATATCTATGCTCGTTTGGACATCTTTGTCCAACTTTTGATATTGCCCACTTTTTCACATTATTCTGAGTTTCATCACCAAACACTTTGAATCTGTATATACATCCCTTTCATTTCGTACCTTAACCTAGCCATACATTACAACCCTATTACAAGTCCTATGTGATCTTAAGTAGATGTAATTCAAATGTTTAAATAGTGTTGATAATCTGTGAAAATGCATTTCGCCTCTTTTAGTGTGCGGTATCCTTTCACTGAGATTGTAATTTTTATTTCCTATATAGCGTTCTTCTTTTGTGACATGTGCGCGGCCTAGTTTCCATTTACATTTACTCCTTATGCCCGCATGTCCCGTGTATTACCTCCCTTTTTCATAGTGAATTCATTTGTTGAACGTAATGCCCGTGAGGATTGAATGTATGCATGCTTTGATGTTTAGTATCCGAATTATTTAAATTTTTCGCCAAATCATACCTTGCATATGCTCACTCCCCTTCCACATGCTAGAGTTTCGATTCATTGAGGTGCATTCGATAATGTTAATAACTACGGACTTCTAATGCGAATTCGTTTGCTATGCTAATAACATGTTGAAATCTTGTTCGCACTGATGAGTTTGTCTTACTTGATTGGGCATATTTTGAGGAAACTTTATGATGTTTGTGGGTTTCATCCCTGAAAACCCTCACGAGACGACACTCGTCCACTAGGGTAACCTAGGGGTTTAACGGCTTATTGCATATGCTAAATGCAATCGAATCGCCCGCGAAAGTGGCCTTATCTTTTTATTGCTTTTATACCATACTTTTGTACTCTCTCCTGTGTTGGTTTACTTGTTCTTCTTGTTTCATCTTATTTCATTGCTAGGGACTAGCAATGTGTAAGTTAGGGGGTGTGATACGACGCAAATATTGCGTATTTCACCCGTTAACCTACGCGTTATTAGCCCCCTCGGGTATCTTATTCCCTATATTTATGCTCGTTAACCAGACAACCCTCGGATTTCTATGTTAACATGTTTTGCAGGGGTTAATTGAGCTTTTGTAGGTATTTGGATGCTTAGTGTGAAGTCCGGATGCGTTTCGCTCGATTTCCGTACACAACCGCACGCGCAAGGGCATTTTAGTCTTTTGACAGCTTGGGCACCTGGCCCGACATCTACACGGAAGTTGTAGCTCTCCTCGCTAGCTTCGCGTGGCCGTGAACGGTGCGCGATTCCGATGCATAACGACAAAGTTACGTCGATTTGAGCGACGTTGGATTGTATGCCAAAACAGGGGTTCTGCATACTGCCTGCTTGATCGATCGATCGACTTATTTTTGCCACGATTACAACTGTCGATCGATCGACCAAAGGGGTCGATCGATCGATCCCCTGTTTTCCCCTGCAGATATTTTCTTTCTTTTATTCCAACTTACTATATAAGTTGGTTTTTGTTGTAAGACCAAGATATATACTTAGATACACAGATTAGATAGTTTAGTTAGGGTTTGGTGTGGAGATTTCCTTTCTTCTTCTTCTTGGATTGACAACCCATGTGGTTTGTAAGATTGAACTATTCACTTCCTCTCCATTTATATAGTTTGTTCTTCTTCTTCTTCTCTTGCCTTGTAATTTAGTTTCAATGCTTTCTAACTAGTTTACATGTTTTAATTCTTGCTTTCTTAGTTTAATTAACATAATTTAGTTTAACTCACCATGCACCCTTAGATAAATAGGGTCGGGATTTCATTTTCGCCATTTTCGGGCCCCGAGCTCCGAAAACTAGGTTTAGTGCAAAATCGCGTTTAATTGAAACCGCGCGTATCAAAGTTGGATTGCTAAGCGTTTATCTTTCTTTATCACGCAACGTTAGAGTTTATAGCGACAATCCGAGTTTAACCCGCGTGCGACCATTTTTCAGTTAAATGTTTTATCTCGCAACTTTGGGTTAAATTCCTTCTTGTGTGATGTTTATGCTTAATTGTAAATGCTCGATTAGATTGCTTTCGAGCCTTAACTCTAGTTAGTAGTTGTTTCGATCCGTTTGGTAGAATGCGATCCCGATCCTCGCTTTACTTTCCTTTAGCATTAACTTATTCTTTTCTTTTGTTACCATAACCACCTATCACCTTTTACACTTTTATTCGTGAAGTAATTAAACAATTAACATCTAAAATTTAATAACTCCCTGTGGATTCTCGATACCCGACTTACCTCTTTACTTGCTTGTCAAGTGTCGTTGTAGTTTAGGTTCTTTTGCATGTCGAGCGGGAGCCGAAATCAACGATAGTGTCCCTACACGAACACACGGTTTCCCTCGCATCAAATTGGCGTCGTTGCCGGGGAATTATTGTTTTAGATAGTAATTGTTTTATGATTTCGTAGTATTTTTCCTTTTCTATTTGTATTCTTTCTTTTAACCTTTCTTGCAGGATTTGCATACTTTGAGCGCTAAGAAACTTCTATTCGCGGTTGCTCACTTTATTTCTTGGATTCTCCATCTTTCAACAACGAGGTAGCCATGTCTTTCTTTTATAGTTATTACGGTTATTCTAATGATTCTTACTTTGGGGATAGTTTTCAAGTTTTCCATTTTGAAGATTTTCTTGAAAATGAAAGACTTGAAAACATTTATCGGAATGAAAATCGTTATTGGGAGCTTGAGTTGGATTCATTATTCGAATCCAATGACGATCTTCATCTCATTACTTTCGAAGACGAGTTTCAAACAAATGAGGAGTCCGAGGCTCTTGAGCCGAGGAAGCTTACTTTGGAAGAGACTTTTCTTCTTTATTCCCAAGGTTTGGAAGGCTTAAATGATGTTGGAATGAGACTTGGTTCACTTTGCGATGAGATGAATTCTTATGCACAAAACAACGAGGAGGTGGAAACTTGTGTTTCACCTCAATTTTTCAAAGAATTTCTCATCGAGTTTGAATATTTCTCCCTCGAAATTCAATCTCCTTCCGACGATGAGTCGATTGAGATTGAATTTGTTTCATCACCGTATTCGTTTTCCGTGATCGAACCATTAGAATTACCGGTCGATTCCTATGAGTCGGTAGAAACTTTTATAATTTCTACACTTCTTGCCGACGAGGACTCTTTACCGGACTTGTTTTCGATGGATGTAATCCCGATGTGTGCACCATCTCCCATTTCCTTTGAAAAACCTTTGGGAGATGAATCGATTTTTCTTGGACCTCAAGTGTACTTTTCCCCCTTGTTATCCAAATCCCCCATCGTCCGCCTAGAATTTCAAATTGGCGATGGTTCATTTCTTTCACCGCCCTCATGCCTTCCGTTAATCAAACGGAATTCCTATTTTCCGAGAGGCATGCATGCTCGGGAGGGTCCACCGTTGATCCTCCAAAGTCAAATCGTGTTTTGGATGGACCCTCAAAAATTTCGACTTTTGGTATATAGTTAAGTGCACATTTTAAGCGTAGGTTGTATATACTAACTTCTTTATTTTTGTTTTTCTTGATTTTAGCATAGTGTAATTACTTAATCTCTTTTTATTTCTTTTTTCATGCTTGGTTCTAACTCTTTTGCAGGTTCAACGGACTTGAATTTGCAGAGATTACGCGCCCCGGCACGCACTTTTATTAAGAAAATTCACGAAAATCACAAAAACATTTTTTTGGTTAGCGTAGGCCTATGTATGTGTATATTTTAGCCTATATCTATATAATTTTAATTTTATTTTTATTTTTATTTTTATTTTTATATTTTTATTTCATATTTTTATATATATATACTTATATATACTCTACATATATTTATATTACATTAAAGCCCCCCATATTGCCCCTAATTCAATTACCCCCCCTCATTTCCAAACAGCCAATGCAGTGAGGTTTTCCTGTTTGGTCGATCGATCGATCCTTGGGAGTCGATCGATCGATCGACTAGTAAAACCGAATCTGCCTCTTTATTTTCCCCTTTCTTCTTATTTCTCTCTTCTCCTCTCTATACGATTTCGTGCCCTAGTTTTCCCTACATCACATTTCATCATTTTTCTTCCATTCTCTACATTTTAAAGGTATAATTCTTCCCACTTACTTATGTTTTTGTAGATTAGGGTTAATTTTTGTCACAATTTACATGTTTAAACCCTTTATTGACACTTGTTGAATGTGTATGGTTTTTTCCCTTTTCCAACTGATTTTTGCTGTGATTAGTGTTATATATCCACTCATGAACACATGTAAATTGCTGCATTGTTGTTTTGTTCATGAGTGGGGATTTTTGTTGGTTCATTGGCACATTTCGCACCCTTGACGCACATTGCGCACGCCAAGTGTTCGCCAAAATGCCCAAAATAGTTTTCAATGCATTTTTTGGCGAACACTTGGGTGATTTTTACTCGTTGTCGTATTCCGACATATTTTATCGCAATGTTGCACTTTGTTACCTCGGTTTTGCGCACTCGCACCCCATTTCAACTCGTACACTAAACTAACCATTAATTGCGCTTACAATTTTTTTGTATTGCTTAATTCTTGTTTTGTAGGTTGAAATGGCACAATCGAAGAAATATGATTCCACTGTGTGCGTGCCCACCCTGGGTTTTGAGGGTTTCCGTTGCAAGAAGGAACGGGAATGGTTTCAGGCTTATTTTGAGACTGCTCAGAGGCCGTTGGCCTACAATCTTGCCTGGAAGCTTGAGGATTTACCGAGTGAGGCGCGTGTTATTTTGAGGCGCCAGGGATGGGAGCCTTTTCTCGCCATTAATGGGCGCATCAATGAAGAATTGGTCAGAATCTTTTATGCGACATTAGTGGTGGTGAAAGGTGGCGGGCCGATCACTTACGAGGCCATGGTTCGAGGGGTGAGGGTACCTTTCCGCTTATCCGATTTGGCCACCTTCATGAATGTACCGAACCCCGAGAATGCTGTCAGTTTAACCGATGGGGATGTTTTTGGGTTGACGACATTGATAGAGAGCCTTGCACCGGGTGAAGAATGGAAAAGAATGGCTTTTCGTTCGGCTGCAATGGAGGACCTACCGAGGCTACTTCACTACATCAATTTCCACTCCTTTATGGTGACGAGCAACCGATCCGAGGTGCGTCACAAGCACGCCGCATTTATCTACGCGCTGATTAATAATTTGAGCAATATCAGTTTGCCCAACATATTTCTGGATATGATGTGCGCAACGGCCAAGGAGAGAGCCAAGACATTTTCCCTCCCTTTTCCTGCCCTCATCACGAAGATATGCTTATCACACGGTTGCCCAGAGTTCGACGCCGACCGCAAACACGATCCACTCGGGCTTCTAACAAAGGCCAACATTACTAAGATGCTCAAGCACGAGTGGGGGCAACCGGCGACGAAGAGGCAGAGGGCAGAGGTTGCTGACGATATGGTCGAGGAGGATGAGATCAGAGAGGTGGAGACTGGTAAGGGTTCTGGCATGCCACACACAGAGGATGATGCCCGCTTTGCGGCATTTCAGGCTATGCAGGACCAGCGCTGGGAGGAGACCCAGCTCAGGTGGGCGACTTGGGAGTCGCGCCTGGACCAGTTGCAGGCCGAGCAGCGACAGCATTGGTTACAGCAGCAGGCTCATCAGGAGCAGTTTCAGGCCGAGCAGCGGCAGGAGTGGTCAGTGCAGAGGCAGGCCAGGGCACAGAGCAGACAGGAGTACCGGATGATGCAGCGGATGATGAGAGATCTTTATCTGCAGCGCAGTGATTCCGACGCACCAGTGCCTCCTCATTTTCAGGACCCCTCCGATCCTAGTGGTTCTGGCCACTAGGCTGTTATTGTGCTGGGTTTCATTTTTGTATTTTGGGATCGAATAGTATGTTGTATTTTTTATTTTTATTTTTCTTTTTATTTTTATTTGTATTTCTTTTATTTCAGAAGTTGTAATGTATTAAGTTATTTTGTATTGAACTTATGAAATGAGAAATGAAAATGTAGTTTGTGGTTGTTTATTGGATTTTGATGTGTGTGACATTCCATTTTATAAAATCAAAAAGTTCACCATCAATTTATCTAGTATTTGCACTTCAGCCCCTCTATATTGTTGTGACTTGTGACATAGTTTCTCTTAACTTAATACATCGGTACATATTCTTCATATGCTTTGTACTAACTTGTTTTGCAGCTTCATTTGGACTTCTACTTATGGAGATCGCTCCACGTGTGGGTAATATCATTCTTTTCCTAGCTTTGTGTCGTGTTCTTTAATGGACGCATTGGGGACAATGCAACATTTAAGTTAGGGGGTGTAGGATATTTTATCCATTTTGCTGTTTAGTCCTTGGATTTGATTACAATTTAGTTACAAAGCATGTTTTTGTAAAAATTTGAAAAATTTCAAAAATATTTTTCTGTCTTTTTTCTCCTTTATTGGGCATTTTGCCCTGTTTCCGATGATAAATTTTAATAATTGCCCGATCAAATAGACAATTCAACTATGCATGTTCTCGATTTTAGAAGTTATTAGATTCTAGTCCCTAAATCATTAATATTATGAATAACTTCATGAATTAAACTTTATCCGTGAACATATGCACCATTCTTGTTATATTGAATTGGCTTAAGATTTTTATAACTCGATATGCTTTTGCTGCATTGTATATACTTACACCGAGTGAGATTAGAGACTTATCTTCATTTGTGAGTGTATACACTATTCTTTTCTCATTGAAAACGTTACAGTCGTTGGTAATCTCTTTATTCTTTCATTGACCGTTCATTAATTGAATTCATACTTGAAATGTGTTACTTGATCATGATTTTCTTATGTTGTTTTGACTCGCGAATTGCGTATACTTTGTGAAATGATCATAGGCCCTCTTTGATATATCACCCATATGACCTTGACCGCACCTTTATATGTTCCCTAGTCAACCCACTTGAGCCTATATACTAGCCTTTCTTTTCATTACCCAAAATCCCATATCCAACTCCAAATTGGAGTTTTATACCATATATATTACCTTACATACCCTTGTTTGGATTGTTGCTTGGAATTGAATGTTATTATTGTTGTGTGGTTGCAATTTGAGTATGAAAAGAGTAAGAAGTGTCAGAAAAAGAAGTAGTGAAAAAGAAAAGAAAAAGCAAAAGCAAAGAAAACAAAAGAAAAAGTGAGAAAAAGGATGAAAAGAAAAAGAAAGAGAAAGTTGTAAATATTGTTTGTAGTGTTTCAATAAGCTTTGATTACTCTCTCAATTGTTATATCTATGCTCGTTTGGACATCTTTGTCCAACTTTTGATATTGCCCACTTTTTCACATTATTCTGAGTTTCATCCCCAAACACTTTGAATCCGTATATACATCCCTTTCATTTCGTACCTTAACCTAGCCATACATTACAACCCTATTACAAGTCCTATGTGATCTTAAGTAGATGTAATTCAAATGTTTAAATAGTGTTGATAATCTGTGAAAATGCATTTCGCCTCTTTCAGTGTGCGGTATCCTTTCACTGAGATTGCAATTTTTATTTCCTATATAGCGTTCTTCTTTTGTGACATGTGCGCGGCCTAGTTTCCATTTACATTTACTCCTTATGCCCGCATGTCCCGTGTATTACCTCCCTTTTTCATAGTGAATTCATTTGTTGAGCGTAATGCCCGTGAGGATTGAATGTATGCATGCTTTGATGTTTAGTATCCGAGTTATTTAAGTTTTTCGCCAAATCATACCTTGCATATGCTCACTCCCCTTCCACATGCTAGAGTTTCGATTCATTGAGGTG
Organism: Sambucus nigra; assembly: GCA_949130495.1. NCBI lineage: Eukaryota > Viridiplantae > Streptophyta > Magnoliopsida > Dipsacales > Adoxaceae > Sambucus > Sambucus nigra. Next base: position 350,916,894 of record OX422210.1, on the reverse strand, counting down.
CATTCGATAATGTTAATAACTACGGACTTCTAATGCGAATTCGTTTGCTATGCTAATAACATGTTGAAATCTTGTTCGCACTGATGAGTTTGTCTTACTTGATTGGGCATATTTTGAGGAAACTTTATGATGTTTGTGGGTTTCATCCCTGAAAACCCTCACGAGACGACACTCGTCCACTAGGGTAACTTAGGGGTTTAACGGCTTATTGCATATGCTAAATGCAATCGAATCGCCCGCGAAAGTGGCCTTATCTTTTTATTGCTTTTATACCATACTTTTGTACTCTCTCCTGTGTTGGTTTACTTGTTCTTCTTGTTGCATCTTATTTCATTGCTAGGGACTAGCAATGTGTAAGTTAGGGGGTGTGATACGACGCAAATATTGCGTATTTCACCCGTTAACCTACGTGTTATTAGCCCCCTCGGGTATCTTATTCCCTATATTTATGCTCGTTAACCAGACAACCCTCGGATTTCTATGTTAACATGTTTTGCAGGGGTTAATTGAGCTTTTGTAGGTATTTGGATGCTTAGTGTGAAGTCCGGATGCGTTTCGCTCGATTTTCGTACACAACCGCACGCGCAAGGGCATTTTAGTCTTTTGACAACTTGGGCACTTGGCCCGACATCTACACGGAAGTTGTATCTCTCCTCGCTAGCTTCGCGTGTCCGCGAACGGTGCGCGATTCCGATGTATAACGACAAAGTTACGTCGATTTGAGCGACGTTGGATTGTATGCCAAAACAGGGGATTCTGCATACTGCCTGCTTGATCGATCGATCGACTTATTTTTGCCACGATTACAACTGTCGATCGATCGACCAAAGGGGTCGATCGATCGATCCCCTGTTTTCCCCTGCAGATATTTTCTTTCTTTTATTCCAACTTACTATATAAGTTGGTTTTTGTTGTAAGACCAAGATATATACTTAGATACACAGATTAGATAGTTTAGTTAGGGTTTGGTGTGGAGATTTCCTTTCTTCTTCTTCTTGGATTGACAACCCATGTGGTTTGTAATATTGAACTATTCACTTCCTCTCCATTTATATAGTTTGTTCTTCTTCTTCTCTTGCCTTGTAATTTAGTTTCAATGCTTTCTAACTAGTTTACATGTTTTAATTCTTGCTTTCTTAGTTTAATTAGCATAATTTAGTTTAACTCACCATGCACCCTTAGATAAATAGGGTCGGGATTTCATTTCCGCCATTTTCGGGCCCCGAGCTCCGAAAACTAGGTTTAGTGCAAAATCACGTTTAATTGAAACCGCGCGTATCAAAGTTGGATTGCTAAGCGTTTATCTCTCTTTGTCACGCAACGTTAGAGTTTATAGCGACAATTCGAGTTTAATCCGCGTGCGACCATTTTTCAGTTAAATGTTTTATCTCGCAACTTTGGGTTAAATTCCTTCTTGTGTGATGTTTATGCTTAATTGTAAATGCTCGATTAGATTGCTTTCGAGCCTTAACTCTAGTTAGTAGTTGTTTCGATCCGTTTGGTAGAATGCGATCCCGATCCTCGCTTTACTTTCCTTTAGCGTTAACTTATTCTTTTCTTTTGTTACCATAACCACCTATCACCTTTTACACTTTTATTCGTGAAGTTATTAAACAATTAACATCTAAAATTTAATAACTCCCTGTGGATTCTCGATACCCGACTTACCGCTTTACTTTCTTGTCAAGTGTAGTTGTAGTTTAGGTTCTTTTGCATGTTGAGCGGGAGCCGAAATCAATGATAGTGTCCCTACACGAACACACGGTTTCCCTCGCATCAACGTGTGATCCAAGACTCAATATCTCTATTTTCTAGCCTCTATTTTAGGTGAGTACTCTATGCCATTTCTTGCGTATTTTGATTATATGATATTATGCAAAATATATATATTTTGTGAAATGCTTTTATTCTCAAAATACATCTGATATCGATGATTCCATCATTTGTTATATGTGTATATCTCTCGACATAAACATCTGATATGAATTCTGAAATTATTGATTTGGCCTATGGAAACTTCTTACTATGTTGGCCTTGACTACTGGGTCAAAATATTTGGGTGGTACCTTCCCAACTGGTTCATCGATGGTATGGCCTAATCAAGGCGTTGTTCAAAAGATCATGATTTTCTGTCTCTGATGTTATTAGGTGGAAACATCTGGTAACACTATATGTTTGGGTATTAAAGCATACATGGCTGCTAAAATTGAATAACTGACATATGCTCAATTATTTCATCTGCTCTTTTCTGAACTTTTTTTTCTGAATATATATATATATATATTACTTGAAAATCATATCCTTATGTATATGCCTTATCTTCTAAATTTAATAGGTATTAATTTTCTGAAAAACCCTAGAATGACTAGAGATTGAATCTCATTCGACTTTTAGTTGACGTTATATAAATAACCATTTTTCAGGAAATAATTAAGCTCGTGGGTGGAATGAAAAAGGACTATGTTGAAGATTTAGCTTTTAGAGTACTTTTTATTACATTAAGTAGAAGTTTGCTTTATTATCTAGAGTATATTTGGCTCTTTAATAATATGTTTTAAATTTTATATTAAGTTGTAACTCGTTGATATTTTTATATAAATGAAGTTTCCTTTAGAAATCTTTCATGATATAATTCCTTCACCTTTAGTATTTTACGATTCAAAAGCATGTGTTGTATTTTCGCTACATATATTTTACGAGAAAAGTTTAAGCTGAGTTATTTGTTGCCTTGGTGGAATGTCAAGACACTCGTTCCCTACTAATACTATTACTGGGTCGGGGTCATGACAGAGGTGGTATCAGAGCATAGGTTATGAACTCGTAGACTAATGAACATAGGTTTCAAACATTATAGATTTCATGTTTCCATCCTTGGGAGAGAGTATTAAATATCTGATTTATTTAATAACCCTCCCTATGTGTTATATTATTTATAATTGGTCTTTTAGTTTTCAATCTCGATATAGTATGGTTGATCTTACATTTGGCCATGACTGTAGAAAATGATCAAGAAAATATCATCTATGGGAACTAGTGATTCGAGTATAAAAGGACTGACAGGTGCATACAAGGCGATTGCAAGTCTTGCCAAGATTGTGGAGCAGCAGGTGAATACTGGAGTACCAAGGAATCTTGAACTAAATAGATGTACTATTGAACAATTCAAGAAGTTGAATCCACCATGTTTTAAAGGTACTCGTAACCCCACTGAAGCAGAAAGTTGGGTGGTGTAGATGGAAAAGATACTCGATCTTGTCAAGTGTACCGATGAGCAAAGGGTTTAATTTGTAACATTTATGTTAGAAAGGAAAGCCGAGCATTGGTGGAGAATAACTAAGAGAATACACGAAAAAATGAATACTTACATAGTTTGGAATGATTTCTTAGTAATCTTTTATGAGAAATATTTTCCTAATACGGTGAAAGATGAAATGGTTACCGAGGAGGAGGTTAAAGTTGATACCCAAGGAGGATGGAATGCACCCTGACTAGCGTATCCCACATGAACTTGCGAGTCACATTTTCACCCTAATAAAATAGATCTCCATACAACTCCTCCAGCAATAACCGTCATCGAATATCTCCCACGCTATGAAACTCGCCCCTAAAATTTGGCGAGTTAAACCCTAGAACGACCAAAAGAATAAGGAATTAAGAAAGGAAATAATTCAGGATAAACATCTAAATGTTAAAATAAAAAAAAGTGAGATACTATTAGTAAAAGACACAGATATACTTATAGTATCAACATTTATCCCATTTAAGAGCACACCAACCATCAACTCCATATTCTAAAGCCTCTCGAATTAGTTGGATACATAGGTAGAAAAAACATATCTGCACAAAAGAAAAAGATGACATGAGTAACATTGAAAATAACCTTAAACTAGAATAATTAAGAATAAATCAAAACCAAAAATAAACATGTTCCTCCCATCCGCCTCCATGCATATCCCAAATCAGAGAAACATCGATTAGAAATCGAAACAAAAATAAACGGATCCCACCCGAACCACGAAGAACTAATAACAGACTAATAGTGAACAATAATAAACTCCTGTCATATCATCACACGAACACCACATCGATCCCTGGATCCCTCAAGCCCTCCAAGTAAGTAGTCAAAGCGCCAACATCAAGATACTCCTCGACCAAACAGTACCTATATCTCAAAATCTTCCCTCAAAATCTCAATAGTAATAGTCGGGGTTCAATCTACCACTAAGGGAACTCTGAAAAAATGAATTCCTATGAAGGCAAAGAAATCTAGGGGCATCATAGTCATCTCCCCCATCGACAAGTGAAAAGTACTGGTGGTATCCTATCGACACTCCCCAAAGGCTATAGTAATGATCCAACTCCTCCTAAAGTACATATAGGTGATGCATTCCAAACACATGCTGATTCCCAAAGTATGTAAAGAAGCACGAATAAAAGGAGGGGCCCTCACCCAAACCTTAAATAATGGTGTCACAAAAACCCGGACCCATCGAGCAGTCCCGCATGGCTACCAGAAAGAAAACACTAAACATAAAATACATCAGAAATGAGTGATTTTTATATTAAATGTTCGGATCAGAATATTTAAACCTAATATCCCTACCCTTGGTTGATGCAAATCACGAAGGATAATCAGTCATGATGTGGTCAGGAAAGCCCCGTAAAGCTTTCTTCCTCCTGGTGTTTGTATCACTATATACTCACATTTAATATCCTTACCCTTAGTTCACACTAACTAGGAAGGATTGTTAGTCGTGATGTGGACCTCTCAGAGATTTCTCCCTCTCGATGTTTGGATCATATATACTCACACTTAATATCCCTATCCTCAGTTCATGTTAACCAATAACGATAACCAGCCGTGAGGTGGTCTGGAAGCCCTTTGGACCTATTTCCCATCAGGTGTTTGGATCACTATATACTCGCACTCAATCTCCCTACCCTAGGTTCATGCTAAGCAAAAAGAATAATCAGTTATGAGGTGGTCTGAAATCCCCTTGAAGATTTCTCCCCTCAGTTTTTTAATCTCCCTATGTTCACACTTAGGCCACATCTCTTCAATTCCCACTATCTAAGGAGGTTAACTAGATGTAAGGTGACCCTACACCCCAAATGATGTCGTAAAAACCCCGTGTTTCTACTTCTGGTCCCCTGAGAAGCCTTGAATAAAATGGGTTGGAATATTTTTAATCTTTTCTAAAACCAATGTAAAAAATTGAGATACCCCGCAGCCCATGAGAGATTTTCCCCTCTAGGTATTTTAATCACCCTACGTTCACACTTAAGCTACCTCTCTTCAGTTACCAATAACATAAGATGTTAACTTTTGTGAGGCAATCCTGCAACCCAATAGATGCCTCTGAAAGACCATGTTTCTACGTATAGTCCTCGTAGGGACCTAAACTAGAAGGGGTTGGAATATTTGAATCTTTGATAAAATAAAAGTAAAAAATCGTGACACCATGTACCATTTGAAGCTCTCTCTCTCTCTCTCTCTCTCTCTCCCTCTAAGTGTTTTGATCAACACATTTTTACACTTAAGCTATCTCTCTTTAGTTACCACTAATAAAAGAGGTTAATAAGTCGTGAGGCGATCCTGTAACCAAAAAATAATGTCAAATATAGTGTTTCTATGTCTAGTCCCATGAGAAACTAAAATAGAAGGATTTGGAATATTTATGAATCTTTTATAAAATAAAAGTAAAAAATTATGATACCTTGAAGACCTCAGAGCTTTCTCCCTTTTAGTATTTTAATCATCCTACATTCACACTTAAGATACCTCTTTTCAGTTCTCGCTAATTAAAGACGTGCAGTAGCTGTGAGGCAATCCTTTATCCCAATAGACTCCATCGAAACCCTGCATTTCGACGTCTGATCCCCTAAGGGACCTAAAATAAAAGGAGCTTGAATATTTTGAATCTTTTCTAAAAGCAAAGTAAAAAAATTAAGACACCTTATAAATAAAGAAGTAACCAGTCTTGAAGTGATCTTTCACCCCCCAATAGAAACCACCCAAACCCTATGTTTCTAAATTCGGTCCCATAAGTGACCTAAAATACAAGGGATTGGAATATTTTTAATCTTTGCTAAAATAAAGTCAAAATTTGAGATACCCTGCACCCTCAGAGCTTTTTCCATCTGGTGTTTTAATTGCTGTATATTCACATTTAAGTTATCTTCTTTCAGTTCCCGTCAACTAAAGATACCTGTACTCTAAAAGACGCCACTAAGACCCCATGTTTCTACATCTAATCCCTAAAAAGACATAAAATATACAGGGTACCAAACTAAAAAATTGAGACAACTGGCCCCTCGGAGCTTTCTCACTCTCAGTGTTTTAAACACCATAAGTCTAGGCTTAGTGTCCCCACTCTTAGTTCCTACTAACCAAGAAGGATAAATCGAAAGGTGACCTGAATCCCCATGTAAATTTGTTATTAAAGGAGGATACACATGACACATCGGGCCGAGCCATTATAATAAAACCATCATTACGGTTTATTACCTTGGTATATGGGCTACCCCCACTTATCTTTATATATTATCCTTACTTTTTTTGTTATTATTTGACCCCTTATTTTATTATTATTATTATTATTATTATTGTTGTTGTTGTTGTTGTTGTTGTTGTTGTTGTTGTTGTTGTTGTTGTTGTTATTATTATTATTATTATTATTATTATTATTATTATTATTATTGTTGTTGTTGTTGTTGTTGTTGTTGTTGTTGTTGTTGTTGTTGTTGTTGTTGTTGTTGTTATTATTATTATTATTATTATTATTATTATTATTATTATCATTATTATTATTATTATTATTATTATTATTATTATTATTATTATTATTATTATTATTATTATTATTATTATTATTATTATTACGTTCCTTCTTATCCATATTATAATTATTTTTCATCCTTGTCACGGGGCGATTTAAATTCTCCTCTTACCCTTGCTATCTTTTATGGTTGTTGTTATTCTTATATATTCATCGTCCACTTCTTTACCACATTACATAGGCCCACCACCTTCTTTCATTCTAGTTACTTTTCCATTTTTTTCATTTTCTTTTTTCAGGACATAACGAACATTTGGATATCATATTTCAAACACATGAAAAAATGCTCTTACAAATATAATAAAGGTAACAAAAACATAATAGAGAACATATACAAATATGAAAGTCAGAAAAATTTCATATTGGATTATCCTTAGAACGATCCCCCAGGATTTGGTGTCTTCCTCACTCCCTCAAGAGGAGCTCGATGTCCTCCTCGTCCATTGGTAAGGGAGGTTTAGAAGTTTCCCGCTCCCCTAGAACTAACGCATCTCCTTACAACACCACCCCCGCCCAGTCATCATCATGATGGGCAACATCATGTCCCTCATAATCCCCAAAATGAATATATGGGGACAAGGCTCCACCTATTCTAACTCATCCTTCACCATCGGTACCGCACTGTCCTCTACAACCTCCTCAGCCTTACATGGTACCAAAACTTGAATCTCATTCTCCTTAACCATTATATGCTCCAAAAGACCATGAAAAAGGTGAAGAAATACACTCATAAGGGAAGGTAGAAGTTTTTTTTAAAGAGAGAAAAATGAGAGAAGAGGAGAAGTTGAGAGAAGGGAGAAATTGAATGAAACAACTCCCTTTTATAAGTTTCATACCACTAGTTCGTTAAGCTAAACGACTAAATATTTAACCGTTCGATTAACTTCGTGATCAACTTAAAATCCAAAATTCTACTGTTCGATTATACCCCTAAGCAGGCCCAATCACACCTCATATCATTTGGTTAAATCTCCCACCTCTTTTCTGAAAATCCCACTTTCCACCCTTAGGTTTTCCTACCTATCACATTTAAGCACCCGTACATCCCCAAAATGGGCAAATAAATTTTAAAATCTTTTAAATTTTAACAAAGAGTCTCATCCCACACACACTCTTTGTTGACCGCCTCTGTGTACACCCCAATTTATAATCGGGATGTGGCTCGTTTTATATCCCACCGGATAAAATAATGTAAACTCGGCCTCACCAAAATCCTCGAGGTAAACTACCCCAAAAGGAAACTAAAGGGACAAAACCCCCACAATTAAAACTTGCATGGGATAATTTGCTAAATAATAAATTTAAAAAAAGGCCCAGAATCTCCCCTTAGTACCTTTTAATGGTCTGTTATGGGGAATTACACCATTCGGTCAACCAAAACTTTTATCGTTCTTCATCCCATTTCCTAGTAATCATTACCAAATACATCAAATCTAAACTCACCCCCCCCCCCCCATGTGTAACCATATCCAAGGTCAACTTCTTAAGCCCTTCATCCATTCAGTTAAATGATTGACCTAGACTTTTGTAAATAAAGGTAGCTACCATCCTTCAAAATGGCACCAAAATATGACATCGACTTTGTTTTTTCACTTTCTTCTCCCCCGAGCATCCGATATACTTTAGATAATTCTACAATCCCCAAAGATGTTCATACTTCGTAGAAGTCGCTTTCCGTATAAGAAAGTTCGTACTTTAAGAAAGTCACTTAGACTCCCGAATGAGGTTTGTAATTTTGAAAAGTCACCTTCGAACGAAAAAAAAAGACAAACCTCTGCACGCATTCTGTGAAAGTCGAAAATTCTAAACGATGGTCTTTCCACCTTAGGCTCCTTAAGTGGGGACACTCCCTTGGAAAAAATTCAATTCATGCTACATGGGTAAGGAAACTCAACCCAAATTTTGAGTCAAATACCTCCATATATATTGTGATAAATTGTTCATATCTATTTATCTCTTTTAACCCGACCCCTATTTAGGGTCTGGATATACACTTTATAACATTTATATTTTAAAGCTTGATTTTTAACCCAGAACATATGTTAATTGACTTGACATGCTCATATATTAAAACAATGATAATCAATTGCCACAATGATAATATACAAGCATGAAACATACTTTTCATAGACGTTCGGAGGAAAGTGTCTGTGAGACAAGTTAGTAGAAAACTTTACTCAAGCTAATGTCTAAAATATGACTATTTCCATCGCTTCTCCAAAATAGAAATACCCATCCTCATAGAGGAACCCGGAATATGTGTTTTTATATAAGTAATTGTCAGATGTTGACCTTTAATTAAACGTACTTTTAACATATAAATAAATCAATCCCACACAATGGAAATGATATATTAAGGGTTGGGCTCCATAAATACAATAATGTTGTGTATTTATACTCGGTGTATGGTCTCATTCACTCGTAAATATGCCCATTTATGGGACCTATGATGAATTTCATCCCCAAGTCTCCTTCGGTACGTAGGCGCTATAATGAAGTAAATTCGTGAAGCCCAAGAATTATAATAATAACCTCGATGTATTATTTATTAGGATGCATTCATCCATAGTCCAAATTCCACCGACGTATACCTCTGCCCCCACAACCAACAATGTTTAAAATATGACATCCTTAATGTCACTCCTTCAAACTAGCCTAAAGGTTGAACAACACCTTCGAGTTATTGATCATACCACTGGTGATGGACCCTTGTCGAAAATTTTAGGTCGACTCTCATTCTAAACCTCCATCGAAGTATCCCTCTACCCCCATAAGTAGGTTCTCTTCCTCCTACTACAAGTCCTACACTTGCACACACATCACGTTAAAGCACATGAACAAATAGAACTATATGTGCTTTGATCTCAATGATAAATGAGTACGTAGGTGCAATACTGAGTCCTTTTCATGAGTACAAGCCCTGATAATATTACTCTTGATATATTGTCCCCACAGAGATGCAATCATCTCTCACCCCCTCTTATCCCTTTCTAAACCAAATGACACATCGAACTTGCTCAAAGCTGTGATCTCTTGTATGCTCTATATGTCACACCCCAAATTATATAAAATGATAACAATTTAAAATTAATACTATAATTTGGGTATATGACGATGCATATAGAAAATTAGCAGGTATAAATTAATAATATCATAAATACAACAACGTATCAATATTACATACGAGGTTTTAATACATTAAGTTACATATTTTCAATTGTCTACCAGGGAATATAATATGTCTAGAGAAGGAACTCCAAATTTACAAAAGGAAATAAGTAATATAATTAAGCAAGGCTTTCACCCAAAATATGCCAAACTATAGTAAAACAAACTTTAAAGAGACTCAATCCTAACCAAAACCCGAAAGGAAAAGTGCTAGCATCATGAGCAATACAACCTAATGAGAGTGCACTTCAGCTCAAAATTCATCCCCAAGTATACCAATAGTAATGATTTATATTGTATATCAATTACTAAAATTGCTCCAATAAATTTTAGCAGGGATAAAATATTACCACATGATCAACGATGAAATTCAACATTTTTAAATTAATGAAGACATATAGGACTCCAAAATTAATATTATGACGGGTACACTAGCAAGTTCTAGTGTGTGTTGTCCTTAGGCCATAACATATAAGCCAATTTTCATATGCATATACATAGACCCACTAGACAACTTCCAGTGGTATAGACTATAATAGTGCACTAACTATATGACTATCTCAATCCCAGCCAAATCAACATTAACGTCAAGTTAAATAACAATAATAATAATAATAGATGTTAATATGGTCATAACTTAACAACGACCTCAAGCCATGGTATAACCAACTTGTCTATACCCATTCAAAAAATTGAATAAGATTAAGCACATGTGCATTCATCATGATAATAAATGCACTTTTTGAACAAAATCACAACATAAATGCTAATTTACTCATCCCAAGAAATTGATCAACTTTCTTTATAAGATTTTGATATGATATAAAAGATGACCTACTCGGAAGTTATTTTTATATAACTTTGGTGATAATAACATGTTATCAAATTAAAGTTTTATTCAAGAATCCACTCATTTGTTTTTAATTTGAACTTTTAACTACACATTAGGGACAAACGTATACATTAACGCACTCATAACAAAATATTTTTTCATAAACCATTAAAATGTTACATCATGATTGTTTGTTGGTTCAATTTTTATAATATCAAAATTTCTATAGTGGTATAAACTCAAATTTTACGAGATAAGGTTTCTTTATTAATCCACTTAATTAATACAAAAAAATAATAACATGTCCAACATGAAATTTTAATACTAACATCACATGATATTATTCCACTTATTTCGAGATGGTATTTACATGCAACATAAATTATATAAGCAAATATTACCATTAATAAATTTGGGATAGAAATTTAAAATTTTGTTAAAACAATTATATCCAATTAAATTTCTCCAAATAAATTATATGAGGTTTTCATATGAGTTAATATATCACATGAAAATTTTGTGATATAAATGATAAACTGAAAATTTTCAAAAAATTCAGATATAGGATGTTGTCAGAATTTTTAACACTGAATTTTTCAGATTTCTATAATAAACTTCAAAATTCATATCCAATTAATTTTATATCCAAAAATTACGTTTTTGTTGTCACAAGAAAGATAATTTTGTGCTCTATGAAGAAAAATATGAAAAAAAATTATTTTTTTGTACATCAGACCGAAAGCAAAATATGATTCATCATACTCCTAATTTTCAACACAAATATATAACTCAGATGGGGCTAAAATTTTAATATGTTATTTCTCACTATTTTAGGGTACTATATTAATTATTTAGGAATATTTTTAATTCAAGATGAGTGTATTTTAAGTTTTATTTCTTTAAGATGTGCTTAAAGATTCAATGGGCTTCCATGGCTACCATTGCTCGAAATATACTCAAACAAGGTGATTTTAAAGGTGACGATCATTAGTAGAAGAAATATCTTGATAAACTTGCAAGTAGAAGCCCCGTTTTTTTGCCTCACTTTCTTCTTCTTCTTCTTCTTCTTCTCCCCCCCCCCCCCCTCTCTCTTTCTTTTGTTTTTATTTGTTTGATTTATATTACGAAATGAAATGTTTTGGCTGATGAAAGAGTGGTAGTGTTTGACCAAAAATTTAAGCTTAATTGTTGTTTTACATGGGTAGTTTAAACATAGGTGGACATATGTCCTAGAAGCTAAACACATGTTACTCCTCTCCTTTATTTTCTTTTCCTATTGTTTTGTATCAATTTCTAACTATATATATATATATGTGTGTGTGTGTGTGTGTGCGCGTGTGTGTGTGTGTGCGTGTGTATTAAAAAATTTAATACAATTTTTTTTATTTATTAACAATGTGTGATTAAATTCGAGGTCTTACTAAATGTGTCCCGCCACTAATATTATAAATAAAAATAATTTAATAATATTTTACTCTTTTGGAGTCGGATCACTACATACTACCCCTCTAAAAAGTATTTTGTCCAAGAAACTTAGATACCTAGTTATTGAAGAGATGTGGATATCTCTCTTGCATTTCTGACTCAAGCTCCCACAAAGCCTCACTTTCGTCATGATGACCCCACTTTACTTTACCCAAATCAATCACCGTCATCCATAGCTTCTTTGTCCTTCAGTCAAGGATTCAAACTGGTTTATCAATGTACGTGACATCTTCATTTAGTTTGATATCATTGAAATTAATAATGTGGTACATATCGTGCATGTACTTTTTCAACATGGAGACGTATAAGACATTGTGTATCCTTGACAAATTAGGAGGTAGTGCGAGTCGATATGACACCTTCCCTAATGTCTCTAAGATATCAAATGGTTTGATGAAACTTGGTGATAACTTTCCTATTTTCTTCCCAAAGCGCACTATCGCACATGTTGGTGAAACCTTAAGCAACACTTTACCACCAGCCTCAAATTTTTGGTCCCCTCTCCCATAATCTGCCTAACTCTTTTTTTTGCTATATGCTGCAAACAAATAATCCTTTATAATTGTCACTTTGTGAGTAGTCTGACAAACTAATTCATGCCCAAGTAGTTCCCCATCTCCGACTTCTACCATGAAAATTGGTTATCAACACGATCTTCCATATAAAGCTTCAAACGGAACCATATTGACACTCAAATGGTAGCTATTATTATAGGCGAATTCGAATAATGGCAAATGAGTCTCCCACGTGTTCTCAATATTTAAAACACCTTCCCATAGAATATATTTAAAAATATGGTTTACTTGCCCGATCTATCCATCTTGTTATGGTGAAAAGCAGTACTGAGATTCAACAATGTATCAAATGCCTCTTGGAAACTCGCTTAAAAGTGAGAAATGAAACGTCGATCATGATCTGAAATAGTAGAAATCGGTACCCCATAAAGTCTCACTATTTCCTGAATGTATAACCAACTCATGCGATCGATGGTGTTCGTAACACAGTAAGGAATGAAATGGTATGACTTAGTTAAACGATCTATAATAACCTATATTACGTTATGACCCTGCCTTGATCTTGGAAATCCAATGATGAAGTCCATGATCACATGCTCCCACTTCCATGATGGAATATGATATGGTTGGATAAGTCCTACGGGTCTCTAGTGTTTTTCCTTCACTTAATGACATGTGTAACACTTTGACACGTATTTAGCAGTGTCACACTTCATTCCTTCCCACCAAGTTCCCCTTAAGAACCCTGTACATCTTTGTGCTATCGGAATGGATTGTATAACTTGGATGGTGTGCCTCCTTCAGAACCTCTTTCTTTAAGTTATCCAGATCGAAAACACAATACCTTCCACGAAATTTAAATCCTCCATCATTTCCAATGCTCCAACTAGTTGGTTCCTATGCTTCCATATTTACGTATTTTAATTGTAATTTCTCATCTTGGACTTGTTCTTCCATAAGGTTACAAAGATAAGCCCCGGTTCTATGTATCGATTGTTTAACGTAAAATTCCATTGGAGTTTCAATAATATGTCATTCTTCCACCATCATAAGGGTGATGATACCACGCAGATTACAACTTAAGACATACGTGATTGCATTGCCCTTACCTAGATCATAATGGAGGGTGAAGCCATAGTCCTTTAGATGCTCCATCCAAATTCATTGCCTCGTATTCAACTCCTTTAGGAAAATAAGTACTTTAAAATTTCATGCTCAGAGAAAAGATTAAAGTTTTTACTATACAAATAATGTCTCCATAACTCTAAGGCAAAGATTATGGATGCAAGTTCGAAATCGTGGGTGGGATAGTTATGTTCATGTGTCTTGAGTTGTGGAGAACCATAAGAAACTACCCTTACATCTTGCATCAAAGCACATACTAATCCTCGGTAAGAGGCATCAGTGTATACAACAAACTTAGTGCAATTCTTTAGGATAGTGAGAACTAGTACAATCGTTAATTTTCTCTTTTGCTTCTTGAATTCTCTCTCACAACAATCATCCCAAATACTCTGTACATCCTTACAAGATAAGAGGGTGAATGGTGAAACTATACGAGAAAACCCTTTAATAATTCTTTTGTTGTATCCTTCTAAACCAAGGAAGCTTCGGATGTCCTCAGGTGTCTTCATTTGTCCCCACGTCAAGACTAGTTTGACTTTGGGAAAATCCAATGAAATACCATCTTCCAACAACATATTACTAAGAAATTTTACTTGGGGTCACCTGAACTCACACTTTTCTACCTTAGCATATAGATGATTCTTTCATAATGTCTAAAGTGTAATGCGAAGATATTACTCGTTCTCCTACCATAATTTAGAGTGAATAAAAACATCATAAATTAAAAAAATAATGAATTAGTATAAGTAGGGGAGAAATATTCGATTCATCAAATCCATAAACATAGTCGATCATTTGTTTCTCCAAAAGGCATAACTAAAAATTTGTAGTGTCCATATCGTGTTCGAAATGTCATCTTCAAAATGTCCTCTTCCTTAACCAAGAGTTGGTGCTATCCAGAACTCAAATTGATCATCGAACATATTGTCACACCTTGAAGTTGGTCAAATAGGTCATCAATTCTAAACAACGGGCAGTTTTTTATGGTGACCTTATTTAGTTGGCGATAGTTAACACACAGTCTAAGGGATCCATCCTTCTTTAGAGAGAAAAAAACAACGGATCACCAAGGTGTTGTGAAGCTTGGCTCAATAATTATTCAATTTGATTCTTTAGTTCTAACATTTCCTTTGGTCCATGAGGTACGGTGCTAGAGGCACCGGAGAAGTGCCAGGAATCACGTCTATATAAAAGTTAATCTCCCTCTTTCTGAAAAAGGAATTTTTCAAAACACGCTAACAAACTCATAAAATAATGGGATGGAACACGCCAACCATATCCGTCTTCATTCCTATACTCGATGTGGGATATAAACCCTCGATCAAATTATCATAAGGGCGATCATGATGAAAAGTGAATGGTAGTTGATCTGGATTGAAAATGTAAATGTGTTCTTCATGCCATCTAATGTGGCACAATCTTTAGTGAGCCAATCCATATCAAGAATAACATCAAAATGTCCCATAACGAGCACTATTAATTCGACTGGCATTTATCTACCCTTAACGCTCACTAGATAATCCTTACAGACTAGGTCAAGGGTTACAATTTTACATAAAGGGGAACTGACCACTAAAGGTGTGTCTACATGATTATCACTAACCCTAACATCTTTACAAAACTAGATTAATTAAAACAATGAGTAGCACCAATTTCAAATAGAACCTTTTCACATCAATTATATATATATATAGGTTACCTTAAATCCCAATTTGTTCTCCCACCACTACATATGCCCTTGCTTGAGCACCTTGTTATGGTTGGCTATTTTTCCTTGGTTTCTTCCGGTATTTAATGTGATGATATTTCTCTCCACAATTAAAATAAACCATCCTAGCACACACTCCTTGGTACGGTCCCTCATTAGGTGTCTTTTTCCTAAACAATTATTGCACTTCCATGTCCACTTATTTGGGATTACAGAATATGCAGACAAGGTTGCCCGAATAGTCCCAATATTTTCCTTCTTCTTATTCTTCTTCTTCTTCTTCTTCTTCTTCTTCTTCTTCTTCTTCTTCTTCTTCTTCTTCTTCTTCTTCTTATTCTTCCATGAATGATGTTTGTTCTTAAAACTCTAATTTCCCTGTTGCATTGCTTTTCCCTTGTTCTTGGCTTGCATTTATTTCTTGTATTCTAAATTTTAAACCTCAAGATTTAGAGATTCAGTGACTATTTCCTTGTACGTATTTAACCTATTTTCAATCACCATTAATCAAATTACTGGAGTTAATCCTCATGAAAACTTTCGGGTACGCCTTTCTAGAGTACTAATTAGTTTTGATGTGAACCTTACAAGGAATTCAAACCTGTTCTAGTACTCAACAACTATCATTGTTCCTTACTTTAATTTAGCAAATTCTAGATCTCTTTTTTCTTTCTTTGTGTCTGGGAAGTACTTATCAAAAAATTTCTCTTGAAGCTTAGCCCAAATCATGGTATTCGCGATCTTAGTTCCCACTATAGTCTTCACCAACTTCCACCAATTATTTTCCTCCACAAATAATTGAAATACCGCCATCTTCCATTTTTCAATTATAAACATTCCATAACCTCAAATATATATTCCATCTATTGGATCAACCCTTTCACAGCGATCGGGTCTATCGTGCCTTCAAACTTGCCCATTTCGAATTTCTTAAATTGAGATAAATATCTTATTAGCCTATCATCATCTACCTCATGACCATATCATTTGGAATTCATTTATTCCATCTGTTGAATAATTTCCCTTAAGAGAATGTTTCAGTCTCCCGTACTCTTTTCCTCTGCCATTATCTTAAATTGAAATAAAGAAATAGGTAAGTGTACATTTTTCATATTTCCTTTATAACAACCCATTATAGTTGTTATATTTTTTACTATTAATTTTTTTGTATAAAGTAAACACACGGCGTAAAAATAGGATCATGTCATACTCGTTTGTATAATATAAGAAGATGCACATGATTGAAGAAGTTAGTTTACAGTCAGTTTCTCAATACAATATGCAGCCAAAAAGATACATGGGGAACCCTAGGTCATATATATATATATATATATATATATATATAACTCGTGCCATACAACATAAAGAAAATTAGAGCAACCTAGACAAAATGTTTAAATTCTACACTAACCCCTAAAAAATACATACAAAAAGAGAACCACTACCATATTAACCTTGACTCCCCCTGACTTCAACCCAAGGGACTAGTTGCAAACTCCTTTGTATGTCCTGAGGATGCGTAGTAAACTGAAATGGTTTCCTTTAGAGAATCACTTATGTGGATTGGTTGATCTGGTTACATCGGTTTGGGTGGTTCAACATAAACAATAGGATCTGGTGGTACATTAGGTGTCATATGATTAATGACCATAATGGGTACATCAGGCCCAACTAGTGGAATTGCGTCAACTGGAGTGGGTGTCCATGCTGGGGGCCACACATGACCACCATCATTTTGCAGTATGACCTAGTATCAAGCTGGGGTACTAATAATGGTAAGCATCGATAAAACAACCCTTATGAGTGATATGGAATGATGATACACTAATGCCCGCTGCATCTCAGGTGTATAATCCAACCAAGTGTTTCCTACATCAATGGCATCCTGAAATTCCTTCCACTCGACCTGCTACTCTATCAAGTCAAGATAACGCCCCATATCTTGAGGATGAGGGATAAGTGTTGTATGGATTAAATTATCATTGCATAAGACATTTGTCCAAAATATGTCAAACTATAGAAAAATGAACTTTAAAGAGACTCAATCCTGCCCCAAACTTGAAATGAAAAATGGGTAGCATCACGAGTAATGCTACTCAATCAGAATACACTTCTGCTTAAAATTCACCCCTAAGTATACCAATAGCAATGATTTATATTATATATCAATTATTAAAATTATTCAAATAAACATAACCATGGATAATATATATCCACATGATCAATGGTATAATTCAACATTTTTAATTTATTAAAGGCATATAGGCCTCTGCAATTCATTTGCAAGAGCTATTAATAAAATATTATGACTTGTAAACTAGCAACTTCTAGTGTGCATTTGCCTACAACACAGGCCATCTTGTATACGTGCACTAGACAACTTCCAGTAGTATAGACTATATTAGTTTACTAACTACAGGATTATATCAACTCAGTCGATTCAAGATGAACCTCAAGTTCAATAACAACAATAATAGATATTAATATAATCATAACTTAAATAATAGTATCAAGACATGGTATAGCCAACTTGCATATACCCATTCAACAACATGAATAAGATTAAGAATATATGCATTTATCATGATAAAAAAAACACATTTTTTGAACAAAATGATAATTTACTTATCATAAGAAATATATTAATTTTCTTCACAATATCTCAACATGATGTAAACGATGACCGTACATGAGTTATTTTTATATAACTTTGGTATTAACATAATAACATGTTTTTACAGTTAAGTTTTATTCAAGAATTCACTCATTTATTTTTAGTTTAAACTTTTGATTATAAATTAGGGACAAACATATACATAAACATACTCATAACAATATACGTTTTGGTAACCCTTAAAATATTGCATCATGAGTATTTTTTGTTCAATTTTCATAATATCAAGACTTATATAATGGTATAAACCCAAATTTTTGAAGATACGTTTTCTTTATCAATACACTTAAATAATCCCCCAAAAATAGTAATATTTCTGACATGAAATTTTAATAATAACATCACATGAAATTATTACACTTATTTCGGGATGGTCTTTACATGTAACATAAATTATACGAACAAATATTACCCTTAATAAATTTGGGATAACAATTTAACTATAACTTTAGCGTTTTATTAAAACTATTATATCCAATTGAATTGATACAAATAAATTATATAAGGCTCTCATATGAGTTAATATATCTCACCAAAATTTTTAAATGTAACTAATAAATCATGAATTTTCAAACACTTCAGATATAGCAAGTTATTCGAATTTTTAACACTGAATTTTCTGATTTCTACAATAGACCTTAAAAATTCATATCTCACTCATTTCTTATCCAATAATTACGATTTTTATGTCCAAAGATAGATAATTTTATGATTTATTCAGAAAAATATTAAAATAAATAAATAAATGGATTACATGAGATTGAAATCAAAATACAATTCCTCATACTCCTAATTTTCAACACAAATATATAACTCAGATGGAGATAAAATTTTAGTATGTCATTTCTCACTATATTAGGGTACTAAATTAATTGTTTAGGAATTTTAGAGTTAAAATGAATGTTTTTAAGATTTCTTTCTCTAAGTACCCATTAAATATTTAATGGGCTTCCATGTCTACCCATTGATTAAAACATACTTAAAGAAGATTATTTTAAGGGAGAAGAAAATTCTCACTAGTAGAAGAAATATATTGCAAAGGATTTCAAGTTAAAGCCCCCTTTTTTGTATTCTTTTCTCCTTCTTCTCTCTCCCCACTTTTCTTTTTTAGGTTTGAGTATATTATTAAATGAAGTGTTTTAGGTGATGAAAGAGTGTTAGTGTTTGACCAAAACTATGATCTTAATGGTTGTTTTGCATGTATGGTTTTAACATGAGGACAATTATGACCCTCAACTAATTTAAAATGTGCCACCACTATATATATAAATTTTTTTTATTTATTAATAATATGTGATTAAATTTAAGGTCTTACTAAATGTGTCTCGTCACTAATATTATAAATAAATATAATATAATAATATTTTACTATTTTAGAGTCAGGTCACTAGACTATATAAACGTGCGAACACGTATACATATTAAACGTAATCGATTTATGTAAGCTTTGATCCCGAGTCTTCCTAGGTATGTAGTCACAATATTGAGTCCTTCTCGTGAGCATGATAATTAATAATATATCTCTCAATATGTTGTCACAATAGAGATGAGCCCATTTCTCATGTTACCTTTCTATCTCTCCTCAAACCTTTCAAGAGATATCAAACTATCTTAAAGTCAAGATCTCTCACCCACTTACATACATACTAACGGTCACTTGTTATACAAGGATGAAGTCATGCAAAGGATCCCTTGTGTACCTATATCGATCGAAGTGACGTCACTACACCTATCATTGATACCATTTCATAATTAAGTACATATCTATGTTTAAGGTGTTCTACACCTAAGGTCTCTAAACCAGATCTAAAACTAACTTAAAATAATGCTTCGGGTAGTAATAAGAATATAATTACGGAAGCATAAAGAAAAGGTGGGGTCCCTAACACCTAGCCCACTTTTATCCCAATTCTCAAACCCGCATAACAAGAATCTTTACACCAACCCCAGACTTATAACTACCGTAAGATTAACCCAAAAGGTATAACCTAGATCTTTTGTTTGTTTCTGAAACAAACTGAGAACTATAAACAACCGATAAAACCCCTTATTGCACGGAACACAGTGAGGCCTAGGCCTGAAATCAGGGATGTGCGACTCAAAATAGACATGGCGCCAAACATCTTCTAGGGGAAAAGTCTTACCACTCGACTAACGTTAACCTGACAACCCAATCTCTGGGGGACGCGAAGGACCGTGAGACATGAAGTCTCGTACATCCAGCATCAAATGCATAAGTTGCTTTCGAATGCGCACACTGCCATATCTTGGGGCCCGCAATACCACAATTATTTCCTTATATTATTTTTGAAATTTAGTCAAAATTACGTCGTCTTGATCTTACAGAAACCTTTAAAACTCTGTTAATAGACCTTTATTCTTAGTCAATATTAACCGAAGACCATGCATCTTTCACCGATGTCAAAGTTCGATGTAGAATATAAAATCCTAACATCTAGTGATTAAATTTCCTCCCAAATGCCTATAAATACATCAATTAAATGCAATAGTTAAAAAACTTAGTTATAACAATCAAATTGAATATAGGATAAATTTAACTACAGGTAAACCATTGTAGGATCCATTCATTAACAAATATTCATGCGACCATGATGGAAGGGACATAAACAATTGAATACTATAAAGCTATGTTAGTTCACAAATATAATAATCCATGCACATATTTACAACTTTTAAACATATGATTCAAGTAGGTGGACAACATGGATCTTTCTAAAGAATGATCAATCTAAACGAGACCTCTGATAGAAATTACGAGGGATCGATATACACGAAAAAATTTTGGACAAAAAATATTTAATTAATCATTGAATTGAAAGTCACAAATAAAAATTATGTTTATGATATTAAACCTAGTGTTTCAACTACAATACCTTTGTGGATCCGATTACAATCCGAATACGGGGAAAAGTTATTTAGTGAGGATAAGGGTTTGCCTTATTTTGATCCTCCAAAATCTTGGTCATCTCCATAAATATGCTTGCATATTCTATTATATGATCCTCCCGAAGCTGGGTATGTGTGTGGGCACTTTTAAGATGAAAAACTTTTATTTTGAGTGGGATATGTACCTCTCTCTCTCTCTTAAAATCGACAAAAAAACATGTATCATATTTTTTCTCCCCTGATCAAACCCTTAATAATGATTATATAACTTAAACAACCCTACATCACACCAATATATATTAGTATAAGTTTTTAAATTAGGATAAACTAGGTTTTTAGAGAGTCCGGGACTTGCTATTTAGGCATATGGACTATACTAGAGACCTAAGATGAATAATTAACTTATCTTCCAAATAAATACTCAAAAATCCCAAATGACCTACCCTTGATTAATTTTCATTCTTTACCTACACATAATTAATTCACTAAATAAGTATAACTTCATTCCAATTTAATTATCTCAAAATTACTAAAAATAATGTGGTCTTATTTGCAAAGCTGATTTGATACATAATGTTAATCCCTTTGTTAAGTTTCCAATACCCTCTTAGTCAAATCAATTTTATCAGTAAGCGTTTTAACCAATATCTAGTAAATTCCTTAATTCTCGTACTTAACATATTTTTCTACTCCATCGTATCATAAAATAATTCACTGATCCGGCTTACTTTTGGAAACAAATATTATAATTATATCAAGAAGTATTACAATCCAAGATCATTCTTGGATGCAGATTCCTATGAATTACCCTCTCAAACTCACTCACTCAAGCATTGCCCAAATTTTGGGGATTTATTAACCCAATCTAAAATTTAATATCACTCATATTAATCAAAGCAATAATTGTGCAATAATTCTAATCCTCATTGCCCTCTGGATTAAGAATCTTTGCACCCTTTACAAATGTTGTGATATTACCTAAGTCTAATCAAGGCAATCTTTCGACTTAAATCTCAAGAGTGGTTATGTTCAATATATTCATGAATGTACCAGTAAAAATCCTTTTTCTAACCATCATACAAGTTCTCGAACCATGGGACGGGTTTCCATAGTTTGAGATAAACTACTAAGATTGTTCAGGCAACTATACTGATATTATGTCTACTACTTATCTAGAGTACGGACTATTCAATACTACCAGAACCAAATTTTCAATCCCTTATGATGAAGCCAAACCCATCTCACTGGAATTCCAGCTAAGTACAATTGATTAACATTATAAATAATATATATAAGACATAAATATAAAACATTCTCACAAACATGATTCTCATTTCAGATAAACTATATAATCCTTTTATTGAAAAATAAAATCTCTTTACATGGCTTTGAGAATAAAACCCCAACACTGTGATCATTCTATAAGGAGGGTGTCATCATTATATTTCTTTTGAGCAGTACTAACCCGACTTGAAGACCGCATCTTACCATTGTCATTATACTTCTTAAGATGGTAGGTTTATGCGATATCCTCCAAGTGGCTCTTGTACATTTTAGAACTCTAAGTCTTTTCGATATGATCTTAATTATATGTTAACCTAAAATATGTGTCCCCATCATTAAAATGTCTCTTCATCTTATCAGGCCTCTTCTATTACGGCATATCATTTATTCTAGGGAGGAGTTTATAGGTTAGATCCTTGAAAAATGTATCCATGACCTAGTAGGCATTTTTATTGGTCGACATATTTGTTTGTCCATTAGAACTCTCAGTATATCCTCCTTTTTTATCATATGTTATTTGTTCTCCTCCCTTTAACTCATCTCATTGCTCTTGGGTGGCTTAAAATAATGGTCGACTTGGTATTCTTTATTGAGGAACTCATTCTCCACCTTTGCGTCTTTATGCATACAAGCCATGAGGTCATCAATTGACAATGTTGGCTTCTTAGTGAGGGACTCATAAAGATCATTTGATTGGGTAATTCCAAAATTAGATGAAATGATAAAAAAAAATGATAATTGTAGTTTCTAGTTTTGTTGAACAAGTACCAATACTTCTAGGAATACATCCTAAAGGAATCACCTTTCTTCATCTCGAGGGAAAATAGAGAGTCCACTTAATTGAATTTCCTATTTGTAGTGATGAAATGGGCAGCGAACTACTCGGTCAATTCCATGAAATAAGAGATCGACTTAGGGGATCAATTATCAAAATACCTTGTAAACATCCCATCCTAGGACCCCCTAAGTACATCCTTAGGTACCTAACACTCATCCACTCACCACAAATGCCATCGAGTGAACCCGACCACTGTTTGACACCAATTACCTCTCCAAAGTGAGAGAAGCTCAATTAATCCTTGAAGGCTCTGAATTCCTTTTCGAGTGATCAGTTCCGTGTGCGAATCGACCTCACGGTTTGGGCGAACGATCCGTTTTACTTTAAAGGGTCACTAGGCACTTTTGAACCCCATTTGACCTTAGTTACCTTTCCAAATGGGGCAAATCTCAATGAAATCTCAAAGGGCAAATCTCAAACAATCCGTTTTCCTTAAAAAACCTCCTATCTAGAGGCCATCGGGTATTTTTGAGCCCCATTTGACTTTGGTCAACTCCCAAACCCCAGAGTGACTCAATGGATTCTTTAAAGGCTCTGAATTCCCTTTCTAATAATTTCGATCGTGCACGATTCAGACTTATGGTTCCTATATTTCCCCTTTTCAAAAAATTCGTCCTGGATTCCCTAGAGGCACCCAAGACTTTCCTTGCCCAGCAAGACATGCCCTATGCCGATAGGCAAGCCAAGGTCCATGCCTATCGGCATCCCCCTTAACATTAAAATCCACTATAAAAGGGCCATGACCTCACCCCTGGAAGGGGGTCCCTTTCAGCAGTCAATAAACATTCTCCTCGAATTCAGAGCCATCCCTTTTCCCAAAAAATCTGTTTTACAACATTCCCTCACCTCACTTACTTACGCCACTTAGATACCCAACTCATCCTACCATATTACCTTCATACCACTACAAAAATCTGCATACTTACATTATAAATTTAGCAATAAAGATCTACCAAGGAGGCACCTCCCTCACTCTCTTTTAGTTTTATTCATTTAAGTGTTATTATTTACTTTATTCTCATTTTGTGATATTCCATAGTTTTATCTTATCATCTCACATCATAGTATCTTCACGTTTTATTAGTAGTATTGCACACAACTTATTTTCATAAAAATCCAAAAAGGACAAAAAATAAATTCCAAAAGCAAGACTTTCATTTTCTCACACTTTCACACTTACATATTTTTTCACCAAAAACACAAAGGAGGAGTCCCACATTTGGATTTATGGGTTGAACCCACCATTATGCTATTTTCTAACTATGTGGACTTTGATTCCCCTTGGGTTAGATAGGCATCTTGGGTCAATCCCAAAATTCGAGTCCTCCCACTTATTTCATATATTCCATATTATATCATATATATTTTGTGAGTCTTGGACTCCTAGATATTTATGTCTCATCTGACATGAACATTCTCTCCTCCATAGCGATTCATGATTCCCGGAACACTTATATAATATTTTTATTATAATTTTGGGTTAGACTCCTATGAATGAGTCCACTTTCTCCATTCCATGACGCAAGTAGGATAATTAAATTTTACCAATATTTATATTATACAAATTTGCACACACATCATGGAGAAAAAAGAGAAGATTAACATTATCCGGTGAGAGATTGAAGGGAAAAATGGGTGCCTAACACCTTTCCATTTCGTAACTTAGTCCCTCGGACCTTTGAATCACTTGGTCTGGCATGCATCAATTTGAACATGATGTCATTCTTTTTAGGCGACAACATTTTTTTACCTATTTTTAGCAAAATAGTTTAGTCACTATATCCCTTCGTGTTACCCCCATTTGACGATGACCAATTTCATATCTGAGGATGGATAGCAAAGATGTCGACATGAGTGGCAAAAATAGTATCTTCACGTCATTAAATCACCCACACTTGCAAGGACTAAAAATGAGAGAGAGAGAGAGAGAGAGAGAGAGAGAGAGAGAGGAATGCAACCTTGTTCCTTCGTTCTTCCTCGCCTCGTCCTGACTTCGAGGCCTGAACCTACACCGGAGGAATTCGACCTCAAATGGCCACAGTGCTGACTCTGCTAGGGAGCTTTTTAGAGGACTAAATTCTATTTGTAATCCTATAGATCCTTCTCAACCCTATCAATATGGAATTTTAGATACTTAGGGTCCATGACCTTCCTCATAAATGTCACAGTGGTGGTTGTAGTGTCCCATGGAGACCTAGGATCTAGGTGCCTCAGGCGAGGCTGCGGACGTGAACCTCTAACCCTTTCTGACCTACTTTGCAAAGTGGGAACGTTAGCATTAACAACAACAGCCGTATGGCAAAGGTATTCTAAGATTGAAATATGAAGGGAACGAACTGGACCATGGTCTCCCCCTAATTAGGGAAGATAGACCAGTCGTAGTAATATTAGGTGCAACATCATAAGAAATCATTACAGTTGGAGGATCTGCAACACGAACCTATATCCATAACATTTAGGACAACATCCTTACCAGCTTCCCTCTTCCTCTTCTGGCCTTTGACCCACTGCGATGCTTGATTTAAGTTCTGGACATTATCATCCACCTCATTCATCTATGAGAGGAGTAATTCATTATCAATTTCCATGATAGGCTCACTCTCTCCTATAGTACCTCCATAGCAAACATTAGTTACAAAATCAAGGTCAACAACAATTCAAAGTTAAAAGACAAATTCGACACATACTATAGTCTTCATCATTGGTGGAATGTGGTCGGTGTAATAGCCAAGTGAGAACAAAGACCACATAGTCAGTATTTGGGGAAAATATTTTTTCTTGTCAGAAATTGAGACCGAGGTCTCAATTCTTTTTCTCTATCATTCAGAAGGAGATAACCCAATACAAATGATAGGGAAGTTATAATTAAGGCTACGGTTGGGAAAAATGCAACAATGTTAAAAGTTAAAGACTCCGATAATTTTAAAAGTGAAAGACCGCAACAATGTCAAAAGTTACCTTTGCAGGGGGGACGACCCCAAAACCGCGACAGCCTGTGAGCCTTCTCCCTCTCAAACTCGTCAGGGAAAATTTACCGTATCATCATAGAAATATAAAAATATTTTTCCTTTTAATTTTTTATACTGAAAGGCCTTCCTCTATTCAAATATTTGTCTCAACTTTGCAAACCCATATAATAGTGCCATGAATTCTCCACAACGTTCTCTATGGGACGGTAAAAGTCAAAGAACTGGGATATCTCTATTGAACTTATTCCCCTACCTTGCCAAGAAAGACATGATAGTCTTCCATTCATTGGGATCAACTTAGTATTGGTCCAAATTCATCGGTTTAAAAATCTTTCTAATTGGCACTAGGACTAGAAGTTATAGCCCTAGAAGAAAGGTGTGTAAGGGAAATAAGACCCCGTTGTTAGGTACTGCAGAGCATGACCTTTGGTCTATGAAAGGAAGAGACTATATGGTTCCATTTGGAAATTCACAGGCATCAGCAAGCTAGGCCAGCCATTCCTTGTTCATAATGGTTAAGGGCCGCAGGATCCCTCATAGATTCAATGCCACATCTAAAAGGTGTAGCCTAAGTTTTCCTTGCATCTGCAGTGTGAACTTTACTAGTTATAACCCCTCCATCACTTTATACAACCGCTTAATAATTGGTGGAGCATGTTTCTTCCTCAACTTTGTGCACACCCTCTGCGGCCTCCACTTGACCCCTACAATCAGAATATCCTACGAAGTCAGAACCAATACACACGCAGGTGAGGCACTCCTTTAGCTTAAATGCCCCAATTTTTTTTGAAGGTTTTATGTGAAACACCATGGGAGGAGGAACACTAAAATGTATCTTCCAACAATCCTCCAAATATGTCACACCCTATTTTTGGTATGAATTTATAAGATAGTAACTGAGCAATGAAACTAAAGTTAAGGTGAAAATACCAAACTTTATTCATTAATATAGTATTACATATATTGTAACACTACCATGGGGGTAAATTATTCATGTTATATTTAATTTCAAAAATAGAAAAATGACGCTCATCGAGAAATGCCATTCTGGGCTCTCATTTTCATTAATCTACTTCAACATAGTTATATATGCGTACATATGATCTGTGCGTATCAAAAAAGGGAGAGAGTACGGCTTCCTTATCCTGGAACATCTGCATGAAAAAAGAATTAACACGAGTATGCTAAGTAGAAGTTTGATTATGTTTGGAGTTAACGTTTTTTCTAAATTAAAGCATTGATAATACAAAAAGATAAAGAATTTTTAAATCGATAATCCCATACTTTATAGTTTATTAACGAGTATATAAATAATTAATCATAATCAGTATAACCAAATAATGATGTCAATAAAAAAATCTTTGGGGAAAAATAAACACCTGGTCACACTAACTAGAGAGGCGCTCATACGTTTGTACTGATAAATCTAAGCTCTTGAACATCTAAGACCATAGTCCATATAGAAAACTTATGTGGGATAACACAGAAGTCTACTCTCATATTAATGTTAATGCTGATAACAAAGACAATTAGCACACAAGTGCATGGGTAAATGATTCAATCATTACAATAACATCATGAAATCAATTATTATATAAGAATGGTTTAAATTGATCCAAATGATCAATATTCAAATATCAATGATATTTAACAATATATGTAATCATGGAAGTAAAATAACATGCACGTAATTGTGTATAATTTATGTCTATCACATTGTGATATTAATAGCTGTTATATCGAATACGTTGAAATTACTATTGAAAAGGCAAAACCTACTTATTAGTTGGGTAGAACGTGATTAAATTTGATTGAAATTAGGATCGAGAGGGTTAGGTACTTGATTATCTATCAATCAACACAATTGTAAGTGTAGACAGTTGATAATAGGAATAAATTGGAAAAATAAATGAAAATTTGTATCTTTTAAAGTTTAGGGGCTAATTTGAAATTATTTTTGAGAGTTTAAAATATAAGGCTATATATCCTATTTGAAAAATAGTGTAGAAGACTTCTTGGCTCAAAATTATCAAAGTGTGTGTAGAAAAACATTAGAGTCAAAATTCATAACTTAGAAAAAATAAAAAGGGCCAGTTTATAATTTTTTAAAAATTCTTTACCTAACACCTTGGTTTTCTATAATTTTGGCTAGGGTTAACCAAACACTGACTTACCTTATACCATTTTGACCAGAAGAAGTTAATAAAAAAATTGAAAAAAATTAGAATTTTTTTATTGGCCACACGTGACATGATTAAATAAAGGCCTCTTTAACGCGTGTGATTATGGTTCAAATGCAAATCGGTCGCTCTAGTAATAATTAGATAGACCAAGTGTCGAACTCAGGGACTAAGATAAATGATCGTGACGACAACTAAGTAAGAACATTAACCCAAATGATTGAATAACGAAAAAGGAAGAAAAAATTATTGTGATAAGACCATGTATTCCTGCTACGAAAGCAATGAAATTATATCTAAATTAACTACGCATCAAAGACTTAACAATTGACTGTTTAAATAATATGAAAGAAAGACAAGGTCATAATACAATCCCTCAACCCCTAGTAATTTCATCGGATACAAAACTAGTCGAGAATTAAATACCTAATTGAAGTGAAAACAATATTTATTTCAAGTATTAGGTAGATGAAGAAATGAACTCTCATAGTACATAATTAGGAGTAAAATAAAGTACGTGAAAAGATGTTCAACACGCTCGTCGCATTCTTAAACACTCTAATTACCTAGAGCAAATAGAGAAAAAAGTTCTACGACGGTTGCACTAACAAAATGACATGTTCTGAATTAATTATTTAACTCAATAACTTATTTTTATATCCATGCGAACCAATTAGGGTTAGGTTCATGCATTCCAACCCTTGGAAACCTATCCGGACATGATGTTACTAATTAAAGACATGATTTCAATGTTGCATGTGAATTTATTCATTATTAATACGTATCTAAGCATGCAAGAATGAATAAACGATGAAAGAAAACCAGGAAAAAAAATTAAGAGCAAAGATTAAAGGAGAGAAGGAAGAACTATATTGATTATTGCATGAAAATATTCCATAAAGCATACTCTTAGTGCAAAGATTAATTTTCTATGGTCTTGCCTCTTTTTCTCCTTTCAAAACTAGGTTGAAAGTCAAGTTAGATATGACTTGTGTTGGTTTTTAACTCAATAAACTTGTTTTTATAAGAGTTCTAACCATATACAATTCTAGGTAAAATTTCAGAATAAATGAAAACTTCGCATTCAGGTCATCCGAACCGGTTTGGATGTGTAGGAAAACTGGTTCCCTTGTCAATTTTATGAAATTCTACTTTTTCCCAGGATTTTCTCCTCGACTTCAAACGCGCATAACTTCTTCACCGTAGCTCGGATTGAGGTTCCATTTTTCCAGTATTCTTGTGACTTCAAGTTTTTCAACTTTTTAGTTGGCCCTACTTCTGGGCTAAGGCAAAAAATTACGAAAATGCCTTTAACTTCCCTTTCCTTTGTTTCTTTGACAGTTTTAATTTCTCTCCCGCATTTACTTGCATGAAATAGCTGTAAAACACATTAAAAATACACAAAACAAGAAATGCACGCCAAAGGGGGTTATTATCATAAATTTGAGATAAATCCAAGTTAATTACGATCCACAAGCTCATAAAAGGACTAAAATTATGGGCATAAATACGAGATATTTATGCCTAATCAAATCCCCCGAACTTAGAACGTTGCACGTCCTGAGCAATGTAAAACAATAGGAGTGTGAGTTAAAGAAATTTACCAAAAAATTATTAGGATAGAATACCTCTTTTGCGGGCAAGCGATTTCATTTAGCTTATGCAATAAGCCATTAAATCCCTAAGCTACACTAGTAGGATGAGTGGTGTCTTGTGAGGGTTTGCAGTGAATTTACCCACAAAATTAACTTTTTGACTCGAAAAAAATCAAAATACTTAAAAATTGTACAATTTAAACTCCCCAAAAATAGTGACTATAAATTCACATTCAATAGTCTCAATTTGTAGTGTGTGTGCATGAAGCTGAAAATTAAACTGCTAACTTCCATCGATTGATCGTTACATTACTTTCCTAAAATTCATTTTGATTCAATTCTCACGAGATGCTCTAAAAAATGAAACTCTCGGAATGTGGATATTTTCTCACGGTGTGCGTGATTTATAATAGTAAATATAAT
Source organism: Sambucus nigra (assembly GCA_949130495.1). Lineage (NCBI taxonomy): Eukaryota > Viridiplantae > Streptophyta > Magnoliopsida > Dipsacales > Adoxaceae > Sambucus > Sambucus nigra. Next base: position 350,886,355 of record OX422210.1, on the reverse strand, counting down.
GGAACACAAACTCTCGCATACAAATTTGAAATACAGACTTTTATAGTGAAAATAACTCATCTTAAGAATACGGTTATTGGAAAACAAAAATATCATTTTTTAGTTCACACCAATTAATATCTCTTATTATATTTTTCGTGTCTTAGGCTCTCCATGCGGTAATTAATTTCGTTGTTCGGATTCGATTATGATTCTTTTGGGTTATGGTATATTGGGTAAAAATTGGGATGGTTGGAAAAATCATATTTGCATAATTTGCTTGCATAAGATGCCCTTAGGTACTTATCTGGGAATTTGTTCTTTTTCTTCTTTTTCAATATTTTTATCATGTTTTTCTATTCTTTTTCTCTTTTTTTCTTGCTATTTTTATTGATAATTTTTCTTTTTCTGTCCCTTCTTTATTTAATTATTTGGACTTACTTGAAGGACTTTTATTTTCACAAGTCTAGGCTAAACATTTTTTTTCGAATTATGAAACGAAATTGAAAAAATTTATTAGGGTCAAAATGGCTATAGCAAAAGGATAATTTTTCAATACGTTTTATGGCTAATATTTTTGTGTAAACAAACGATGGCCTAACTTCATTTAGCCTAATTACTAATTGTTTTACCATATTCGTCTCGAGATTATATATAATTTAGAGATAGTTTTAGCGTGTTTTCAAGACGACATCTCACTTGTTTTTTGTAACCGATCAAAACAAAGGAATATATATCTTTAACAACTTTTTTAAATGCTGGAAAGAACTTCGAGTTAATTTTAACTCAGATTAATTTAATTATTCACAAAAATGATAGGCTTGAAATGTCATCGGGTTAATTAATCTCCACACTTATTCGTAAAGTCGTCAATTTTCGCCCAATTTTCACCTTTTGTCAATTTTGTCTTTGTGCATTTGATTTTTACAATTTAAGACTTCAAACAAAAATTTTAATGATATTTTTGAAAGATTTAAATTCCAATTTTTATTTAATTTGGAGAAAAATATTTGTGACTTTTCAAAAATTTTCAACACTTTTTTGGGCATTTTAAAAATTTGTGAAGTTTTAAACGACGCACTTGTCATCCCCCCAATTTAGACTTTTGCATTGTCCTCAATCAAAAGGACTAAAATCTAAATAAGAAAAAATGAAAAGTGCAAAAAGAGAACAAGTAAAGATTTAAAATGTAAATATTTCATTAGAATCACCACATAACTACAAAACAAATAAAGAGAAAGTACATAATTCTTTACAAGGTAGATGATGAAAAGTACTAGAACTATGAAAAAAATCCAAGAAACTAATGTGAGGGCCCTGGAGCTTTGGGATCATATGGGTGATAGAAGTAAGGGAGCAATTGGGAATTAGGGTCCATTTGAAGCCTATACATCTCTGCTTGGAGGCGGACCATCATACTCGTATCAGGTTGGTAGGCTTGGCGATCTTCTCGATATATGTTAATAAACCTCTCAAACCTCTCCTCTAAATCATCAATTCAATGGTTAATAACCTCCTAATTGTAGGATCCGTCATCAAAGTCGGGCTTAAATTCGGGGTTCCCCTCATTCTCATTTGGTGCATCACTTCCCACATCCTCTCATTATTTAGCGTCGCCCCACCTTTATTGCATAGGGGCATCCTACTCCATGAACTCCTCTTCCTCGTCGACCACCTAGGAATGAGGGTAGACCAATTGAAATTAATGGGCACTCCGATGGGTAGAGGAGAGCCCAATTGGTTTATGGAACTTGAGGCGCGAGTCGGGGCCCCTCACCCCAGCGTCATGGAGAATCTCAGTGATAAGGTTCTTATAAGGTAGGGAAACCTTGTTAGTCCAGTCATAGGTGGCATGTAGGATCTCGAGATAAAAGAGTTGGGCAAGGTTGATGTCGCAGGCCACATCGAGAAAATGATAAAAGAAGTTACCATGGCGAATGCGTACCACTGAGTCATTGGTGGTTTGGATGATGGTGCCGCAGGTGATGAGATGTGCGTATCGAACTGGCTCTGAAAATTACCCCATCGGGAAGGTATCTTGAATCCATTATTCATTAGGGTCCATGTGAGCTATGCACTCAGCTTTGGTGCATGGGGCCCTGTTGTTCGGGTAAGCATATGCTTGAGGAAGAATCACCCATCTCGCACGCATTTTGCATTGGATGATGGCAAGGGCCAAGGGGATGGGGGTGTTTTCCACAAAGGCCTCGTGGAAGGTAGTAGATCACCGGGCCAAAGTCTTATAGAAAATGGACACCTCCCCGTCACAAACCCTATCATCAGGAGGGTTAAAAAAATCACACAACCCTTGACGGTTGAAAAGGGTGGTGATCGGAGCGGGGAGTTCATCTCAATTTACCTTATTCTTGATATAGATGGTGCGGGTTGGTTTGAAGAAAGATTCGTGCCAATCCCTTGCTTGATTTGATCAGAACATATGGTCAACTCCCTCGTCGATAATGGTGGTGGAGTCGTATTTACGGTATGTGGGGTGGGGCCATTTGAGAAAAGGTAATGAGGAGTAGTTTAGAAATATAGAGAGGAAAAAATGATTGAATTTGGAGTGGGGGGAAAAGGTTGGGAGTGAGGGGTAATTTTAGGTAGGAATGGTGGGAAGTGAAAAGGTGAATGTGGGAAGGGGTGGAGGGAATGTAGAGGTGGGAAAAATTGGGGTTGGGTGGGTTTGGAGGGGAAGAACCGTATGGATGGAAAAAAGGGGGAAGAATTTTTTGTGAATTGGTGGGATATGAAAAAATGGGAAAAAGCCGTTGTAGGTCGTCCAAACCGGTTCTGATGGTGAAGGCGAATCACTTTGCCTGCGAGCCAGTTTGGATTATGGTTCGGAAAATTTTCTTCTTTAGGGTGATAATTTATCTTATTCTAACAATTTCTCTTATTTTATGATTCTAAGCGTGAGAACCCCAATTCTCGACTCTCCAAGGTACCTAAAAACACCCTTAACACCTCGGAACCCAGGGACACCTTAACAATGCTCTCAGATGTGCATTTTCTCTCTCATACATGAAAATTCAATGCGGATCTCCTAACTTTCCTAACCTATGACTTCTACGGACCTCTAAACTAACCTAATATGGACTATACTTGCTATTATACAACACTTACTCACCCCATAAGCATCGGTGGATTGACGACCTCTCATCCAAGCTCATTCAACCTCGTAAATGGGGTCCGACAACCAAATTATGCCGGCTTCCTGAACACAGGCCTCTGGTATGGCTTTTGGCGTTATCCATTCACTTTAAACATGTCTCCTACCTTAGGATATTCTAACTCAATGGTTTCATGGATAAACATCTCTCTCGTAACAAACAGACTAGTCCATCGTGAACGTAACTTGTCGGGAAACAAGTGTAAATGGGAGTTGTATAGGATAACTTTTTGTCCCAAATTAAACTCCTTTTGACAAATAATTCACTCATCCACGAGTTTCATAATTTCTTTGGATATTTTAGCGCTCTTATACGCATCATTGCGTATTTATTCTAACTCGTTCAATTGAAGCTTGTGTGCCTCACCGGCTTGATCCAAGTTATAGTTCAACCTCTTGATCGCCCAATATACCTTATGATCTATCTCCATGGGGAGGTGGCAAGGATTTCCATAGACAGAGAAAAATAGAGGCATATGGAGTGGGTTCTTGTATGGTTCGGTAAGCCCATAGCGCATCATTTAACCAAAGAGACCAATCCTTCCAGTTAGGATCGACGATTTTCTCTAGAATTTGATTAATTTTTCATGATTTTCTAGCTCGGATTGCCCATTCGTTTGGGGATGATAAGTCATCCTAACCTTGTGGACAACCCCAAACTTTCTCAGAAGTTTTTTAAATATCCTATTGCAAAAGTGATTTCCGTTATCACTAATGATTGCCTTCGTAGCTCCGAAGCTAGCAAGTATGTGTTGTTGAAAAAACTTTATTACCACCTTGTTACCATTTGTCTTAGTAGCTATGGACTCAACCCATTTGGATGCATAATCTACTATGATAAGGATGTATAGGAATCCAAAGGATGGAGGAAAGGGACCCGTAAAGTCAATGCCCCGACAATCAAATATCTCGATGACGAGAATAAGGGTCAATGTCATCTTGCCTCATCGAGTGATGGCTCCCATCCTTTGACATCTATCGCAATATTTGCAATAAGCACTTACATCTCGAAAAATTATGGGCCAACAGAGACCGCATTGAAGAATCTTAGCGTCCGTCTTATTCCTCAAAAAGTGGCCTCCATAAAATTTCGTATGACAAAAACAAATGATGCTAGGTATCTAGTCATTCAGTAAGCATATTTGGATGATTTGATATGCGCAATATTTAGAAAAATAGTTGTCGTCGTAAAAGAACATACGCGACCAAGTTAGGAACTTTTTTCCTCTTGCGGTGTCCTATTAGCGGGATGACCCCCGTGACAAGGTAATTCATTATATTTGCACATCAGGGGAGAGAAGAAGTGGAAAATAATTGCTCATCTGGAAAGTATTCGTCTATGGGTATGGGATCATTAGGTACGTTGGATGAAAGCCTCAACAAATGGTCAGCTACGACATTTTATACTCCTTTCTTATCCTTTATAAATATATTAAACTCTTGTAGGAGTAAGATCCACCTTATGAGGTGCGGTTTAGTATCCTTTTTGGAAAGTAGGTACTTAAGATACGCGTGGTCGGTGATGCGTATACAAACAGTTGTAAAACTAAGCAGAGTAGTGTAAACATGGTAAAGTTAATAACTTGTACACTCTTCAGTAATGAAGTATACTAACACTTGCAAATACATTATATATGAATAAGTGAACATTGTAAATGAATAAGTGAAATAATATCGTCATAAAATGCATACCATGAATGATTATAAATGGAAACTTTCCAGAAAATATCAATTAGACATGGCCAGGGTGCCCTACACAAAATCATTTACCATTTAAAAATCTATAAGGGTAACCATATTTAATTATATCAACAATGTAATATCAACATGAATGAATTTACAATTCGTTAATTTCCCTTTTCAAACACGTAAAACCTAACATTGCGTGAGCAAGAGTATCATCATAACTTGTTATATTGTCATGTCCATAACTAATTATCATGAAAAATGAACCATTATTTTGTATTTCCATCATTTGAATAGAAGATAACATAACTTTAACATGATAAATTTTAAAAAGGAAATTCATGACACAATAATAGTTCATACAATTAGATAGTGACATTAGAAAATGCATATCTAATCTCATTTCTAATAATCACTAGAGAATAAAAGATAATGCAATTATCAGCCTAATATTGAAATTAAATGGATCATAACCCATTTGTTGATATAATCAGCCCAGTACAAACCAAGCATAACTTCTTAGTTCATACAATACATTGAATTATAACATTATGCTAATTTTTTAGATCAAAGTTAAACCTCGTGATAGTGTATGCCTAATGGACTCTACGAAAACATTAACAAATTAAAATGCACCCAATCTTATCTTAACACCTTTTTCAAAAATTTCAAAATGATCAAATTTAAACACATCCCAATTCACCATTCATTTAGGATAGTGTTTATAATATTGATTACTTGACAAAGACTACTCGAATGAAATAACTTGTCTTTCTAACTAGCTCCCTCAGTTGCTTCTTGCTTTTAGTGCATGTTTTATAGCCTACATTACTACAACAACGAAAGAAGGTTTCGTAAACCAAAAACAAAACACTCCTAACAAAAGGCTTATAGTCGAACTGAGACAACAAGCCAAAAGTTATTCCATAATGATAGGAATTCAATTTTTTAGCAGGCGCATCAACCAACACGAACTCTAAAGCTGGATTAAAATCAATTGATCCTTAGAAAATATAGTAGATATAATAATTGTACCAATCAAGAAAAAGTACTAAAAAGTATGTGAAAATAGAAAAATCAAAATGAATGTTCTAGTACAACTATTTCATTAGATGGATTGAGACAGTTCTTTGTACCCAAATTATACATTTGATATAGCTTCCACCACCTTTTCATAAAAACATCAATGCTATTTATAAAATAATTTTAATCCATAATCCCATACAGCTTAAATCTGCTATAAACCAAATAAAAATATATATTACCAAAACATTGAAAATCTGTGAAGTGAAATGATCAAATAAAACTCTCACATTAGTCTAGGATTGATAACAGTATGGATGAGCCATCTTCTAAAACTATCTAGTGCTATTGAAGGCTTTTCAAGAGTGTTTCCATCTCCATCCGAAACCTTAACTACAGAGTAAGTACCTTCCCATCCATGGCCCCAAGGATGGGAGCAATAAGGTAGATCCATATGACTTTGATATTATTTGAAACTATTATGGGCCCGGTCTTCTAAATGGATTCATTGAAGCCCCTATGGTTAATATATACAAATACATTCACCCAGAAAAAAGAAAATAACTCAACAGTAAGGAACTATTTTTAATATAAATAGTCATTAATATTTGTTATGAGGCTTATTCAATGTCCCCAATTGAAAATTAAATGTGGACTGTTCTTTGCTTAGATTGAACATATTAACATACAAACATCGTTGAATGGGTACTGCTACAAATCCCAATCTATGGCTGCACAAAGTTACAAGTAGATTCAAAACCTAAAAAGAAATGCTAAAAATAACATTAAATTGATACCCCAAATAACATTAAATATGGACACCAAATTGTACGGTAGAGTAAGACCAACATCACACTAACATGCGACGTACTTTGATGGAAATCTACACAATGGGGGTGGGGGTGGGGGAATGATTGCAAAACAGGGAGAAAAGAGCATATCCATAAAATAAGCATAAAAATAAAAAAGAGAGATATTAAAAATTTGAAAAAACTTATGAACCATCAAACGAAAAGAAATAACTATCTTATAGTAAATTGCGAGCTTGGAAATAAAGAATCATTTTGAATTACATATAGAGTCAAGTATGAATAAATATTAATAGGTGCATACCATCATAGAAGTAATTGGTTTTTCCAATTAATTATCATATCAAAATTTGATGTTTACATATGTCTTAATCAACCATTAAGAGTTAAGGTGGATATGTAAAATATTTGGTTTTGTCCTGGATAGACATAATTCATTTTATAATAGGAACCATAATCAAAAGGTTTAAATCTAGAATAAGTAAAATATGAACAAGATGATGGTCTCGAAATAATATTCCAAGCATGCTTAAGAAGTGATTATTCATTAAGATTAGTAAATCATCTCAAATCCAAACCACCCTTAAAGATATCTCAACTAAGAAATTACAACGGTGAAATGATGAAATAACCATAAGTAAAATATAAAAGTCAAGTTTTTAATTTCTTCAACATGGTAGAATGATTAAAAAATGGACTTTATCATAAATATTAGGCGAAAGGGAGGTATAGAAATTCTATCAAATAGGGAAAAAAATGGACCATAACAACATATTTATATTAATATAGCCCAATTATCTCACATCATAGTGTAAAAAAATGAACCCTAGTTTTTATGAAGAATATATTTAGATTATCTTATGAATTGAAAAGATTATAAACCATTAACAAGCATAATGAAATCATTAGCTATCAAAGAAGTTTAAAATGAATTACATTTTAAGAAATTAATACTAAAATCTCATGAATAGTGGACATGGAATATATCTATTTGGCTTAGAGTACAAGTCATATTTGCAATTTACTTGTTCATAGGACACTTTTTATGCATACCTAGTAATTACTGGACGATGTAAGTGGCGGTGACTGGATGCAATTTGGAAGGGTTCTTTATATACCTACCAATTAGATTAAGAAATTAAATCACGTTAATTACTTTTAACAAATGAATACAATAATAATGTACACCCTAATATATATACAACCAACCTTCCAAACCATCAAAATCAACTAACCTTTGCAGGTTGGTTGAAAGCTTTGTGGAAAACCACGATTTATATGACATATTGTGAACATATTTTTCATTTACTTCAATAACAAAACTTCAAATATGAAAAGACCTACATTATCAAAATGATTAAAAAATGTGTTAAACCTTTGTAGCACACCCACAATCAAGTCTGCAGTGACCAACAAGAGCCTCGAATAATCAGAGAATAAAATAAATAAGGACCTTGCAATAAAATATCTTTCACTAAAATGAATTAAAGTCAGTAACCCGTATTTTGAACTTAAAACATAAATTAACAAGGTAACACCTAAGCCAAATGAAAAACAATATAGTCATTTGTGAACATAGAACAGATAATGCAAGGGACTAAAGGTTTATTTGAAATTTTTTATCTATTCAAGGGACTAAAGGCATGTTTAAGGTATGTTTAGAGTGGGTTATTACGGAACGTGCCCAAGAGGTCAAGGTTACTAGATAATACATTGGAAATGGTAGGGAAAATGTTCCTCAGTCTTGATTTTAGATTAATGGAGAGGCAAGGAATAGGTTACGACGGTGCATACACTTACCATGTCGCACCTGAACTGATTCGTAAATTTATTGTAGATCCATATGGGCCTCAACCTAAACCATGAAAGAGAGTTCAACCTAAACGAGTGAACCAAGGCAGACCCAAACAAGTCTATGTTTTCACCCATTTCGAAAGGAGAGGTCACCTTAGGGAACTTTGCAAAAAGTTAGGGCGAACTCAATGTACAGATACTCCCGTGAACCAGTTGGGACACCCCACCTAATTAGCAAGTATGACAGGAAACAGGTCAGAGACCCAGTGTAAAACAGCTTTAAAAATAGTTTAGCAAGTATTTGAGTGTCTTACTAGTTGATATTACAACCATGTTAGTACCTCGACACTCACTTGAGAATTTCCACCTCTCAACTAGTGCGCACGCCTAACGTACTACTATACTGACTCATAAGGTTAATTGAATGCACTAGTCTAACACAATCCTCCTATCATCAATTTTTTATCCGTGTGACCATATGTCTATGATTTATTTAAGATAAGTTTTTTATGAATTAATCAAGTCAGTCAAGTATATTTCAATACTGATTTGGGATTACATGCACTTAATTTATTTAGGAGCACTTCTTCAATTTTATCTACTTACATGCACAGTAGAAGAATCACTGGTACATATATTTATCACGCACAATATATATACAATAGGGCACCCCACGTAAATCTATGGTGTTGGCATACTCTGCTATCTAATCCTTTTACCTCTCATACAATAAGGTAAATACTAGTTCGGATCCACTCTCTAACCGTATTAACAAAAAGCACACATATTGGAGGCGAAGCATAGTTCCAAGTCACTAAGAGGTCAGCACATACCCTCACGTCTTTTACAACCGTCTGACTATCATTCTCAGATAGCCTGTACCAAGGACACTATGCTCTAGGGTACGAGTCAATATCCCCCATAAAGGTCCAATCGAGATAAGACCGTCCCGACACGGAAACCCCCGTGATAGCAAGTAGCACGGGTATGATTATACACATACAATCACACACACACACACACACACACATATATATATATATATATATATATATATATATATATATATATATATATATATATATATATATATATATATATATATATATATATATATATATATATATATTCACATTGTTCATTTAGGTACGCCCACGACCCATAATATTAATATTCTAATCATACATGGCACATAATGCCCGAGTCCTACGTATAATTAAATCCTTCCTTTTTATTCTCAATTATCGCCACATTCTAAGTACTTCTTGTCTCTTTAAGTGTTTCATCTTGATTAACTATAATATCAGTAGGAGCACAGTCACTACCCTACTGTTCTAAGACCTTCTTTATTCTCAAAAAACATAATTTAATGTACGCACGGTTTCCATATTCCAATTTATACCCTCGAAAATTCCACGATTAAATCTTATATAAAGTCACATAACCCAGACCCTACTTATACCCTACTGGTCCTTCTCATGTCCCATTAAGATGCTTAAATTATGTCTAAGGGTCCTCACACATTTGAATCGTATTAACATTAAAGGGGGAGAAAGTTTCAGTTTCCAGGAGGAGTCGATCGATCGATGAAAAGGGGTCGATCGATCAATCCCGTTGATCGATCGAGATTCTTGAGTCGATCGATTAAGCGAGCAGTTCTTGCCCAGATTCTGTAATTCTTTACTTACGGGTTTCTTCCATTTAACTTCCCCAAATCGCCATTAACAAGTCCCAAACTCCCAACCAACCATTAGGAATATTATATAAACACTTATAGATTATTTCTAACATAAAACTTTCATTTATTCATCAAGAACCATCATCAAACGAATTAATTTAAGAATTTATCCTTTAAGCCTAATTTATTTTATTTCACAAGAATTCCATTGATATTCAGATTCCTATCTCTACTGGGCATCCAAATTTCATGTTCACTAATCTACATACAACAAGGGAGTCATCCTAACATGATTTCTATTCTGAAATTCAACATAATTTTCCTAGACATCATTTAATTTTCATGGAAACATAAATAATTTTCTCCCATGCGAGCATGGAGGTGATATCAACTAAATAACAGCAAGTTAGATACTTTCCTTAGAAATGGAAGTCTGAATCGTTGATGATTATGGGTATGGTTTCATTCCTCGATCTACACATTGGTTGTGGAATTGGTGAAGATGGTGTTGGTAGGTGGTTCTTTCCCTTGGAAGCCTTCTCCCTTCCTTAGCCCCTCTGCAACTCTAAAGTTTCTAAACCTCGAGAACTCTCTCTTCCCACAGATATAAGCTCTCTATTTTCGTCATTAATTAAGGCCAAAAATGAAAAATTACCAAAATGCCCTTTTGGGTTGACGGTTATGTCTAAAAATGTTTTGAGACCCAAACTAAACCCCCAGATACACTTTTCTGACTATCTCGACCCTTTCGGATACGTTGGCGCACTCAAAATGACCATAAGGGAAATTTATAGTTTATTTGCTTTTTATGTCATTAATTTGTCCCGACACGACACATGCGCGTCCCAACTTAATTTCTATGATTGTCGTATTATTCTCTCGCAATAATTTTAATAAATTCAATCTCATATATTACTTTACCCATCTAGTAATATTCAACATATAATTACTAACTCTCAAAAAACAAATTTTCCTTTTTAATCACCCTATACATAATTAAGCTAAGTGTCAAAACAATTTAATTTTATTTATTAAACTCCATTGTTAAAATCTTATGTGCATCAACCAATTTATGAATACTACTAACGATAAAAAATGAAACCATCCAAGTGAAATGAGGCAACTAAATTAATCAATTCCAATAAGTATCCACATCTAAGGTCAACGTAATAGATGAAACAATCCCAAATAAAAACTGAATACTAAAACAATAAAAGAGTACAAAATCTCTATCAAGTCTAAACGGAATATGAAAATGGGCGACACATGACCTAACAAAAAAGACTAAATAGAAAGCTGGGAAGTCAAAGAAGGAATCGTCTACTGCAAGGACCTCCAACTCCATAACAAGCTACAGCATGTCCACTGTCTAATGAACTATGCCTGACGCCCCTGTGGTTGTGCACCTGTGATATATATATCACAGGTGCCCAACCACAGAGGCGTTAGAGCCCGAGTGTAAAAACGCTTTAAAATAGTTTAACAAGTATCTAAGATGCTTACTAGTTGATATTTCAACCATGTTAGTACCTCGACACTCACTTGAGAATTCTCACCTCTCAACTATTATGCATGCCTAACGTACTGCTATACTGACTCATAAGGTTAACTCAATGCACTAGTCTAACCCAATCCCCCTCTCATTAATTTTTTATACGTGTGACCGTACGTTTATGATTTATTTAAGATTACTTTTCTTATGAATTAATCAGGTCAGTTAAGTATATTTCAATACTGATTTGGGATTATATGCATTGAATTTATTTGGAGCACTTCTTCAATTTTATCTACAAACACGCACAGTAGAAGAATCACTGGTACATATATTTATCACACACAATATATATATATATATATATATATATACACACACACAATAGAGCACCCCACATAAATCTATGGAGCTGGCATACTCTCCTATCCAATCCCGGTACCTCTCGTACAATGAGGGAAATACTAGTTTGGATCCACTATCGAACTGTATTAACATAAAACACACATATTGGAGGTGAAGCATTGTTCCAAGTCACTAAGAGGTCATCACATACCCTCACATCTCTTAGGACCGTCTGACTATCATTCTCAGATAGATTGTACCAAGGTCACTATGTTCTAGGGTACGAGTCAATATCTCTCATAAAGCTCTAATCGAGATAAGACTGTCCCTACGCGAAAACCCTTGTGATAGCAAGTAGCGCGGAAATGATTATACACATACGGTCACATATTGCCTATATATATATATATATATATATATATATATATATATATCACATTATTCATTTAGGTACTCCCATAACCCATAATAATAATATTCTAATCATATGTGTCACATAACGCCCGAGTCCTATGTATACTTAAATCCTTCCTTTTTATTCTCAATTACCACCACATTCTAAGTACTTATCGTCTCTCGAAGTGTTTCATCTTTATTAACTATAATATCAGTAGGAGTACACTCACTAACCTACTGGTCTAAGCCCTTCTTGATTCTCACAAAACTTAATTTAATGTACGAACGGTTTCAATTCCAATTTAAATTCGAATTACATGGACCCTACTTATACCTTACTGGTCCTTCCCATGTCCCATTATTATGTTTAAATTATGTTTAAGGGTACTCACACATTTGAATCAGATTAACATTAAAGGGGGAGAAAGTTTCAGTTTCAGGAGGAGTCAATCCATCGATGAAAAGGGGTCAATCTATCTATCGAGCAGTTCTTGTCCAGATTATGCAATTCTTTACCTACGGGTTTCTTCTATTTAACTTCTCCAAATCTCCATTAATAAGCCCCAAACTCCCAACCAACCATTAGGAACATTATATAAACACTTGTAGATGATTTCTAACGTAAAAAATTTATTTATTCATCAAGAACCGTCATCAAAAGAGTTAATTCAAGAATTTATACTTTAACCCTAATTTATTTTATTTCACAAGAATTCCATTGATATTCAAATATTATCTCTACTGGGCATAAAAATTTCGTGTTCACCAATCTACATACAATAAGGGAGTCATCCTAACATGATTTCTATTCTGAAATTCAACACAATTTTCCTCGACATCATTTAATTTTCATGGAAACATAAATAGTTTTCTCCTACACTAGCATAGAGATGATATAAACTAAAGAACAACAAGTTAGATACTTGCCTTAGAAATGAAAGTATGAATCGTTGATGATGATATGTATGGTTTTGTTCCTTGTTCCCCGATCTACGCGTTGGTGGTGGAATTGGTGAAGATGGTCTTGGGTAGGTGGTTCGCTCCTTTGGAAGCCTTCTCTCTTCTCCCTTCCTTAGCCCCTTTGCAACTCTAGAGTTTCTAACCCTCGAGGACTCTCTCTTCCCATGGATATAAGATCTCTATTTTCATCATTAATTTAAGGCCAAAAATGGAAAATTACCCAAATGCCCTTTTAGGTTGCCGGTTAGGTCTAATAATATCCCGAGACACAAACTACACCCCTGGATACAATTTTCTGACTATCTCTACACGTTGGTGGACTCGAAATGACCATAAGGGCGATTATATCATTTATTTCCTTTTTATTTCATTAATTTATTCCCGACACGACACATGCTCATTCCGACTTAATTTTTATGATTGTCGTATTATTCTCTCGTGACAATTTTAATAAATCCAATCTCAAATATTAATTTATTCATCTAGTAATATTCAACATATAATTACTAACTCTCATCATGCTTGTAAATATTTATTTTAAAATTCGGATTAATATTAAATTAATTTATCCCAATTTAATTTAATAAATTCCAAATTAAAAGCCAATAAAATAAGGGGTATTACATACATCAACCCTAATAACAGAATTTCATCCCGAAATTTAGAAAATAAGATATACCTGGTGAAAACAATTTTGGATACTTTTTGCGCATATCTTCCTCACGCTCCCAAGTGGACTCCTCTACGTTATGATTCTCCTATTGGTCCCGTATAAGTGGTATTACCTTCGACCTCAATCTCCTCTCACTTTTTTCTTACATATCCACTGGTCTCTCCTCATAAGAACTGTCGAGCTGCAAATCAATCTCATTTATCGTAGTATGAGTGTCGGCCAAATCATCCTGAAGATACCGCCTCAACGACGAAATGTGGAACACATCATGAATACGGTGCAAGTGCTCCGACAACCCAAGCATGTATGACACCATTCCAATCCTCTCGATAATGGTAAATGGTCCTACGTACCTCGGAGCCAATTCCATTTCTTCCGGAACCTCATCACTCCTTTCATAGGAGACATTCATGGTAATACTTGGTCCCCTACGCTAAACTCCCTGAATAATCGTTTTGGATCGGTGTAGATTTTCTTCCTATCCTGGGCTACTCGAATACGACTCCTGATCAACTCAATCTTGGCTGACGTATCCTGAATCACCTCTGGCCCAAGTAGCCTGTTGTCCCCCACCTCTAGCCAACAAGTGGGAGAACAACAAGGTCTGCCGTACAATGCCTCGAATGGGCCCATGCCAATCGTAAACTGGTAGGAGTTATTATAGGAGAACTCCACCAGAGGAAGGTACGGTTCCCATCCTCCTCCAAAATCAAAGACACACATGTGTAGCATATCCACTAGCATCTTATTTGTACGCTCAGTCTGCCCATCTATCTGTGGGTGATATATCCTACTCAACCGCAGCTCGGTACCCATGACCTCCTGAAAGCTCTCCCAAAAGCGCAACACTAAAAATCTTATCTCTATCAGACACGATATTCAGGGGCACCCCATGAAACCTCACTATCTCAGCAATGAATAACTGGGCATATTATCCCATAGTGTAGTCTATCCGCACTGGCAGAAAAAAAGCTACCTTGGTCAACCGATTTACTATTACCCATATGAAATCATGACCCCGTTGTGATGTAGGCAGCACAGTGATGAAATCCATGAAAATTCTCTCCCATTTCCACGTAGGTATCTCCTGCGGCTGAAATAATCCTAGCGATCTTTGGTGGTCCACCTTTACCAGCTGACAGGAAGCACACTTGGACACGAACTCCGTAATATCCTTCTTCATCCCACTCCACCAGTATTGCCGCATCATATCTTGGTACATTTTATCCCCTTCGGGATGTACCACAAATTTGGACCCATGAGATTGCATTATTACCGTATGACGTAAATCTTCTGCCTCCGGGATGACCAATCTCCCATTTAATCGCAAACCCCCATCTGAACTTACTGAATAGGACTCAGCACCCTCAACTAGGAGCCGTAGAATCTGATCCTAACAAAACCTATCAGTTACTTGGGCCTGGATCACCGTCGTAATAATCTCTGGTGTGACCATCATAACGGATATAAAGGATCGGGCCACTGTGTCCTGGTGTTCCAACTCTTTCCACTAAACGTTCCAGACTTCCTCCACCTTACCTACTAGCCTACGGCTTAACGCATCAGCAACCACGTTAGCTTTCCCCAGATGATATTGTATCTCGAACTGATAGTCTTTCACAAATTATAACCACTCACGCTGACGCATGTTCAACTCTCGCTGAGTGAACAAGTATTGCAATGACTTGTGGTCTATGAACAGGCTAAATTTCTCCGCCAATAAGTAGTGTCTCCAAATCCACAAGGCAAACACGACCGCTGCTAGCTCCAAGTCATGGGTGGGGTAATTCCTCTCATGTAGCTTAAGCTTGCGGGAGGCATAAGCTATAGACTTCTCCTCCTACTGAAGTACCCCATCGAGTCCCTGTATAGAGGCACCAGTATACACCAGGTACTTCACTCCTGGCCCGAGTAAAGCAAGAACCGATGCCAAAGTTAACTTTTCCTTTAGCTCGTCGAAAGTTAACTGACAAGTGTCATCCCAGATGAATGGTACCCCCTTGCATGTCAAGTTCGTCAATGGTCCCGTAATCTTTGAGAAACCTCAAACAAACCGCCTGTAATACCCGACTAACCCCAAGAAGCTATGCACCTCTGTGGATGTCATGGGTTGTCCCCACTCCCTCATCGCCGACACTTTGCTTGGGTAAACTTATATACCCAATTCTAACACAACGTGCCCCAGAAACTGCACCTCTCGTAACCAAAATCCACACTTCTTATACTTGGCATATAGCTGATGATCTCATAGAGTCTTAAGAACCCGTCTTAAGTGCTCAACATGCTCCTCCTCAGTCTGTGAATAAATCAGTATGCCATCAATGAAGACGATGAAGAACTAATTTAAGAACTCTATGAACACCCGGTTCATCAAGTCCATGAATATGGCTGAAGCATTTGTCAGTCCAAATGACATGATCCTGAATTCATAGGACCCATACCTCATCAAGAAAGCAGTCTTTGACACATCCTTCTCCCTAATCCATAGCTGATGGTATCCCGATCTCAAGTATATCTTTAAAAAGAAGGTAGCTCCCCTTAGCTAGTCAAACAAGTCATCGATTCAGGGAAATAAATACTTATTTCGTATCATGACCTTGTTCAACTCTCTGTAGTCCACGCACAACCTCAATGAACCGTCTCACTTTTTTCATAAATAACACTAGAGCGCCCAAGGCAAGGTGCTCCTATGAATGAAGCTCTGGCCTAATAGTTGCTCAATTTGATCCCGCAACTCTCTCATCTAAGTTAGAGCCATACGGTATGGTGCACGAGCTATCGACCAAGTGCCTGACATGAAGTCTATAACTAAATATATTTCTCCACTGGAAGATAGTCTCGGTATCTCCTGGAACTCATCAAAAAACTCGCGAACAGCTAGAATCAAGTCTAGAGGAATCATTATCTACTTAGAGGTCTCCTCCTCTATGTACTATAAATGGGTGGACCTCCCTCATGGCGAGGCATCACCACCAAGAACATCTCTTACCCAGTATGGCAAAAATAATACTCCTACTGAAACAATATATCATGGCTCTATACGTAGCAAGCCAATCCATGCCAATAATGGCGTCATGCTCATGCATATCTAAAACTATCATGTCTGTAGGTAAAATCAAGCTAACAATCTCTATACCTACTCCCCGGCATATAAAGAAAATTAAAGACCCGTTTCCTAGTGGTAAGTCTACACATGATACTGTATTGTCTGTCGTGTCTCATAACCCCTTGGCCCGTGCAAAGCTAGTGGCTATTAAATAGTGTGACACCCCAATATTAAATAGAACAAGCCCCATAGTGCCATGGATAGTAAACGTAGCCTCAATCGTGGGTGGCGCCTATGGTGCCGCTGGCTAGTGGACGTTATAAACACATCCATACTGTAATTTCCCCTGCTGAACGGGGACTGCTGGGATGGATGGTAAAGATGGCATCGGAGGTGGTACTGGGAGGGCGACTGGGAAGAGGGGTCTTTGTGGCTCCTGATGGGCACCCTACTGGTATGGGGCCCTATCCTCCTCTGGGCAATCCTGGCGAATATGGCCATTCTTTCCACAACTAAAGCACCTACCCCTATTGTTTCCTCCCCTTTGTCCCTGCTAACCTCAGCCCTGATGGCATTTACCACCCCTCCATTGACCCTGGTGGCCGTTACCACCCATCCATTGGCTCTACTGGCCCTGCTGATAACACTGTTGGCCCTGCTAGTAACGATGTGGGACCTGTTGGCCATGCTGACTAGACTGGCCCTGTTGGCCCTGTCTAAACTCCCCATATCCCTGCATGGAATCACCAGATCAAAAAATGCTTGGCAAAGTCCCCCTGGTGGTAACTCTGCTCACAATGACGGACTTGTCCCTGAGCTGCTGGTGCCCCACCGGCACTACTACCTCCCATTTAGCCCTGTTGGCTGGACTTCCCTTATCGCTTGCTTCTCTGCTAATGGAATCGGTGATCTTGGCAATGCAACAGAGCGGCGTTGAGTATATCAGTGTAAGTACCAAATGAAAAATTACCTATAAGGTGCTGACGAATCCTCCAGTTCAATCCATCCATAAACATCAACATTTTCTTCTCTTCGGTAAGTGCCTCATACGGCACTAAAGTGAGAAGTCTCGTGAGCTCCTCCTCATACTCTGCAACCGTCATACTTTTTTTCTTAAGATTCAGAGATCTCTACCTCATCTTAGTCTGAATAGAGGAGGGAAAATATTTGCGTCGAACCGCACCCAAAAAGTCTTAATCATCATATTGTCTCTATCCTCTAAGGTGGTAGTTGACTCCCACCACTGTAAGGAGGATCCTACTAGCTTGAACGAAGATAATAATTGTCTCTGAATTTCTGATCACTCATACATGCGTAGATGCCTCTGGATGTCTTTCTTCCATTAGCTAGCGATGATAATGTCGGAACTGCCTAAGAACTTCGGAGGATGTGCCTTCCAAAAGGCATCTCTAACCCTCTCCCATGACATGGGAAGTTATGCTGGCACTGGCGCTACTACCTGAACTTGGGGTGGGGTCTGTTGCATCGTTGCTAATGCTATATTCACCGCCTGAGAAACTATAACGACGACTTAAGTTGCGTTCATCATTCCCTGAGCCTGACCTGCTGGCTGCTCGTGCTGGGCATTTCTATCTCGAGGTGCTCGTCTCGAAGGCATCTGAAACGAGAATGATTTTTTTATTAGTCCACAGTTATTATTACATCTCAAATAACTGAAGACGTAATCATATAAATAAGAATACAACAGTCCTAAATATAGGGCTCTATATCAAAGAAGCTAAGCTGGAAGCATAATAAGCCTTACATATCCTAAAGGACACTAGAACCTGATGCTCTGATACCACCTGTGACACCCCGCCTAATTAAATTCTGGGTGATCATTCCTTTATTAAATTAAATCAAGGTGGCTGGTTGGTTCATTCTTAGCATCATTGTCGAAACAAAAAATCCTTTTTAATCACCCTATAGATAATTAAGCTAAGTGTAAAATAATTTAATTTTATTTATTAAACTCCATTGTTAAAATCTTATGTGCAGCAACCAATTTATGAATACTACTAACGGTAAAACATCAAACCATCAGAGTGAAAAGAGCCAACTAAATTAATCAATCCAAATAAGTATCCACATCTAAGGTCAACATAATAGATGAAACAATCCCAAATAAAAACTGAATACTGAAATAATAAAAGAGTACAAAATCTCTATCAAGTCTAAACGAAATCTGGAAATGGGTGACACATGCCCTAATAAAAAAAGACTAAATAGAAAGCTAAGAAGTCAAAAAAGGAATCGTCTACTGCAAGGACCTACAACTCCCGCACAAGCTACAGCACGTCCACTGTCCAATGAACTACGTCTGATGCCCTGTGGCTGGGAACTTATGATATATATATATATATATATATATATATATAAGAGAAAGAAAAAATGACAGGAAACGGGTCAGAGCCCGAGTGTAAAATAACTTTAAAATTAGTTTAGCAAGTATTCAAGATGCTTACTAGTCAATATTACAACCATGTTAGTACCTCGACACTCACTTGAGAATTCTCACTTCTCAACTAGTGTGCACGCCTAACGTACTACTATACTGACTCATAAGGTTAACTCAATGCACTAGTCTAACCCAATCCTCCTCTCATTAATTTTTTATACTTGTGACCGTACGTTTATGATTTATTTAAGATAACTTTTCTTATGAATTAATCAGGTCAGTTAAACATATTTCAATACTGATTTGGGATTACATGCACTAACTTTATTTAGAGCACTTCTTCAATTTTTTCTACATACACGCACAGTAAAAGAATCACCGGTACATATATTTATCACACACAATATATATATATACAATAGAGCACCCCACATAAATCTATGGAGCTGGCATACTCTCCTATCCAATCCCGGTACCTCTCGTACAATGAGGGAAATACTAGTTCGGATCCACTCTCGAACCTTATTAACGTAAAACACACATATTGGAGGTGAAGCATAGTTCCAAGTCACTAAGAGGTCATCACATACCCTCACGTCTCTTAGGACCGTCTGACTACCATTCTCAGATAGCCTATACTAAGGACACTATGTTCTAGGGTACGACTCAATATCCCCCATAAAGGTCCAATCGAAATAAGACTATCCCGCCCGTGATAGCAAGTAGCACGAGTATGATTATACACATATAGTCACATATTACATCTATATAATAATGTAGAAAACTTATGTATGTCATAAGCTTAGTTGATGATGTCATTAATATGCATTTTTCCCTGCAATACCCATTTTATCCCTTACAGATTTGGATTCCCCCTCTTTTATTACTTCCAAACTTACACTTTAATTCAAAATTGGGATATTTTCGTCAAAACATGTTCATCAATTTGTCCACACTCTCTCATTACGCCCATACAAACCTCTCATTATCTACTTCTTTCCTGTTCTCTCTCATCAGCAACCCCAAAACAAACCAACCTCAAACATCAACACTATCCCCAATACTTCATCCGTCGTCGCACCTGCCGCACCTCTCATCATGAAGTCCTTCCTTGGTTTTGATTTTTTCCTATTTTAGGTTTAGTTTTTGATTTTAGGTTTAGTTTTTGATTTTGGGTTTAGTTTCTGATCCAAAATGTATCCACCATGTTTTTGATGAAATGCCCCTGTCATTTTGGTTTGAAATTAAAGACTTTGAATAATACTTTTGTTTTTTAACTTCCTTGCAGATCTGGTATATTCGATTTTGGTACTTGTTTTTATTTTTGAAATGTCGAATTTGGGTTCCAAGGTCAGATCTTTTTTTTTTTTGTGGGGGGGGGGGGGGGGGGGGGTATAGATACATTAATAATTTGGGGGTTTAGTTCATTTTTTTTATGTTTATTGTGTATATATTGTTGCTTTATGGAACATGAGATTTTATTTTGGTCCTTTATAGATTTGAATCAATATGAGAAACGAAGCTAATGCTGGTGAAGCTCTCAGTTAAGAATCTTACAAATACATGTCTCAAAGCTTAGTAAGTTGACTGAATCTAAACTTTTACATTTTCATTTTTGTTTGACATAATATCTAAGTCGGATTTTGAATATGCATAGGTTGATTTTGGGGGAGAGATATGGATTATTTCATAAGAATCTAATGGTGGTGAGGATTTATAGTTAAATTAGTGGTTCAAAGTTTACGTAATTATTAGCTTGATTTGTTTTTTCATTTCATTGTTTGATTTATTTACAATCACAACTTTGTTATTTGTTTGTTAACCGATGATATGGAAATTTTACTACTACTAATGCATTTTAGTTTGATGGTGATTGACAACAATATGAATATGGTAGTTGGATGTTTCTACGTGTATCACTTTATATAAGTTCTCAAAACTACCATTAATGCTATCAATTTGCAATTTTCGTTATTCAAGGCCCTCTACATTGTTGTTTAGGTTACTGTTTAACTTGATTGGAGATGTGATATTTTTTTGAGTTTTATTTTGAAATATTATGCCTGATGGAGATACGAAGTCTCGCAAGAAATTATGTTTTTTTGCGGGAACTAATATTTCACCCTGTTTTTTTATGGAAGTATGCTTGTTTCTAATTTAAAATGTCGTTTGATTGCCAAGGTAATACTAATTACGTCGTATAAATCATTATGTGATGATGTGTATTTGTTACTAATTTGGTTATTTTGTGGTTGTCTTTTGGGGTTTGTTGTGGTGATATATGACATGGGGTCACAATAGATGCGAGAAGTGCAGTAAAGATAGGTACATTAGGGGTATAATAAAAAGTGTGTCATAATCTATTTGATACCTTACTAACATATTCTCTTCCTTTACCTACATCCCCTGCCTCTATATTTTAAACTTGGATATTACACATCTTCAAATGGAAGTTAAATAGTATAAGCTTCCATTTTAGATTAAATGCCACCAGTTTCACCTTCAAACTTAGTCCTATTTGGGTTGATGAGCTTCAGATGGCTGCTTCACAGCACAATCATCATCATCAATTTCATAATGGATTTCTTGGTTCCCTATTTTCTTCGAACTCGAACAACTCTCCATCTAAGAAGAAAATGTCTTTATTCTTTATTCTTAAATGATTCTTGAAAAATAAGCTCCAATAATGCGTTAGTTAGTTAATTTCAACTACTGATCAAATCGTAAATTTCAAATTTTCCCAAATAGAAAGAAAAGTACACTGAGAATCATATGATTTTCTTCTTAATGAGTGTTTGTAAGAATTCCCCAATTGCAAATTACACTCTGAATTCCTTATGTTTCGTTTAGTTATTTTTGGTAACAGAAACCATTAATCTCATTACATGGAAAAAATCATCACTATTAATTACTTAGGATATTTTTTTTATTATTATTATATGCGACTTCATAAATTACCTAACTTGATATATCTTTTATGTTCGAGTTATATCTGTTATGTTCGTAAACTATATATTGTTGCGATTTAATCAGAGTATAATACAATGTTAGTATACTATATGTTAGTACTCTGTAAATTGTCACGATTTACATAACTATTTTTCTATTTGGCTACTAATTTTTGTTATATGCAACTGATTTGTGTTTTAATATTTGATCATGACATATAGAATAGTACATGTAGAGAAGTACATAATGTATACTATCCATACATTGTGTACTATTCTATGCATATTAATCTACATATTATACAGATTATACAATGTATAATGTTCATAAAAGTACATATCTATCATTCATTATCTTTATGGAGTTTAGAAGATATTTTTTTGTTGGACTCAAAAGATTAATAATGTGTCTTTTATTGATTACTTTTTACGTTAAAATGGCATGTTTTGTGTTTTCATCATAGCTTTGTTTAAAAAAAATTAATGTATCGTAAAAATATGATAAATTGACTTTATTTTATTTCCTCTTCAATAAAAGAAGTAAATACAAGTACAACGCATAGTTCAGCTACATGTATTGTCACCTTTATCCCATTTTTGCCTTTTTGTTGATTTTGGGATAACATATGTTGATTTTATTCAGAACAATTCATATATTTTTTTTAATTAATATGTTTGTTTATATGATCACAAGATTGATGTAGGAAGAGTTGCGGGGTGAGCAATCCACTTTTGGGCATATGATGAGACGAAACACATTTAAAGAGAAAGCTCATCGTCAAACGGGGCCTCTACAACTCTGAGAGATGATCTGATGAGACTGAAACTCATTTTCTTGGAAGCAACCATTTCGATTATCGTGTCTTGGCATATTAGATTCACCCTTTTGAATTGGCTAACGCAGTTTCTTCTTGTTTTATAGTTTACTGTGATTATAGTGTTATATCTATTGCTCTAAATGGAACATAAATGTTGAACATGTGAATTGTTGTCCTAAAAACTCTCATATGGAACTATGTACCCATCAATTTGTTAATACATTAATGATAAATAACATTTTCAAATGGACTATTATGATCGTTGTTGCTGGAGTATTTTTTTTAGTTCTTATACAGGGTGGATAGTCCCATAAACAAAATAAATTATGGCCAATTTTTTAAAAATTACAGTTTGTTTTGTTACGGAACAATTTTTTTTGCCTTTTTGGAATTTCAAATTTTGGAAATTTTTATCGTTTTGCGATTATGTACCTTGAATTTTTTTGTCATTTTTCTAAATTGTCTACACATTTTTGTTGTAAAGAAAACTTTAAGACTTAATTTACGGGATTCAATACTTTGAAAAATTATACATATAATATATAAGACATTTATTATTTACATTTTACACGAGTTAATACTTTTTACACTTTTCTACGTGCCTTTAAGCACGGGCTTACCCTAGTGTGTGTGTTTGTGTGTGTGTTCACATTGTTCATTTAGGTACGCCCACGACCCATAATAATAATATTCTAATCATATGTGGCACATAATGCCCGAGTCCTACGTATAATTAAACCCTTCCTTTTTATTCTCAATTACCTCACACATTCTAAGTACTTCTCGTCTCTCGAAGTGTTTCATCTTGATTAACTATAATATTAGTAGGATTACACTAACTACCCTACTGGTCTAAGCCCTTCTTGATTCTCAGAAAACTTAATTTAATGTACGCACGATTTCAATTCCATTTTATACCCCCCGAAATCCCACGGTTAAATCTCATATAAAGTTGCATTACCCGGACCCTACTTATACCCTAATGGTCCTTCCCATGTCCTATTATGATGTTTAAATTATATCTAAGGGTCCTCACACATTTGAATCAGATTAACATTAAAGGGGGAGAAAGTTTCAGTTTCCAAGAGGAGTCGATCGATCGAGCAGTTCTTGCCCTGATTCTGTAATTCTTTACCTACGGGTTTCTTCCATTTAAATTCTCCAAATCACCATTAAAAAGTCCCAAACTCCCAAACAACCATTAGGAACATTATATAAATACTTATATATGCTTTCTAACGTAAAACTTTCATTTATTCATAAAGAACCGTCATCAAACGAATTAATTCGAGAATTTATCCTTTAACCCTATTTATTTTATTTCACAAGAATTCCATTGATATTCAGATTCCTATCTCTACTGGGCATCCAAATTTCATGTTCACCAATCTACATACAACAATGGAGTCATCCTAACATGATTTCTATTCTAAAATTCAACATAATTTTCCCAGACATCATTTAATTTTCATGGAAACATAAATAAATTTCTCCTACACTAGCATGGAGGTGATATTAACTAAATAAAAGTAAGTTATATACTTTCCTTAGAAATTAAAGTCTGAATCTTCGATGATGATGGGTATGGTTTCATTCCTCTTTCCCCGATCTACGTATTAGTGGTGGAATTAGTGAAGATGGTGTTGGGTAGGTGGTTATCTCCCTTGGAAGCCTTCTCTCTTCTCCCTTCATTAGCCCCTCTACAACTCTAGAGTTTCTAACCCTCGAGGACTCTCTCTTGCAAGAGATATAAGCTCTCTATTTTCTTCATTAATTAAGGCCAAAAATGAAAAATTACCAAAATGCCCTTCCGGATTGTCGGTTAGGTGTAAAAATGTTCCGAGATCCAAACTAAACGCCCGGGTACACTTTTCTGACTATCGCAACCCTTACGGACACGTTGGTAGGCTCAAAATGACCATACAAGCAATTTATTATTTATTTTCTTTTTATTCCATTAATTAAGTCCCAACACGACACATGCGCGTCCCGACGTAATTTCTATAATTGTCGTATTATTCTCTCGCGAAAATTTTAATAAATTAAATCTCATATATTACTTTACTCATCTAGTAATATTCAACATATAATTACTAACTCTCTTCACACTAGTAAATATTTATTTTAAAATACGGATTAATATTAAATTAATTTGTCCCTATTTAATTTAATAAATCCCAAATTAAAAGCCAATAAAAATACGGAGTATTACTCCACTCTAATAACTTTTCTAGTCTTAGAGAAAAATTTAAGTTCCTAATCGCCACTTTTCAAAGCTTAATAGAATAATTTTGAAGGATGTTTATGCCTCTTCAGAACGCTTCCAATGCTACGGCTAGAGCCAACAATGATAATGGCAAACAAAAGGTTATCTCCACTTAGGTACCTAAGAAAGACGACAAAACCCTTATTGTTCACATTGCTCTCAAGGTTCAAAATACTTCCAAATGGAATTTTTATAGTGGGTGATCTAAGCACATAACTAGTGATAAGTCATATTTTATCGACCTTGTGGATCACAAGGAAGGAAAAATCACTTGTGAAGATGGGAGTACGTCTAGTATTTTAGGACGTGGTTGTGTTGAGATACCTAAATTTTCTAAACTAGACAATGTGTTGTACGTCGAAGGGTTGAAAGACAACTTAATTAGCATACAAAAACTTTGAGATGCTAACTTTGCAGTAAAGTTTAATCGGTCCGAGTGTAACGTGTATGATCAACTCGATGAACTATTCTTACAAGGAGTGACAACTGACGATAATTGTTATGGGATCATTCCCAAATCCCCCTTTATATGTATTAATGCCACGATGTCCTCTACTGACCTTTGCCATCAACAATTTGTTCATGTGAACTTTAGAGATCTGGAGAGATTAGTGAAGAAAAACCTAGTGTGTGGCTTACCATCGCTTGGGAAACCAACCTCTAAGGTTTGTGTTCCTTTCCAATAAGGAAAACAAATAAAGAGTCCCCATCGGAGGGTTGAATACCATTACCACTTCTCGTGTGTTAGAGTTCACACATATAGATCTTATGGGTCCTAATTGTATGAAGCGCTAAGGTGGCAAGACATATATTCTCATGATGGTCGATGACTTTTTGAGATACTCTATCATGGGGTTTCTTAGAAAAAATTCTGATGTGATTGAGTTCCTAACAACCAAGTGTCATTTCTTATAAAACTAACACGGAGTTACTATTAATCGGGTAGTGACAATGGCACTGAATTTAAAGAAGTCAGGGTGAGTAGCTATTGTGACAGAGTGGTCATCAAATACGAGTTTTAGGTCATTCGTAATCCTCAATAAAATAGAATTATTGAGAGAAAGAATAGGATGATTCATGCTTCTTGGGAGATACGTGCCTTGACATTTTTGGGTAGAGGCGGCGAGTACTTCATGCCATACGGTGAATAGGGTATACCTTCTTCCACACACATTACACATGGCATATGAGTTATGGATAGGGAAGAAACCCAACTTATCATATTTTTGTGTCTTTGGGAGTACTTGCTACATTTTGAGAGATAAAGAGAACTTAGGGAAGTTTGACTCTCGAAGCAAAGAAGGAATATTTTTAGGTTATTCATCATCGAGTAGGGCTTATAAGGTATTTAACCTTGCAAGATCTAAGTTTATGGAGTAGATAAACATCACGATTAAAGACGATGAGCCACTAGCATCTATTGATCCTAGCCCCGTGTGTGAAGATTATGTACCCCCGGGTGATGATCCCATCATTCCTCATACTACCCCGGTGGATCCCACTCTTGATATAGAGGATCCACCCTCTTGGGTTCGATAGAGTCATGACCCTTTCTCTATACTTGGTGATCCCACATTAGGTGTCAAGACTCGCGCTCAACTTGAGAATGTGGTTAACTACTTTTTCTATTGCTCCTTAGTCGAGCCCAAGAATATGAAAGAAGAACCCAAGGGAGAGCATTGAATATTCGCTATGAAAAAAGAGTTTATTTAGTAACGATGTCTAGGAGTTAGTCCCCTGACCTAGTGAGACTAATGTGATAGGTACCAAGTAGATTTACAAGAATAAGATAGATGAGAATGCAAACATAGTTCGTAATAAGGCTATATTTTTAGCTCAAGGCTACACATAGATTGAGGGTGTAGACTTTGATGAGACATTAACTCCTATGGCTAGGCTTGAGTCCGTCTACTTACTACTCGCCATAACATCTTATCTATGCTTCAAGTTATATCAATATATGTCAAGAGTGTCTTTCTTAATGTCATTCTACGAGTGGAAGTGTACACAGAACAACCAAAGGGGTTCGAAGACCCAAAGCACCCAGGACATGCCTTTTACCTTAAGAATGCCCTATATGATATAAAGCAAGAACCCCGTGCTTGGTATAAGAAGCTCACTTTTTATCTCTTATCTCATGGCATTAATAGAGGGGGAGTGGATAATACGTTATTTCTAAGGAGAGAGAGTGTTCCATATTAGTTGCCCAAGTCTATAGACAACATATTATTTGGATCCATGTGCTCTAAACATTCCCACACCTTTAAAGAGGAGATAAAAAGCGAGTTTAATATAAGCCTTGTTGGTGAGATCACATTTTTCTTAGGTATCTAGGTGTATCATCTTGAGGATGGGATATTTATATCTCAATACAAATATGTTAGGGACCTAATGAAGAAGTTTGATGTAGACTCTGGTAAGTACTCACGCGGCCTTATAAGTACATTTACTAAGCATAGCAAAGAAGATTTAAGAAAATACGTAAAGCAAACCTTTGATTGGAGCATGATAGGTAGTCTTCTTTCCTATAGCATTGAAATTTGTTCATGATACCAAGCATTCCCGAAAGAGTCTCACTTGCTCTCATTTAAACATATGATCAAATACGTGAGTGTCACTCTTTACTATGGTATTTAGTATTTCTTTGATATTGATGACCATTTGCCCCTATTCAGATGACAATTGGGTCGGGGATATTGATGGTTTTAGGAGCATCTCGGGTGGGTGTTTTTACTTTGGGATTGCTCTTGTTTCTTATTTGAGAAAGAACAAAACTCTATATCTTTGTCCACGACTGACACTCAGTATATATCCGTCGAGAGTTCTTGCACACAACTATTATAAATGAAGTAAATGTTGGAAGATTATAGAATTTCCTAAGGCACAATGACTATTTCGTGTGATAATAGGAGTGAAATTCATATATTCCGCAATCCGGTCAAACACTCCTCCACAAAGCACATTAGGATATATGAACATTTCTTTCGTGATATCATTAAAGAAAAGGTTTTGTACTTTAGCTTTGTGAACACCGAACATCAATTAGACGACATTTTCACAAAACCTTTAGATTCACTTAGATTCAACAATCACGGAAAGTATTTGATTAGTTGCCCCGTTGATTGAGGTCGGGTACTTTATCTAGTGTAAGATATTTATCATGATCATATCTTATATCTATATTGCTAGATTATATTTCTATGTATATTTATGCTTTTTCTTTTGTTATATACTTTGAAAATTTGGAAAAGACTTTTGGTTTTTAAGAAAAAGTTTGAAAAAGATTTTATTTTAGATAAATTTTTTGAAAAAGACAAAAAGAAAATATTTTCATTTTTCACCATATATGGATGAACATTTCCTATATTCGAATTATCCATATATTCTATCCTTTCGATTGACTTTTTCATGGTATTTTGAGACATTGTTTTATTTCTTTATTATGCTTAATAATGTGTGGATATCATTCCGTTGCCAATAGATGATTACTTTCTTCATGCTAAACTCTTTATCACCTTTATTGTACACTTCCACAAACTTTTAAAATATTGTACTTTCTTATCATATGTCGAATATGATGGCTCATCTTAATCAGGTTTAATAACAAACCGAATATAAATAAAGATAAGTTGTGTTAATAAGAACCATTGATCGAATTTTGTTTCGCGAAAATGATTGTTATATGTTAAACAATGTAAAGGGGCTACGAAAGAGTAAAATTTTCTTTGCATTAAAAGCCACCATTTGCAAAAAAAGCCAAAAAGATTAACGACACACAAAAACAAAAGTGCCAAAGCTAATTTCTTATATTTCATTGATGCTTCAGTACATATGAGCATTATTATATCTTCAAAGGTATTTGAGAGTGAATTCTTATCTATGTGAGATTTTGATGGTGTTATAAAGTAGGAGATCAATGGGTTTATACAACTGACTCTCTTGAAAGAATTAAATAGTTTGACATTATTGATATGAGAATTATTTTAATTCATGCCACATTATATAAGTCAACTCAATTTCCATTTAAGTTCAACATTTTTACACCTAAGATTGAAATTGAGTTATTTCTTTAGAATTATCTCATGGACTTTGTGCACTTATGTTATGAAGGCTTATGTTGATTTGTCTATGGAAAATTACATTCTGCTTAATGATTCGAGTACTTAATTGTTATTCCATGATGCTATGTATTGTGTAGTTACAAGTAGTTTTTACACGTATACTTGTTCTATTTTGAAATTTTTGATTTTTTTTAAATGGTTGTTTGAAAGCCTCTTCGAAATTTCATCGCTTGTGCTTAATTGATTATCTTTATGATGTAATTTGTTTTCGATTCATGTGATTTTATTATTCATGTTTAGCTTCCAACACTTTGCATGTTATGGACAAAAGGGCAAAGAAAAAATTCAGGGAGAGTTTATTTTTTCTTTCAACTGGTACGGATCATGGTAATCTTTTATTTCATGTGTGTAGGTCTCTTCATCTTTGAGGATGATCTCATGAACTACAAAAAATGAATAATTTCATTTGAAGACAAAGTCTCAAATGTCGTTCTATTATTGGGTTTGGGAGGACATTAGGATCATTATCTTAGGGGTTTTATAGTAATATGGGTTTTGGTTTTGGTTTTGAACCGGAATAGCCAAAGGAGAAGATTTGTAATAGCAATATTTTACAATTTCTTATAAATTAGAAATTTTGGTGTATCCCGTTACCAATCGGTGTTTCAAATTGAACACTACATTGCCTCCACGATCATTTGAAGACATTCGAGATTCAAGACGTTGAAATCATCACGAACATTTTATGGAGAGGCATACGAACTTATGGTTTTGATTTACCAGTTGAATTGTATTATGGGATGTTTATTTTTTACTCAAAGAATTTTTTATATAAGGATACTTGAAAATAATTTTTTTTATTTAAAATCCCGTTCGAACGAGTTGTAGATCTCATTAGAACGAAATGACTTTTTGTTGGAAAGATCTTCGAATGAGCAACTAACGACTTGTGCTCTGTTTAATAGAACGAAACACATTGAAAGGTCGTTAGAAGGTCGATCGAACGAGATCGTCTTGTCGTTTAAATGAAATTCACCTCGTTAGAACAAAATTGATGTTTTCTTTTAAATAAGATCCTATTCTCGTTCAAACAAAGGCCCCGCCTCAAAAAATGTATTTTTTTTCCATAAAAAACTATATTGATCAGTTTTTGTCAAGACTTTTGGCGAAAACGAATTCCCAATATATGTTCCAAAAGTGTTCATCTTTTTCTTTTATAAAAACACTTTTCTTTTCCAAATCTTACATCCCCTATATGATTGGTTGAGTTTCTTCAAACCCAAGTTCTATAAAAGATGCATAAAATTCTTGTACAATTTTACTCTAATGTTGATTTGTGGAGTCGAAGCTCTACAACTGAAGAAAAAAGGATATCGCATTCTAAGGCTGATCGGTAGATATGGAGAGAAGTCACTCCCTGTAGACGGTAAAGGATGTGTCGTATCTATAGAATCATTGAAGATTTGTGCAATATACTTAGTGGAGCTCTAAGTAGTCTGTAAGTCAAAAAGTCTATCAATCTCTGATACAGTGTTGAAATCTAGGTTCTTCCCGAAAGTAATTTTTCCCCATTTTCTTCTTTTTCTCTCTTTGGGTTTGTTTGATTTTTTTATTGGTTTCACATAATTAATTTGGACTTTATCTTGCATGCACACCTCAATATTAATCAAGATAAAATTTGAATTAAAAATTGGATATTGTGTGTGTACATAACCTATTATACGGACTATCCATACGAACTCGTTTTCTCAATATCTTGTTGGAAAAAGTCTAAAATGCCAAATATTTCTATCAGGTGCTAAGAATGATATTTTAATTATAACGACGCGACATGTCTTGGCATACGGACTTAATCAACTTCGATCGAAGAATATGTGGGTTGTTAATATATAAATTTAGTTGTATCTTTTTTTGAAATAATTATTTTAATATGATATTTATATATTTTCTAATGCAGTTAGTAAATTTTGCTCAAATAATTTTCAATCCAATAAAATTAATTATGAAAAATTGATGCAAAAAATTATCCTTAATATTTGTAAATTTATTTCAATAAATATTTGCTTAAAATCTACTAACTTATTAAATTATATATGCCAACACATTCCTTCATATATTTATTATGCAATAACTAAATTAGGCAAAAAATTGATTAAGTACATTAAATAAAAAATTTACGATATTCATTTAACTTCATTTTCAAAAATAATTCTATTTATTAAGATAAAAGGATTTAACTACATTTAATAAAAGAAAAAAACTTTTGCTAAATATAATCTTTAACAAAAAAAAATAGGAAAATAATTTAGCTCCATATTTTTAAAGAATCATCCCCTAAGTAACTCATGGATTTAACAATATCTAAAAAAAATCGTTTTTAACTTCCAATTGTAATTTAAGTTTTTAACAATGAATTTTTAATATAATTTGCATTTGAGAGGACAAAAATGTCCATTTGAAAAGCACAATCATTAGATTTAATTGTCAAATTAAAGGGACATTCTTAACAGACACCATATTAATATATAACTACCATGTAACCCGTGCAATGCGCGGGTATTATATAGATAAAACTTTAGGTTAGTACAATAGAACGTAAAAATAATATTGGATGTAAATAAGCCTTCTTGCTATAAAGGTGATATGCATAGGCATATTGGACTCGTCAACTTATTCCATTTACACATCGTGACAACTATTATTTTTTTAACTAATTTTTCCAATAAATACACTAAAAATATCCACTTATCATATATAGCAGTAATATATCAGAATAAAAACATTTCAATGTAAAGAAAATTGAAAAATAATATTTACACATAAGCTATCTTGTTTTTGTTTTATAGTCATTTGTTGATCACAGAATTCATTTATATCAAATACATACACTCAATTGTATTGGATATTTGCAACACAAAAAACAATTATCCTTTTACAAAACAAAACTCCAAACACAATGCAGATCAAATGTTTGCTCAATTTTCGATTATGGTACCTCCCCCATATAAACTCGTAATTTAAAATTAACAAATATATTAAGAAAAGAACCCAAAGTTTAAGAAATAAAAATAACCCTACAGAGAAGATGATGGAAGAGAACAAAAAAAAGAGAACCTTCTCTTGTTTCCATCTTTTTCATCACTTGAAACTTACGGCTCAAAATCTCCTTATCGATCATTGTGGTGCCAAATAAAACACTGATAATATTTTTAACCATATATAGTGTGAAGCCATCATCCACCTAAATCATATATAGTCATTCCTTCAGCACATGTTAACCATATAAAACTTCAAGCAGTCGTCCACCTAAATAAAAATACAATATAACATTATGAAATTTTATTTCTCAAAAAGGTATGAAAGTTTTCCAACCAATTATTTCATATAACAACAAACAAATGTATAAATCATAAAAAATTTAACTAACCTTTATAAAGGTAAATAGATCTACAATTAATCTTTAAAACTAATATAAGAACCTGAGTTGGTAATATTTGTCATTTATCCAATCACCCAAAGACGTCGTGAATGTTAAGAATTATTAAATTTTTTCATTAACCGTTCACCACACACACTCATATCCATTTTCACTCTCTTTTTATTTAATAACATTTGTTGGTGCTTTAGGTTTAATTACAAATTTATGAGAATCATATATTCTGAAATTGAGTAAGTTTGAATCTGGATGTCAAAATCAGGTATCACACAATGGTTGAAGTTCAATTGAAGAGGGAAAATCAAATGTAAACAAAATAGATTTAATTAGAAAACTCGGTGAATTTTTAGATCCAAAATAGATTCAAGTAGAGGTAAATATTCAAAATTTTAGACACCAAAAGTTTAAATATAACATTTTTTTTCAAGAAGTGTAAGAGATGGAGAGAGCAATAACTTAATTGTTTTGACAAAAGGGTTATTAATCTTCCTGAGATGAGATCTAATATTCATCAGGTTTTGCAACTCTTCACCAGGACGAAATGTCTCATTGAAATTGTTGACTTTCGTTGACCGGACATACAGAGGAACTAAGAAAAAGGAAGAAGACAAAAATGAAAATGACTGTGGAGATTTTGTAACTGCTAGAGCCCATGTTTGACCATTAGTTGTGTAATTTTTGTTTAAGGATGACTGTTTGTCATTGTGTACATCTCTTATTATTATCTTCTTCTATAATAAAAATAACACCAACTATTCTCTATTTTTGACCATTCGAACACACCTCCCACAAAATCCATGCAACAGAGAGTAACCATTCTAAGCTATACAATTATAAGTTCACTCCCTCACCATTTCTAAACTTTTAAAACATTAGAATAACCAAGCTTCTGTGACTTGGTTTCTATAAATGAGCTAATAAAAAAACACAAAGGTACAAATGGGTTGTGTTATTTAGAGTTTTAACCATGTGGGTGTGTGAGAAATAAACACTTGGGGTTGTGATGAAAACATGCACAGTTTTTATATCTTTGAAAGGAAGAAAATAGAGTAGAGAGAGGAAACTATTATTTAAAACTGAAAGCAATGCAATTTTAAGATGTGAAGAAGATGATAAGGAGACTTACATGTGATTCTGGACGAGATTGCAAACAAACTGAGTTAACCTAATGACAGCCTTTGTTGAGTCGTTGATGTTCCCTTGCTTAGCGACCGATTTTGTGTGTGTACAAAGCATTATATAATATCCTAGGTAATAGGTATTTAAAATGTTTTGGAAAGGTTTAGGGGATTGGAAAGATGAAAGGCTCATTTGTGGTTGATATTACGGGAAGAGAGAGGGACATACATGGGGTAATAATGTCATGAATTGTAGAGTCAAATAATTCTAATGCTTAACATTAAATTATCATTATTAATTTCTAATACTATCATTTTAGAAGTATAACTAGCATCTAACCCACATGATGCACGGGCGTCCATGTGTAAAACAAAATTAAAATGTCCAGGTGTAAAACAAAATTAAAATGAATTGTAATAGAGAAAGTAAGTAATTTTATTGAAATATAAGATGAAGTAGAGTAGTCTAACATTAAGTGCATAACGAAAATATGAAATTAAATCGGTTATAATAAAATCATTGCGTAACGCAATTTTTATTGAGAGTAGAAAAAGTTTTGAGCATGAAATAAAAAAGACAACGTAATGGTTATTGTAATGAGAGAAACTCTCCAGCAATCCATAAGTTTGTAACTCTCTCGTTCCTTGAATTGTATTCCTTTGCCCCTGCAAATTAATGGAAGAGAGTTTAAATAATTTTTGAATATTTAGAAAGTAGAAGAAAGTGAAAATGTTGATAATTGAATATAACGTAAAATTTTGAAGTACACTTGGAAGATTTGATTCTCTTTGAATATCTTATGTTGTTTCCTTCATCGCTATTTTGAAGTTGTGAAGAATGAGCGGCCGATTTTTGATTGATATGCATATCATGAAATCTGTCTTTGTCAATGTTTGGAGTATCAACCGTTCCATGAGTGGAGATGTTAGCGCCTGCATTATGTTGTTGATATGAAGAAAGAATTAGTAATATCAATTGAATTTTGTAGTATTAAATATTTTTATATTTGATTATGAATAAAATAGAATTTTTTTTGCATTCCTTAACCCGACCGCACGCGTGACATAGTCAATTAAATTAAAAGCATATGTTAAAGTAGAACACATGAAATGCATATGATGATATATTTGGATGCAATAAAAAAACATCGCTAAATATAAAATCTCTAATTTTTGCAAAAAAAAATGCATCCCTCTAGATTTACAAAATATAAGGAGTTTGACATTAATGCCAATGTTCATCTAAATTTATTGAACACTGTCAATTTCAACAAACTGAACCACATTTTGATCCCCTAATTTTTCTAACAAAGTTAACTCATTATAAAATGTTGTTATGCATATAAAGGGGTATAAATTTATTGTTGAAGCTATAACAATAAGAAAAATTATTAACACAGAATTAACAAATCCCTCCCAACAAATAATAATAATAATAATAATTATAATAATAATAATAATAAAAAAGAAAGTGAAAGGAGAAATTTTGTGCCACACTACATGATACGCAGTCTCAAAAAGACTAAAATCCAACCCAAAGTTTTTCTAAAGGAACATCCTAAACTAATCATCAAACGAACATAAAACATCTTAAAAATACTTGGGGAATCATATACCTATATATGAGTTTTACAAAACATCACGACTTTACAAACACTCAGTTTTCCCCAAGATTTTTAGAAAGTTTTTCTCTTGATAACCACATAATATGCAATCCTATATGGAATATTTCAAATC
The DNA here is from genome assembly GCA_949130495.1 of Sambucus nigra. NCBI lineage: Eukaryota > Viridiplantae > Streptophyta > Magnoliopsida > Dipsacales > Adoxaceae > Sambucus > Sambucus nigra. The sequence continues at coordinate 350,850,523 of OX422210.1, read as the reverse complement.
TAAAAAAGAATTGACATATGATCGGATAGAGGACATATGATGTTGGTGAATATATACGAGTGACAAACAATTTTCTTGATGTCAGGTTCAAAATCAAATGAAAAGTGAGACATATGTATGTACTAAAGTATTTTCTATGACAGGACAAGAGAAGTCATCACAGATGAATAGTTGAATTGCACAACATTATTTCATTTGGATTTTATTTTACATAATTCGAATTAGTGGGTAGTTGGAGGACGCCAAAGGCGAGAGGCTGACACATAACATCTCATTCACCATGATCAACAAAAACCCCATTGATAAGAGGGCCGATCATTGACAAAGCAGGATGATTAGAACATTTAGTTAGAAAAAGACTACCCTTAGTTTGAACATTAAAAGTGTGTGCATCTAACTTGGAGGGAACCTTTAAACCAATCACCCTCTATGTCCAGGACCTTGATTGGACTAAAAGAAGACACCCGCAATGTTTAAACTATGAGCATGGCTGTCAAAACTGACCTGAACAACACCATTCACCCATTTTTACCCATAGTGGTTGAGAATGGGCCAATTATGTTTGGCTCACTTGGGTGTGAAATGGGAATTTAAAAACTCATCGATTATTCATCCGTTTAGGCTAGTCCAGGAATGACCCGGTGTTATACCGAGCTAAACCCACTGTTACGGTTTAGTTCAGCAACATCCATTTCAGTCATTAATACAGGTAATTCTCAACTCCTACTCTCTCTCTCTCTCTCTCTCTCTCTCTCTCTCTCTCTCTTTATATATATATATATATATATATATATTACTCAAATAAAAATCTATTTTTCTATATATCTTCATTCTCGTTTAAGTTTTAAGCATAGCTTAATGGGTCATACCTGAAACCACCAGCTGGCAGTGATGATACGAGAAATCGCCCACAAGTCATTCTCATATCAGCAAGTCAAGTAAAGAATAGAAATAAAACAAGTAAAGACACATGAACACAAAAAATAAAGTGGTACGGCTATAAAAGAGCCTATGTCCACTTTGGTGCCTCCTTCTTATTATATTCATATCGTTGTTTTACAAGTTTACAATGCCACAATGGGCATACAAGATAGATGAGAGATAAGAATAAATGACTGTAGCGGTTCTGGGAGTGCCAGAGATATAACAACGATGTCAGTGAGTAGGGCCCAGACTGTATGTTGAGGTTGTGTAGAGAGAATTTGCCAAGGCTTCACCAGGTATTATAGAATCTGAGCTCCCTATCTTGAGGTGTGGACCTTTATTTATAGGAGGTATGTGAGCTGTGTGACGTGCCCTGAGCATGTGACGTATATCAAGTCTGGAACAGCTGTGAAAGAGGGGGATGCGGCTCGTAAGGTAGGCATATTGAGTGTCTGCATAGTAAAAGGCTGCATCCAGCATAGCAAAACGCTATATCCTGTATATGAGGTTGAAGTCGTGGGTGCCGCACCCTATGTAATATAAGGTTGCAGAATATATAAATGACCAAAACTGTGGGTGTCGCACCGTGATGAGTACGGCCGCACCCTGCGCTGAGTAGGGTCGCGGCCTATAAGCTTCTGTGCATGCCTGAGTAACATCCACGGCAGGGTGATATATTTATACTATCAATAAGCCCCCAAGTCGTAGTGCCAAGATAATGCGATTGGGGTTACGGCTGAGTAATCCAGTCTTCTGCAGGCGCCGCGATATTTCCAAGGCGACGCTTCGTCTTCCCCCGCCCTCTTATATAAATTGTACCGACCGTGGACTTCATTACGTTTCCCAAATCTTTGAGAGCATATCGATAGCCAAACTCTATTTGTTCATCCTCCTGCTTTTTCCGGCGACCTTCGAAAGCTGCGTGTGGTGGTTCTGAGGTGTTTTGAGGTGGTTTGAGGCTGAGCACCGTTGGTTTCCTCATTTCCACGTAATTTTTAAATTACCAACCTCTTTAATAGCTTTTTTAGTTCACAATTCACCAATTCATCTACTGAATTTATGCATTTATGAATTTTTGTCTTTACAAATCACCAAATCTTGAATTATATTTACAAAACTTTCTTGAATGTGTTTTTATTAAATTACAATTATGTTTGCTTCTTGAATATATTTGTTTCTCCTAATTTCCCAACCAATCGAACCCATTTGAATTCACATGGCTGTTTGGTTTTGAACTAGGTAACCGATCTTGTACTAAATCGATTCTTCAATGTTGACCCAACAAATGAATTTTGTTGGTTTGGGATTTGAACTAGGTAACCCATTATGTTCTTGACGTTGTTGAGAGGGACTCTTCGCATTCTAGGGTTTTTGATATTTTAATTTACCCAGACCAAATACTAACCTGTTTGAGTGAGTAGCCGTTATGTGGCAAAATCCCTTTAGTAAATTAAGGCTGCTCTAAGTGAATATAACCTTCAAATGGTTTAAGAAACATCTGCGGTATGTAGTTACTAGGGGTTCCTGCAAGTATCAAATAAAGGTTGCGGCTTATATCAACTCTTCAGATTAGAGTCCGCAACATTTTAGCCCATAGTTTAGTGACTACGGCATGTAATCAAATAACACCTTCCCCAAAACAATATGCCACGGTGACAATTAACTTCTAGGATTTTTAGAACCCAAGAGTTGTACTTAGATAATATTGCTAGCATTTTTATTTAGCTCATTTTCTCCTGCCGCGTCCTCTGAGAGGCCTTAATACCATACTAGCAGCGGTACCTAACTACGGAGTCTCTGCTTTTCAGGTACTGCTGTAGCCACATGAACTTTGACCCAGAAGAATTTTTGAGAGGATTTTGGGGAAAACATTTTGGAGCCTCTCCTCCTGAACGTCCTTCAGTGCCTCCTTTGAAGTCAGTAGGGCCTTGAAAACTGAAGGATTGCCCCAACTGTGTGGTACTAACTTCAGATTCAGATTCGGTAATTATGGAGGAAGACGTAATTTCTAGTAATCAACCAATGGACGTAGATAAAAATATTGCGGCAGGAGGTGCATTAAATGCTAGGGACGAACCTGCTGGCACATCTGGGAGGGCTGAGAGACCTCCCGCTGCTCTTGATATCCACAGCACTATGACCTAAGAATGGGTTGATCAGGTAGCCGAGGCCTTCGAGTTTCCTGAGGGTTTGATATGCTTTGTACCTGCCGCGAAGTAAAGGCCATGTACGACACTTGCTGATGATGGGGTCTGCTTCCCCTTAAACGCTTTAATTTATGGGTTGCGGCTGCCTGTCCCTGTTCACATTAGAAGAATTTTCCAAACCATGAGGTTAGCCTCAGCCCAATTAGATCGCAATGGCTGGAGGACCATTATTGCAGCTATCATACCATGGGAGAATAAATTCAAGAGAGACATTACTCCCGCGGAGTTTTTTCACTTCTACCGCTCAAGTTGTGGACGTCATGGTTTCTTATAAGAGGAAGAACGAGGCCCTGTACAAGTTAAAAGAGGCCGCGAATAGAGTTCACTCCACTGATTTGGAGAATTCCACGGCGGTTTCCTTTGAAGTGGGAAAGAAGTCTTCTGTCGCAGCCTTTGAGTTGTGCAAGACGAACATGGATTCAACCATTAAGGCTGCGAAGTAATCCAAGAAAGATGTTGAAGAGAATTTCAGGCAAGCTGCGGAGTCCCTTAAGGTTGCCCAAGCTCAGGCTTTGGAAGCTACCAAGGTTACGAAGTTTGCCAACAGCAAGCTTGAGCTCCTACAAAATAAGTACGAGGAATTGGAGGCCAAGGTTGCCAAGGATGCTAAAGCCCATGCTGCGGTGGTTAAGAAGATGGGAGAGAATCGTGTTGCGGCCCTTCAATTGGCTATTGACAGCACGGTGGAGTCATTTAAGGTCTCCAAAACCTTCTTCCTCATCAATAATAGAGCCTACCTTCGCATCTACCGAGAGCTAGGGAATAGAGTCATAAAAAACTTCCCTGACTCTAAGGAGACAATTCTTTCTTGGGTCCTTGGTGATGCTGAGCATCAACAGTGTGTCGTTGAGATCAAGTGCGTGATAGAAGAAAGAGCCAGGTTGAGGGCAAAGGCCGAAGCAGCGTCAACTAAGGAAGAGACTATGACTGCTGTGGAGGGAGAAGAGGGAGATAAAGTTGACGATACTGAATCTTATGGATGCGTCCCTCTTTATATTTTTGTTGACTCTTTAAATGGCTGCGACTTTTATCTGTATAATATTAACACTGATCTTTGATAATATTTTTGGCTTTTAACTTTATTATCAAGGTTGTGGCCACTTTAGGAAATCAATGGTTTCTGTATATCATTTGCATGCTTTATACTTCCAATATTTCAAACATAAAATCTTATTTGCTTTCTTGCTTGATTGCTTAATTGAATGTACCGACTGATAGATTAAGGTCGCGGCATCTAAGTACAAATGATTTCTTCACATATGTTGTAGCCACTTTTCTTCACCTTAGACTTTCATTTGAATCTTGTAAATTGTTGCCATAGAAATATGTTAGATGGTGGCTGCAGTTTTTTCTTGAATAGGGTCGCGGCACTGATATACCCATATATACCAGCGGTTAGGCCGAGGGCGTACTCCACTTAGGCGAGGCTAGGATGATCTCTCAACCAATATCAGACGACCCCTTATCATGGTCCTGATGACCCTTCAAGGAGCCGATCCCTCATCATAGCCCGGACGACCCTTCAAGGGGCCGACCCCCTCACCATAGCCCGAACGCCCCTTCGAGGGGCCGACCCCCATCAAGCTTAGACGACCCTTCAAGGGGTCGAACCATCATCAGGCTCAAACGACCCTTCAAGGGGCCGACCCCCTCATCATATCCCGAGCGATCCTTCAAGGGGACGACCCTCATCAGGTTCAGACGACCCTTCAAGGGGCCGACCCCTCATCATGGTCCGGACGACCCTCCAAGGGTAGGGCAGTACGAGGCCCAAATTGGGCCAAACTCACTACTAGAAGGAACTTTACCCTCGACCTCATATCACAGGCCGAGGGTGACATCATCACAGCACGTCGCTTGGGAGATGCATGGAACAGTGCGCGTGAGGCTCAAATGGCATGTGGAAGACCATTATAACAAAATCACCCCCACACGTGAGGGAATATTATGTCATCATTAATCACAGGTGGCATCTATAGGTGTCAGCAGGGGATTGGCTAGATCATCATTCACATGCACCATGCTTGGGGGGTACATTACACCCCCAAGACCTATATATACTTGTCACCTACAACCCTACAGGGGGATCGATAATTGAAACCCTAGCTAAAACTCTGCTTGTACACACAGTAGAGAGAGAAAGTGAGCTTATGTGCATTGTATCCAAGGCCATTAGTGCCCATACTTAGTGGATCACACACTCACAGTGGATGTAGGCCAAATTGGCTAAACCACTATACGTCATTATCGTATTCCTCTTATACTCACCTCCTTCTATATACTTATACATACATATCTCTGGGGCTGCCATGGTTATTACTGTTTGAGCTCATCATCACTTATCTGGTGGTGCTGAATCTAAGCATCATCAGTTTGGCACCGTCTATGGGAACAAGAAGACATCTCTTCCTTTGTATAGCTTGACCTCACTAGGGCACTCTGGTGGTGAGCCAGTTCTCCCTCTTTGTGAATCTGTTTCACCATTGAAAGAGACCCATTAAGGTTCTTAAGCCCCTCAGTCTTTTCTTCAGTTCAGCTCTTTATAGATCAAACACATGGCACCATAGATGCCACCACCACCACTTCCTCCATCGGATAGCGGTGTAGGACCCAGTTCAATCAGCCACCACCTCAGTCTGAGATGGCTGATGTGGCGGCAGCCTTGAAGTCTCTGGCAGTAAGCCAGCGGATCATGTAGGAGCAGTTCACAGCTCTAAGCTAGAACATACTAAGACCACCAGGGGTCTCACCTGAGATGATTGCTCCGGCAGCAGCTCCAGGGCAGTGTGAGGCCAGGGGACCACCCTAGGCACCACGCAAAGACTTGCCACCCCCACAGCGACGGAGGCATGTTGTTGACCCCCGGTATCTACGCCTGGGGAGGCAAAGAAACCCTTGCCCTGAGGACATGTATGGCGATCTGGAGGGAGAGGAGGCACCGATAGAATGTTGGGAGCCATATGAGGTCTCCAACAATACTGTGCGACCTCTCCAAGAGAGTAGAGAGAAGTGTGGAAGGCAAAATCTTGATGATCGCCCGAGAGGCTCTGCTTTTGATCGCTTGAGCAGGGGGTCGGCCTTTGACAGGCTGGGCCCAGTAAATGACCTACGGGAGAAATTGTCCAGATCCAGGAGTGCTGCGAGGTCCAAAAAGGAGGTAGTAGAGGGCCGACCCCATGGATGGGTTGACGGTCAAGGGGAAGTAAATAGCCGACACAGGCCTACCGCAGCAGAACCCTCCATCCACCTCAAAGAGGCGGCAGGGGATAACATCGGCCAAGCCGACCCTTCGAGACCCTGGAATGACTCGATCCAGTGACTGGAGGACAAGATTGGTGATATTCTGAAGAGTCGGGACCCTCTTCAGAGAGGATACTCCATAGGCTCACCCTTTGTGGCGTAGATAGTCAACTTCCCAACGCCATCAAAGTTTAAGCCACCTGTGGTCACTCCAAGGTATGATGGGATTACAAACCATGTCCATCATATCGAGATGTATCAATCGACGGCAGACATATACTCTATCTCAGATGAGATGAGGTGTCGTGCTTTTTTTGGCACTCTGACTGGGGCTGCACACGTCTGGTATATGTCTCTTCCAAAAAAACTCCATTGAAAGCTTTAAGCAGTTGTCACACCGGTTTATCCACAACTTTTGCTTTGGGGTGAGGCCACAGAAGAAGACTACACACCTGCTGTATATTAAGTAGGGGAAGAACAAGAGTCTAAGAGACTACATAGCCAGATTCAATAAATAAAAGTTAGAGGTGGAAGACTATGAGGAGAGCATAGCCATGACAGCCCTCATAGGAGGACTCCAGAATGGGAAGCTGCTATAGAAGCTTGCTGAAGACCCTCCGAGGATGATGGATGAATTACTGTCGACAGCAGGAAAGGTGATGAACGTCGAAGAGGCGATGGCCGTAAAATACGAAGATGAAAAAGGAGGCACTAGTGGGGGTAAGTACCCTAAGAAGAACAAAGAGGGGAAGAAGAGGTCTACGGACGATAAGTTCGTTGAATACACCCCTCTAACGATCAGATGTGAACATATTATCAATGAGATAAAGAGTGACCGGTCCCTGAAGTGGCCTGAGAAGTTGAGGGCAGCCCCCAATAAGAGGAACAAAACCCTGTGGTGTGAATTTCACCAAGATCATGGCCACGTGACAGACAAATGCTTTTCTCTGAAAGATGAGATTGAAAAAATGTTAAAAGAAGGGAAGCTAAGGAAGTACGTTAATAAGAGTGCCTTCAAGAGGGGCCGAGGGGACGACCCCAGAAAGAAGAGAGGTGATGCATGTAGGGAAGGTACTCCAAAAAGAGGGGACGACCCTTCTGATGATGAGGACGACCCTGACCTCCCTCCGAAAGATGACCATGGCCCTGTCAAGAGACTTAATATGATCTCGTTCGGTGTGGGAATGATCTCCGGGGGTCTAGAAGAAGGAGGGTCAGAGGTGGCCGACAGGAAGGCCCATGTAGCTGAAGCCAAGGCAGTGATAAAAGCTGTACACTCAACTTCTGTTGAGGCAAAGTCAGAAAAGAGGAGGAAGGCCGATATGGATACTCTGATAGTGGGGTTCTCAATAATGGACTTCAAAGGCCTCTTAGCCCCACATGATGACCCTCTCGTCATCACCACCAGGGTGTACGGATGCGAGGTGCCAAGGATCTTGGTAGACGGAGGGAGCTCTATAGATGTGATGTTTTGGCCATGCTTCAAAGCCTTATGTCTCAGTCTTGCTAAACTCATCCCATACCATCACCCATTGATTGGGTTCAGTGGGGAAAAGGTTCATCCCCTTGGAGTGTATGAGGATGATGTCAGAATGGGGGACGAGTGGCCGAGATGGCTCACCAAGAAGGACAGCTTCTTTGTGATGGATGAACATGTCTTCTCAGCCTACAACATTATACTGGGGTGAGTAGCCCTCAAGGGGTTTGAATCTGTGTCGTCTACGGTTCATCAGATGATTAAATTTCCAACCCCTTACGGGGTAGGGGAAGTTTAGGGAGACCAGACAACAGCACGGGAATGTTATTTCAACTCCGCCAAAGAGAGAAGCACACAAGAAGGCAACAACCACTTATAATATTGATACCCTCGACCCCATGGATGAGACAAAGCTGAAGAAAGGAGAAGCCACAGAAGAGGTAGAATCCATCATCCTCAATGAGGATGAGCCGAAAAAAACCGTCCAAGTTGGTAAGACTCTGAAGACAAACATCAAGTAAGACCTCATCAAGATGTTGAGGAAGAGATAGAGCATCTTTGCATGGAGTCATGCAGATATGCCGGGGATCGACCCCAAAATCATGTGCCACAAGCTCAATGTGGTAAAGGGTGCAAAGTCGGTAAAGCAGAAGAGGAGAATTTACTCTCGAGAAAAATATGGGGTCATAAGGGACGAGGTCAAGAAGCTAGAAGATATTGAGTTTATCAGAGAGGTCATCTACCCCGAATGGCTGTCCAATGCACTCATTATCCCAAAAGCCAATGGTAAGTGGAGAATGTGTGTAGACTTCACCGACCTCAACAAGCATTGCCCCAAAGACAACTTCCCTCTCCCCCGTATTGATCAGATGGTAGACGCTACCACACGCCATGAACTAATGAGTTTTATAAATGCCTACTTAGGTTACAACCAGATCTTTATGAGCCCTGGGGACTCGGAGAAAACTGCTTTTATTATCGACAAGGGGACATACTGTTATAGGGTCATGCCCTTTGGCCTGAAGAACGCAGGGGCAACGTATCAGCGCCTTATAAATAAAATGTTTGAAGACCAAATTGGGAAGTCCATGGAGGTCAATGTGGACGACATGCTGACTAAGAGTTTGAAGGCAGAGGATCATGTGGCTGACCTTGAGAGGACTTTTAATACGATGGACAAGTACCGGATGAAGCTCAACCTGACCAAGTTTGTCTTCGGAGTTGGAGGAGGGAAATTCTTGGGGTTCATCGTGAATCAAAGAGGCATTGAGGCCAATCCTGAGAAAATAAAGGACCTCCTAGAAATGAAGACCCCCAAGACCATTAAAGACGTTCAGAGGCTTACGGGGCGAGTGTCTACTTTGAATAGGTTTGTGTCCAAAGCCGCAGACAAGTGTTTATCGTTCTTCAAAATTCTCAGAAAAGCCTTCGAATGGAGTGAAGAGTGTGATGAGGCCTTCAAGGAGTTAGAGTCATACCTAGGGTCTCCCTTGCTGTTCTCGCGACCAGTACAGGGCGAATAGCTACATGTATACTTAGCCGTCTCAGAATCATCCATTAGCGCAGCCATTGTGAGAGAAGAGGACGGAGTACAGAAACCATTGTATTTCAACAGTAGGGGGCAGAGAAAAGATACCCAAGGATGGAGAAGTTAGCCTATGCCTTGATCTATGCATCAAGAAAGATGAAGCTATACTTCCAATCCCATACAATGGTCATCCTCACTGACTCTCCTCTTAGGCAGGTCTTACACAAGCCAGAAAAATCAGGGAGGCTAATGGCCTGGGCTATAGAGCTGGGGGAGTTTGACATTGTATATCAGCCTAGGATGACCATAAAGGGCAAGCATTAGCATATTTTGTGGTTGAATTTACTTGGGAAGATGATGAATCTAAAGGTGAGAGCATCGGAAAGACAGATACCTTATAAGGCAGACTCACCAACACACCTACAGATAAGGCTGAGACAAGCACCGCTAGAGGGAGAGCGGACGAAAATGAAGAGGGAATATATATCTTTAGATAGGGATCCCTCATCGAGGGAAATTATTTAGAAGAACAGACTGTGTAGAGCCTCTTCATTGATGGGTCCTCCTGCGACAGTGGAAGTGGAGTTGGACTGATAGTATCAGCACCTGATGGCACAGACATTGAGTACGCCCTGAGGTTCAACTTCAAAGCCTCCAACAATGAGTCTGAATATGAGGCCTTAATAGCAGGCCTCTCCTTGGCCAAGTCTCTTAGTGTCGGCCAGATTTTGGTCCATAGTGATTCAAGGCTAGTAGTGAATCAGATACTAGGAGCCTATGAGGCCAAGGATGAGCGGATGGCCAAATACCTTGAGAAAGTGAAGTCGCTATTGAAGAACTTCAGAGAAGTGAAATTGAAGAGGATAACTAGGTTCGATAATGGTCGAGCTGATGCACTTGCTAGGTTGGCCTCGGCAACTAGGACAGATATCAGGAGGACAGTCCCAGTGGAAATTTTGCTTCGACCAACTATTGAAGATGTTGAGGGAACACTTGCCACTTGCTTAAATGTTTCAAAGGAAGCTTCATGGATGGACCCTCTGATCAGATACATTAAAGAGGGGGAGATGCCAGAAGCAAGGCAAGAAAGGAAGAAGTTGAGATACAGAGTTGTGAAATTCACTGTCATCGGAGACACCTTGTACAAAAAGGGGTTTTTGCTCCCCTTACTTAGGTGTGTGCACCCGTCTGAAGTCCCGCACATTTTGCGAGACATGCACGAGGGGTCATGTTCAAGCCATATTGGAGGTAGATCTTTAGCGAAGAGGGTGGTCACCCAGGGGTACTAGTGGCCGACCTTGGGGAAAGATGCCACGGCATATGTAAAAAAGTGCGATAAATGTCAAAGATTTTCCACCATCCCCCACCAGCCCCATCAGCCTCTTACCTCCATTACATCCCCATGGCCATTTGGAGTGTGGGGGATTGACCTAGTTGGCCCCTTGCCTAGGGCCATCAATAACTATCGGTTCCTCATCGTGGCAATTGACTATTTTTTAAAATGGGTGGAGGCAGAGTCAATGGTCACGATTACCGAGCAGAAGACCTTCCAGTTTATCTGGAAAAAATATTATATACAGATATAGTCTCCCCAACACCCTCATCTCAGATAACGGGACTCAATTCAAGAATACATCTTTAGAGAAGTGTTGTGAAATGGTGAGTATCAAACAATTCTTCTCTACCCCAGGTCGACCTCAGGCTAATGGGCAAACGGAAGTTACAAATAGGACAATCCTAGGTGGGATCAAGAAGAGACTTGAGGAGGAAAAATGAAGATGGTTTGAGGAGTTATATGTTATACTGTGGGCCTACAAGACGACGACAAAGACCTCTACCAGAGAAACCCTGTTCATGCTAGCTTATGGCTCAGAAGCCGTCATCCCCACCGAAATTGGGTTTCCTACTCACAGGGTCCAAATGTATGACCCCCAAAGAAATATGGAAGAGAGGAGACTTGACTTAGACCTGATTGAGGAAAGGAGGGAAGACGCCGAGATAAGGCAAGCCGCCTACCAGCAGAGGACTGCAAGGTTCTACAATCAGAGGGTGAAGCAAAGGCTAATTGCAGTGGGGGACTTAGTCCTCAAAAAGACTTGGCAGAAGCCTAACAAGCTCCACCCGAATTGGCATGGACCATATAGGGTCATCGATGAAGTTGTCCCTGGGACCTATAGACTAGAAAACCTAGAAGGGGAACCCTTTTCCAACCCCTGGAATGCAGATCATTTGAAGAAATACCATCAATAATTTTGTAAAGTCCTATCGAACCACAGTTGTAATGAATGTGTTTCTCTAACAGAACACTTGGAATGTTAATGAGAATGTCACATTAATCCCTCATTTTGTGTTTAATTAACCCTAGTGTGATTTGGGTGATACTCGTTAGGACCACCCTCGGCTATAATGAGGGCAAATGGTGGGGACGACCCCTCATTTACCCTTAAGAAAGACGAGGGGGGACTTGAAAAACTATTAGGTTGGTGAAAACCACCCTTGGCTATAATGAGGGCAAATGGTGGGGACGACCCCTTATTTACCCTCAAGAAAGATGAGGGCGGACTTCAAAATTTAAAAAACCATTAGGTTGGTGAAAACTACCCTCGGCTATGATGAGGACAAATGGTGGGGACGACCCCTCATTTACCCTCAAGAAAGACGAGGGGGGACTTCAAAATTTAAAACACCATTAGGTTGGTGAAAACCACCCTCGGCTATGATGAGGGAAAATGGTAGGGAAGACCCCTCATTTACCCTCAAGAAAGACGAGGGGGGACTTGAATAACCATTAGGTTGGTGAAAACCACCCTCGACTATAATGAGGGAAAATGGTGGGGATGACCCCTCATTTACCCTCAAGAAAGACGAGGGGGGACTTGAAAAACTATTAGGTTGGTGAAAACCACCCTCGGCTATAATGAAGGCAAATGGTGGGGACGACCCCTCTTTTACCCTCAAGAAAGACGAGGGGGGACTTCAAAATTTAAAACACCATTAGGTTGGTGAAAACCACCATCGGCTATGATGAGGGAAAATGGTGGGAACGGCCCCTCATTTACCCTCAAGAAAGACGAGGGGGGACTTTAAAATTTAAAAAACCATTAGGTTGGTGAAAACCCCCTCGGCAATGATGAGGGAAAATGGTGGGGAAGACCCCTCATTTACCCTCAAGAAAGACGAGGGGGGACTTAAAAAACCATTAGGTTGGTGAAAACCACCCTTGGCTATGATGAGGGAAAATGGTGAGGACGACACCTCATTTACCATCAAGAAAGACGACGGAGGACTTCAAAATTTAAAAAAACCATTAGGTTGGTGAAAACCACCCTCGGCTATAATGAGGGAAAATGGTGGGGACGACCCCTCATTTACCCTCAAGAAAGACGAGGGAGGGGTTTGTGTGAGTGTGAATTTAAAAACATCACAAGGAAAATCATACAAGAGACAAGTATAGAAGACAGAAATAGGCATTATATTACAAAATGTTAATGTTTGTCCAACAAAAGTAAGGAACAAAAATGTGATACATGAAGAGGCTATTGGCTACAAACAGTCACCCTATTGAGCGACATCAGAGGGCAATGTTTCAACGTTAATTATGGGGGTTTCTTCTATGACCAAGATAGGCCGATCCTCGGACGAACCCCGGTACCCTCGCATGCACTTGGGACTCCACCTGAGCCAAGGCTTCAGCAATAAGGGGATCGTCCAGTTGAACTGCCTCAAGAGAGGGGCGGACAGATGACACTACATCAGCGAACTTAAGGATGACCCACCGACAGGCCGTCCTAATCCCCCTCTCTAAGTATTCATGACCGAAGCCTTGAAACTCATCTAAGAGTTTGTAGGCCTCCATAACGTCAGCCTCGGCTTTCTTTACAGCCCCCTCAAGATAAGTCTTGAATTGAACCCCCAAGTTGATCAAGGTCTCATCCTTCTCTTTAATAAGTAAGTCCTTGGCCTTTAGGTATGCATCATGCTGCTTCGTCAGCTCATCCAGGACCCTTGCATGTTCAGTCCTCGCACTCTCCAATTCAGCCCTTGCAATCTCAAGCTCTATCTGCAGGTTAACCTCGTGCTGAATGGCCCTCTCAGCTTCATGAAATTTTTGTCAGTTTTCAGCCATCCACTTAGTGGCTGAGGTAAAGGCACGGACAGACTGCACAGAAAAAGACACTTGTTAAGAGGCTGAGGAAACAGTTGATGAAAAATTCAAACTAAGTGAAGTAAAAACAAACACCTAAGCCAAAATGTCCAGACCATAGTCATACACCTTGGCCGGGGGCATCTTCGACAGGAAATCATAGTGGACGGTCGAGGGGGCAGAGAACATAGAAGCTTTGTCCGCCCTTAGATTGGCTATCAGGGAAGACGGCTCAGCCTTCAAAAATGTTAAGTTTTGGGACCAAAAGGACCCCATGCTGGAAGAGAAACCAGTCCCCTCAGATGCCTCCACCCTTGCCCTCGTCCCAGAATTCGACCGAGGGTCAACAGGGACTTCGGGCTCTTTCCTTTTATAACTATTGGTGGTCGGCTCAACATGCATCGGCCCCACGGCCTTTGACTTCCTCGGAGCCTGTTGGGGCTCTTTGCCTTTCTTCTTGTCGAGACCAGACAGCAAGCTTGGGGCAGTCATTTCCCAGAGATGGTCAAAGATACATGCAGGACGACCTGAAAAGAAATGACACGTCAAAAAAATGTAAAGGCAAAGATGAAACACTTGGAAAAAATCAAAGATTGGGCTGAAAATAATAATAACTCACATAGCTCTGTCAAGGGGCCGACCCTCAGACCAGCTTCTTTGAGAAATCTTCAAACTTTGTAAGTCCACCCTCTTTCCCTCATTCTCTCAGATACTCGACTATGTCCTTTTCATCCAAACTAAGGCCGGGGTCTGACCTAGCCTTCATAGAGGGGTTAGACCATCTCCTTGAAACCCTCGGGTCATCGTCCAAAGGTTGAGCCTCGGCAGCAAATTCCCATCCCCCAGATATGAAGAAAAATCTCTTCTTCCAGACGTGGTTAGAGGTTTGTGCCACGTGGAGGAGTTTTTTATCAGACTTCCTCGCCTCAGATGATAGTACCCAGGTTGTTTAGACGAGGAAGTGATATTATAACAAGCCAAGAACACATCGGCTGAAGGCTCGTCAGTGAAGGTATTCTTCCACAAGGAGACATAGCCGAGGATAGTCCTCTAGGAGTTGGGAGGAAGTTGAGGGGGGGAAACGTCGAGGGCTGACAGAATATTGACTATGGTAGGGTGCAGAGGGAACCTAACACCGACCTTTAACATCTGTTCATATACAGCGATCTCTCCCTCGTCACCCTCAAAGACTCTCTCAGACACAGAGGGAACCCTCATACTTATGTTGGGTTGTATGCCAAAGAGGTGCCTCCATAGTAAGAGATCACGATCTTTGACTGATGATACATAAGTGGAAGCAGTCAAAGTGTCAACTTGTCTGTCATCGCCATCAGAAGAACCCTCACTGTCGTCCTTATCTCCCTCGTCCCCAGATCCCCCAACCTCAGGGGGACCACCTGGAAAGGCTACTTGAAATTCAAAGGGGGACAGCGCTGTTACAGGGACAACCTCATAAGGTTCCGCGCCCTCGGCCAGTCGCCCTGGGCTAAGAGTGGATGTCTCTCCCCTCCCAGAAGGGCCAGCACCTGTCGGCGACGATGATCTCTCATCCATCTCTCCTTCGAATGAATGACTCTCGATTGGACGACCCACAGGACTCAGGGGGTACAATAGTGGCTAATGGAATGGGAAAAATGGGTCATACCTAATTAGGGTCGGCCCCTCATCTTCTCTCCTCCTCTTCCTGTACTCCTCTAATCTCTATGAAGAACTTCTCTCTCAGTGATGGGAATTCCTCAGCTAAATTATAAAGCCTCCGAAGAATTAAGGGGAAGACCCTACACTTATAAGAAGTTTGCTAAGCTAATTACAAACAAGTTTGCAGTTAACCAAGTTGGACTTTTGGATTGAAACTAAGGAAAGCAAGAGTTTTAATCAAGAACACTCAAGAACAAGTCGCCGAAGAAGAACGTCGGAAAGTTATGAAACAACCAAAGAAAAATCCATCCCAACAAGCCTAAAACAGTCAAAGTGTAAAAAGAAATGAATATAAAGAGGTCACTAAGGCAGAGGGGTTACCTGATAAAGAACAAGTGAGACTGCCAAAGCTCGAAATGATGAAGTTGCAGAAATGGCAATGGAGTTGGTGAGAGGTTAGAGAGAGAAAGTTCAGACGCAAAGAAGAAGAAGGGGAATAAACTTCAAAAAATTGTTTAAATACCTTGATAATGAGTGGGCTCACTAACCAAGGCAAAACACGGCCCAGGAGGAGGGCATCATTAGGGGACAAAGTCCCAGGCCAGGTGTGCAGTCGCCACGCCTTAGAAATTAGAACAGCAATGGATATCTGCATAGGTGTCACCTCAGTTTGACAGGTGTCACTCACCAAACTGGTCACACTTATCTCAAAAGCAACACTATCCCTCAGCCATCTCAACATCATATATGGCTAAGGGATGGGGGCTGATTGATATTGGCCAGATCGAGGGCGTACTCCACTTAGACGAGGCTAGGATGATCTCTCAACTAATATCAGACGACCCCTCATCATGGTCCAGACGACCCTTCAAGGGGCCAACCCCTCATCATAGCCCGGACGACCCTTCAAGGGGCCGACCCCCTCATCATAGCCCGGACGACCCTTCGAGGGGCCGACCCCCATCAGGCTCAGATGACCCTTCAAGGAGCCGACCCCTCATCATGGTCCAGACGATCCTCCGAGGGTACGACAGTACGAGGCCCAAATTGGGCCAAACTCACTACCAGAAGGAAATTTGCCCTCGGCCTCATATCACAGGCCGAGGGTGACATCATCACAGTGCGTGGCTTGGGAGACGCATGGAATAGTGCGCATGAGGCTTAAATGGCACGTGGAAGACCATTATAACACAATCACCCCCACACGTGAGGGAATATTATGTCATCATTAATCACAGGTGGCATCTATAGTTGTCAGTAGGGGATTGGCTAGATCATCATTCACATGCACCATGCATGCTTGGGGGGTACACCACACCCCCCAATACCTATACAGTGAGTTTATACGCATTGTATCCAAGGCCATTAGTGCCTATACTTAGTGGATCACACACTAACAGCGGATGTAGGACAAATTGGCTGAACCACTATACATCATTGTCTTATTCCTCTTATACTCACCTCCTTCTATATACTTATACATACATATCTCTAGGGTTGCCATGGTTATTACTGTTTGAGCTCATCATCACTTATCTGGTGGTGCTGAATCTAAGCATTATCAGGCACCTTTGAGTGTTTGAATCCCCTCTGCTGTAGCTTTATAATTTGATCCAAATCCAACTGTCAGCACATTGCCATTAAGCCTACCTTTATCTATCGTGTCTTTTGAAAGAATGAACTTAACGGCTGCAGCCATACTAATAAGACTGCGGCACCTTTCTAGCCCTTTAGGAAACTGATGACAGCATGTTGGGATATGGCCCTCCTATTTTTGTAGCTTTGGCATGCTTCTTGATGAAAGCAACATAACATGCTTTAGTCGCTTCAATTGCCTTTCATGGCTTTCCTTTAGTCGCTTCGATTGGGTTATTATCAGGCCCCCCGGGCTAGGTATTATAAAGCTTCCCCAAGCTTATGGGGATATATATAAAGCCTTCCCATGCTATAATAGGATAATCCGCTGATAATTAAGTCTTTGGACACTTCAAATACAGGATTATCCGTAGACAATTAAGTCTCCGACCCCTGTGGGTTATTTTCAGGCCTTCCCTGGCTAGGTATTATGAACCTTCCCCAAGCTAGTATGAGAACACAAAATTAATGATGTTTAGTCTCATATCCACTAAGTTAATGATGTTTGTCGGGGGAGTAACCTCCCCGGGCTAATGACGCATCTCGAAAGGTAAGAATGGGCACTTGGGGCCCCCGTGGGCTACTAACGCTTTTCTGATAACTGCTTTCGAGAATGTGGCTTTAATATGCTGGGATATAGTCTTTTATGAGTGATTGTTGCAGACCAAATTAGGTAGCTGCTCTCAATAGTTGCTTTTACCATTTTCAATTATCATTTTCTTTCGAACAATCAGGCGTCTTGATGGGCGTTGTGGGCCTATTTAGATATTATCATTCCCGATATAACATATTGTCTCGAATCGAGATATGTTTAAGACAAAATGGTCTTTTATAAGATAACATTTCATAAAAATGAGAATCAAATTATGGCATTATAGGAGTGAACTCGATTTCACATATCTATTCATATATATAAGATTTTGCTATTTGAATACAAAGTTAAAATGAAACTATGCAAAAGAGTTAACTAAAAACAGAGATAGATAAAATATAGATATGGTCATAAAAAGAGGAATGTGGCCTGTCTAGGTAGGCTGCACCCCTCAGGCATCCTTGAGGAACTGCTGCAGCATCCCCTGCCTTATGAGCCTCTCGATTTCATCTTTCAGAGCACAGCATTGCTCAGTGTTATGGACATGGTCCTGATGGAATCTGCACCAACTAGCTTTGTTCCTCTTATGGGATGGAGCCCTCAGCTTTTCTGGCCACCTCAACAGCTTGTCCTCTTTGATGAACTCAAAGATGTCTTCAATCGGGAAGGACAGTGGAGTGTAGGCCTCAGATTTTCTCTCTGCCTTCTTCATTCTCCTTTTTTAGCTCCTGCTGGCTGCTTTCGCGGATGGAACTTCTGGGGCTGCGGCAACAATAATCTTGGGTGTCGCAGCCACATTGGGTGAGGCTGCGGCCTCAAGCATGAGGACCCTTTGAGTTAAATAGTTGACTTGGGTTTAGAATGAGGCATGACCGTCGTAGATATAGTTGAGGTGATTGAACAGCTGCACGATCACATCTTTGACTTCTGCGCTTTTGCTGGATTCCCCTTCCATTTTCTGCTTTGTTAGTCTTTACAAAATATATAATATAAGACAAAACTGGTAGAAGTGAGTAATCACAGATATATTGTATTGACCAAGTAGGAAGTCAAGATGCAGCGTTTGCACTGCTGCATGACATTATTGTTGAGGTCGCGGCGAGTGAAGCACATAGGTGTACTGTCGTGGCCTTTGTATGACATTCACCAAGGTTATGCAGGAGACCACCTAAGTCTGTTCCTTGATATTTTGAAGCTTCTGTAATGCAACTGCACCACTAGAGGTCGCGATAATTAAGGTAGCTGAACTACCATACCGCATCCCTACCTTGGAAGTGGGGAACAATCCCAAAATTGAAACTCATAAACTAAGTTTCTCTCTCAAAACATGTGGAGAGCATACCTACTAGGGTATATCCATGAGAGAATAACCTCTCGGTGCACAAAACGGCACAATTCTAATGATAAACCCTAGATCACAGGCAAAGAACAACAAAAATGGAGTAAATATAACTCTTTCCTAATCACTCATCTTTAAGGGGCTAAAGCCCATCATGCTTTTCAGCATTGTCTAGATGAAATGATATCACAGGGGAATGCAAAATAGGTCTAGGGTCATAAAATGAAGACCTGAGAGCAGATCTGAATATAAAAAATACCCATTTAAGGTTGTAAATGTAAAATAGAGCTTAATAACCAAAATTTACTCATGAGATAATGATTCAAAGGATCCCTATGAATATAATAAGGTGTTTAAGAGCTCGAAATATAGAGAAGCAAGATTGAAATGTCTCGTTTACCACAGACGGCGCCAAATTGATGATACGAGAAATTGTCCACTTGTCGTTCTCGTACCAACAAATCAAGTATAATATGCATAATAAGCAAATAGAGCAAGTAAAGAGAGATAAAAGACAATATCTAGAGTGGTTCAGCCTCTAAAATAGGCCTACATCCACTGTGCTGCTCCATTCTCATTATATGCGTTGCGTAGTACAATATAATCAAGCCTAAAGTGGCGTACACGTATGAGAATAAAGGAAAATGCATGGTAGTAATGAGGATTCTGGTGTACCGGAGAGATAGCTGCGATGCCGATGAGTAGCCCCCAAGCTGTATGTTGAGGTGGTGTAGAGAGAATTTGGCAAGGCTTCGCTAGGTATTGTTGAATCTGAGACCCCTATCTCGAGGTGTGGACCTTTATTTATAGGAGGTATATGAGCTGTGTCACGTGCCCTGAGCACGTGACATATATCAAGTCTGGAGCAGCTGTGAATGAGGGGGATGCGGCATGTAACGCAGGCATATTGAGTGTCGCATCCTGCATAGTATAAGGCTGCATCCAGTGTAGCAAAACGCTACATCCTGTATATGAGGCTGAAGCCGTGGGTGCCTCACCCTATGTAATATAAGGTTGCGGCATATATAAATGACCAAAACTGTGGGTGTCGCACCGTGATGAGTAGGGCCGCACCCTGCGCTGAGTAGGGTCGTGGCCTATAAGCTTCTGTGCATGCCTGAGTAACATCCATGGCAGGGTGCTATATTTGTATTATCAGGTAGTGTTGTTTTATATTTGACGATGGATGGAATATAATTACAACAACCCACGCCTCTTTGGCTTGTACTACATCATTTTCTTCTTGTCTAGGGAACCATTAGTTTGAGACGCCCCCAGCATGAACACAACTCCTCTTCATCTTTGTTAGCCCTGCTGGGAGATGGATATCTCTCCATTACTTCAACTTTCTTTTATTTTCAAGAAAGGCTTTCTGCCAATAAAAGGATGAATGTTTATTCATCATGGGAAACGTGTGGTTTCTTTCTCCTCTTCCTTTTATTAAAATCTAGTGTGCGGCAAGGAAGAAAATACATAAGCACAGCATATGGAGAGCCAAAAGTCTGTGTTAAACGATTATTGCAGATTGAAAGTTGGAGAGTCAAGCCTTTTAATTGTTTGAATTGAACGATTGGTGGTATTCATGGGAACTTTAGGAGTTTAGTAAAACAAAGACTGAGTTTATTTTGTAACATTAAATGATATTATTACCTCTAATACTAATGTTGTCAATTTATAAAATACCGCAAGTGCACGGGCTATTATAGAATAGCGAGTGTAAGTACGGGTCGAACCCACGAGGATTTGTCAATTTTAATTATTAAAAGAATTACAACTGTCCAACTATATCAAATGGGGTAGAGAATAATTATAAATTATACAAAATAAAAGAAACTATGATAAATGAGAGTAACGAAAGAGATTTGTAAACAATTAGGAAATAATTAGGATTCGGGGTCCATTTATCACGTAACTAATATTGCACACTAATTTAATGTTGCCATTCCCTTTTTATAACTCAAATTAAACCGACTCTCGCCGTGTTTAATTCGAAAAATATGACGGTTATGATCAAAATATTTTTAACGTCTCTACACTACACCAAAATGGGCAAATTATCACCTTTCAGCCGGCCAGCCTTGTCAAGGTCATTGACCGTGACAAAAAAACACGCGTTTTATGTCACGGTCATTGACCTTGACACGACCGTGACAAGGAATTATCACGGTCATTGATCGTGACACGACCGTGACACGACCGTGACGATTGCACTTAGCATGTGCAACAAGCCGTTAAACCTCTAGGTTACCCTAGTGGACGAGTTTTGTCTCGTGAGGGTTTGCAGTGAATATACCCACAAAATTCAAAAGTTTGACTCAATACAAATGACTAAAAAGTAATATAACCAAGTTTGAATGCAAACTTCATAAATATAGTAGAACTTCATTTCTCAATCTCAACTTATTGTGTCTGTGTGTGCATAGCCAATATAACCGTCAATTTCAAAAGATTTGATCGTTGCATTTCTTATCCGAAAGTTCGTTTTGATTTCAAAATCTCACAGAATGCACTCACAATCGAACACTCGGAAATTGGTTATTTTCTCTCGGTATATGTGAATAAAAGAGTAAATTTATATGAACAAATTTCACATATACATAATCAAAAATGGATTTTTATACAATGGATGAATATGATCTCATGAACAGAAAATCGATTACTTGTTGAAAACATTGAATCACACCATAGATCCTATTCGTCTTCTCTCCACACTATAACTAACTTCCCATGAGATCTATTAGGACTTTCTTTGGTTGTATTGTAGGCTCGAATTTTGGCTAGAAAGAATGGTTGTTTTTCGAGTTCAAAATTTCTGAGAATATAGAGGTTTTTCGGTATTTTGACTTTTAGGCACTTTTCTTCCAACATCCATTTTTCTTTTTCTTTCGCTTTTTATTTTCGAAATCACATTTTTTTTTCACCTTTTTTTTTCTTCCCCTTTTTTCCGACACATCAATCTTTTGCGATTTTTTTTCTTTTTTTTTTTGGCCTTTTTTTTCAACCGTAATATTACCCCAGTATTCTCCGATAATGGGTATGACTTCTTTTTATGGGCTTTAAACTCTCAGTTGGAGTTAGGTAGGACAATGGGTTTTCAATAAAAGACATATTTTATTTTTCTCTCAAATGGGCTTGCAACGGAATAATGTAAAAAGGTTGGATTTTAGGCTTAATTTTGGGCTTTCAAACGATGGCCTAATCTCATATCTCAAGTTTCGTTCAGTTGATTTGTGTCTCAAGACGACTTACTAAGACTTCTAGTGCTTAAGATTCACATTTTGACTTTTTGTTTTCAGTAATCGAACAAAACAAAGAATTTGAGATCATCAACGAATTTATCACTGAAGGAAAGATTGAGTAATTTTAACTCGGACTGATTTAAATCTCTGGAAAACGATGAATGGCACAAAATCTCATCGGGTTAAAATCTCCACATTTATTCGTTAAGCATATTAACTTTCGCCTCAATATCCATTTTCGATCATATTATATGGCTAATGTGTAAAAATTTCATAAGATGAGAGATCCATGAATTAATTCTATATTAAGAAATCGTTCCAAAACTCAATTATATTGAAAATCTTTTTGAATTTTTGAAATCTGATTTTTTTTTTCAAAAATATCATCCTTACCCCCAAACCTAAATTTTACATTGTCCTCAATGTATGCTCAAATAAAAATATGGACAAAGAAAATAAAGTAACGAAGTAGAAAGATGATACATGTTAACTAAAAAAAATAACAAAAAAATATATATATATATATATATACACAAATAATATACAAACACATGACAATTACCATCCTCACCATAAATTAATAATCGAAATAGTTGTGGCTCATTCCAATTAATAAACTTTATAGCACTAAGTGCCAAAATATCATAAATTTGAGAGCATGACCGCACAACACGAATTTCAATCTTAAATCTATGGTCATAATGGTGAGTACCGACATCATCAATAATAAATAAATTTGAATATCCTGAATCATATGTCGATGCATCACATAGAGGTAATAAATTGCAATAAGGATCCAAATATTTATTATCCCTTTTTCGAAAATAGTCAAGTAAAATTGGGGATGCATACTGTACTCCTAAATGTGAGATTTTATGAAAAGCGTGGGAAGAAGATCTATCACTGGGTGATACACTTTCTTCATCAAAAACAGGAGGATCGTCATAAATACTTGAAGTATCAGTAAAATCGGATGACGAATCCTCAAATAAATTTTCCCACATATAAAAAGAAGCAGCATTCTGCGCAATTAAATTAGGAGAAAAATCTTGACAAACATCCAAATCATCACAAGTATTACACGTGTCAAGATTGTCAATTTTTTTCTCCTCACAAAATTGATTATCCCCAATTAATTCATGGTTATTTTTAGAAATAGCATCATTATACCGTTTGTTCACCTCTCTCCAATTGATACACTTTGGTGGACCGATAGTAATTACAGGGGTTGGAGTCTCATCCATACCTTCTTTGATTTTTAAAATGACTACTGACCCATCTGAATTAAATTGAAATACGTCGTCATCTAGATTTTCAGTATTTTGTAAAACCACGTCCACAGGATCCATTGAGGAATATGAGAAAGATGACGGGATAACAATATGAGGATCACCCATTGCAATTTACAACACATGAATTTATTTATTTATTTTGGATAGCTTCTACCCTTTGACAAGGGAGAATTTAAAAGAGGACCAACTACGGTTGTCTCCTCAAATTTCGATTTCACCTCCAGGTAGGTGGTCGGTACGAAGACTCATTAAAAACCACCAATCCTAGACAAGGTGAAACGGAATCGATTTTACAAGTTCGCGTTGGAGTAGCTTTTAATTCTAGCCCTGTTAAGAGTTTTTTTTTATTTTTTTATTTTTTTTTATTTTTTATTTTTTATGAAATTTTTACTAAAAAAATGCAAAAAGTAAAACAAACTAGTCCGAAAGTCACAACTTCTTTTAAGAAAAAAAATTGTCAAATCCCCGGCAACGGCGCCAAAAACTTGTTGTCAATTTATAAAATACCGCAAGTGCACGGACTATTATAGAATAGCGAGTGTAAGTACGGGTCGAACCCACGAGGATTTGTCAATTTTAATTATTAAAAGAATTACAACTGTCCAACTAGATCAATGGGGTAGAGAATAATTATAAATTATACAAAATAAAAGCAACTACGATAAATGAGAGTAACGCAAGAGATTTGTAAACAATTAGGAAATAATTAGGATTCGGGGTCCATTTATCACGTAACTAATATTGCACACTAATTTAATGTTGCCATTCCCTTTTTATAACTCATATTAAACCAACTCTCGCCGTGTTTAATTCGGAAAATATGACGGTTATGATCAAAATATTTTTAACGTCTCTAATAGACGACTAAAATCCCTATTCCCTTAGAAAATACAAGTTTTAAAATTCGCAAATGTATTTAAGCATGGACTATCAAAACAATCAAAGTGCAAGCATAATCCATCAAAAATTACTATTTTTAAATATCAAAACTTGATTTGACAAAACAATCTTGAAGGTTCTAAAACACACTCTCGTGTCGCTTTAAAATGAATACCGAATCTTTAATAACAATTAAAACAAGTAGGAAATAAACAACGATAAAATTAACGTGACAATATTAGTTAACTATGATAAACTTCACCCTACTCCTAATATAAGAATCAAGCTACCATAATGAAAGAGAAATTGCAAGAATGAGTAGAGATCTTCATTAATAAACCAAACTTACAAATAGTTCTCTCACAACAATCTTGAATCCTCTAAAAAAATGATAAAAACTTGGCCCTCAAATTGATTACAATCACTCAAAGTTGCTCCCCGAAATCCTCCACGAAAGTCCTCTCTAATTGTCCCCGAAATTATGATCCCAAGGGTCCTTTTTATAGGACAAGTGGTGAGCTATTTGAGTTGTGGTGGGACTCTTTCTGATTGGTCGAATGGTGTTGGTAGCTATCTCTCCACCTCTTTAATCCTTGGATCGTGATAAGGGACGGAATTAAAACTCTTATATTTTCTTGTTGAACACGCATGCCGAGTTTCGTCCAAATCGGAGAATAAAAATTTCCGACTTTTTTACGAGTTCACAAGTGTAAAAACAGCATTTTTTCGAATGACCGTAAAAATCAGCTTTTTCACGCCTTTTTTGAATTGATTATCAATTTGCACCAAATTCCATCATTATCTGCAAAAATTTCACTAGGCAACTTTTTTCACAAATTAGCACAAGAATATTATAAAATTATCAAAGTGCCCATTTTTTATTTAAAATTACCATTTTCAATATGAATTCAATCATTCTCGCATTTTTTCCTCCTTTTAATAAAATAGTCCTAAGAAATTATTAAATACACTAAAATGGGACTAACAAAGTATAAATTTGGCTATAAAATATACAAAATAATGCACTCATCAACTAACGTATTAGAGGTATACAATAGATATAGATGAGCTCAATAGATACAAATAATACTTTAAGCCTTCAATAAAATTCTTTCGAATACTTTAAGCGTTGCATACGTAATTTAATCTAATTCACTAATACAATTTTACCAAGTTTGTTAAAATAGGGTTTTATTTAAGGACATTGGGCAAATTGGCCCCTCAAAGGTATCAAATCACGTAACTACACTATTATTTTATAATTTGAATAAAATCTCTTCCACTAAACACGACAGCTAATTTAAAAAAAAAAAAAAAGCAAAGGGAAACTAGAAAACCGGTAGTGTAACACCCTTGGAGCTAGGGGTGACAATTTTTGACACGACACGATAACCCGACACGAACTTGACACGAAGTTAGCGGGTTAGGGTTGACGATTTCTTGACACGAACCCGAATATAACACGACCCGCCAACACGAATAATGAACGGGTTGGGTTAGTGTCAAACACGTATAACTCGAAAATGATATGAATAGACCCGCTTAACTCGTATTTTATGGAGAATATATTAGATAATTTATATATCTTGATAGGCATTCTATAAAATTCATGGAGAATCGGATGATAAATTATTTATGTGTTGAAAGAAGTTGAAATTAATTAAATTTAAGTTATTATAGGCCTATGATTGGTATGATTGGTTAAAAGAGAAAAAATAATTATTTTATATTTTACTTAATGGGTTATGCGGGTCAATCCGAACACGACACGATAATAAATAGGTCGGGTTAGTGTTTGCTCATCTGACATGATTAGTTAAATGGGTCAGGTTAGAATTGACTAATACTTTATACGGACGCGACATGACACGACCCGAACACAACACAACGCACACGAATTGCCATCCCTGCTTGGAGCTTGGACGCATAATGCTACTCAATTCAATTGTTATGGATTGAGTGAACCGTTCAATTCAACCACTAGGGCTTCATCTTTCCCAATTCGTTACTATGATAAAATGTGGGGCTGTTTGTGTTTTGCACAATTTTATTTTTATTTGTTGTCTGCTTTTGTTCAGCAACGCGTTTTCCCCGTGTGATTTTTGTTTCTTCAAACCCTCTCACTGCTTACGATAAACGTGGACGCAATGAGCAATGGAAAAGTCTTCGAATGCAGCTAAATTTGACTATTTTTACCGAACTGTTCCTTAATTTCAATCTTATGCATCTATGTTTCTTCGACATTGAAGAGTCGTAAAAAGGCGCTGCTTGTGGATAGATATGTACTAGCTAAGTAGAGGTTCTCATGAATATCATGCGCGTGACGACTATTTCATGACAACTCTGCCTACGTTCTTAGATTTTGTGGAAGAATTACATAGTGGAGTGTATTCTCGAACGGTTTAGTCTCAGGATCGGTTCCGTCCTTGAGTGATTTTTTTTTTAATCTAGAACTTGCACACGAACGAGTAATTTGGTCCCTCGCAAGACCCACTTCCAACACGCACCTCGCTTAAATACTAATGTACCAGTAGGAAATCGATCGAACCCATTCTCGTGCGCCTGACCCAGCTATTGGTTTTAATGCATCAATTATTTTTAAAAAATGATGGCAATTAAGACAAATCACAAATGCATTACCTCCCATTTCTAATTTTCCCCAGATTTATTACAATTCTTCTCCCCTTTTCAAAATGGATTGAACTCTACAACTTGCATCGAGAAGTAATAAAACCTCAAATACAAGGACTCTTTACCTTCTATTCACAATTTACTTTTTATAAACTTTTCGGTGTCATTTTACCCATTACATATGTGTGTTATGTGTTGTGTTATATTTTTATTTTATTTTTGTCTTTGTCATAAAATTTGGTAGTTCCAATTAGGATCTTATGGAATACGAGGGTTATGTTTGAGAGATCCATTGTCCAAGATATTTCTATCCTTTTTTGCACATTACAAAACATCTCTACTTTTAACTCTCACAAAGTTTCTATGCCATAATACTTTTGTATGTATACCAAATGTTTGATGAATGGTACAAGTGATCTCCATACCACTTTCTTAGTAATGTCTTGGTTTGAAATTGATATTTTGTTTCTTCATGTCTTGGCTTTCTCCTCAATTTTTAGGCATTGACCATTTGAAAACCTAAATAGTGACTATGATGTGTTTAAATTGAAATTCCAACTAAATATGTATGGTGGGAAAGTAACACGATAACCGACTCATGTTTTTTGTCATTAATTTTGAGGTAAATTAACACATTTTACATTTTAAGTTGGTTGCTTTTAGATTTGATTTTCATATTGTATAGATTGGAAGGGGTGGAGAGGTTAGTTGAAGGAGGAAGGGACAACACAAGAAGTGGAAATGGACAAAATTTCAACGCAAAGTGTTAGGCCCAGTTTGGTTTCGCAAATTGTTTGATTATGTAAATTGGTTCATTGTGAATTAGTAAATTGTAAATGAGTGAATTTGAAATGAGTTAAATCCAATTTTACACGATGTTTGGTAATTTGAAATTGATGTTAAGGTTCTATGAAAAAAAGGTAAAAACATATATATAGAGAGAGAGTGGGGCAGGGAAAATAGAGAGGGGGAGAGGGAGAGGAGACATGCACTTTTATGTGATTCCTATTTCAAATGGATTCATTTCACATTTTTTTGTGAAATGATTCAATTTCAGATTTTGCACATGAGCTAAAATGGGACAATTAATGAATCATTTCATTAATGAAACCAAACACAATTAATGAGTCAATTTGTAAATGGATCAATTTATTAATGATTCAATTTACAATTTTGGGACAACCAAACGGATCCTTAGTATATTGATTCATTATTACTTTTCAACAATGCTTTCTATAGTTTTTCATCCTTTAGTTTTGGTCACAAGGTTCACATAACTTTTTTTGCAATGTCAAAACCTGTGTCAAATGCGAAATGAATGTAAAGATTGTTTTAGTATTGTCATCTATTCTACAAAAGTTGTATTAAGTCTCTTTAAAATGAATTGTATTTGGAGGTAGAATATGTCAAGAATGCAGCAATGATATTTAGATTCTTATGTTTTTTACTTAAAATTGTTATTGTTTGGTATTGTCTGATATTTGAGAATTTTTGATGTACAATCAATTATATATTATTCTTTTGCCGTATACCAGCCTTTAATGAGTCAAAAATTATTCAACCTGAAGTGCATATTTCTCTTAAAGGACAACCAAGGGAAAAAATGGCTTAATACCAAATAGCATACGAAGGTAACAAAGTTATGTTGCAAAGATTTGGTATAATAAGCTAAACCTGATAGGTAATAGAATTCAATCAATTGTCCAATAATAATAGTGAAAAAGATGAAACATTGTACTGTAGACTTTAACTTGACCTACAAAACTATGTTTATAATCTGGTTGCATGTGCTCTTCAACATAGTCTACATTCAATAAATTTTTGTTGTTTGTTTTAGGTACTCTTTTTTTGCATTGGCCGATGGCTTTCTAAGTAGTAGCTAGAAGATTGAAAGCTAATTCATCGAAATATTCTGAAGGTAATGTTAATTTCTCTTTTAATTTGTTGATCACAATATTAAAATTTGTCTAATACAATTAGAATGGAAGTCTTCCCATTTACCATGATGAGATTTAACTATATTTATGCACATATAGGTTTTCAAACAATTTGTCACATCCACGTGCGTATTATATATGTTTGGCTTTATTTATTTTCAAGTGGATGTCTAATACTATATATTTTGAATTCTCTCCTTTTTCTAATTGTCCATTTGTTAATTGAAATTATAGTCATAAGTATGTGATGTCAATATATTTCCATTTTAATTCCAATAAAATAATTTTCTTCAGGTGTGGAATGTGTTAAAATTTCCAAATCGATAGTTTACTTTAGAAATCAAGGTACCAAAAGTTTGTGATATTTACAGGTTGTCTTAAATGTTCATTAAAATGAATATTGACTCTGGGTGTCAAACAAAAACTATAAATTTGATTAAATTTATTGACATGTGCATTTGACATTATTTTCC
The DNA here is from genome assembly GCA_949130495.1 of Sambucus nigra. Classification (NCBI taxonomy): domain Eukaryota; kingdom Viridiplantae; phylum Streptophyta; class Magnoliopsida; order Dipsacales; family Adoxaceae; genus Sambucus; species Sambucus nigra. The sequence continues at coordinate 350,821,348 of OX422210.1, read as the reverse complement.
TCTCTTTTTTTTTGGTTTCCCAAACTACAAGCATGTAGAAAATTAGATGAAATTAGTTTATATCTAATTGAAGTAATTCTAAATATTTTACTTATCATAAAAAAGTAATTCTAAATATTTTATACTATAAATTAGATGAAATTAGTTTATATTTAATTGATGTAATTCTAAATATTTTTTGCAGAAAATAAGATGAAATTAGTTTATATTTAATTGAAGTTATTCGAATTTCTTTTTACTGATTATCTCTAATGTTACATATATGTGTATATCGATAATATGGCTATTAAATTTAAATTAAATTTACACGAGAAAAATTACAAATTATCAAAATTGAGTAGTGTAATTTAATCAAAGTTACCCAATTTTACTTTACCTATTTTCATGGAGATTCTTATGTTTCATTTATTTTTTCTTTTGTTTTTCTTTAATCCTAATTTTATTATCATTTTCTTTCTATGTCCACACTTTTTAACTTTTATTTTTGTTTTTCAAATTGCATTATCTTCTTCAACCAGAATTATAAAGCATCCACGCGACCAATCTAATATATAATATAAAAAATGGTGTCTCCGGATGTAATTACGCCACATGTTAACTATTAATGTCCAATTATGAGTCTGAAATAGACCTACAAACGATCCTCATTTCAACTTTTTACACCTCTTCAGTAAATAACACGTTCTTTAGATTTCTCATTCTCCCTCTTAAAGATGAGAAGTTATACAGATGTCTAACACTTTACTTCTTTCCAACCTCTCCATATCCTTCTTACATTTTTCTCTTTTTATTTTCTCTAAAGGAGAATACGAGAAGTTACATTTCTTTGTATATATGTACACTTCATCAACCTAAAGTTTTCATCCATTAAGGACACACACTGCCCTATCTCTTTGTTGATACAAAAATTAGTCAGCCGATGTGGACCAATTAGATGAGGACACATGTCATCCACCACGACTCAAGTTTAATATATCGAGCTACTCAGCATACCGAGTTACTCAGCGTACGGAGAAACTGGTTAGGAACATCAAACGACAAAGACAGATTCAATGAACATATTTACCATGTATAGATATATATGCTTATTTAATAACAGCATATTGTCTATTCATACTGACAGCCCAAGGGCTATAAATACATTCTAAAGCCCTCATGGAAGGGTAAGCTATCATAAGCAAGTATAATCGAGATTAAATCAAGACACCTAGTAATATAAGGCAATGGACATAGGCCATTTCATTAAGGCCGAACCACTTTAAAATTATCTTGTCTGATCTCTTTATTTTAATTTATCTGTGATTAATTAATTAGATCAAATCTAGTTTTTTACATCAACAGATTGGTGCCGTATGTGGGAACGACTATACCTAGCATTTTTTACAAAAACTTATCATACATGGATGATATCCAAGAATCTAGAAACAGAAACAATGACGGAAATCCTCCAAACCCTTCTGCTCCTCCAAATACACATGATATCACCGAAATTCTGGCAAATTTAGCCAAGGGACAAACAGCTATGCAGAAAACCATGCGACAGTTCATTCAAACTGTTCAAAACGGCGCATCTACCCAAGGACAACGAAGCGTTCGTAGAAGAATGTGTTCACCATCTTCACGATCTAGATGTGACAACCCGCTCCAAATAATAACGGTGGCCAGCCCTATACTACATAAATCAGGTATCTCAGATGGTACAGTCTCAACATCAACAACTAAACACTATAATATAAGGCTAACTACCCACAATCATTTAGTGCGAATTGCCAAAAATTTAAAACTTTTATTTTTAACAACAACAACAAAACCAATAATGCACACAACCAACAATATACATCTAACTATGATGTGAAATGTGCATGCTCCAATGATATGAAAGAGTACAATACTTTGTACAACAAAAATCTCAACAATGAAATACCCGAATATGCTGTCGGGTAACAGACAGTACAATAATTTGATAAATAAAATATGAAAGTGTTAATCTACAACACTTCAATACTAACTCAATACAACTGAATCCTAATCTAGATGTACAATAGATAGGAATCGGCTAAAGCAAAGTGCCGCAACAGTCCGTTACTGCCACAACTCCACGAATCCTGAATGGAGAAATACCAAAGGCATCCTAGCGGGTAACACCTGAAGTAATACAATATATACATGGAGGAGGAAAATATAAACGGGTCAGAACCCGAGTTTGAAAAATAGTTTATAGCAAGTGTATTAAAATGCATAATAATTATAAATGCATTATTACATGATTTAGTTGGAATCGAACACTCCATCAAAATTCAATTCACCTCTTATCTAAAGCGCGCACTAAGCGTATGCACGTGTCTCCAAAAGGATGTCCGATTCTAATTAGGTAAGAGGATTCTAACTTAAACCCAAATAAAGTATTTAAGTGAAACCATCTACCCTATCTCCCAACCTACACTTATCACTATTTTCTTAAAGTTATATACGTTAACTTTAATGCAATTCTTATAGTTATCTTTATAATGTTCATTTTTTGAACATATAAAGTTACATGATCCAATCATGCCCACATCATCAACATACACCATCAATCTCAATTACTAGAATTTATATTCTAGTGATGCCCATATAAGGCATGAAACCATATAAATAACTATAATAGTAATTATTTATGAGTTATTAGCATCAAGAGTTAAGGACTAAACTCCTCTCGATTCTTAACACGGCACTACGTTTCGTGCGTAGGACGTTTCGCCGAGGCGAAATCCAAACAAGGAACCCCCCGTTACACTACTCCTGACCGTATTAATCCTCGAGGCTCATTATGCCCTCAATGCAAGATGCATGTAACCCAAATGATTATTGTCCAATTTTAATAAATTAATATTCCCAATTCTCAACAGTACACGGCGTTTCATGTGTGGGACGTCTCGCCGAAGCGAAATCCAAACAAGGAACCCCCCTGTTACACTACTCCTGGCACTGTCGATTTTCGGGATAGGTGATTTATATATATAATTAATTATGATCATTAAGGACTAAACTTATCCCCAAGTTCCAACATTACACTGCGGTTTGTGCGTGGGACATCTCGCCGAAGCGAAATCCAAACAAGGAACCCCCCGATACACTAATCCTGGCAATGTAGGTCGTTGAGGTCCATTATGCCCTTGACACCCAAAGTACAAGCACAAGTAATAATAATTATCCAACCGAGCTATAACTCGAAGGACGCAGGCTCACATGATATCATCTTCCAGCAGCCCATATACGTAGCAAACTGGGGCCACCTGGTGGGGTTCAACGACACCCACCTCGTGATCAACTCACGCACACGACGTCCGGGAAGCGGTCGTAGTTCCTAACCGGAAAGTGAGAGCGTCACATACCCCCGACCTCTCACCCCCAAAATAAATAAATATATATCGTAAATGTCATTTGCTAACCACAAAGGACGACTATGACCTGGGGAATATCCACATTCTACTTTTCTAGTCAGAATGCTCACTCTCTACGCACGAAACTTCCCAATGATAGCAAGGAGGGGGTATGCTTAACATGTATATACACCATTATTATAAGGTATACATACATCCCACATAATAAAGATATACCCTTATATATAAGGTATACCTACAACATCATATACATTTTCATTATACGCTCTTAGGCGCAATTTGATTAACATTATTTGTATAGTGTATCCCTCTCTTTTGAAACACTAACTCTCAATACTCACACATTTACCCCACTTAGTATATGCTATACTAATTCTCGCTTGAATCTCTCATGTCGCTTCTAGTATGAATTGTCTTTCAATTCTATTAAGTTAAGGATATTCTAAATCCTATTGCACCTCAATCAACATTTCTCATTATGTGTGAGATATCTCCCAATTAAATCATTAATAAGGATATTTTTATATCCATATGCACATCAAATAGCATTCAATATTTCTCCATCCATTATAAGGTTCAATTTATTTTATGAACCATTAAAGTTATCATAAATGGGATTGGATCCTAAGATCCGGCACCTCTAAGTCAACATCATCTACAAGTTGTGAAGTTGTTATCATCACCAAACAAACCTCAAATAAAAGTGGGCTTCCCCACTTAGGAAAAATACCAAAGTCTCTAATCGATATTTCTCAAATTTAGTCAATATGACTTCCAAAATTTCTTTTAGGGAAACTCGCTAAAAGTCTCCAGAACATTCTCCAAATATCTCCTATAGAGATCCCCAATCGATCACCTCGAACAAAACGGGATGAATTTCTCTTTAGAAAATAATCCCTCCAAAAGCCCTGTTTCCGAATCGATTCGGGCTTATTCCGAATCGATTCGGCCCAGCGAATCGATTCGGCCAGGAAGGCGAATCGATTCGGGTCATAAGACCTGGGACTCTATCTCAGGCCGAATCGATTCGGTTGGAGTCCGAATCGATTAGATCACTTAGACCTGGGCACCTGCATATTTTCGAATCGATTCGGCTAGGGGGCCGAATCGATTCGGCCCTGCTGAACCTCGAAAATGGCTACTTTTAAGTAAGCCAAAATACCCAAAAATCATTTTAATGGTTTTCTCTCCATTTCTCTTCAACCCAATCACAAATATATCATCAATAATCATCCTAGAATACATATAAACTAGTTTCTAATCTCAAATCAAAGATCTACCTATTAAATCTAAGATTATACCCTAAAGTTAGGTTTTGTAAAACTAAACCTAAATCCCAAAATATCAATCCACAAATCATGCAATAAAGGTACACAACAATTATTTAGCAAGTTTAATCACTTGCCTCGGGTTCGTAGGGTCTGAATCCGCCGAAAAATCCTCTTCCTCCCTCTTTCTCCTTCCTTTTCTTCTTTTTCTTCTTCTTCTTCTTCTTCTTCTTCTTCTTCTTCTTCTTCTTCTTCTTCTTCTTCTCTCTTTCTTTCTTTTGGAGAAATGAATCTCCCGTAGGCTTTTTAAGCCTAAAACCCAAGATACACATCTTTAAATGATAATACACACTTTAAATGACCCGGTAACTTTAATTCGAGTCAAACGGTCCTAATTTATTTCGGAACCCAAATAGACCCCAAGTACAGTCATTTCAACTTTCTCGACCCTACCGGACACGATGGCACCCTCAGAATTTCCATTCGAGACACTTTCTAACAACTCCAATTTTTGACTTTAATTACCAATTTAATTATTCTCCAATAAAATATTATTTATTTCTCCCAAAATAAAATAATTACTGTTCCGAAAGTCTTGGGTTGTTACAAACTTCCCCGCTTACAAAAATTTCGTCCTCGAAATTTAGCTAAGCCTAATTCTCCCAAAGCTCAACTATTTCTAATCTACCCATCATCACTAATCCTATCTCCAAACTTCTAACTTCCCACGACGAATTAATTTATTTTATTTTACTTTAAGTTGATTATGAATTAAGTAAAACCAATTTCCACAACAAGGGCGCCCATACACCCTTTATATTCGAGTTAGCACTCGTACCAATCATAATGAGGATTTATTTGCCTCGAAAGTTCCACAATTCCAACAATAAGTATGACTAAAATTTTAATAGAACAAAAATTTGAATGGTCCAAAGAAATAACTCCTCTCAATTCCTGACAATCGCCACTTTCGTGCGGGGGACGTCTCGCCAAAGCGAAATCCAAACAAGGAACCCTCGCAATACACTACTGTGCGGCGACGTCGGGGATTGAGAGTTTGTTAAATTCGGACTAGAGTTTGAAAATATTTTAGTGAAAAATTTTAGTTTGAAAAGGCCCGAGGGCCGTTTAAAGTGTTATTTTGAAAAACAAGTTTATTTCGAAAACGGTTTATAATTTATAATATAATATAAAATGCCTTATGTCCAACACAAGGTCTTTATAGATCATCATCTATATATAACATGTAGCTCAGAAATATTATCATACTCATGAGCTATAATTTTACCTGCGTCCCATCAAACCACAATCTCAATTTTCAAGCATAAACAACATCTCACATCATACCAATACATAGCCTTTTTATAAGGCACATCCATATCTGGAATGCAACATTCATAATAGTCTATCATGACTATATAAAGGAAGTAGCTTTTATCATTACTACTTATCACCATAACCATTCTTACATTTACTACAAGGTTTAAAGCTCTTTATGAGCACTTTGCAAAATCACCAATCCTTTTACAAAATAATATAATAACAGCTTATCTTGCTCAAAACTCCCCTTAGGGTCATTTCATACCATACATAAACATAAAAGGGCTATATCACTACCCAATTTATACATATCTCCCATACGATATTTCCAAAACTTCATATAGTAATAATCCTATTAATAAAGGAAAAATTACTCACAACATCCATCTCTAGTCCTATTGCCCATCCTCATCAATGAGCTCCCAAACATAGTCCCCAAGTCTAAAGCGACCTCGAATCTGCTGTAGGGGTTGCACTTCCAAAATTTCATCAAATTGCGGTCATTGACCTCTTTTAGGACAATCTCTCTTTTTATGACCTATTTCTTTACAAAAGAAACACTTACCCATAAACCCTTTCTGCCCACTTACATTACTGGCACTCTCTTTGCCAAACTTACTTGATGAACTCGAATCTCTAAAGTTCTTACTCTTTTGAGAACAAAAATGATATTCATGACACTTTAATAGTGCGGCATTCACAACCTCGACGAAAGTCATTAACTTAGGACTCTCTAACAAATGTAGTTGGATTTTTCCAATCTAAACCTCGAACAAACTTCGATATACGTTTCTCTTCCGTATTTACCTCATTAGGTACTAATCTCGCCCATAGAGAAAAATCTTCTTCATACTCCGCCACCGTTCTATCTCCTTGAAAAATAATCCCCATATCCTGAGTAGGGGAAAGAAAATACCTTTGATCAAAAAGTTCCCAAAATTCTTTTATAGGTAGAGTATATCTCTGTTCAGATGTGGTGACAGAATCCCACCATTGAAGAGCTGTACCCGATAATCTAAAGGTGACTAAAAATTGTTTCTGCACCTCACTACACTCAACCATACGAAGATGCCTCTGTATAATATTTTTCCATTGACTTGCAGCCATTGCATCAACTCCCCCTCCAAACTCGGGAGGATTCCCCTTACTAAAATCTTCCTTCACTCTCTCCCATAAAGACAATCCTAAATGGGGTGGGGCTGCTCGAGCGGCAGATTGCTGAGCCATCGTAGAAACGGCAGCAGTGACCGCTTGTGCCACAATATTGGAAACATCATCCGTAGTCATGTTCCTTTGAGGCATTTGGGGTTTCCCTTTGTTTGCCATGACTGAACGACCTCCCTTCGGTGGCATCTGAAACAAGAACAATTGTATCAGAACGCCTTTCAAATATTTTCGATTCACAGAAAGATATGGACGTATGAATGTAACCGTCCTAATAATAAGGCTCTACATCAAGAACGCTTACGTAAGATCGTAGTAACGCACATAGATCCTAAAGACACTAGAACCTGATGCTCTGATACCACCTGTGACAACCCACTCCAAATAATAACGGGTGGCCAACCCTATACTACATAAATCAGGTATCTCAGATGGTACAGTCTCAACATCAACAACTAAACACTATAATATAAGGCTAACTACCCACAATCATTTAGTGCGAATTGCCAAAAATTTAAAACTTTTATTTTTAACAACAGCAACAAAACCAATAATGCACACAACCAACAATATACATCTAACTATGATGTGAAATGTGCATGCTCCAATGATATGAAAGAGTACAATACTTTGTACAATAAAAATCTCAACAATGAAATACCCGAATATGTTGTCGGGTAACAGACAGATCAATAATATGATAAATAAAATATGAAAGTATTAATTTACAACACTTGAATACTAACTCAATACAACTGAATCCTAATCTAGATGTACAATAGATAGGAATCGGCTAAAGCAAAGTGCCGCAACAGTCCGCTACTGCCACAGCTCCACGAATCCTGAATGGAGAAATATCAAAGGCGTCCTAGCGGGGAACACCTGAAGTAATACAATATATACATGGAGGAGGAAAATATAAACGGGTCAGAACCCGAGTTTGAAAAATAGTTTATAGCAAGTGTATTAAAATGCATAATAATTATAAATGCGTTATTACATGATTTAGTTGGAATCGAACACTCCATCAAAATTCAACTCACCTCTCATCTAAAGCGCGCACTAAGCGTATGCATGTGTCTCCAAAAGGATGTCCGATTCTAATTAGGTAAGAGGATTCTAACTTAAACCCAAATAAAGTATTTAAGTGAAACCATCTACCCTATCTCCCAACCTACACTTATCACTATTTTCTTAAAGTTATATACGTTAACTTTAATGCAATTCTTATAGTTATCTTTATAATGTTCATTTTTTGAACATATAAAGTTACATGATCCAATCATGCCCACATCATCAACATACACCATCAATTTCAATTACTAGAATTTATATTCTAGTGATTCCCATATAAGGCATGAAACCATATAAATAACTATAATAGTAATTATATATGAGTTATTAGCATCAAGAGTTAAGGACTAAACTCCTCTCGATTCTTAACACGACACTACGTTTCTTGCGTGGGACGTCTCGCCGAGGCGAAATCCAAACAAGGAACCCCCCGGTTACACTACTCCTGACCGTATTAATCCTCGAGGCTCATTATGCCCTCAATGCAAGATGCATGTAACCCAAATGATTATTGTCCAATTTTAATAAATTAATATTCCCAATTCTCAACAGTAACGGCATTTCATGAGTGGGACGTCTCGCTGAAGCGAAATCCAAACAAGGAACCCTCGGTTACACTACTCCTGGCACTGTCGATTGTCGGGATAGGTGATTTATATATATAATTATTTATGAGCATTAAGGACTAAACTTATCCCCAAGTTCAAACATTACACTGCGGTTCGTGCGTGGGACGTCTCGCCGAAGCGAAATCCAAACAAGGAACCCCCCCCCCCCCCCCGATACACTAATCCTGGCAATGTAGGTCGTTGAGGTCCATTATGCCCTTGACACCCAAAGTACAAGCACAAGTAATAATAACCATCCAACCGAGCTATAACTCGAAGGACGCAGGCTCACATGCTATCATCTTCCAGCAGCCCATATACGTAGCAAACTGGGGCCACCTGGTGGGGTTCAACGACACCCACCTCGTGATCAACTCACGCACACGACGTCCGGGAAGCGGTCATAGTTCCTAACCGGCAAGTGAGAGCGTCACATACCCCCGACCTCTCACTTCCAAAATAAATAAATATATATCATAAATGTCATTTGCTGACCACAAAGGACGACTATGACCTGGGGAATATCCACATTCTACTTTTCTAGTCAGAATGCTCACCCTCTACGCACGAAACTTCCCAATGATAGTAAGTAGGGTGTATGCTTAACATGTATATACACCATTATTATAAGGTATACATACATCCCACATAATAAAGATATACCCTTATATATAAGGTATAACTGCAACATCATATACATTTTCATTATACGCTCTTAGGCGCAATTTGATTAACATCATTTGTATAGTGTATCCCTCTCTTTTGAAACACTAACTTTCAATACTCACACATTTACCCCACGTAGTATATGCTATACTAATTCTCGCTTGAAGCTCTCATGTCGCTTCTAGTATGAATTGTCTTTCAATTCTATTAAGTTAAGGATATTCTAAATCCTATTGCACCTCAATCAACGTTTCTCATTATGTGTGAGATATCTCCCAATTAAATCATTAATAAGGATATTTTTATATCCATATGCACATCAAATAGCATTCAATATTTCTCCATCCATTATAAGGTTCAATTTATTTTATGAACCATTAAAGTTATCCCAAATGGGATTGGATCCTAAGATCCGGCACCTCTAAGTCAACCTCATCTACAAGTTGTGAAGTTGTTATCATCACCAAACAAACCTCAAATAAAAGTGGGCTTCCCCACTTAGGAAAAATACCAAAGTATCTAATCGATATTCCTCAAATTTAGTCAATATGACTTCCAAAATTTCTTTTAGGGAAACTCGCTAAAAGTCTCCAGAACATGCTCCAAATATCTCCTATAGAGATCCCCAATCGATCACCTCGAACAAAACGGGATGAATTTCTCTTCTGAAAACAATCCCTCCAAAAGCCCTGTTTCCGAATCGATTCGGGCTTATTCCGAATCGATTCGGCCCAGCGAATCGATTCGGCCAGGAAGGCGAATCGATTCGGGTCATAAGACCTGGGACTTTGTCTCAGGCCGAATCGATTCGGTTGGAGTCTGAATCGATTCGGTCACTCAGACCTGGGCACCTGCATATTTCTGAATCGATTCGGCTAAGGGGCCGAATCGATTCGGCCCTGCTGAACCTCGAAAATGGCTACTTTTTAAGTAAGCCAAAATACCCAAAAATCATTTTAATGGTTTTCTCTCCATTTCTCTTCAACCCAATCACAAATATATCATCAATAATCATCCTAGAATACATATAAACTAGTTTCTAATCTCAAATCAAAGATCTACCTATTAAATCTAAGATTATACCTAAAAGTTAGGTTTTGTAAAACTAAACCTAAATCCCAAAATATCAATCCACAAATCATGCAATAAAGGTACACAACAATTATTTAGCAAGTTTAATCACTTGCCTCGGGTTCGTAAGGTCTGAATCCGCCGAAAAATCCTCTTCCTCCCTCTTTCTCCTTCCTTTTCTTCTTCTTCTTCTTCTTCTTCTTCTTCTTCTTCTTCTTCTTCTTCTCTCTTTCTTTCTTTTGGAGAAATGAATCTCCCGTAGGATTTTTAAGCCTAAAACCCAAGATACACATCTTTAAATGATAATACACACTTTAAATGACCCGGTAACTTTAATTCGAGTCAAACGGTCCTAATTTATTTCGGAACCCAAATAGACCCCAAGTATATACAACTCCAATTTTTTACTTTAATTGCCAATTTAATTATTCTCCAATAAAATATTATTTATTTCTTCCAAAATAAAATAATTACTGTTCCGAAAGTCTTGGGTTGTTACACTAGACATACTGAACTCTGTCATGCCGAGAATTCAAGTGATCTATCCTATCACCCTGGATTAACTTCTCCTATCAGAATTTTGGATTATCAAGAAAATGTTACTCTAATTACCAAATGAACAAGCGCTCTAGAAAGGTTGAGCGAAGTTTCTCCCTTCAATCGTTTGGGCCCGAGGAGGAACAGAAACCCTCCTCGGATTGTGTCGAGAAATTCTCAACGACCAAATGATTTAAGGGAAGGCTTAACCCTGTCATATCCCATTCCCAGGCCTGTAGCTCGTACAGAAAGATCCCAAGAAGAGAATTTTGTACGGTCTATTGCTCGTATGAATACAAACAGATCAGAGGCTCGCAATTATGCATGGAAATGGTCTATTCAAAGACTAGAAGTCAAGTTGGGGGAAATGGTTAAGTCCAAAAACCCTCTCCAAAGAACCTTTATCATAGGATCTCCATTTGTACAGGCAATTGTGGATTTTCCCATACTATCAAAGTTCAAGGCCCCTGTGATCACGCCTAAGTATGACGGCAAAATCGATCATGTTCTCCATATAGAGAAATATCAAGCTGATGCAGATATCTATGAAATCCCAAATGAAATGAGGTGCAGAGTATTCTCACACTACACAAAAAGGTCAAATTGGCACCCTTTAGTCGGCCATCCTTGTCACGGTCATTGACCGTGACAAGGCCGTGACAAAGGATTATCACGGTCATTGACCATGACAACTGTACTTGTCACGGACTTGTCACTGTCAATGACCTTGACAATAGTATTAACTTGTCACGGTCAATGACCGTGATATGTCCGTGAAAATTTCTTGAGTAAAAAAATCCTACGCTTTCTTTTTTTCCCACCCTTTTGATTTTCCCTCTTTCTCTCTCTAAGCGATTTCGAGCTCTCTCTCTCTCTAAGGTATGTTTTTTCGTCTCTTTCTCCTTCATTTCTATATGTGTGTGTATGTGTGTGTATATATGTGTGTGGTGGGGGAGGGGCAGGAGGTGGTGGGGGTGGGCTGTGTGTACGTGTGTGTGTGTATGTGTGCATGCGTGTGTGATAGTGTGGGGGGGAGGGACAGGGGGCTGGGTGGGGGGCAGGTGTGGTGGTGGTGTGTGTGTGTGTGCAGGTGTGTGCGTGTGTGTGGTGGGGGGCAGGGGGTGGTGGGGTATACGCGCGTGTGTGTGTGTGTGTGTGTGTGTGTGTGTGTGTGTGTGTGTGGGTGTAGGTTTGTGCGTGTGTGTGTGGTGGGGGGAGGGGGCAGGGGGTAGGGTGGGGTGTATGGTGGTGGGTGGGGTGGAGTGGGGGTGGGGTGGGGTGTGTGTGGGGTGGGGCAATCTCAACAATTGAAATGGACAAATTGATTAATAAAATATGTATTACCCCTTTCATATGCAAGTAGGATGGCCCCTCATTAACAGATAATTGTTGAGATTCGAAATAACTTTGAATGTATAGCTTTAATAAAATAAATTGTATAGCTTTAATTGTAACTTTAATTGTATAGTTTTATGTGAAAGTAAATTAATAATTAGTGCCCATTTCATATGAAAGTAGGATTGCCCCTCATTGTTAGTTTAATTGATGAAAATAATTAATTGAGTAGATGAATTAGAAGGAGTACGAGATACACATTTGTTGTTGCCATTGCTGTTGGATTATAGTGGATCGATGTTGGGTTGGTTAGTTTTAAAAGTGGCATGATCACTGGATTATTGTCCATATGGGGGTGGCATTTTTCAATTTTTTTGAAAATTACTTTGTATATCGAACAATATATATATAGTATGATAATTAAATGAAACATACTTGAAATTAAATGAAACATACTTGAACTCACCCTTTAGAGGAGATGGAGGAGATGAGGGAGGGGGCAGGGAGGGGTGGGTGGGTGGTGGGGTAGGGGTGGGGGGTTGCGCGTGTGTGTGTGAATGTGCGCGGGTTTATGTGTGTAGTGTGCGTGTTTGTGCGTAATGTCCCTTGTAAATGAATTGATTGGTTATTTATTTTTTTAGTAAATTAATATATGATTGCCCCTCATTGTAAATTAGTAAATTAATAACCAATCAATTCGTTGACAATGAGATCATTGACAATGAGATCGGAGAGCGACAATTGGCAAATTAATTTTTATAGAGTCCATTATCCAAAGGCTTGAATCCATCCCGCCGAAGGAGCCGATCTCATTGGCAAATTGACAAAAGTTCGTTGACAATGAGATCGGGGAGCGACAATTGGCATCTCGCCAATCAGGGAGGGAAAACCGGGAAAAAAAGACGGACATGCACTACTCCGGTCAAACGTCTTATGCCGAAGTGGAGCATAGGATGATGGTAAGATTTAATTTTTCTATAACTACATAAATATATTATTCTACATTATTTTACTTCGCGGGGGCGATACTAACTTTCCTTTTTTTTTCAGGGGACAGGGAGTGGCCCTGGGGGTAGGCCACATAGGCTCGATACTTATGTAGCTCTTCGGACGAAGAAGGGGAGGACAAGGAGGTGTCCCCGAGCATCGCGGCATGATGTATATCAGTGGGTGTGTCAATTCGTATATCATGTGGCCTACTCACCTCCTTGGATTTTACCTTACCCAAGACATGTAGTGACATTATTTGAATTGAATTGTATTGTTTTTAAGTTGGTACATTTGAATTATATTTGGATTATATCGTGATGCATATTGTCACTATTTTTAATGTATATTTGCACTATCTCTATTTTATTTGGATATATAATGTTTGAACAGGTACAACGTGTGACACCCCGACTAATTAAATACCGGGTAGCTACTCCTTTATTAAATCAATACAAAATGCCAAGTTGGTTCAGTTAATAGCATCACTGTCGAAAACATTTTAATAATTACTAACCACCTAGTATTTAAAAAGTAAGTTACCAAATTTTAATTTAAGTCTGATTAACATGAAATAAAAGAATAATGGAAGAATAACATAATCCATTCACCATAACGAAGTAATGAAATAATCAACAAGTAATAATAAGTCCGGAGGAAAACTCCTCACAACAATCCCACAACTGAAAATAAAATGACAAGTCTGAATCCTGAATTAATTACATGCCCGAAGTCTGAATAACTGAAATAAATGAAAAGTCTCTAAAAGAAATGGGCGACATGCCCTAAAACTGATAAGTGCTGAATATAGAGTCGAGATAGATGAAGCGTCTACAAGCAAAGTCCTGTAACTTCCACAAACAGCTACAGCTCGTCACCTGAATGAGGATCCTAAGCATGGTGTCCTTGTGGCTGGGCACCTAAAATGGTTTTTACAAAAATAGATTTGAAAGCAAATGGGTCAGAGCCCGAAAGTGGAAATCATTTTAAAAACAGCAAGTGTTTTAATAACATTAAAACATTAAATGCAAAATACATGTTAGGACGTGCACTCACATGAAATTCTCACCTCTCGACTACATGTGCACTCCTAACGTACCGTACCCATCTAAATAACATACATATCTAACCAAACTGTAATACATTCTATCCCTTACTACTCGATTCCTAAATTACATTCTAGTGTTATCAATTAAATAGAGGGCTTTACATACACTCGGATTCCCAATAAGTAATACAATTCACTATCAATTAACCCGTTATGTTTTCTCAAAACATTGCCATAATTATATTCACAATATTAACATGAAAGTTCCCATTAATTAAGTGTATATTATTCACGTCATAAATATACGATACAAGTACCCCGAGACTAAGCTGCGGTACACATACTCTGCTATCCATCCTGGTACATCATGTACATAAGGATCACGCATTCCGAATCTCTCAGGAATCGTTCTCAGATAACAACATCACAAATAATGGAGGCGAACACAGTCACATCACATGGGTCACGCACATACCTGCGCTCCCACGATCAGCAGACTTATTAACATCCCAATAAGTCCTTCTCTGACCTATGTTCATCGAGGTACCAGTCTAAATCTGGGCAACACAAGGATTAGAGGGCCCTAAGCGAACGCAAACCTCCCGTGATAGCAAGTATGGTAGGTATGTCATACACATAAAATCAATACATATACTAAGTATGTACACATCTTAGAAATCACCATAATATATTGGTGGTACACTTCTCAATCTCGTACCGACATATAATGCTACACAATTTATATGTTCCCGATTAATATAGTAATTTAGGCCGTTAATATTTCTCGCATCGTAATAGACACTCACGCCCTACTTCATAATTTTCCTTAGGTTCAACTACACTTCTAGGTTTTGCTCCTCATTATATCTCAAATGTCCCTACTATGTCAATTTATCATCAAGAGAAGGTTATCTCTACCATTAAATAAGGTTACGGTACATGCGAGATCAAAACAGGCTAAAAAGCCTAAACTGTCAACTCATTCGAAGTCTCGTTCGAATGAGGCTGTTCGAACGAGAGTTCGTTCGAACGAAGGGGGCTTTCTAACGAGGTCTCGTTCGAACGAAGTCATCGAACGAACTTCACCCTAGTTAGAAGTCAAAGGTCAACTCGTTAGAAGCTCGTTCAAACGAGCTCGTTCGAACGACCTGGGCAGGTCTTCTAACGAGTGGCCAGTTTCGAGCCCAGATTTCCTATTTTTGTTTTTTCCAACTTCTCTACACCTCAAATCTCATCCAAACATTAATCCAACGATTGTTTAAAGTCTCTAATCATTCCTAAACATATTTAGGTCATATAATAACATGATTTGTGGGGTTAATTCATTCTAACCTCATTCAATTATCAAATCTCTTCATATTTTCCCCCAATTTTAAGAACATGAACCCTAGAATTTATAAATCATCAAAGAGCCTAATTAAATCCGTTTTTGTTTCCTCCAAATTATAACATCATCAGAATAAACATCTAAATACCAATCTACATGCGATTCCTCATCAAAAATGAAATTTCTACTTCCAATTTAAATGGGTTTTTCATTAACTCCCAAGAACATTAAGATTTTATCAATTCCTACACATGGAGAAAACATTCTTTGCAAAATAACAAAATTAAACCACTTGCCTTAAGGGTAACTCTGGATTTGATGACGAATCTGATGAATGGTTCTCTCTCTCTTCTGCAGAATTCCTCCTCTCTCTCTCTCCAAGCTTTCTTCTCTAATGGTGGCAATGGAGGCTAGGGTTTGTCTTAGGAACTTTTGGGGCTAATTCTAATAACCCCCTTAGCCCTCTAATCAGTTAATGGCTGGTAATGGGTTAGTGGGTCTTTTAATTTTCCATTTAAAACTCCTAAAATTCGTTAATCAAAAATCCCAAAATTCTAAAATTACCAAACTACCCTTATACGTTGCCGGTATGGCCTAAAAATGCCCCGGGACCCAAACTAAACCCCCGGCTAGTGTTTTCTGACTATTTCGACCCTTCCGGACGCGTTGGCGCACTCAAAATGACCATACGATTTATAGAAATAAAATTCACTTTTTAATTATCATAATTATATTCCATGACGCGATTGTCACACGTGTCTCAACAAGATTTCCAAATTGCCGTATTTCTATCTCACGACAAATCAATAATTCCATATTCATATATAGCCATATATACTCATTAATATCAAATACTAACTCGCATCTCGCTATTATTTTTATCCGGATTAATTTCCAATTAATACGCATTTAATTCAATTAATCCCATAAATAAATATCACAAAAATACGGGGTATTACATACTTCCCCCCTAATAACTGAATTTCGTCCCGAAATTCAGAACTAGAAAGTACCTGGTAAGAACAACTCTAGATAACGTTCTTGCATCTCATCCTCGAGCTCCCATGTGGACTCCTCGACATTATGATGTCGCCACTGAACGCGCACTAACGGAACTATCTTTGACCGTAGTTTCCGCTCACTTCGATCCAAAATAGCAATCGGCCCCTCCTCGTAGGAGCTATCAGGCTGGAGATCGATGTCCTCCAAAGCAATATGAGAATGAGCCAAATCGTCTCTAAGATATTTCCTTAGCGAGGAAATATGAAATACATCGTGAATCCGATGCAAATGCTCCGGTAATCCAAGCCTATAAGCAACCAGTCCAATCCGCTCAATAATAGGAAATGGTCCCACATATCTCGGTGCCAACTTCCCTTTCTTCTCGAAACGTATAATCCCCTTCATAGGAGATACTATGAGCAAAACCTGGTCCCCCACTTGGAACTCTCTGAAGAACCTCTTCGCATTAGCATAGCTCTTTTTCCTGTCCTGAGCAACCCGAATGCGACTCCGTATCAATTATATCCTTGCCGAAGTATCCTGAATCACCTCCGGCCCAAGTAGTTTGTTGTCCCCCACCTCCAGCCAACATCCTGGGGAACGACAAGGTCTACCGTACAGCGCCTCAAATGGAGCCATGCCAATGGTGAACTGGTAGGAGTTGTTGTAAGCAAACTCTACCAGTGGAAGATACTGCTCCCATCCAGCCCTGAAATCAATGATGCACATACGTAGCATGTCCTCTAACATCTGGTTCGTACGTTCGGTCTGCCCATCGGTCTGCGGGTGATACGCCGTACTCAACCGCAATTCCGTGCCCATGGACTCCTGAAAACTCTCCCAAAATCGTGAAACAAATATCTTGTCTCGGTCAGACACGATATTTAAGGGCACACCGTGAAGTCTCACTATCTCTGAAATAAAGAGATGGGCATACTGTCCCGTAGTGTAGTTTGTCCTTACGGGTAAAAAATGAGAGACTTTGGTCAACCTGTCCACAATTACCCAAATGGAGTCGTGACCTCTCTGTGACGTAGGCAACCCCGTGATAAAGTCCATGGATATGCTCTCCCACATCCACATCGGGACCTCCAATGGCTGTAGAAGTCCTGCCGGTCTCTGATGATTCACTTTTATAATCTGACAAGTGGCGCATTTAGAAACAAACACGGCAATATCTCTCTTCATCCCGCTCCACCAATACTGACGTCTCATGTCTTGGTACATTTTGTCCCCACCAGGATGTACCGTGAATCGTGAGCCGTGCGACTCTGCCATCACCTCGTGCCGCAATTCCTCCCCTTCCGGAACTACCAATCTCCCATTGAAGCGTAATCTCCCATCTGAGCTAACGGTATAGGATTCGGCTCCCTCTGCTAGTAATCGAGCTATCAGCTCCTGACAGAACGAGTCATCTGCTTGTACCTTTACCACTCTCGTGACAATCTTCAGCGTAACAGTCATTACCGACATGAATGATCGGGCCAGTGCATCCTGGTGTCCCAATTCTTTCCACTTTGCCTTTCACACCCCTGCCACCTCATCTACTGGCCTACAGCTCAACGCATCTGCTACCACGTTAGCCTTCCCCGGGTGATACTGGATATCGAACTGATAATCCTTCACAAACTCAAGCCACCTTCACTGCCGCATATTCAACTCCTTTTGCGTGAATAGGTACTGTAGGGACTTGTGGTCCGTGAATAGTCAAAACTTTTCCCCCAAAAGGTAATGTCTCCAAATACGAAGGGAAAATACCACTGCCGCTAACTCCAAGTCATGAGTGGGGTAATTCTTCTCGTGAGGCTTTAGCTTACGGGATGCATAAGCAATGGCCTGAATCTCCTGCTGTAATACACCTCCAAGTCCTTGCAAGGACGCATCGGTGTAGACTAGATACTTAACTCCCGGTCTCGGCAATGCTAACACAGGTGCTGAGGTCAACTTATCCTTTAACTCATCGAATGCCAACTGACAGGCATCACTCTAGATGAATGGCACACCCTTACGAGTCAGATGTGTCAAAGGACCTGCTATCTTCGAAAATCCCCGAATGAACCTCCTGTAGTATCCTGCTAATCTCAAGAAACTACGGATCTCCGTCGGTGTCGTGGGCTGTCCCCACTCCCTCACCGCGGATACTTTCCCCGGATCAACAGATATCCCCCGGTCGGAAATAATATGTCCCAAAAACTGGACCTCCTTCAGCCAAAACCCGCACTTCTCATATTTTGCATACAACTCGTTCTAACGTAGCGTCTGCAAAACTTGCTTCAAATGCTCGGCGTGCTCCTCCTCTGTCTGGGAGTAAACCAGAATATCATCGATGAAGACAATGAAAAACTGATCTAGGAAATCCCTGAACACCCTATTCATTAAGTCCATAAACACGGCTGGAGCATTGGTCAAACCAAAAGGCATAACCTGAAACTCGTAAGATCCATATCTCGATAAGAACACAGTCTTCGAGACATCGTCTTCCCTGATACGCAACTGATGGTATCCCGATCGTAAATCAATCTTCGAGAAGAAAGAAGCTCCTCCCAACTGGTCGAATAAGTCATCGATTCGAGGCAACGGATATTTATTCTGTATCGTGACCTTATTCAACTCTCGGTAATCCACACACAATCTCAGTGAACCATCTCTCTTCTTCACGAACAACACAGGGGCACCCCACGGTGAAGTACTCCTCCGTATAAACCCCTGACCCAACAACTGCTCAATCTGATCCCGTAACTCCCTCATCTCAGCTGGAGCCATACGGTACGGTGCGCGTGCTATAGGTCTCGTATCTGGCAATAAGTCTATGACAAAGTCTATCTCTCGACTGGGGGGTAGGCCCGGTATCTCCTGAAACACCTCGGAATACTCCCTGACAACTGGGATCGAATCTAAAGGAATCACAACCTCCTTAGAGGTATCCTCCTCTATGTAATACAAATGAGTGGTCGAGCCTCCCTCTGGGCGAGGCATCGCCACTCCAAACATCTCTTGCCCCGGAATGGCAAAAACAATGCTCCCACCGAAACAATCAATCATGGATCTATAATCCATGAGCCAATCCATACCGATAATCTCATCGTGTACATGCATATCTAATACCAACATGTCTGCAGGTAATACCAAGCTACCAATCTCTACCCCCACTCCCCGGCATATAAAGAAAATAAGCGACCCACTCCCCAATGGTGAGTCTACACACGTCACTGTGCTCTCTGTTGTGGCTAATAACCCTAAGGCTTTCGTAAAATGTGTAACTATAAAACAGTGCGTCGCCCCCGTATCAAACAAAACCCGACCCATAGTACCATGGATAGGAAACATACCCTCAATCGCGGGTGGTGCCGGTGGAGCTATTGCCTGGTGGACGTTATAGACACGTCCATACTGTAACTGCCCCTGCTGCACACGAATTGCTGGAATGGCTGGAAGTGCTGGCACCTGGCCTGGAGCTGGGAGAGCAGGTGGAAAAAGTGGCCTATGTGGCTCATGTCGAGCACCCTGCTGCTGCTGCGGGACCCTGCCCCTATCAGGACAGTCCTGGCGTTTATGGCCAGTCTTGCCACAAACGAAACATTTCCCCGGGAAGTTCCCCCCTCTCTGTCCTTGCTGTCCCCTGCCCTGGTGATCGTTACCGTTCCTCCACTGGCCCTGCTGTCCCTGCTGAAACTGCTGTTGACCATTCTGACCCTGCTGGTTCTGATGGCCGTTCGGACCCTGATGGCCCTGCCGGAAACCTCCCTGTACGTGCCTAAAATTTCCAGACCTGAACCTCTTGTTATCCCCCTGCTGGGAACCCTGGTCGCCCTGTCTCTGCCCCTGAACAGATTGTGCCCCACTGGCACCATGTCCTCCAGTCCTACCCTGATGGCTGGACTCTCCCGATCGCTTGCCCTCAGCCATGTGAAAGCGGTGATCCTGACAATGGAGCAATGCAGCGTTAACCACATCAGAATAAGTGGCTAACGAGAGGTTCCCTAACAAGTGCTGACGAATCCTCCATGTCAACCCGTCAGTAAATTTCTGTATCTTCTTCTCCTCTGTCGGTATCTCATCCGGAACAATGTTCAGAAGATTAGTGAATTCGGCCTCATACTCGGCCACAGTCTTACCCTCCTGTCGAAGGCTCATCAACTTCCTCCTCATTTCCGTGTGAACAACTGACGAAAAGTACTTGCGGTCGAACCGCACCCAGAACTCCTGAATAGTGAGAGTGTCTCTCTCCTCCACGGTGGTAATAGACTCCCACCACTGCAGTGCAGACCCCACTAACTTAAAGGTAGTTAGTATCTTCTTCTAAACCTCAGTGCACTCATACATCCTCAAGTGCCGCTAAATATCCTTCCTCCACTGACTCGAAACTACCACATCGGAGCTACCTGCGAACTCCGGAGGGTGTGCTTTCTGAAAAGCATCACGTACACGTTCCCAAGCAGACGGGAATGCATGTGCCTGAACTGGCGTGGCTATCGGTGCCTGAGGTGGTGCCTGCTGAACTACGACAAGTGCGGCATTTACTGCCAGGGCCACAATGGCTGCAACCTCGGCGGCATTCATCGTGCCCTGAACTGGTGCGGGCTGTGGTTCTGGCGTTGCATCCCTGGGAATCCTTTGTGCACGTCGTGGAGGCATCTGAAATAAGAATGAAGTTTATAAGTTCGCAGTTATAAACTTAAAATAGCTGAAGAACATAGCATATACAAAAGAATACAACAGTCCTAATATATAGGGCTCTACTTCAAAGAAAGCTCAGCGGAAACATAATAAGCCGTACAGATCCTAATTGACACTAGAACCTGATGCTCTGATACCACCCGTGACACCCCGACTAATTAAATACCGGGTAGCTACTCCTTTATTAAATCAATAGAAAATGCCAAGTTGGTTCAGTTAATAGCATCACTGTCGAAAACATTTTAATAATTACTAACCACCTAGTATTTAAAAAGTAAGTTGCAAAATTTTAATTTAAGCCTGATTAACATGCAATAAAAGAATAATGGAAGAATAACATAATCCATTCACCATAACGAAGTAATGAAATAATCAACAAGTAATAATAAGTCCGGAGGAAAACTCCTCACAACAATCCCACAACTGAAAATAAAATGACAAGTCTGAATCCTGAATTAATTACATGCCTGAAGTCTGAATAACTGAAATAAATGAAAAGTCTCTAAAAGAAATGGGTGACATGCCCTACAACTGATAAGTGCTGAATATAGAGTCAATATAGATGAAGCGTCTACAAGAAAAGTCCTGTAACTTCCACAAACAGCTACAGCTCGTCACCTGAATGAGGATCCTAAGCATGGTGTCCTTGTGGCTGGGCACCTAAAATGGTTTTTACAAAAATAGATTTGAAAGCAAATGGGTCAGAGCCCGAAAGTGGAAATCATTTTAAAAACAGCAAGTGTTTTAATAACATTAAAACATTAAAGGCAAAATACATGTTAGGACGTGCACTCACATGAAATTCTCACCTTTCGACTATATGTGCACTCCTAGCATACCGTACCCATCTAAATAACATACATATCTAACCAAACTGTAATACATTCTATCCCTTACTACTCGATTCCCAAATTACATTCTAGAGTTATCAATTAAATAGAGGGCTTTACATACACTCGGATTCCCAATAAGTAATACAATTCACTATCAATTAACCCGTTATGTTTTCTCAAAACATTGCCATAATTATATTCACAATATTAACATGAAAGTTCCCATTAATTAAGTGTATATTATTCACGTCATAAATATACGATACAAGTACCCCGAGACTAAGCTGCGGTACACATACTCTGCTATCCATCCCGGTACATCACGTACATAAGGATCACGCATTCCGAATTTCTCAGGAATCGTTCTCAGATAACAACATCACAAATAATCGAGGTGAACACAGTCACATCACATGGGTCACGCACATACCTGCGCTCCCACGATCAGCAGACTTATTAACATCCCAATAAGTCCTTCTCTGACCTATGTTCATCGAGGTACCAGTCTAAATTCGGGCAACACAAGGATTAGAGGGCCCTAAGCGAACACAAACCTCCCGTGATAGCAAGTATGGTTGGTATGTCATCACATAAAATTAATACATATACTAAGTATGCACACATCTTAGAAATCACCATAATATATTGGTGGTACACTTCTCAATCTCGTACTGACATATAATGCTACACAATTTATATGTTCCCGATTAATATAGTAATTTAGGCCGTCAATATTTCTCGCATCGTAATAGACACTCACGCCCTACTTCATAATTTCCCTTAGGTTCAACTACACTTCTAGGTTTTTCTCCTCATTATATCTCAAATGTCCCTACTATATCAATTTATCATCAAGGGAAGCTTATATCTACCATTAAATAAGGTTACGGGACATGCGAGATCAAAACAGGCTAAAAAGCCTAAACTGTCAACTCGTTCGAAGTCTCGTTGGAACGAGGCTGTTCGAACGAGAGTTCGTTCGAACGAAGGGGGATTTCTAACGAGGCCTCGTTCGAACGAAGTCATCAAACGAACTTCACCCTCGTTAGAATTCAAAGGTCAACTCGTTAGAAGCTCGTTCGAACGAGATCGTTCGAACGACCTGGGCAGGTCTTCTAACGAGTGGCCAGTTTCGAGCCCAGATTTCCTATTTTCGTTTTTTCCAACTTCTCTACACCTCAAATCTCATCCAAACATTAATCCAACGATTGTTTAAAGTCTATAATCATTCCTAAACATATTTAGGTCATATAATAACATGATTTGTGGGGTTAATTCATTCTAACCTCATTCAATTATCAAATCTCTTCATATTTCCCCCAATTTTAAGAACATGAACCCTAGAATTTATAAATCATCAAAGAGCCTAATTAAATCCATTTTTGTTTCCTCCAAATTATAACATCATCAGAATAAACATCTAAATACCAATCTACATGCGATTCCTCATCAAAAATGAAATTTCTACTTCCAATTTAAATGGGTTTTTCATTAACTCCCAAGAACATTAAGATTTTATCAATTCCTACACATGGAGAAAACATTCTTTGCAAAATAACGAAATTAAACCACTTGCCTTAAGGGTAACTCTGGATTTGATGACGAATCTGATGAATGGTTCTCTCTCTCTTCTGCAGAATTCCTCTCTCTCTCTCCAAGCTTTCTTCTCTAATGGTGGCAATGGAGGCTAGGGTTTGTCTTAGGAACTTTTGGGGCTAATTCTAATAACCCCCTTAGCCCTCTAATCAGTTAATGGCTGGTAATGGGTTAGTGGGTCTTTTAATTTTCCATTTAAAACTCCTAAAATTCGTTAATCAAAAATCCCAAAATTCTAAAATTACCAAACTACCCTTATACGTTGCCGGTATGGCCTAAAAATGCCCCGGGACCCAAACTAAACCCCCATCTAGTGTTTTCTGACTATTTCGACCCTTCTGGACGCGTTGACGCACTCAAAATGACCATACAGTTTATAGAAATAAAATTCACTTTTTAATTATCATAATTATATTCCATGACGCGACTGTCACACGCGTTTCAGCAAGATTTCCAAATTGCCGTATTTCTATCTCACGACAAATCAATAATTCCATATTCATATATAGCCATATATACTCATTAATATCAAATACTAACTCGTATCTCGCTAGTATTTTTATCCGGATTAATTTCCAATTAATACGCATTTAATTCAATTAATCCCATAAATAAATATCACAAAAATACGGGGTATTAGACAACGTTGCTATAACAGGTACAAATATACTGTTGGGCAGTGGCAGTGGCCATACTGTCCAACATATTTTTTATCAATTCTTCCCAGAATTTTCACGGTCATTGGCCGTGACAAGTCCTTGACAAAGAAACTTGTCACGGTCATTGATCGTGAAAATTTTTTAACCATTGTCATGGGCTTGTCATGGTCCTGAACCATGACAAACTTGTCAAGGTCAACTACCATGACATAACTGTGTCCATCCCCGATCCTCGCCTGCGAGCGAGCGTGCGAGAGAAAGGATCCTCGGGTCCCGCGCATCCCTCTCAAGAGCGCTGCGGCCGGCGTCATTTGAGATGAGGTGTAAAAATGTAGAGAGATTTAGAGTCGCCAGTCTATTTTACTCAAAACAGACAAAAGAAAAAAGGGGGAAGCCACCCCGAAGGATGGCATCTAATGACATACCGGTGCATACGAAACCAAAATGATTCGAGAAGGGTTTGGAGGCTAACTTACAAAATGGAAAGGTGTTAGGCACCCATCCCGCCCTTTCAGTCTCTCATGGATATTTGTTATTTCTTTTATTTTTCCCCGTGATATGTGTGCATGTGTATATATATAGTGGAGATAGGAGTCCTCAACTTGTATCATTGAAGAGATAAAACGAGTCATCCGTAGGAAGGTATAAAAATAATATTATAAAATAAGATTTACACGATTACCCTTACGTTGATCGTTATAATGGAACGACAACGCATGTGGAGTAATACATCACTAAGAGCCAGTATGTAGAATATAAGAAAATTGGATTTAGAGAAGATAGAGAATGAGAGATAAAGTGAGCATAGGAATCGAGTCTCGGGTTTTACCCCGAGACGCCTACGTAGCCTATAAAGGCAGCAAAGTCCACGTAGTTCGCATACAAACGAGGGGTGGGGTTTATCCTATAAATCCAAATGGGGGATCTCTTATTTGTGAGTGTGTATGTGTGTGTAGAAAAAGTATTTTAGTTGTGAGAAAAGTGTGAGAGAAGTAAGAGAATCCCTATTTGGAATTTATGAGCAAACCCTCTTTTTCTTATTTTTTTGGATTTTATTTATATGAAAATAGGAGATGTGCAATAATACTAAATAAAAAGTATATTAGGATGCGCGAGGTGAGATAATAAAAGTGCTAAATAATAAAACAAGTTATTGTGAATTTAAGAGAATTTGAAGAGAAAGTTGAGAAAATTGGACCTTCTTGAAGATCTTGAGCTTGACCTTGAATGTTGGAGAGCAGCCCTTGCACATGGATGATTATGGAGAGTGGATAATTCACCAAGTTTGATGAAAACTGGAAGTAAACAAGGGATTTGGATGTTGAAATCGCACTGCCTTCGAGAGAGGTTTTTGGGGTTCGCTGAGAGCGATTTTGTATCAAATCTGGGCTCTCCTTGAAAATGAGTTGAATGCCTCCATTTATAGGCCCAGGTCATTTACGATCATCACAGACCTAGTCCTGCCTATCGGCACCCGCCGATAGGCAGGGACTGGTACCTGCTATCTGGCAGTGTGTTTCAGGCCTTTTCGAAAAATTAGCTGCCGAGGACAAACCGTTGATCAGAATCGTGCACGGGGTGGACCATTGGAAGGATAATTCAGAGACCTTTGAAAGTACTTTCGACTGTTCCCGGGTTCGGGAGTTGACTTTGGATCAAATATGGCTCAAAAGCGTTTGTCGATCAATTAGACGGGAAATCGTTCGGACGCAAACGGATCGTTCATCCGCATAGTAATTCCGAATCGCGCACGGGGTAGACCATTGGAAAGGTTAGGAGATGTACTTCAACATTCCAAAGAGCTTGACCAGGTTTGGTGAGTTGACTTTGGTCAACCGAGCCCTAGAAGCATTCGGTGACCTCTTGGAGTCAAACGGATCGTTCGTCCGTATGGTAAGTCAGAATCGCGCACGGAGCGGACCATTGGAAAGGGGTTTTAGTGCCCTTCGAAGATTCATTTAGTCTCGATCGAGTTGAAGAGTTGACTTAGGTCAAACAGAGCCCGAGAGCGCCCGGTGGCCTCTAGATCAGGTTTCGGACGCAAATGGATCGTTCATCCGCATGGTAAGTCTGAATCGCGCAGGGGATGGACCGTTAGAAAGGTAATTCAGTGCCCTTCGAAGATTCATTCAGCTTTGATCGAGCTGAAGAGTTTGACTTGTTGGTCAAACGGAGCCTGGGGTGCCCGATGGCTTTTAGGCCAGTACTAGGGATATGACTTGGGTTTGTAGTGATGAAGGAAGGTGTTAGGGACTTTAGGAGAGTTGGGGGGTAACAAAATGGCGTGTCTACAGAGCCCCTCGACGGGTGAGTTTGGAACAAATGAGAACCGTCGAATAGACACCACATGATGCTTTGAGGGAGTATGACCAATTCAGAGGGTCAAGGCCGATTCTAAGAACCTGAGGGGTGTGCTGGGGATGACCAATTTTGTGGGTCAGAGCCAAATCTGCGGGCTTAGGTGAAGATCTAATAACCGAGGTCAATTCTGACCTAAGAGTGGTGACGATCGAGGACCGAGGTCAATTTTAACCTAACTCAGGTGACGAGCCAAGACCGAGGTCAATTCGAACCTAAGAGTGGTGACGATCGAGGACCGAGGTCAATTCTGACCTAACTCAGGTGACAATCCAAGACCAAGGTCAATTCTGACCTAAGAGTGGTGACGATCGAGGTCAATTCTGACCTAACTCAGGTGACGATCCAAGATCGAGGTCAATTCTGACCTAAGAGTGGTGACGACCGAGGATCGAGGTCAATTCTAACCTAACTCGGGTGACGATCCAAGACTGAGGTCAATTCTGACCTAAGAGTGATGACGACTGAGGACCGGGGTCAATTCTGACCCAACTTTGGTGACGATCCAAAACTGAGGTCAATTCTGACCTAAGAGTGGTGACGATCGAGGACCGGGGTCAATTCTGACCCAACTCAGGTGACGATCCAAGACCGAGGTCAATTTTGACCTAAGAGTGGTGACGACCGAGGAGCGAGGTCAATTCTGACCTAATTCAGGTGACGATCCAAGATCGAGGTCAATTTTGACCTAAGAGTGGTGATGATCGAGGACCGAGGTCAATTTTGACCTAACTTAGGTGACGATCCAAGACCAAGGTCAATTCTGACCTAAGAGTGGTGATGACTGAGGACCGAGGTCAATTCTGACCTAACTCAAGTGACGATCCAAGACCGAGGTCAATTCTGACCTAAGAGTGGTGACGACCGAGGACCGAGGTCAATTCTGACCTAACTCGGGTAACGATCCAAGACCGAGGTCAATTCTGACCTAAGAGTGGATAAAAATTGGATTTTGATTCTGCTGGAGAAAGTGCTTTGTGATTTTGATCTGAGCTGGGGAGCTGATAGCTGGGGAAGCTTTTTTTTCCTTAGGAGGCCCCGCAAGGAGGAACGACTAATTTTGGTGCTTTGAAAGAAAAAACTCCACTGGGGAAGTGACCAGGCAATCCTTAGAGATCCTCCGGGGCATTGCCGGGAGGAGATTCACTTGGTTTTTGAGGATTTCACTGGGAAAGAGGGGTTCCGCTTGAGGGAATGCGATGTTTTCTTGGTGAAAATGTTCTAAATCCCTCCTCGGATTTTTAGGATTTTTCGGGGCTTTCTGGTATTTTCTGGGAATTTCTGCACGAAATTTAAGGGGGGTGCTGGTCAGCATGGTATGAGAGGTGCCATTCGGCGGTGGCACAGACTTTTGGACTACCTCGGGAAGGTAAGGAGTCAGTGATGATCGGTATGGTTGGGGTAAGTGTCGATCGGCATGGTGCTTGGCATCCTATAAAAAGGGGGCGAATCCCTTAATTTTTTTCCACAGCTTCTTTGCTTTCTCTCTTTCTGCGATTTCTCTGCAAATCTTTCTAGCATTTCTATCTTCAAGAAATGGCCTCTTTTGTGAGCACTGCAGTCCACAGGGAGTGATTGACCGTTGATGACTGGGCGAATGTGGAGTGGAGGGCCAGGGTGCCTCTTGCCTTGGGGAGTGAGAACTCCTTTGATGTGTTTGAGCCTATTGCGGATGAGCGGACTTTACTGTGGGAGCCTTCGTGTCATCGCTCTTCGAGAGTGAATCTCGACGGTTATGTAAGTGACCCGACCTTTGGCATTCCTTTCTTTTTAGTGATTTTTCTTTCTTTCTTGACTTCTGATGAGATTTTTCCTTTTTGCCAGTCGGATATTTCTTTGAAGAACATGCGCGCCCGCGAGACGATGGGGCTCAGATATGTCTGGGATCATCTCCCACCTGTGGAGCGTTGGGTGGTATCATCAGCGGGTTTTGGGAGGTTGGCATCTGCGCTTGATGAGACGGCTCGTTCGACAGCGGTCCTGTGCGCTTTGGGAGAGAGGTGGTGGGATACTACCCACACCTTCCATTTCGGCTTTGGGGAGATAACTGTGACTCCCATAGATGTGCAGCAGCTATTTGGGTTGGATTGTGATGGAGAGCAGATAGAGGTGGATCTCTCTTTGTGGGTGAGACCGGAGGCAGTGCGTGCGACACTTGGTGATGTTGGGAGGATAGTCTCTGAGGATTCTATCCGGCAGTCCCTGTGGAAGGATGTTCTGTTGGGCAGGGTGATTGATGTGGAGGACGGGCTGCAAGTGAGGCAGATAGCCCGATTATTTATTTTGCTAGTGTTGGGAGGTTTCATGGTGGCGTCGAGCGGCGACGTTGTCCATTTGGGGTTCTTGTTGTACTTGAGGATGTTTTCGAACATCCCTTTCTATGATTGGGAGAGTCTGACTTTGGCGACCCTTTACTCTTCTCTGGATGCATTCAACGGGTGCTGCCGGCAGACCTTTACGAGAGCCACGTACCTTCTTGAGGTATTCTTCAGTTTGCGCATTTCTTTTCATGAATTCGCATTTTCCTTTCATGCATTCGCATTTTCCTTATGCGTCTGTTTCTGTTTATGAATCCAGACATGGTTCTATGAGGTGATTAGGTGCAATACCCCACTGATTGCTCTGAAGGACGACACTGTTGGGGACTCTTGCCGATTATATCGATGGCGTAAGGCCAATAGGCAGTCGAAGGGATCTCTATCTCTGGAGGCGGTACGTCAGGTCTTGAATGACCTGACTAGTGGTAGGGTAAGACTCTTTCCATTTTCAGTCTTGGTTTTTTACACCTTCTTATCTTGTATTGATTTATGATTGCTTGAAGATTTTCAGGTGACCTTTTATCCCTAGGGGACAACCATTCAGGATGTGGGGACAAGCGGGGTGAACGCGCAGATGAGGCATTTGTTAGCACATGAGTTCGACCATTCTTGGTATCTCGGGGAGAGGGAAGTTCGCCCGATTATTGAGGAGGAGGTGGTGGTGCCACTTGCGCAGCCTCCTATGTCTATGAGGCGGGAGCGACTATTGTCGGAGGATGCGAGGATCACGATGATGATCAGCGAGTCCTACTTATTGTATACCGATACGTCTGTGCCGTATGACTATATGGATTTTGTGACGAGCTGGTTGATGGCACCCAACATATATGATGCCATGCCTTTCCCTCCTGCAGGTTCGAGTCAGGCGGTGGGATCTTCCCACAGTGGCGGTGGTCCGACGGCGACTTCAGAGGTTCCTTTTGTGCGGTTGCACACCCCTTCGTACAACATTCAGCGGGCTGATGGAGGGATGGTGCCTATGCTGCATCATCCTCATGCGATGGATCCGGAGGAGTTGGGTTTGACAGAGGAGGTCCTACGACCTGAAATATACCTTTTTGTTCTTCTCCTTCTTTCTTTTCTATTTTTTTCATCTCCGCTTTGATACTGATTTTGCCTTTTTCTCACAGTAAGTCCGAGGGTAGACCACTTTGCTAAGGGACATTAGAGACTGGATATCTTCGACGACTGCCCATATTCGGGATGCGGTTCCTGTTCTTTCTTACTTGGTGTCGTCTGCTTTGTCCGGATAGGACTCTGGCTCGGGTAGTGGCGGTGCATCGTCTCGCAGTAGGGGAAAGAGAGAACGTTGCAGGGGTGAAAGCTCTTAGTGTGAGAGAGAGAGAATGTGGGTTCGGATTGAGTCATGTTGTTTTTTTGCTTTTTCTTTTTATTTCCTGCAAAAAATGATGTAACACAGAAAATAGATAGATGCAATGCAATGGAGTTTTTTATTATCTTTTATTAATGATGGATGAATGCATGCACATGCGCTTTTTACTTTGCTACGAGATCGTAAAAGAGTATTTTTTAGAATTTTTGAAGGAAATTTTTTATTTAAAAGGGAAATTTATATAAGAAGAAAAAAGGGATTTTGAAATTCTGTTGAGAATATCAATTTATTTTTATTGAGTTTTCTGATTTGACAAAAGAGGAAAAAGGGAAATTTCTAAATATGGGGGGTTGCCGATCGGCAAGCACTCTAGCCAGCCTATCAGCAGTTCAGTCCAGTCCAATTGCTTCAAAGCTTTGAATGGTACCCTCTTCATCCTTTTGTATTTTGTGGGGTAGGATTCCCTTCAATTTCTGCTGGGATTATGTCTCTTGTGAGGGTTCTCAAGTATAAAAAGGGGGTAAGGGCGGAGTGTTTTCATCACACCTTTGCATTCTTACTTACTTGCCCACTATTTCTTAGCCTTGAAAGATGTCTCTCCCTGGTAGCATTGAGTTTGCTAACTACCTCGAAGCCTTGGAAGCAATTTGCTCTTATAATGTCAACTATAATTCTTTCAACATGCGTTGAGTCTCCTTATGGCGCAATCGACCTATTGAGTGGAACATGCTGAGGGCGACGGTATAATTCTGGTACCCCAAAGACCATGTATTCCTCTTTGGGTTAGATAAATCTTGTCCTACCTACGAGGAATTTTCTACCATGTTATTGTTGGCTGGGCACTGTTATTGCGTCTTTACCCGAATTTTTCTGTTTTCCCAGCGATTTGTTGGCTGGGCTTCTTCATATTTCGCCTTCGGCGGCCAGATCATTGGTTATTAGAGGAATGATCTCTCTCCCGATGGTGCTGTAGTCTGTATATTTACGGGAAATAAGTGATGCTGGCTATACTGGAGCTGTTATTATGGGCCTGGTTTCAAAATTGCTATTGGTGACTGGGGAACTACTGGTGAACCTGCAACTTACAGCCATTACTTCGTGGATGTCATACCATCGCAATTATGTGGCAGTGATACTGGCGGAGACGCTGAATGATTTGGATGCCTGGCGAGAAGGTCGTTCTAACTTTCTGAGGGGTAGCTCGTGATGCTGTTCATGTGGCTGTCTGAAAGACTCTGATTGGCGACTCCTCCAGAATATCATTTATCGGTTGTACCCAACTTCTTTTCGCGTTACTTTATCAGCGTTGGCCTGTATGTTGAGAGCTGGGAGAATTGTCTTGTGGAGTATGGGGCTCAGGGTCTGCGCTGGTCAGTGCCTTGGTGGGGACAGTTGTTGCCTATTCTGGAGCTAGGGGAATACTCGTATGTGCGGCTGGTTGGTATCAGGCAAACGTCTTTTTATTTCCTTTGGCGGCTTCTGTGCCAATTTGGATGGGCACAGTCCGTGCCACCTCAGACCTCGAATTTTTTTTTGGTAGAAGATTTGACTGAGCGCCTGCGTCTGTTGCTTGGCTCCTTGTGGGAAAAAAGGCGTCCATCGACCCATCCCTCTCAGTCTATCGGGAGTGTTTGGCATGTCCCTAAAGATTGTATGAAGTGGTTGTGGAGGAAAGTAGTCAGCAAGATGTTGTCAGTAGAGAATGGACAAAGGTGGTTTATTTTGTCTAACACCATGGAAGGGGGTGTTGTGGTCTTTTCGAAGATGGTTCAGGCTCATCGGTCCATGGAGTGTTTACGACACTCTATTCAGGCAGGGGAAACTTGGGGACCTTCGGATGTAGATGA
Source organism: Sambucus nigra (assembly GCA_949130495.1). Taxonomy (NCBI): domain Eukaryota; kingdom Viridiplantae; phylum Streptophyta; class Magnoliopsida; order Dipsacales; family Adoxaceae; genus Sambucus; species Sambucus nigra. Next base: position 350,788,937 of record OX422210.1, on the reverse strand, counting down.
TGAGGGTGCAGGCTCCTCTGGTAGCTGTGGGTAGGACTCTTGGAGAGTTTATTTATGTAATAGGGAATAGATGTGGGGATTTTATTTGGATTTTAATGGCAGCAGGGGGAAGGGAGTTATCCGTTCCTTTTCTTATGTAATTCGTGCTGTAATTTCTTATTAATGAAATAAGCAAGTTTCTGATCATCTAGTTGTGTCTTTCGATGAATTTTGTAATTTTGAATTATCTATACCGATCGCTAAGGCATACATAATCCTTTTGTTCAAGAATTTGTTAGAATGAACTGCAGTTCTCGGAGATAAGAAAAGAATGGTATTTTGAAAAAAAAGGGTTGTGCTCCTGTAAGATGTATGAGCTGCCTACGTACCTCTGGGGTTTTTGAAATTTTTTTATTTTTCTTGAAAAATGGTTTTTTTGCAGAGGATCAGACCCACGTTGTTCTGGGTAGAGGGAAATGAAGAGAGTTTTTTTTAGAATAAAAGGGAGATGAGAAAAGTCATAGCGTGCCGAGATTTCGGAATAGGGGTAGAATTTCTTCAGACGGTCCAGGTTGATTGGACGAGCCATCTCTTCCCCATCTAGGTCAGTGTGCATGGAGGCACCGATGGATAAGATTTTCTTGACAATGTAGGGGTCGCTCCAATTGGGCTTGAATTTCCCTCTGGGGTCCCAGATGGGTTCTATTATCTCCTTGAGGGCTAAATCCCCTTCTCGGACACCACGGTCCTTGACTCTCTTATTGAATGATCACGCTATTCGGTGATGATACCCCTGTATGTGGTAAAGAGCTATCAATCTCCTTTCATCTAGGAGGGTCATCTCATCGAGACGGCTTTGACACCAGTCTTTTTCACTAACTTTGCTTTCGAGCATGACACGTAGAGAGGGTACTTACAGCTCCACAGGTAGGACCGCTTCCATACCATAGACCAGAGAGTAAGGGGTAGCCCGAGTAGAGGTTCGTATTGAGGTTCGATAACCCCAGAGGGCGTACGGGATTCGATCGGCCCAATTCCTACAGCTTCTGGTCATCTTGCTGATGATGGCTTTGAGGTTCTTATTGGCGGCTTCAACTGCACCATTGGTCTGAGGTCGATAGGGAGAAGATTTGTGTCTCTGAATCCCATACTCTTTGACTACATATGTGACTTCTGCTTCGAATTGCAACTCGTTATCTCACACTAGCTCGTGTGGGACCCCATATCGGTAGATGATATTTTTTTTGAGGAATTTGGTCACTTTCTTGGCATTCAATACTGCGTATAACTGGATCCCATCAAATACCTGCTTGAGAAACCTTCCTTATCCAGTCGAATAGCCCGATGATTGATACTCCTAACCGAGTTCGATATCATGTACGTCACACAGAAAGCCATTAAAGGAAGAGCCATCTCTTACTACCTCGCTGATTACCCTGTAGAAGAAACCGATGTCTGGATCTTCAAATTTCTCAGATGAAAACATCCTCTGCTCCGCTCAAAATAACCTTTGATGGCAAAAGTTCTTTGACGGCGCTGCCAACAAAAAGGGATATGGCATCGGGATACTTCTGATTGCCCCTGATGACTCCCACACTCCCATCGCCATCAAATTGGATTTCCCTTGCACCAATAATATGACGGAATACGAGGCATGTACAGTAGGCCTCAAAGTTACTCTCAAGAAAGGTATTCAATACCTTGATGTCTACGGGGCTTCTGCCCTTATCATCGGTCAAGTGCTCAAAAAGTGGAAAGTCAAGGACGAAAAGCTTCAACCCTTCCATGCCCACTTAGAAGAGTTAGCCTCCCGATTTCGAGATATCACCTTCCATTACCTACCTCAAGCAAAGAATAACCTAGCCGATGCTCTCTATACCTTGTCCTCCATGGTAGATATGCCCGAAGGAATAATAATGACCCCCTTCTTAGTTTAAAAGCAAGATAAACCAACCCACTGCTACCATATTGAGCTTATCCCCACCGAAGACCCCGAAGTAGACGATTACAGGTACTATGATATCTGGTGCCTCCTTAAACATGGTAGGTATCCCAAGGGTTCCAACAAGAAATACCGAATGACCCTCCAAAGACTGGCCACCCAGTACATCATCTGTCATAAAGCTCTACTCAAGAGGAACTTCGATGGAACTCATCTACACTTTATCGCAAGGGATGAGATTAAAAAGATAATGAAGAAGATCCACAATGCGGAATGCGGGACCCACATGAACGGTCACATGCTTGCTAAGAAGATCATCCGACAGGGCTACTACTGGACCACCATGGCCCATGATTGCACCGCTTATGTCAGAATATACCTCAAATGCCAACAGTTCTCCAATCTTCAACACCTGCCTCCGTGAGAATTATACAACATAACCTCTCCTTGGCCATTCTCCACCTGGGGTGTCGACATCATTGGTAAGGTTACACCAAAGGCTTCAAACGGGCATGAGTTCATCCTGGTTTCCATTAATTACTTCACTAAATGGGTCGAAGCAGGATACAAGTTTGATGGGGAAGGCGAGCATGTAGTGTCACGCCTTTTCCAAAGCAGTGTAGTTGACCTCATACCCGGCCAGTTTGCGACTGGCGTAATAGATGGATCTTTCCTTGTGGGAGTCTTCAAGGTATTGGGCTAGCAAAGCCCCAGCTGCAGTGTCGGTTATGGTTAGGTATAGGAGCAAAGGGAGACTAGGTTATGGTGGCATGAGCACTAGAGGTTGGGTCAGATATTGTGTAATCCGATCAAAAGCTTCTTGGCAGGCCTCGTTCCAAACCTTGGTTGAATCCTTTCGGAGGAGCTTGAAGATCAGTTCACAGATGGAGGTTAGCTGGCTGATGAATCGGCTGATATATTAAAATTTCCTAAGAAAACCTTGGACCTCTTTCTCTGTTCGGGGCGGTGGCATATCAAGTATGACCTTCATCTTTGTAGGATCAACCTCTATCCCCTTCTCACTGACCATGAATCCCAAGAGTTTTCCCTTTGTAATGCCGAAGACACATTTCTGTGGATTGAGTCTCATATGATACCGTCGCAGTCGTTCGAAGAACTTCCGGAGAGTGGGAACATGACCTTCTCTTGTTTGGACTTGATAATCATATCATCCACATAAACCTCAACTTCTTTGTGAATCAAATCGTGTAGGATGGTTGTGGCAGCCCTTTGGTAGGTAGCCCCAACATTCTTGAGACCAAATGGCATAACGGTGTAGCAAAAGGTTCCCCATGGGGTGATGAATGCGGTTTTTTCTTGGTGGTCGGGGTACATCTTGATTTGGTTGTATCCGGAAAACCCATCGACGAATGACTTGAGAGCATGACTGGTTGTGTTGTCTACAATCATGTCGATATTGTGTAGCGGATAATCATCATTTGGAGAAACTTTGTTTAAATCTCGGTAGTCCACACACATTCCAACCTTCCCTCCTGATTTTGGCATAGGTACTATATTGTTTAGCCATGTGGGATATTCGATCACACGAATAAAGCCCACGTTCAACTGTTTGACCACCTATTCTTTGACCTTGAGCGACCGTTCGATGCAGATCTTTCTCAATTTTTATTTGACCGGCTTATAATCTGGGAGAGTGGGGATCTCGTGCTGAGCTATTTCAAGATCAATGCTGGGCATATCATCATAGGACCATGCGAAGACATCCACGAATTCCTTTAGCAATTCTTCGAGTTGTGCGCGCTCATGATCGTTAAGGGTAGCCCCTATCCTAATCTCGCGCAATTGGCTATTAACACCGAGATTAATAACAACAGTCTCTTCTTCATTAACTTGAACGCTGTTATGTTGTCTATTATTAACCTTATTTAGATCAGTTAAGAATTGTTCATTTGTAAAATCATCATCATTAAAAGTTTGATTAGAATTCAAACAATTAATGTAAGGCACAACAAGATACTCAAAATCTTCATTTATTTCATTGATAGGAAAAATAGAATTGAGAACCTCGTCATAAGAGGTCTCGGTTACATTTGAACAAGGATAGACAACAGAAGAGGAAATAGGGTAAACATTGGGGTTAGGGGGATTTCAAGAGGTAGAACTGGTGTAGCATGCCAATTGAGGAGGGGTGTATCAGCAGCTTTAATTAGATGGGATGGATCCAATGATGTAGTACCTAAATGAACCATGTAGAGTGCCAGCCCTAGTGTCTGCAAGTTAAGGGAATCTTTAAGATCACCTTCCTCAGCCTCTTTAGTATCTTTGATGAGCGGTTGTACTTGGTGTTGGAAACTTTCAGCCCATGGGTAGTTATCTTAGAAAAAGATCTCAATTCCAGGCTTCATCTTCTTGTCTGTGTGGTCATACCATGGTTTTGGAAAATCGCAAAAGGGGAAGTCTTCACCTTCTTTGATGAATCGTCCATTCAAGGAATTTCCTGGGATAGTTGGGATGCAGTTTAACCTTCTCTTTGGTTGATACTGGTGGATCATTATGAGCTCTTGTTCTGATGGTTGATACCCCAAGCCGCAAGGAGGGAAAGTTTTCTTCAGTTTCATGGGCTCAAGTATCCCTTGCTGCCTTTGGCCTAGCCCCAGTCCGGGCATGAAGTGCATGTTTCTGAACATCTGAATCTATTTGACATTACCATGAGGGTCATATTCTGGAAAAACCCTTTCTTTGAAACCTTCCCCTGTCGGGAGTAGGAGTGGTTCAACTCCGAATCCTGATAGGATCATATCATTTGACCTGTGTTGTATCTTAAGGATTGGACTACTAATGCTCGCACCCTCGACATTTTTGTCGTCGCCCAAAATGATGATGACTCACCCGTCGGTGAAGAACTTCAATTTTTGATGGAGTGAGGAAGACACACCCTTGATACTGTGGAGCCAGGGTCGTCCGAGGAACAGGTTGAAACAAGTTGGGATGTCTATGACTTGGAATTCAACGACAGGGTTTATAGGGCCAACCCCTATTACAAGTTTTATGGATCCCATCATCTCCCGGCGAGTATTATTGTAGGCACGTAAAACGGAGGAGGTTGGAGCTAGGTCACTTTCTTTCAGGCCTAAACACTTGAAGGTTCTCAGTGGACAGACATTTAAGGCTGATCCATTATCAATAAGAGAGAGTGGCACGACCTTCCCCATAACTTCGACGGAGATGTTGAGTGCATGATTGTGATTCGGTCCAATTCTGGGGATTTCTTCTTCAGAAAATAATAGCATTAGGGTAGAGGTCAAGGATCTGACCAAATTTATCGCTTCTTCTGGTGTGGTAGAAGGAGGAACCATGGGTCCAGTGAGCAGCTTGATTAAAGCATTTCTGTGCAGCTGAGAAGACATGAAAAGCCCCCATAGAGTGATGTTAGATTGAGTTTTCTTTAATTGATCAAGGATCTTGCTCTCCTCGATGGTCATCTCTGGTATAGGAAGGTTTTCAACGCCCTTCCCTTTGTCATCTGTTGGTAGTGATCTTGGAACCTGGTAATGTCTTCCTGATTTGGTCATGTGATTTATTGAAGAAGGAAAGAACATGAATCCCATTTCCTCATCAATCTCAGGTTGTTCTGTCACCCTGTTTATTTCTCCGAGGAGTTCTATAAATGATATCATAACACATATGTCGGCTACTGGGCCAGTTCTTCTTGAAGCTTGTTCTTCACTTGAATCTTCGAATTCTTCCCCCCATCCGATGGCAACAATTCTGTCTTTCCATATAAAGTCAATGAATTCCATAACTTCAACGACCCTTTATACAGGTCTTCCCATTCCATGGGGATATATATGGTTGAAGGGACCAAGCACCTTTGTAGCTTTAAAATGTCAAGTAACACGGTGATACTACAAATGATATTGGTTTTCCCGAACAATTCTGCCATAATCTGGACAGCATCATCTAGGCTGACTTCATCGGTTGGTACCACCCACTTGTCTGAATCTCGGGCCCATTTCTGTTTTAACAAGGCTTTCCTCGATTTCTATTCCTGGATCTCTGAGGGCTAGGAAGTGGGGATAATATTATCCTCCCATCGTCGCTCGGACATGGGGTAAGAAGTTATTCTTCACTATGTTGACATGTTCTTCCTCAGATAGCCGATTGGTCATAGTAGCTGATTGTTCCCTCCAACGGGTTATGAAGTTACTGATTGATTTCGTAAGGTTCTGTTTGAGCAACTCTAAATCACGACGGGTGACCTCAAGCTCTTCGTTGTACTTGTACTGCGACATGAATTCTTGGGCTACATCCTCCCAACTACGGATTCTGGATTCCACGAGAGATAAAAACCATCGGAGGGCACTATCCTTCAAAGTTTGTTGAAATAATTGAGACATCACTTCTTTAGAGGCCCCTAGTAGAGTCATGAAACGATGATAACTGTGAAGATGAACGATCGGGGGTCCACTCCCTCCAAATTTTTCGATATTTAGCATCTTGAACCTCTCAGGTAACCTCGCTTTAGGATAAGGGGACATGTGGGTGTAGTCCATGTAATTCCAAGAGATTCTGACTTGGTCAAACTTCTTGGTGAGCATCTTAAGATCCTCTTTGACTTTATTCAACTCCTCCTCTTTTGGATCAGCGACCATAGGCAGGTTAGCCACAGGCTGGGAAACGTTTGGCATCGAAAGCTGGGCAGGCGGCGGCCCATTGACAGGAGGGGCACGTGGAGCATGCTGATATTCTTCGGGAACCCATATAGGCTCGGGTGGACCCATAGCATGAGGGAATAGGGCCTCGAGCTCTTGAGGAATAGGAACCTGGTTTCGTTGCATCTCTCGGACCTCAGTTTGGAGGTTTTCAATCGTGGACACAAGCTGAGCTAGGACTGCCGTCAGATCCGGCTATATGGTTGGTACTTGATTTGTATTCTCCATGGAAAGTGGATGGATTTCAGGCTCGAAAGAAGTAGTAGAGGAACAGATGAAACTCCGGGATGATTTGACTGAAGACCGAAGCCAATAGGGAGCCGTGCCAAGGGCTTGCGATTGACCTAAGAAGGCGTAGAATGGGATTTATTTTTTAGAAAAAGGGAAGAAACTAGTTTTGGATTTTTGATAAAGAAGGGAGAAATATTTTTGGATACGGAACTCAGCATGATTATTACGATTATTATGTTCTCATTGGCATTTAATTCTCCTAAATTCAATCTCGGATAGGACCCGAGCCTGGAAAAGTGGGGTTTTTAATATATGTAAAGCTAAGGCTGGACTTGTAACCAGGCTCACGGACAGGGTCCCGTTTTAAAAATGTGCAAAAATTAAGCGGCAGACCGACCCAGAATTTCGGCAGAGTTTCAGGTCGAAACCGGCAATCTAAAGTGCGTGTCCTGGGTTTGACACCTATATGCGGGTATGCAGTTGGTTGGGTGAATCGGAATGGGTTCCCCCCTTTGGCGTGACTTCCACGATATACGTCTTGCTATTGCGGGCAATAGGTACGTGTGGACAAGTCATTCGATATACCTGAGTGTACGTGAGTTGCCTCAATATATACCTCGTGGGGACGGTACGCGTGAGAGAGAATTCGATATACTCGGCGTATATGAACGAATTCCCTATGATATACCTCCCGTCATGACTTCGGTTAAGTGGTACAATGAGGGGGAACCGTTCGATATACGTCAAAGGTACTTGGCCAATGGAAGGTGAGACTCATATCGCTTAGGCTAACCACGCCCTGTCGGACCAGCGCCCATCACGAAGTGACCCTCCAGTTACTGGGTAAAATTTGGTCAATAACAATGCTCTTTGGTGATGTCGTGTGAATCATGCATGATTCTCTTATTAATATCTTATGATGAGAATGCCTTTCTTGATTATGCCAAATAGGGAGCAAAGTACAAGTACCAAAGCTACACTAAGTATGGATGAGTGATGCGCGCAACATGTGGATATATGTGATCCTAGGTGCACGTGGTGCGAAGTGTACATGAATAATTTTTTACAAGTGTGTGAACAGAAGCATAAGCATGGGATACACATGGGAAAAGGGGAACATGCAAATATAGGGGTAATATAAACAAATATAGCATCCATGTAAATATAGTCAAGCCCTCAAAATATATTTATCCCCAGCAGAGTCACCATTGTGGCAATCCTCGATCCTCGCCTGCAGGCGGACGCGCGAGGGAAAGGATCCTTGGGTCCCGCGCATCCCTTTCAGGAGCGCTTCGGTCGGCGTCATTTGAGATGAGGTGTAAAAATGTAGAGAGATTTAGAGTCTCCAGTCTATTTTACTCAAAACAGACAAAAGAAAAAAGGGGGAAGCCACCACAAAGGATGGCATCCAAAGACATACTGGTGCATACAAAACCAAAATGATTCGAAAAGGGTTCGGAGGCTAAGTTACAAAATGGGAAGGTGTTAGGCACCCATTCCGCCCTTTCGGTCTCTCATGAATATTTGCTATTTCCTTTATTTTTCCCGTGATATGTGTGCATGTGTATATATATAGTGGAGATAGGAATCCTCGACTTGTATCATGGAAGAGATAAAGCAAGTCATCGGTAGGAAGGTATAAAAATAATATTAGAAAATAAGATTTCCACAATTACCCTTACGTTGATCGTTATAATGGAACGATAATGCATGCGGAGTAATACGTCACTAAGAGCAAGTATGTAGAATATTAAAAAATTGGATTTAGAGAAGATATATAATGAGAAAGAAAGTGAGAATAGGACTCGAGTCTCTGGTTTTACCCTGAGACGCCTACGTAGCCTATAAAGGCATCAAAGTCCACGTAGTTCACATACAAAATGAGGGGTGGGGTTTATCCCATAAATCCAAATGTGGGATCTCTTATTTGTGAGTGTGTAGAAAAAGTGTGAGAGAAGTATGAGAATCCCTATTTGGAATTTATGAGCAAACCCCCTTTTTCTTATTTTTTTGGGTTTTATTTATATGAAAATAGGAGATGTGCAATAATACTAAATAAAAAGTATATTAGGATGCGTGAGATAAGATAATAAAAGTGCTAAATAATAAAAACAAGTTATTGCAAATTTTGGAGAATTTGAAGAGAAAGTTAAGAAAATTGGACCTTTTTAAAGATCTTGAGCTTGACCTTGAATGTTGGAGAGAATCCCTTGCACTTGGATGATGATGGAGAGTGTCTAATTCACCAAGTTTGATGAAAAGGATGGTGAAAAGTGGAAGTAAAAAAGGGATTTGGATGTTGAAATCGCGATGCCTTCGAGGGAGGTTTTTGGGATTCGCTGAGAGCGATTTTGTATCTGATTTGGGCTCTCCTTGCAAATGAGGTGAAGGCCTCCTTTTATAGGCCCAGGTCATTACTGATCAGCATAGACATGGTCCTGCCTATCGGTACCTGCCGTTTGGCAGTGTGTTTCAAGCCTTTTCAAAAAATTGGTTGCCGAGGGCAAACCTTTGGTTAGAATCATGCACGGGATGGACCATTAGAAGGGTAATTTAGAGACCTTTGAAAGTACTTAGACCACTCCAGGGTTCGAGACTTGACTTTGGGTCAAATATGGCTCAGAAGCATTTGTTGGTCCATTGGACGGGGAATCGTTCGGATGCAAACGGATCGTTCGCCCGTATGGTAAGTCCGAATCGCGTACCGGGTGGACCGTTGGAAAGGTTAGGAGATGTATTTCGACATTCCAAAGAGTTTGATCTAGTTTGGGGAGTTGACTTTGGTCAACCGGGCCCTGGAAGCATTCGGTGACCTCTTGGAGTCAAACAGATCGTTCGTTCGCATGGTAAGTCAGAATCGCGCACGGAGCGGACCATTGGAAAGGGGTTTCAGTGCCCTTAGAAGATTCATTCAGTCTCGATCGAGCTGAAGAGTTGACTTAGGTAAAAAAAGCTCGGGAGCGCCCGGTGGTCTCTAGATCAGGTTTCGAACGTAAATGGATCGTTCGTCCGTATTATAAGTCAGAATTGCGCACGGGACGGACCGTTGGAAAGGGAATTCAGTGCCCTTCGAAGATTCATTCATCTTTGGTCGAGCTGAAGAGTTTGACTTTTTGGTCAAATGGAGCCTGGGGGTGCCTGGTGGCTTCTAGGTCAGTACTTGGGACATGACCTGGGTTTGTAGTGATGAAGGGAGGTGCTAGGGACCTTAGGAGAGTTACGGGGTGACATAATGGGGTGTCTACAATGACTGTGAAAATTCTAACAAACATATCATGGTCAATAATCGTGACAAGTCCATGATAAAAAAGTTATCTCACCCAGAATTGTCACGATCATTGACCTTGACAAGTTAAACTTGTCAAGGTCAATGACCATGATAATTTGGAAGATTTGGTGTAGTGACAGGAACCATTACTGGATCCGCTCAGATATGGTACAACAACCTTCCTCGGGGAAAGATTACGACCTTCTATGAACTGGCCGAGCTCTTTATAGGAAATTTTTATTTTGGTGCAAAGCCGGTTAAAAGGGTATCACATGTGTTGAGTGTCAGACAAAAGGTAGGGGAAAGTACCAGGGATTATATCACTCATTTAAACAATGAGAAACTAGAGGTCATAGACTATGAAGAAAACACAGCCATCATGGCTCTCATGAGTGGTCTTTTTCCAGAAAAGTTGTACTACACCTTGGCCAAGGATTCTCCCAAGTCCATGGCTAAATTGATGGATAAAGTAGCCAAAATTATTAACGCCAAAGAAGCTATGGCTGCAAAGAAGAATGCTGATGCAAAGGCAAAAATAAAAGTTGACGAAAAATCGGAGAGGAAAGATCACAAGCATAACGGTGGGAGAAAGCAGTCAAAAGGAAAAGAAACGTTGGAACACCTGAGGAAGTATGAAAATTATACTCCCTTAAAGGTAGATATAACCCATATTCTGGAGAAAATGAAGAACAGTGAGGAATTGAATTGGCCAGAAAAATTGAGAACAACTCCTGAAAGAAGGGATAAGTCTAAGTACTGCGAGTTCCATAAGGATCACGATCACACGACCAAGTAGTGTGTAGCTCTCCAGAATGAAATAGAGGCACTCATTAGACGAGAAAAGTTGAACAGGTACATTGATCACCAGAATGGTGGAAAAACCAACAACAGAGCTCGATAGAGGTCCAAATCTCCTTGCCGACCAAGAGACGATAAGAAAAGAGACCATGAAGATGATCCCGATCTCCTAAAAAAGCCAAGATAGCCCGAACTGAGGTATTTTCCATTCATTTTGGTTTATTTGATTGTAACATGATTACAGGTGGAGACGCAGGAGGGGTTGATCATACCGCTGAAAGGAAAGCTTACCTCAATAAGGCTCAATATTATGCCTATATACAACGTATAAATTTTGGCAGAAGAAGATCACATGAGGAAGGTTAACAAAGAAAAACTAGTCCTTGGTTTTTCTAAAAATGATCTGGAAGGCGTTTTGTACCCTCATGATGATCCTCTAGTAATCAAAATGAGGATAAGGGATGTAATCATTTTAAGAGTGCTGGTGGATAATGGTAGCTTGGCAAACATCATATTCTACCCTTGCTTCAATAGTTTGAGCTTGAAACTGGGTCAATTGGAGCCGTATCATAGGCCCCTCATTGGTTTCTCTGGAGAAATTTTTTTCCACTTGGGATGATCAAGTTAAATATGCTGATTTGAACCTGGCCTGCTTGTAGATCAGAGAAGGTGAGTTTCTTTGTGATGGATAAAAATGTCCAGTCAGCTTACAATATAATCATGGGGAGAGTAGACTTGAAAAAGTTTGACGCAGTTTCGTCCACTATACATCAGTGTTTAAAGTTCCCAACCAACTTTGGGGTGAGAATTATGGAGGTCTACCAAAAAGTAGCTCGGGAATGCTACTACTCATCTGTCAATCAAGAAAAATTGGAGAACGCTAGAAATAAAACAACAACTTATCAAGTGGATGAGTCTGACGAATCTGAGATCGAAACCTTGGACCCAAGGGATGAAACATAACTCGTTAAAGGCCAAGTAATGGAGGCGACAAAAAGTATTATTCTGGATGACGAGCAACCAGGAAGAACAACTTAGATTGGTGCTTCATTTGACCCGGTATTAAAGCAAGAGCTGTTGGCATTTCTAAGGCACAGAAAGCAAGTATTCGCGTGGAGTCATGAAGATATGACTGGGATAAACCCAGATTTCCTATGTCATGAACTCAACGTCAATAAAGAGATCAAACTAGTGAAGCAGCAAAGAAGATTCTTTAGTTCAGAGAAGAACCAGGCTATTCAAGAAGTGGAAGAGTTATAAAAGGCTTATTTCATCGAAGACGTCAAGTACCTGATTGGTTGGATAACGTTGTGATGGTCAAGAAGAAAAAAAATAAATGGAGGATGTGCGTAGACTTCAAAGACCTGAATAAAGTTTACCCGAAAGATCACTTCCCTTTACCCAGGATAGATCAGCTGGTAAATGCAACTTTGGGGCATGAGATACTAAGCTTTATGGATGACTTTTCTGGATATAATCAAATTAAAATGAAACCAGAAGATACCAGATGAAGCTGAAACCGATTAAGTGGGTTTTTGGCATACAAGTAGGCATGTTCCTCGAGTACATTGTGAATCAAAGAGGTATTAAAGCAACTCCTGACAAGATAAAAGCCTTACCGGAGTTACGATTTTCAACCATTAAGAAGGAAGTGCAAAGCCTTATGGGGCGTGTTGCAGCTCTCAACAGATTCATTTTTCGAGCAACTAATAGATATCTTCCATTCTTCAAAGTGCTCAAAAAGACCTTTGAGTGGAACGATAAATGCGAGAAGGCGTTCTTAGAGTTGAAAAGATACTTGGGAACACCCCTTTATTGTCCCGACCAGTGGTAGGAGAAAAATTATATTTGTACTTAGGTGTTTCAGAAAGTGCAGTCAGTTTGGCTTTAATACGAATAGAGAGTAGAGCACAAAAACTAGTTTACTATACAAGCAAGGCATTCAGGGGAGCAGAGATTAGGTATCCAAAATTGGAGAAGTTAGCGTTGGCACTGATTGAGGCAAGCAGAAGGATGAGACCATATTTTCGAGCACATACAATAGTGGTATATATGATTAGGCATAAATTCTTCACATTTATCCCCTTAATTTGGGTATTTTTATGATCCCGTGCATTGTAAATAGCTTGGATTTGTCTTATATTTATGCTACTAACCCTTTTTGGAAAGTATTTCGTATTTTGTGTATCTCTTATGTATTTTACTAGTATTTCATGCAAATTAGTGCGATAGAGAATGCAAAACAGTGAAAGAAACCAAGAAACGAGGAGTTGAAGGGCATTTTTATAATTTTACAGTCATATTCCGGAGGTGAAGAAATTTAGAAAGTTTAAGATCTCTAAATTATAAGAACATTGAAAAAAATGGTACCCTAATCCGAGCTACGGTGAAGAAGTTATGCCGATTTAAAGTTGGAGACAAAAAGTCAAATGTTGAAATTAATTCTGGAAGCTGAAGAGTTTCAACTCTTGAAATTTCTTGTATAATTCATTTTTATTAGTTGTAAAATATGGAGAGGCATGGGAAGAGTCATTTTTCAGATGTATAAAAGGGCAAACCCTAGTAGGAAGAAGAGGAGGTTTTTTACTTCACGTTGTAGGAGGCTAGTAGTTAGGGTTTCTTTGTAGTTAGTTTTTAAATGATTCTTGTATCCAAGAACCCTAGTTTTGAAATTTGGCTACTATTCAAAATTCAAAGATCTATTCAAGATTCATCATTCATCCGTTACAAGTAATTTTAATTTATTGTTTTTATTGCTTTTATAGTTAGTTTAATTAATTGTTGTTCTCTTGTTTTCCAATCCCAATTCAAGTCATGTTCTCAATTTTCTAGATTTAGTTATGAATTCCTGCACATTCAGTTTTTAGTTTTCTTTTATTTTAATCATGTTAAGCTAAGTTTTTAAGGGTGGGGATGCATGAACCCAACCCCATGTGGTATGCATAGATATAAAATTTGTCCTCTAAATTAAATAAGTGATTAGATCGTGTTGTATAGTTTCACAACCATTGTAGTCTTTTTGACCTCGTTCGCCCTAGGTAATCGGGGTTTTTAAAGATGCAACGCGTGTGAACTATTGCAACACTACTTTACTCATTCTTTGATTATGTATGATGCAGGCTTGAACCTCATACATGTAATGCTTTGGAGTACTAAAGACTGGGTCTGATCAATTATATAATTTATGACTAATTTTGTATTGGCATACACACTAGGGTTTAGGGGAGTGTATTCTTAACCCATTTCTTAATTCGTATTAATTCCTTCTTAGTTAGTTAATTTTGCATGCGTAGGTTAATTTAATTGAATTTAGTTAATTCATAGATAAAATCCAAAAATCATTCATCTTTTTCTTTTCTTTTCTTTTAATATCAACTTTAGGATTAAACTACCTTACCTTTGTTGTCACGTTCACACGTCCTAACTCCTTGTGGATTCGATACCCATACTCACCACTATACTCCGCAAGAGAGTAGTTAAAGTTTAGGTTTTTGTATTGTGGTTGGAAGCCTATAACAATGACTAGCATATTTACACGTACGCTCAGTTTTTTCACTCGATCAATATACTGACATGCCACTCAGACAGGCTTTGCATAAACCAGAAAAGTCTGGAAGATTGATGTATTAGGTAGTGGAGTTAGGGGAGTAGGATATTATCTACGAACTAAGATCGTCTATCAAAGGGCAGGTAGTGGCAGATTTTATTGCTGAATTTACCTACCCAGACATCTCCGATCAACATGGGGATAATACAGAGCAACTCCAGGATGCTAAAGAATCAACATAAACTATCTCCGATCAACTCCCAACAGCAGAAATATTAGATGGGATGGTAGCCGGTCAACCAGAATCTTCTGGTAAGTGGCCAGAGTTGAAGGATGAAGAGAGGGAGGACAATCTATTCCATCAAGGGATTTTTTCAGGCCAAGGGTTTGATAATAATATCCCTATATGGAATTTATACGTTGATGGTTCTTCGTGTGCAATAGGTTGCGGAGCTGGGATTATTCTCAATAGTCTCGATGGAATAGATATAGAATATTCTCTGCGTTTCTAATTCCAGGATTCCAATAATGAAGATGAGTATGAAGCCGTAATTGTGGGCCTCAAATTAACTAAATCATTGAATGTAGAGAAAGTTGTAGTGTTCAGTGATTCACAACTAGTGGTAAATCAGATGCTCAGTCTTTACGCAACAAAACAGGAGTTCATGTCGAGGTATTTAGCTAAAGCTATGAAGATTATCTCTAATTTAGTGGTTGTCCAAGTGATTAGAATACCAAGGCTGGATAATGCAAAGGAAGATGCACTTGCTCGGTTAGACTCAGCTACGTGCATAGAGATACGGAGAACAATCCCCATTGAAATACTCGCAAGCCGAAGTAATAATAAAGATTTTATGGTGAATTTTATCGCCACGGATATGGGACCTTCCTGGATGGATCCCATCAGGGCTTATATTGAAGAAGGTACTTTACCAGGCAACCAAATGACAGCCAAAAGGTTAAAGTATAAGGTTGCCAGATATGTCTTAAATAATGGAGTTCTGTACAGAAGAGGTGTGGTAGCTGATCTGCAAAGATGTGTTCATCCAGCAGAAGTTAAAGATCTAATAGTAGAAATTCATGAAGGATCTTGCGGAGCTCACGTAGCAGGAGTAACTCTTTTACAGAGAATAAATATGCAGGGGTACTATTGACCAATAATGCGCGCTCACTGTACAGCCTATGCCAAGAAATGCGATAAGTGTCAGCGATTCTCTACTATACGAAGAACTCCTCAGGCACTGCTAACACAAATCACTTCACCTTGGCCATTCGCTATGTGGGGAATAGACTTAGTCGGGCCTCAACCAATTACGAGAGGACGATTCAAAAATTTTGATAGTAACTGTTGATTACTTTACCAAATGGATGGAAGTTAAACCTCTCATTGATATTGCTTACGAAAGGGTCTATCAATTCATTTGAAAGAATATTATTTACAAATATGGCATGCCCCATGCTTTCATTACAGATTATGGTACCCAATTTGACAATGATGATTTAGCAACATACTATCTATAGTCTAACATTCAAAAGGTCCATTCTGCTCCAGGTCATCCCCAAAGTAATGGGCAAACGGAGGTGACGAACCGAACTCTACTGAGGGGGTTGAAGAAGCGATTGGATGATGCTAAAGGGAATTGGATCAATAAGTTGCACTCGGTGTTATGGGCCTACCGAACAACTCCTCGAACAGTAACTGGCGAGTCTCCTTACATGTTGGCCTTTGGGAGTGAAGCAGTGATACCTGCTGAACTAGGATTACCGACTCATCGGGTGCTTAACTTCAATTCTCCAATAAGTGATTTGATGAGACGCTTGGAATTGGACATGCTCGAAGAAGTCAGAGAAGACACAGAAATCCGAAATGCAACTTATCAGCAAAAGACTGTCATGTTTTATAATAAAAGGGTCAAGAAGTGTGATCTCAAGGAAGGCGATTACGGTATCAAGAAAGTAATTCAAAAGCACAATCAGTTGGAGGCCAATTGGCATGGGCCCTATCGTGTCACAGCTGTTATTCGACCTGGCACTTAAAGAATAGAAACTCTTGAAGGGGAAGAATTTAAAAATACTTGGAATGCAGAGCACTTGCAAAAATACTACCAGTAATGTAACTGTACATATACCCCATTTGTTTCAGTATGAATGAAAACGATGATTTCCCCATATTTGTTTGTGTTATTTTTCTTTTTGGAGTACTAGTGCTACGCACTACGTTGAACTCACTTTATAGCAAAAAAAACTTTTTTTTCACTAACAAAGTTAGTCGGCATCAGCAATCACCAACTACAAGTTGGTCGGCATCAGCATAAACACCAACAAATTTGGTCGGCATCAGCAATCACCAACTATAAGTTAGTCGGCATCAGCCCAAACACCAACAAAGTTGGTCGGCATCAACAATCACCAACTATAAGTTGGTCGACATCAATATAACCAACAATGTTGGTACAACAATTGAGCAAGGCAATGCCTGTTTGATTATGGGTGACCTAAGTGACATCTAAACTAGACAAGAAGATGGGGAAAATATCCACTGCCTAGGCACCAGGACAATTATTTACTTAAATAATTGCTCCAACTAAGCTGGAACATGAGATGAAAATAATTCCATTTCTTAGGCCTTTATGGGTGATAAGTCACTTCAACTAAGCAAACACATGGGAAAAAAGTTCCATTGTTTAGGCACTCAAATCAACAAAGGACAAACTATCCATATATATAGTGACTGACAAGTACAACACTATCATAGTTGATCTCGTAAAGATTGACAAGATAAACATCATACAATCAATTTATTTCTAAGGAAATAAAAAACAAAATTACAAAAAAATGACATTTTCAATAACGATTACTAACGAAATACAAATAACCTATTCTATTGGTTTCTTTCCTTTAGATTAGATACAGGGTCCATTCCAGCTGGAGGATCATCTAATGCAAAAGAAGAATTGATAAAGTTTAAATCTCGCAGCATTCTGGTATTGCTCGAACTTTATCGATCAAGCAAATGTGGAGGTCAGGATATCTCAAATTCTTCGTGAAGATCGTAATCACCAAGGTATTTGGAAATCAAACACTGGGGAATAGAGCTAACAGGAATCCAGCTAACATCTAGTTTGAAAGGAGGTACTCGTAGATCAAGCAATACAGAGTCATACTAATCCCACAACGCAGTTCCCTCCTCAACCTTCATCACAGTTAGCGCATTCAACCACCCCTGTTTGTATGCCTCATTATTTGATTGCTTTAACCTAGCATCAAGATGACATAAAGCTTCATTGTATCCCCCCATCTAAAACTCTCTGGGTTGCTTGTGGAATTGATAAGTTAATCGTTCAACATGATGATGAAGCCTCTTCACCTAATTCTCCTTGCTCTGCAACACAGAACTCTGATTGGAAAGTTGCTAGGTAAGAGTTTGAATTGGGACATCTCAGCCAGAGCTTAATTTTTTGCCTTCAGTTAAACAGCTTGGTTGTCTAAAGCATGTTGAGTCCTAGTCTCTTCAATGTTGCTCTGACCAACTCTTGTTCTACCCCGGGAAGTGGATGCAGGTCTAACTCTCTTCAAAACTTCTAATTCTTACCTTAATGAGGCATTCTCAGTCTCCAAAAAGGAAAAACCTTCTTCATTAACTGGGACCAGATCTCTAAAGGAAGAAGAAAATTTTATCTGCCTCAGTTCTTCTCGTAAAGTAATGTTTTCTTCCTCCAACAACTTATCAATGTTTCTATGTTCCTCAACTTCAAGTTTTAGCACACTCTCTATCTTGTTATGGGCTGAGATAAATTTGTCATAACCTCGATTAACACTCAAGTATTGGTACTTCTTCTCATAACCTTCATGCAGAAGAGCTGTGGCTTCCTTGTGTTGAAGTTGAAGTTCTTCAATTATTCTTGGAAGATCTTCAATCATTTCATAATAAGCTACGTTATTTGCTATAGCCCGATCAAGTAAACATTTTAAATACTGGTAAGCATCAATTGCTTGCTCAGAGGCATCAGATCCCAGAATATCAATTATTTATGCTTCACTGAGATCTTCACGACCAGCTTTGAATTAATCAGAACACTTCTTCATCAACTCTGTATCGTGAGTTGACAACAGTTCCAGCCTGGCAATAAACTAGCAAGGAAAAAGTAAAAATAGATCAATAACAGTATAACTATATTGAATAGTAAAGGAGTAGTCCAAAATAAATAACAAAGTCCATTTTATTGATCATAAGAGAAGAGGGTACAACTAAGAGTACAAAATAAAAGGGAAAAAGAGAAAAGCAACAAATTGTCGAACAACTTTACACCTTATCCTTATTCCCTATAATATCCTCAGCTAATTTTGAAGAAGGGATTGGTTACTCGGTGGGCAACTGGCATTGATCGGTGGAAGTTATAGTCTACTAAACTTGCTCGGAGGATTAAAGGAGAGCGACAACAAGTGTTTGTTCTACTATCAGCAAAGAAGATTCATCAGACCCACCTTCATCTTCTTCTTCTCCAATAGCAGGAGGAGGACCATGGACATGTCTTTAAAATAGTTCAGATTCCTCAGCAATATTCAGCTCCTTCAACACAGCAACCCATTCATCCCTAAAGAACTTGAAACTTGTATACTCCATCTGAGTAGAGGTAGTAGTTATAGCTTTGTTCCATTCTTTATGCCATCCAGAGCTAAAGGATTTCTTCACAGTAATCTTTATCTTCTCCCTCTTCGAGGAAACACTCTCTCTGAGCTGACCTTCAACATATTTAACTTTCTTTTCAAGCTCTTTCTTACGACGATCAGCCTCTTCAAGATTGCCCTCAACTTCCTCCTTCCTGGAAATGGCCATCTTCAATTTCTCCTCTGCCTCCTTGGAAGTATTTACAGCTTGTTATTGCGCTACATCAGCCTCTTATGCATCATCTACAGATCTCTTCCGAGCTAGATCAACCTCTTTAGCAGCTTCCATAACTTTTTGTTGAGTTGTCTCAGTAGACTTGATTTTATTTTCCCAAGCATCTTTGTCGTCCTCATATTTCTGTCGGGATTCCTCCAAAGACTTTGATAACCTAGCAAGGGATTCTGCTACTTCACTGGAAGAGGAAGCAGCTTTAATAGCTTCATTATTCTCCAGGATATTATTAAAATACACCAAAAACTGCAAGAAGAAGAGAAACTCAAGTTGGAGTATGCAAATCGAAAATAGAACTAAAATGACAGGTCTAATAACACTTACTGATGTAAGGTGCTGGGCTGCCAACTCAGTGACTTTTCCCCGTGGAGTGGAAGTCTCAGCAGCTCGACAATTAGGAAGAGTTCCAGACTAGATAAATTTTTTAGCCAAGCCAAGAGTAATGAGTGCTGGAGAAGTAGCCCTTAAAGAAGGTACTTCAACCTAGTATGTTGAACAGTAGCATCAACAATCTTCTCAGCAATATCCCTTCTCAATATTTTCAGAGGAGCAGTCATTCAAAGGTGTTGTCTCTTCAATCAAAGGTGTTGTCGCTTCTCGAACAATAGAAACCCCTTCAATCAAAGGTGCTACCTCTTTTAGAAAAACAGGGGGCTTCTTACTGATCTCCTTACCAATTATAACTTCTCCCCTAGATGGAGCAATATACTTTTTCTTAGTCCCTTCAGCAGGGTAATATTCTTTACTTCTCTTTGTCCCATCAGCACCAAGTAGAATCTTGGCAAAGAGATCAGGCATTCTCATCTTCTCCGTCATCAGGTCAGTAATGGAAGTACCCAAATCAGAGGAAGATTCTTCAATAAAGAAGATGCTGGAACCTGCTCAAGATCAATCACCAAAGGATGAGCAAGGGACCGAGCAATAAAAGATAAAGTGGTGTTCTTATATCTCAGCAAATAGGAAGGAGACCTCACGTGCTCCCCAACAATTAATTGATGCAAACCCCAGATGGGCTTCAAATCTTTTATATTAACATCACTCTCTTTTGGAGATTTTCTTTTACTGTCAACTGCAAATAAAAAATAAAAGAATAAAAGTCAGTGAAATATTTTATCAAACAAAAATAGAGATAGTTTAAAAATAAAGAACAGCCTATCCCATTGCCATAAGGTGGACATCTGGGACCCTGATACACGTCTTTCCCCTTTAGTGGGGGGTTTGCCAATTTTTCACCACAACTCCATGTTCAAAATGATCCCTATTGGAATCAGGGAGATTAACCACTAAAGCTCTATTAGAAAACCTAATTTTCAATAAAATGTGGTATCGCTGGTGACCCATTTAGAATAGTACATAATTTCAGGAATTCCAAGACGAGTTCTATGAATTTGATTCAACCTATGTACGACATTAACTACCCTCCATGTATTTGGAACTACTTTTACAGGTACAATATCAAAATATTAGCAAAATTCCAAATACAGGGTATTAGGCGAAAAAGAAAAACCACACTCTGTCGCAAAAATAGAGGGAAATCAATGTCCCTCAGCTAGAGAAAATAAATCTGAAGGGCAATGAGGTTCCTCCAAGACAACCTAAGAAGGAATTTCAAAATCATCTCTAAACTTATCTAATGACTCGATAAGGTAAACCATGATGATTAAAGCAAAGAAAGAAGAAAGAAAGAAGAAATTCTTACAGAAGATTAAGGAATCAACTAAGGCAGATAACTTTAAGTCACGTTCGTAAGACGAAAATGAGAAGACAAATGTTTGGAAACAAAATAGCAAAAGGTAGAAGATAATCGGATTTTACCGCCGTTATATACGCTGCATCGAAAAATGAGAAAAGTAATGATCACACGTGATGACTGTTGTGTTCTCGACGGTTAATCAAAGTAAAAAGACACAAATACCCAAGCATTCGCAAAAAACTCAAAATACTTACAAATTCACCATTTCGCGCTCAAAATTGTTATACAAAGTGGAAAATTTTCACAAGTATTGCAGTTCGGTAATGCCCAGGTAACTTTTGAGTAAAATGTTCCACACTCTCATATCAAAACTCAACTATGAAACATTAGGAGCTTCTGTTGATACAAAAATTAGTCAGATGACGTGGACCAATTAGATGGGGACACATGTCATCCACCACGGCTCAAGTTCAATGTACCGAGCTACTCAGCGTACCGAGCAACTGGTTAGGAAGATCAATCGACAAAGACAGATTCAATGAACATATTTACCATGTACAGAAGTATATGCTTATTTAATAACAACATATTGTCTATTCATACTGACGCCCAAGGGCTATAAATACATTGTAAAGGCCTCATGGCAGGGTAAGCTATCATAAGCAAGTATAATTGAGATTAAAGTAAGACACCTACTAATACAAGGCAGTGGACGTAGGCCATTTCATTAAGGCCGAACCACTTTAAAAATCTCTTGTCTGATCTCTTTGTTCTTATTTATCTATGATTAATGAATTAGATCAAATCTAATTTTTTACATCAAACACTCTTCTTCATTTTTTCCTTATTTTCCTGTCCATTCTACTTGATGTTTTTATATCTTATAAACTGGAGTTTAGAAAAACTTAATTAATACCCCTGCCTCAATCTCCTTCTTCCATTGTGGGGACCCATTGATGAACCAATTCAGCTCGCTTGATGTCAACCGTTCTCTCTCCAAAGCCTTCCAACGACCACTCTACTTTACATTCATTTTAACCGATCGAAAACCAAATGAATCCATCCTCACTTTCTATTTAATATCCTCTTTGTTCCGTAAGCCAAAATAGACATAAATCGATTCACAATTGTATGAATAACTCTTGGTTTTTTTAAGGCATTGGTTGCTTATAACTTGATTTGATCTGTAGATATGATGTTTGTGGGGTTTAACGTGTGTTGATACCAAAATTAATATGCTGATGTGGACGAATAATACGAAGACACGTGTTAATCTACGTGGCACAATAGCAGCGAGGAAGTTCATTTCTTCCACCAATTCATGTTCTCTCCGAGCAACGAGGATACCCCGAGGAACTCTTGTTCAACGAGCAACTAAGGCGGTCCGAGCTGCATCTCGGTCGTAGCATTAATTACAAGATAATCCACAGTTCAACTATTCATTGAATGTTTATAATCTTGACGCACACGCTGTATTAAATGTATTGACCCTTTCATGTACAGCCTCATGGCTATAAATACCTTGTATCAACCCCATTCAAAAGGAGGGGAATTTCTTGAGAGAACTGGTATTCAAGAATTCTGCAAACACTCAGGAATAACATAACAGTGGACGTAGGCTTTATTACTAGCCGAACCACTTTAAAAATCTCTATCTTATTTATTTATCTGTGATTGAATAATTAGAGCGATCTAATTTTTTACATCAACAGATTGGCGCCGTCTGTGGGAAACGACTGTTACTATCGTTTTTCATAAAAATCATTTATCATCGATGGCGGATAATCCAGAATCTAGCAATCGAAACGCTGGAAATGCTGGAAATCCTCCAAATCCCTCTGCACCGCCAGATCTAGCCGAAATTATGACGAATTTGGCTCAAGGACAAACCGCCATGCAAGACACAATGAGGCAACTCTTACAAACCCTTCATGGTGGTGAACCTGCACGTTCAGGACAGCAAAGTGGTCAGAGGCAAACTTATTTACTTTCTTCACGATCCAGGCGTACTGAGTCACGTCGCAATGAGGAGTCTGATGATTTCTCTTATCAACCTGGGCAAACTTCGTCAATGAGGACGAAAGATACTGATCAACATATCACCCTCTCTCCAGAAAGACCCAGTGCTTTAGAAAGACTGAGTAGGGCGTCTCCTTTCAGTCGATTAGGCCCTAGGAGGAATAGGAGTCCACCTAAGACCATATCAAGGAGTTTTCGACAACCATCAGATCTAAGAGAAGGATCAGCACAGTCACGACCAGTCGTTCGTCAAGATAGATTTCAAGAAGCTACCTCAGAACGATCGATTGCTCGAACCAATAGGGCCGAGGAAGGAAATGAAGCGTGGAAAGGATCTCTCCAACGGTTGGAGGATAAATTGGGAGAAATGGCTAAAGCAAAGAACCCTTTACAGAGAACTTTTGTGCAAGGGACACCTTTTGTGCAAGCCATTGTGGATTTTCCTACACCATCGAAATTCAAAGCACCTGTAGTGACCCCCAAGTATGATGGAAAGACATATCCTGTTCTTCATATAGAACAATACCAAGCTGCTGCCGACATCTATGCCGTTCCCGACGAGATGAGGTGTAGAGAATTCTCGGGAACTCTTACCGGGTCTGCACAGATATGGTACAACAATCTTCCTCAGGGTAAGATTTCAACTTTTATTCAATTAGCCGAGTTGTTCATTGGCAATTTTTGTTTTGGGGCGAAGCCGGTAAAGCGGGTAGCACACTTGCTAAGTGTTAGACAAAAATCAGGTGAAAGTACTAGAGATTATATAACTCGTTTTAATAACGAGAAGTTGGAAGTCATAGATTACGAAGAAAAGACATCAATCACTGCTTTGATGAGTGGTTTGCTTCCTAACAAGCTGTACTACACCTTGGCCAAAGATCCACCTAAAACTATGTCAGAGTTGATGGCGAAAGCGGCCAAAATTATGAATGCTGAAGAGGCTATGGCTGCGAAGAAGAATATGGATAAAGAAATTAAAGTGGAGGTCGACAAGTCTAAGAAGAAAGATCAGAAAGGTAATGGTGGTGACAAGCACTCCAAAAATAATAGGACGTCATGGGAGGTCCTAAAGAAGTACGATAATTATACTCCATTGAAAATGGGTATTAATCATGTTTTGGAAGAAATCAAGAATAGCGAGGATATCAAGTGGCCAGAAAAACTGAGGACAAATCCTGATCTGAGGAATAAGGCCAAATACTGCGAGTTTCACAAAGATCATGGCCATACGACCAAAAATTGCATAGCCCTTCAGAACGAGATTGAAACGCTCATCCGAAGAGGAAAATTATCAAAATATGTAGATCGCAGGGGTGAGAGGAAGAATGATGATAGAACGAGAGAGAGATCTAGATCTCCTCGTCGTGCAGAGGAGAAAAAGAAGAGGGACCACGAAGATGATCCAGATGATGATCCTGATCTTCCCAAGAAGCCAAGGCAGCCTGAACGAGAGGTATTTTCCATACGTTTTGGGTCATTTGATTGTAATGTTATTACAGGAGGAGATGCAGGAGGAGGAGACCTTACTACAGAAAGAAAAGCTTACCTCGGAGAGGCTCAGGCTTGTTCATATATTCAGCGAATAAATCTGGCCGAGGAGGATCGTCCGAGGAAGGTAAACAAAGAGAAGCTAGTCATTGGTTTTTCAAAAAACGACCTTGCAGGTGTTCTTTACCCTCATGACGATCCTTTGGTGATCAAAATGAGGATGAAAGATGTGGTCATTTCAAGGGTGTTGGTAGACAACGGTAGTTCGGCAGACATCATGTACTATTCATGCTTTGATAGCTTGAATTTGAAACTATCTCAACTGGAACCTTATCACAGACCCCTTCTGGGTTTTGCTGGCGAGAAAGTTTTTCCACTTGGGACTATCAAGTTGGATATACTCATTGGAACTTGGCCTGCTTGTCGAACAGAAAGAATACGCTTCTTTGTGATGGATAAAAATGTACAATTAGCCTACAACATCATTATGGGAAGTGTTGGACTGAAAAAGTTCGAAGCAGTTCCATCTACGGTACATCAGTGTTTGAAATTCCTAATAAATTTTGGAGTCGGAGTTGTGAAAGGTGATCAAAAAGTAGCTCGGGAATGTTATTATTCGTCTGCCGAGCAAGAGGAACTTGAAGAATCAAGGAAAAAGACCACTACATACCAAGTGGAGGAAGGTACAAAAATTGAAACTCTTGACCCTAGGGATGAATCTCAACTTGTAGAAGGACAGGTGGTGGAATCTACAGAAAATGTTATTCTAGACGACGAGCATCCTGAATGAGTAACCCAGATATGATCGTCGTTGGATGTTTCAATAAAACAGGAGTTGATAACTTTTTTGAGAAACAGGAAGAATACTTTTTCTTGGAGTCATGGAGACATGCCAGGAATAGATCCAAACTTCTTATGTCATGAGCTCAATGTGAATAAGGAGATCAAGCCTGTGAAGCAGAGAAGAAGAGTGTTTAGTCCCGAGAAGAACCAGGCCATACAAGAGGAGGTCGAGAAGCTCCAGAAAGCCCAATTCATTGAAGATGTGAAATATCCAGATTGGTTGGCAAATGTGGTGATGGTAAAGAAGAAAAACAATAAGTGGAGAATGTGTGTTGATTTCACTGATCTTAACAAGGCATGCCCAAAAGATCATTTTCCCTTGCCCAGAATCGACCAGTTAGTCGATGCTACCTCGGGACATGAGCTGCTCAGCTTCATGGATGCATATTCTGGCTACAATCAGATCAAAATGAAACCTGAAGATAGGGAAAGTACTTCTTTTATTACCCCAAGAGGAACCTATTGTTATAATGTTATGCCTTTTGGTTTAAAAAATGCAGGTGCAACATATCAGCGGCTGATGAACAAGGTTTTTGCCGCACAAATCAGTTGCAACATGGAGGTCTATGTCGACGACATGCTCACCAAAAGCAAGAGAGCTACTGATCATCTAATTGACTTAGGCCAGACCTTTGATCAACTGGATAAATATCAAATGAAGCTCAACCCGACGAAGTGTACCTTTGGAGTACGAGAAGGAATGTTCCTCGGATACATCGTCAATCAACGAGGTATTGAGGCAAATCCAGAAAAGATCAAAGCTCTTTTAGGGATGCGATCCCCAGCGACGAGGAAAGAAGTACAGAGTCTTACAGGACGAGTTGCAGCGCTCAACAGATTTGTATCCCGAGCAACTGATAAATGCCTCCCATTCTTTAAAACACTGCGAAAAAGTTTTGAGTGGACTGATGAATGTGAGAAGGCCTTTCAAGATTTGAAGAAGTATTTGGGATCCCCACCATTGTTGTCTAGGCCAATAACAGGAGAAAAGTTGTACTTATATCTGGCAGTATCAGAAAATGCAGTCAGCTCGGCATTGATCAGATTGGAGAATGGGGTCCAGAAACCAATTTATTACACAAGTAAGGCTTTCCGAGGTGCTGAAATCAGATACCCAAAGCTAGAAAAATTGGCATTGGCATTAATTGAGGCAAGTAGAAGAATGAGGCCATATTTTCAGGCCCATACCATCATCGTGTATACCAACATGCCATTAAGGCAAGCCCTTCACAATCCAGAAAAATTAGGAAGATTGATGTATTGGGCAATAGAACTCGGTGAATATGATATTGTGTATGAACCCAGATCATCATTAAAGGGGCAAGCTGTAGCAAATTTTATAGCAGAGTTCACGTACCCTGATACCCCCGAGGAACAAAAGGTACTTGCGGACCTACCTGTGGACGATACAGGATCAACAGACACAGGTCCAGACCAACTAAGGTTGGTAAAAGGACTTGTGGATGTAGAAAAATCATCATATTCAAACCCAGACCAACTTCGGTTGGTAAAAGGGCACGAACAGATGATCGACGAGGAACGAAAGATACCAAGGGATGATGAAAGAAAACAGCAGATATTTTACCGAGGAGCTCTGACAGATAAGAAATTTGAAGACGAGTTACCTACATGGAGATTATATGTAGATGGATCATCTTGCACAGCTGGTTGTGGAGCAGGGATTGTTTTAAACACCCCAGATGATATTGACATGGAATATGCCTTGCGATTCCACATCAAAGCTTCCAATAATGAAGCTGAGTATGAGGCCATGATAGCGGGTTTTCATTTGGCAAAAGTTATCGAAGCACGGCAAGTAATTATTTTTAGTGATTCTCAATTAATTGTGAATCAGATGATGGGAATATATGCAGTTAAGGGAGAATTAATGGTGAAATACAATGCAAAGGTGATGGAGTTATTGACAGAATTTGATGCTATTCAATTAGTGAGAATACCGAGGATGGAGAATGCTAGAGCAGACGCATTGGCCCGATTAGCGTCAGCTACGCGCACCGAGCTGCGAAGGACAATACCCATTGAAGTATTAGAAAGTCGGAGCATAGAAGAAGACCTGATGGTGAATATAATTACCCTTGATTTAGGACCCTCTTGGATGGATCCTATCAGGGCTTACATTGAAGAAGGAGAACTACCAGAGGATAAGATAACCGCCAAGAAATTGAAGTATAAAGTTGCTCAGTATGTATTAACTAATGGTGTTTTGTATCGACGAGGAATTATGGCAGGTTTGCAGAGATGTGTACATCCATCAGACGTCAAAGAATTAGTTGAGGAAATCCATGAAGGATCTTGTGGAGCTCATGTAGCAGGTCGGACACTTTTGCAAAGGGTGATGACACAGGGATACTACTGGCCGACGATGAGGGCTGATTGTATAGCCTATGCCAAGAAGTGTGACAAGTGCCAACGCTTTTCCTCCATCCGAAGAAATCCACAAGCATTGTTGACACCCATAACGTCACCTTGGCCATTTGCCATGTGGGGGATTGATTTAGTTGGACCATTGCCGACGACCCGAGGAAGGTTCAAGTACCTCGTCGTGGAAGTGGATTATTTTACAAAGTGGGTGGAAGTTGAGCCACTAATTGATATGACGTACGAGAAGGTATATCAGTTCATTTGGAAGAACATCATTTGTCGATATGGTCTCCCCCATGCTTTCATCACAGACCATGGAACACAATTCGATAACGAAGAATTTGCTGCCTATTGTCATCAGTCGAACATTTTGAAGTTTCATTCAGCACCAGGCCATCCCCAAAGCAATGGACAGACTGAGGTAACGAACAGAACATTACTAAATGGTTTGAAGAAGAGGTTAAGTGAAGCTAAAGCAAATTGGATTAATGAGCTCCAATCAGTACTATGGGCTTACCGAACAACTCCTCGAGCAGCAACTGGAGAATCACCATATATGCTAGCATTCGGAAGTGAGGCTGTGATACCTGCCGAGTTGGGTCTCCCAACGCATAGAGTGCTGAATTTCAATTCCCCAGTCAGCGATTTGATGCGAAGACTGGATTTGGATATGATCGAGGAGGTTAGAGAAGAGGCAGCCATAAGGAATGCTGCTTACCAACAACGTACAGCTCTGTTCTACAACAAAAGGGTGAAGAAATGTGACTTAAAAGAAGGGGATTATGTGCTAAAGAAAGTCATTCAGAAGCATAATAAGCTGCAAGCAAACTGGCATGGACCTTACCGAGTTACAGAAGTTGTTCGACCAGGAACTTACAGAATATCTACTCTAGAGGGAGAGGAATTTAAGAATGCATGGAATGCTGAACACCTGCGCAAGTATTATCAGTAATGTAAAATGTAAATGCATTTCCTTCATTATGAATAAAATGAGGATGTTTCACCATTTTCTTTCTGTTGAAAGTTTTTTGGGGAATACTAGTGTAATACACTATGCTAAAAAAAATACTCCTTTGGTTAGGAGACGACACTAGCGTGATCAACTACGGTTGGTAAGATAACTAGTGGACAGTTCGAAAGAACCAAAAAAATACTCCTTTGGTTAGGAGGCGACACTAGCGTGATCAACTACGGTTGGTAAGATAACTAGTGGACAGTTCGAAAGAACCAAAAAATACTCCTTTGGTTAGGAGACGACACTAGCGTGATCAACTACGGTTGGTAAGATAACTAGTGGACAGTTCGAAAGAACCAAAAAATACTCCTTTGGTTAGGAGACGACACTAGCGTGATTAACTACGGTTGGTAAGATAACTAGTGGACAGTTCGAAAGAACCAAAAAATACTCCTTTGATTGGATTTGAAAAATATACTCTCACATTCCAACTTATGTTGGACAGGAGGTAATATTATTACAAAAGTTCCTCAGAGAACAAAATATTCCAAACTGAACCAAGTATAGTTGGTCGGGGATAAAAACCCACTAACTGTAGTTGGTCGACGAGGATAAATTATTGAAGTTGGTTGGTCGGACACATTTTATGAAAATATTTGAAATTGAACAAAGTATGGCTGGTCGGGGATAAAGACCCATCAACTGTAGTTGGTCGACAAACATTATTTATCCACCCTGGTTGGTTGGAAACAATTTGAAAATTTTATACTCATTACTTTATTATTAAGTGATTGAACAACCTTGATACTTATAACTTTTTATTAAGTTGCTCGATGAACAATATTATTGTTATCTTTTTAACAGATATATATGAACAAATATAAAGGTGTTTGATAAACACAAGACAACAGCAAAATTTGCAAACAGAAAATGAAAGTCTTTTCATTAAAATTCAAAATAAATTACAGGTTACATGAATGTACTAACTATTACATTGATATTCCTATTCTATTGGTTTCTTGCCCTTTGCTTTAGAAATAGGCTCTTCGCCAGTAGGAGGATCTTCCAGGCAAAGGGGAGAATTAATAAAGTTCAAGTCCTTCAACATTCTGACATTCATTATTGAAGGTGTCTCCATTAGATGCTCTGGACGAGATACTTCGATTTGGGAATGAAGGCTATAATCACCGAGGTATTTTGAAATTAAGCTACGAGGAATGGAACGAGCTGGGATCCAGGCCATGTCCAATTTGAAAGGTGGCACAGGCAAGTCTAATAACCCTGGAGCATGATAATCCCATAAATAATGCCCTTGCTCCAATTTTAACACACCCAGTGCATTCAACCACCCCTGCTTATAACCTTCATTGTTGGCATGTTCAATACGAGCATCCAAGTGAACAAGAGCTTCATTATATCCTGCCATCCAGAATTCCCTGGGTTGCTTATGAAATTGAAAGGTTAATCTATCCAATTGTTCGAGAAGGTTTTTGGCAAAAAGATCCTTAGTATGTAGAGCAGACTTCGTTGCAGTAAGTTGATCTTCCAAGGATAGATTTTTCTTGGACATTTCTGATAGAGCTCGATCTTTGACGTTTAATTGGAATGCCTGAGTTTCCAAAGTAGATTGGGTACGAGCCTCTTCGACATTACGACTAAGAACTCTTGATCGACTTCGAGCAGCGATTGGAGAACTTTGCTCCTCGGCAACATTTTGAACAGCTCTTCCTCGCCCCCGAGAACCTCTTCCTCGTCCCCGAGCAGTCCCTGAAATAGCAGATCTTCTTAAGTCATCCAGTTCTTGCCTTAATTTGGCATTTTCGACCTCTAAGAACGAGAAACCTTCATCAGTAACTGGCACTAAAGCAGTGGAAGATAATGCTGCAGATTCATACTGAGCCAACTATTTCTGCAAATTATTGTTCTCCTGTTCCAACAACTCAGCAATCTGCCTGCAGGCCTCAACCTCACCTTTTAGAGTTCTTTCCCTAATATCATATCCAGCGAGGATCTTTTTATGGCCTGTTTCAGAAGAAAGCTGCTGATATATATTTTCATATTCCTTGTGCAGCAAAGCAGTTGATTCATTATGTTGATTCTGAAGATCTTCTAAGCTACAATGAAGTTCCTCGATCAATTCGTAGTATGCCACATTATTGGCCACGGATCTATCAGGTAAATCCTTCAGGTACCGGTAAGCCTCAACTGCTTGTTCTGAGGCATCGTGACCAAGGATGTCGACAATCTCTGATACACTTAGGCCTGTATGACCAGCTTTATAATATCCATTGCATTGTCGCATCAACTCAGTATCAGGAGAAGATATCAATTCCATTCTGGCCAAAAACTAATAACGAAGAGAAAGCAGGAGTTAATAAATAAAAGCAGGCAGAGGATCAACAATGAAGAGGAATGAAGATGTGTTTTATTAGATCATCAAAAGATTACATTGTTCGATTACAAATAATGAAAGAAAGAAATGATACCGAACAACTTCACACCTTTTCCTTGTCCCCCAAGACTTTCTCGGGAGGCTGGGACGAGGAGCTCGGTTGCTCGGTAGTAACAGCGGCTTGATCGGCAGGAATCTTCTCAGGAGGAGGAGGCATGGAAGAAATGTCCTCGGTGGCAGAGGGTTGAGAGGCAGAGACCTGATCACCTATGGCCATAGAAGATTCATCAGAGACAGGCTCATCTTCTTCTTCTTCAACAATTACTGGAGGAGGACCAGGGAGGTGTAGTTGGAATAGCTCAGAGTCGTCTTTGATCTTCAACTCTTGCAGAGCAGCTACCCAACCATCATGGAAGTATTTCAATTTCCCATATTGAACTTGGGATGTCATTGAAGCAATTCCCTTATCCCATCCTTTCTCCCAGCCAACGCTGAAAGATTTTTTGACTGCGATTTTTCTTCTTAGTCTCTCCGAGGAGAGTTTCACATCCAATTCTTCCTTTTGGACCTTGATATCTCGCAAGGCGGACAATTCTTCCTCTGCCTTCTTCAGTTTATCCTCAAGCTCTCCAAAATTCTTGAGCTTGTCGTCGTATTTTTTATGCTCAACCTCCAAACTTTTTACTTTATTCTCCAATCCTTTGGAGATCTCAGCCAACTTCACTTTATCGGCTTCAACTATTGACAACTTTTTCTCCCAAGAAGTCTTGTCCTCATTGTACTGTTGGCGAGATTCCTTCAAGGATTGGGTCAAACCCAACAGAGCATCCTCTACACCAGACGAGGAACTAGAGGCTTTAATTACCTCGTCCTTCTTCACAATGTTATTAAAACAGTTCACCAGCTGAAAGAGGAGAAAAACAGTAAGTCAGTGCAAAAATACAAATACTCACAAAAAGTAAGGAAATTCAGAGTGTGAGAAATTTACCGAAGCAAGATGACGAGTAGCTAGGGATGTCAGCATATCCCTAGAAATTTTTTCATCAATTCCTTGGACCTCGGGTATGACCCAATTTTCACCGAGCTCATTGCAGAGCTCGAAGGAATGATGGTGGGAACACCAACACCACCAGCTGGCAGTGTGGAGGCAGTTTCAGCCAAATTGACTGAGGATGATTTCCTCAATCTCCTCAAAGGAGTTTCAGCAGCTTCAACCAAGGAAGAACTCTTGGTCGGAGAGATAGTAATCACTTCCACCGGAGCAATTTTCTTGCTCGGAGCCACTGGGGGCTTCTCGGTAGCTTTGGAAGGTGCAGCATCCACCTTCTTAGTCCCCTCAGGGACATCATTTTTTCTCTTCTTGGCCCCAGTAGCAGAAGTAGTGTCATCAAATAGAGAAGGAGGAGCTCTTTTCTTGCCCATTCTCTGACTTAAAGGAAGATGAGAATCTGAAGAAGAGTCCTCTGGAGTGGAAGCTGGTTCAACAGGGTGAGCAGTATAAGAGGTTGTATAACTCTTATACTGTAGCAAATATGATGCAGACCTGATGTGCTCGTCTGCAACGTTCTTATGCAAACCCCAGATAAGTTTCAGATGCTTGATATTAACCTCTGATTCTTTTGGAGTTTTTCTTTTGCTATCAATTGCAAATAAATACATAATGAGATATCAGTCATACATTTTGTCAAACATGATAAAAGCATAATTTCATAAGTAAAATAAAATGAAAAATAAACCTATCCCATTGCCATATGGGGGGCATCTGGGACCGTTGTATACTCCATCTCCAACTAAAGGGGCATATTGCCAATTTTTAATAACCAACCCATGTTCAAAATAATCTCTATTTGAATCAGGGAGGTTAACTACAAGAGCTCTATTCAGAAACCTAGTTTTTAAGTAATAAATATTATCTAGAGTGGCCCACTTATAGCAGTACATAATTTCAGGGATCCCTATACGAGTCCCATGAGTTAGATTTAATTTGTACACCCCATTAATTATTCTCCATGAATTGGGGGCTATTCTTGCAGGGACAAGATCGAAATACTGACAAAACTCAAGACACAATGGGCTTGGTGGAAAAGAAAATTCACATTCAGCAACAAATAGACTGGGGAACCAATGTCCCTCAGCCAATCGAAAGTAATCTAAAGGCTCAGAAAGAACCTCTAGAGTTACCCACGAGGGAATGGAAAAATCAGAACGAAATTTCTCAACAGACTCCACAATATAAACCATACTGAATAAAAGAGAAGAAAGGAAGAAGATCTTACAGGAAGAAAGGAGGTATGTTGACAACGAACGAAAACGAGGATGAACGCACAAGAGAGAAGGAGAGAATAGAAAGCTTGAATGCAAGAAATTGGGAAAAGAAGAAGACGGTATGGTTACCTAAGAAGTTTAAATACTTTGCATTGGGAAGCGGTGAAAGAAATGATTACCAAAAAGAAACTACTGAACTTCCGGCGGCTAAAAGGACAAAAACTGCACGGAGATCGAAGCGCTTATAAAAAATTCAAAAAAAAGGCGGAAGCTGCGAAATGAGAAGGAAATTTGAATACAATGTTCCTGAAACCCAGGAAGGTCATTTAATATTGCCATATACCGAGAAAGAATGTTCCATACTCCTCAAAGTTAGAAATACGAAACATTGGGGGCTTCTGTTGATACCAAAATTAATATGCTGATGTGGACGAATAATACGAAGACACGTGTTAATCTACGTGGCACAATAGCAGCGAGGAAGTTCATTTCTTCCACCAATTCATGTTCTCTCCGAGCAACGAGGATACCCCGAGGAACTCTAGCACCCCGAGGAACTTCAGCGCTCCGAGGAACTCTTATTCAACGAGCAACTAAGGCGGTCCAAGTTGCATCTCGGTCGTAGCATTAATTACAAGATAATCAACAATTCAACTATTCATTGAATGTTTATAATCTTGACGCACACGCTACATTAAATGTATTGACCCTTTCATGTACAGCCTCATGGCTATAAATACCTTGTATCAACCCCATTCAAAAGGAGGGGAACTTCTTGAGAGAACTGGTATTCAAGAATTCTGCAAACACTCAGCAATAACATAACAGTGGACGTAAGCTTTATTACTAGCCGAACCACTTTAAAAATCTCTGTCTTATTTATTTATCTGTGATTGAATAATTAGAGCGATCTAATTTTTTACATCAACAACGTGCTTGGTGGGAGAATAACTGCAATGCACCAAATGGTTTTCTTTTGGATATTTTCTAAGAATTTCAAAAGATGCACTCTATCTGTTTGAAAGAATTTCACAAACAATGAACATATTTTTTTATAATTTTAATTTTTGTCGCTGCTTAGTCATATGTATAATTTAGACAAAAATTAGAGGTGACATTTATAACTCTATTTCATTCATGTTCTTTCTCTCCAACCACTTGGTGCATTATCAACTTTATATTATTGGTTTCCTATTTTGATTTTGAAGTTGAAGGATTCATTTTTCTTTATTCGTTGTGTAGTTAATGTTGTAAACTATATTCTCATTAGTGACATATATCTAGAAGATATGAAGACTAAGGGTAAATATGATTTATACAGTTAGGTAATGCCTTTTTTTGCAATACAAGCATTGATTATTTGAATGTCGTTAAGCTTTTTTTTAAACATGTCATCTATTTTTGTTGTTTTTCAATTCTTTGTAGAATTAATAGTTATTTCATTTATTCTAATAGATTTTAAAATAAAAGGTTATAACAACCAATTGATTATAAATTAAAACTAAATTGTTCATAGTTGATTTGTGTCAAAATATATTTATGCAAATATAATCATTAATGATCAATCTCCAAAAACCTTCACCAAATAGGAGTTTGAACACACTCCCATCAGCTTCACTGAAATAGGAACAAGCTGAATATGTAAGTTTGTAGAATAAATAAATAAAAATGATTCCACAATATTGACAATTTGCATATACCTAATGCCAGTAACAACTACGACAATGAAGATACTGACTATAACATACCTTCACGACTTCTTTTAATGTTTAATTAAATTTCGCTCTGACATTCCTTTATCACTCTTGATATTTTTTTAAATGGACATCAACACGTCAAATAGTTTCGTTATTCAGTCACATACTTACGGCTTCTGATTTTGGCCCACAACTACCTTCACATTTTGTATTACATGTTATAACAACTCGAGCATCGCACGAGGTGAAAATTAGTAGTTTTTAAAATTTGACTGCTTTGCGGGATAAATCAAGAGTTATAAAGTGCCTGTGCATCGTGCGGGGATCAAAACTAATATCTCTATCTCTATATACTATAAAATTCAAAACAAGGCATTTATGAACATTTAAAACTCCTCCTCATTGAGAGTGTCCACGTGGCACTCTATATTTTAATCTATATCTCTATACCCGCCTATCCACATAACTTACTTTCCTTTCATCTTCTCTCTAATCTGTCTCTTCCTTTTCCCAAACCAAATACATAAAAATCAAGCGTTGGATTTTTTGTCTCTTCATTTTCCAAAGCCAAATATATTTATTAGGGCTTTCTCACAGTACACCCCCATTGAAAACTAGATATCATCCCAAAGGCCATGACAGTTGCCCAAAACACCATGGAACTCTCTCTCTTGACCATTTTTTTGGTTTCAGAACAAGGTCTCAATCTTCTGGGTATTTGATATCGTTTAAGATCATGGATTTAGGATTTTTTAAAACTAAATCTTTATGTTTTTAACTATTCTTTTTTACTCTTTGAATCCCAAATATGTACTTTGTTCTCTCTCTATGTACGACTCTGTTTTGGGTTTAATTGATTGCTTCTTATTATGTTTAATTATTTATTGTTATATATATTTTTTTATGCTTTAGGTACCTACTTTGTGTTGGAGAAAGTTGAGAAGGAAACATTTTTAAGCGAATGGATCAGTTTATCTTTGTCTGGTAAGCAATCTATCTCATATGACTTCTATTAGTGTCATTTTAGGCTACTTTGTTGTACAATATCAACTATTTATTCCTGTAATTTGCTACTTCATGAAAATGGTACATAACTTACAGGTTCTTTTGTTCAAATGGATCTGTTTATTTTTGTGTTTTTTAATAAACTCATCGTACTGATTTGTATATTATTTGCAGGAAAAATGGAAAACATAAAAAAAGTCACTGACTTGAAAACCTTACCCATGATGGTACTTAAAGAAGGAAAATACCACCTCTTTTTTCTATGTTATTCTCAATTTATAAATAATTGAAATATTTAGAATCTAATATAGACATTGTAGACCCACCAAAGCGGTTGATTGACTTGTCAAGAAAGCAAAATCTGCTATTGACGAGCTGACTGAGTTACCCGCCTTGAAACCCACTACCGGGTGTTCAACTTCGAACCATATCCTCCCAACCTTAACTGATATTTACATATTGAACTAAAATAAAGTAGATTGGGATTGTTCCTGCTTGCTGGACCATGTGTTTACATTACCGTAATATGTCAATTCTGCAGATTTTTTTTTACATTAATTTCTTTCACTATGCTAAAAACGAGCTGGGAGTGGTACCTTTCACTATGCATTTATGAGCATTTAAAACTCCTCCTCATTGAGAGTGTCCACGTGGCACTCTATATTTTAATCTATATCTCTATACCCGCATATCCATGTAACTTACTTTCCTTTCATCTTCTCTCTAATCTGTCTTTTCCTTTTCCCAAACAAAATACATAAAAATCAAGCGTTGGATTTTTTGTCTCTTCATTTTCCAAAGCCAAATATATTTATTAGGACTTTCTTACAGTGCACCCCCCATTGAAAACTGGATATCATCCCAAAGGCCATGACAGTTGCCCAAAACGCCATGGAACTCTCTCTCTTGACCATTTTTTTGGTTTCAGAACAGGGTCTCAATCTTTTGGGTATTTGATATGATTTAAGATCATGGATTTAGGATTTTTTTAAAACTAAATCTTTATGTTTTTAACTATTCTTTTTTACTCTTTGAATCCCAAATATGTACTTTGTTCTCTCTCTATGTATGACTCTGCTTTGGGTTTAATTGATTGCTTCTTATTATGTTTAATTATTTATTGTTATATATTTTTTTTTATGCTTTAGGTACCTACTTTGTGTTGGAGAAAGTTGAGAAGGAAACATTGTTAAGCGAATGGATCTGTTTATCTTTGTCTGGTAAGCAATCTATCTCATATGACTTCTATTAGTGTCATTTTAGGCTACTTTGTTGTACAATATCAACTATTTATTCCTGTAATTTGCTACTTCATGAAAATGGTACTTAACTTACAGGTTCTTTTGTTCAAATGGATCTGTTTATTTTTGTGTTTTTTAATAAACTCATCGTACTGATTTGTATATTATTTGCAGGAAAAATGGAAAACATAAAAAAAGTCACTGACTTGAAAACCTTACCCATGATGGTACTTAAAGAAGGAAAACACCTCCTCTTTTTTCTATGTTATTCTCAATTTATAAATAATTGAAATATTTAGAATCTAATGTAGACATTGTAGACCCACTAAAGCGGTTGATTGACTTATCAAGAAAGCAAAATCTGCTATTGACGAGCTGACTGAGTTACCCGCCTTGAAACCCACTACCGGGTGTTCAACTTTGAACCATATCCTCCCAACCTTAACTGATATTTACATATTGAACTAAATTAAAGTAGATTGGGATTGTTCCTGCTTGCTGGACCATGTGTTTACATTACCGTAATATGTCAATTGTGCAGATTTTTTTTACATTAATTTCTTTCACTATGCTAAAAACGAGCTGAGAGTAGTACCGTTTAGTTTTAAGATACAATAATGGTGATTGGATGTTTGTAGTTGGGAGTCTACATAAAAGGGGAAGCCTACGGGCAACAACTCAAGCAGTCTTTTAACATATTTCATTATATGAACAAGAAACATTTGGATTTCTATTGAAAAGAAGTTCATCTTCTTGTATGTCTTACATATCTTTTAACATGTGAGACCAAGAGAGACATGTGCATGATATAAAATTTACTATGTTTATTTTAGATTTCTTCTTCATTTTTTTTCTTTACCGAAGTGAGTAGTTCTTTTGGTTGGAAGACGTGAGCATTTGTTAAAGCTTCTACATATATACAGTTTGGGGTTTCATTATGAATATTAGGCTAAAAAAGTTAAGCCATCTCTGTGGGTTTTCATATTTGGAGGCTATATGTTTGAGGAAAGGCCAATATAAGAAGCTTTATCTATTTGTGTGAGTAATTGGTACAAAATTAGTATGACAACATTCTACTCGCGCATCGCGCGAATTTACACCTAGTATATATTTAAAATGGTGTATACAATCTATGTATTCCCACGTGCCTTCAATTTATTCATACATTAAAGCCAATCAACCTATGCTCAATCTCCTCCTCCAATATCTCATCTCCAAGTGGCTCTTCCGCTTCCCGTCAAATTTACAAATTTTGTGCTTCTTTCATTTCCTATCAAATGCAATTAAAGATGAGTCTATATCCCTCTCCCAAACCATTATTATTTTGGCCTTTCTATCTCCCAAACTCTATACCCATTACTAACTTCAACTTTTATTCCCCCTTTTCCCAGCCTTTGAGGCGGTATTGAAAATATTATTATATGAAGTTTGTTTTTTCTATTTCTCATCTTCTTTTGCTTATGAGCAGACAATGAAGATTGTAGCTGTCACATCAAAGTAAGTTCAACGTTTTATATAGTTGAAATTTTATAATTTGTTTTCACACTATATTTCATTGGTACAATCTTTTCTATTTTTTGTTCTGAATTTTTAATACAAGATTTATTTTCTTCCCAAACATTTTGCTTAATATGTCAGAACTGATTCGGTTAACTCAAAGTATGTTCATATTTTTATATGGTTCAAATCTTTTAATTTGTTCCCATATTGTACATAATTGGTACTCCTTTTATTTTTTCATCTGAATTTTTATTTCAAGATTTATTTTTCTTGCCAAACATTTTAATTTATGTATCAAAATTAATTCAACTAACTCATAAAAGTAGGCTCGATTACGGGTGATCAAAATCTGTTCATTTGGGGCATAATCAAAGCAACATTTTTTCTCTATGGAGTTTTTAGTTCAAGATTTATTTATTTCATTAAATATCTGATAATTGATTGTATTGATTTATGCGTTAGGTTTTGAATGTTGTAACTATTTCGATAAACAAGATATTTTGGTCAATTTCCGAATGAGTGTTAAACTTTTTTTTTTTTTTTTTTTTTTGGGGGGGGGGGGGGGGGGGGGATATTTTGGGATTTGGGCTTTTTTATTTTTTGTGACTGATTTTAATTGAGAAAATGCCAAAAAAAAAATGAATAGATTATGAAGATGGTAGATGTCTCACCAAATTGGGGTTTTCCATTTTCGCTTCTCAATTATGAAGGTAATCTTTGAAGCTTTTCAATGTATTTTTAATATATATTTAATTAGCGTTATTGATGTCAGCAAAATCCCTAACTATATCCATCTATAAAACTTTGGAGGGTTTTGTTTATGGTGTTTTTTTATATGTATATGTTTCAATACCTACCAATTTCATCCCCATATTTTTAACATTGCGTACTTTGAAAATAGAATTCTGAATGAACCGAACATGGTAAAAGCGCTTGCAATTTTGGGAGCCTTTCATTTTTCTATCCTGAATTTTCAGTGACAAAAAGAAACTTGAAATGAATTGGATATTACATAAACATAAGATATTCAAGGCTCAGTTTATTCTCAAGTTCAGAGTTGGATGCTTACGAGCCAAATACTGAGCATAGATTAGTTAGTTTATACCATATATAATATAAATCAATTTTTCTCCTCTTTTATAGGTTCATGGAGGCCATTCTAAATCTAAGTCTAAAAAGAAGAGCAAAGACTGAGTTTTCAATTGGGGTGGAACTTGGTTTTCACGCTCATAATATTTACATCTCCTTAGTAGTTTTCATAATCTCATTAAAGAAGGATACCATGTTTCTATAGTGAATTTGGAACATTGAATTTTTTTTAATTCATATTTAATAAATTTTATGAGATCATTAATATATGAAGGTTTTGATTAATTTATTTGATTATAATAGTAGAATTCGAGATGAATTACTTTATGTTCTTTTGGTATAAATAAGGTTGTGTGAAAATAAAATGTTAATATGTGCAACTTTCTTATGTGGATTCACTACGAGTTTGGGTACAGTAAGTGTTTTGAAAATTTGGTGTTTTATAGCCTAATGTTGATTCACCACTTTCTCTCTCACTCCCTCCTTTATTTGAGAAAAATGAGAATCTATTCGCCACTCTCATGGTGATGTCAATTTGTCAAATGTAAGGAACTCTTCAATTTTAAATTAATTCTTATTCATTTAAAATGTTTGATAACACTAATTTTCTATGAAAAATGAAATATATAAAGACATTTTTCATCTTTTGGATGTTTGATAAACAAATTTTTTTATGAAATTGATTTCTTTAAAACAAAGCACGTAATCACTTTTTCTACAAAAGATGGAATTAAAAACCTCCTCTCACCTTGTTATTCACTTTCCAGGAAAAAGAATTACCACACCAAAAAAATTGACAAAGAATCCAGAAAATGAATAAAAACAAAAAAATAATGAAAAAAAATTCAGAAAGTGAATAAAACCAAAAAATAATTAAAAAAATTCAGAAAGTGAATAAAAATCCCCAAAATAATGAAAAAAATCCAGAAATGAATAAAACCCCAAAATAATGAAAAAAGCAAAGAAAGTGAATAAAACTCTTAAAATAACGAAAAAATACAAAAAAGAAATAAAAAGCCCAAAAATAATGAAAAAAATTCACAAAATGAATAAAAACCCAAAGATAATGAAAAAAATCTAGAAACTTATTAAAACCCCATAAATAATCTAAAAAAAATTCAAAATAAGAATAAAAACCCAAAAGTAATGAAAACAGATGAAGAAAATGAATAAAAACCCAAAAATAATGAAAAAAAATTCAGAAAGTGAATAAAACCCCAGAAATAATGAAAAAAAAAACCATATAATTAATGAAAACCCAAAAATAATGAAAAAAATACAGAAAGTGAATAACTCCAAAAATAATGAAAAAAATACAAAAAATGAATAAAAACAAAAAAAAAAAACAGAACCTGAATAAAAACCCAAAAATAATGAAAAAAATTCAGAAAGTGAATAAAACCCAAAAATAATGAAAAAATACAGAAAGTGAATAAAACCCCCCAAAAAATGGGAAAAATCCAAAAACTGAAAAAAATTAGAACTCCAAAAATAATGAAAAAAATAGAAAATGAATAAAAACCAAAAAAAATGAAGAAGAAAAATCCAGAACGTGAATAAAAACCTAAAAATAATGAAAAAAAAATCCAGAAAGTGATTAAAACCACAGAAAAAATGAAAAAAAATCCAGAAAATGAATAAAAATCCAAAAATAATGAAAAAAATTCAGAAAATTAATAAAAACCCAAAAATAATGAAAAAAATATAGAAATTGAATAAAACCCCAAAAATAATGGGAAAAGTGAAAAAAAATGAAAAAAAACACCCAAAATAATGAAAATAATATAGAAAGTGAATAAACTCCAAAAATACAGAAAATGAATAAAAATCCAAAGATAATGAAAAAAATCCAGAACGTGAATAAAACACAAAAATAATGAAAAAAATACAGAAAGTGACTAAAACTCCAAAAATAATGAAAAAAATTCAGAAAGTGAATAAAAATCCAAAAATAATGAAAAAAAATCCCGAAAGTGACTAAAAACCCAAAAATAATGAAAAAAATACAAAAAGTCAATAAAACCCAAAAATAATGAATGAAAACCAAAAAACAATGAAAAAAATAGAGAATGTGAATAAAACTCCAAAAAAAATGAAAAAAATCCAGAAAATGAAAAAACCCAAAATAATGTAAAAAAGAGAAAAAGTGAATAAACTTCAAAAATAATGAAAAAATACGGAAAATGAAAAAAAAACTAAAAAATAATTAAAAATACAGAAAGTGAATAAAACTTCAAAAATAATTAAAAATATATATATAAAATGAAAAAAACAAAAAAATTGAAAAAAATGAATAAAAACCCCAAAAAATGAAAAAAATCCAGAAAGTGGATAAAAATCCAAAAGTAATGAAAAAAATTCAGCAAGTGAATACCCCCCCCCCCCCCCCCCCCAAATGGGAAAAATCCAAAAAATGAATAAAAACCCAAACCAAATGAAAAAAAATATAGAACGTGAATAGAAATCCAAACCCAAAAAAATGAAAAAATTACAGAAAGTGAATAAAACTCCAAAAAAATTAAAAAATCCAAAAATTGAATAAAAATCCACAAATAATAAAGAAAATCCAGAAAATTTATTATGGGGTTAATGTTTATTTCCTGGTTTTTTATTCATTTTTTGTATTTTTTATTTTTTTACAATTTTATTCCTTTTTTGGATTTTTTAATATTATTTTTGTGGTTTTATTCACTTTCAATAATTTTTTTCGTTATTTTGTATTCACTATCTGGATTTTTTTCATTATTTTTGGGATTTTATTCACTTTCTGTATTTTTTTCATTATTTTTCAATTTTTATTCATTTTCTGGATTTTGTTTTCACTATTTTTGGATTTTTTTTCCATTATTTTTGGGGTCTTATTTACTTTCTGTATTTTTTTTTCATTTTTTTGGGTGTTTATTCACTTTTTGAACTTTTTTTCATTATTTTTTGATTTTGTTTCATTATCTGGATTTTTTTAAAATTATTTTTGGATTTTTATTCAGTTTTTAGATTTTTTTTCAAATTTTTGGGTTTTTATTAAGGATTTTTTCCCATTACTTTTGAGTTTTTATTCATCTCTTGGATTTTTTTTCATTATTTTGGGAGTTTTATTAATTTCTGTATTTTTTTTCATTATTTTTGGGTTTGGGCTTTTATTCAATTTCTGTTTTTTCCCATTATTATTGGGTTTTTATTATTATTATTTTTGTATTTTTTTGCATTATTTTTGGGGTTTTATTCACTTTCTGGGCTTTTTCATTATTTTTGGGTTTGTATTCACTTTCTAGATTTTTTTCATTATGTTTGGATTTTTATTCATTTTTGGATTATTTTCCCTTATTTTTGGGGTTTTATTCACATTTTGGATTATTTATTTATTTATTCTTTGGGATTTTTATTAATTTTCTATTTTATATATATATATTTTCTAGTTTTTTTCATGGAAAATATTGGGAACCAAACACAAAAGATGGAAAATAGAAAATTTTCCACCAGAAAAATAATTGCAATCAAATAATACCAACAAATTTTTTTCGTGAAAAATATTTTCAAGTTTTGAATTCCATGAAAATTAACTCTTGGCACTTATTTTTCATCTTATTTATCAAACACCCTTATATGAAATTATTAGAAATTCATTTGTTATTTGATAGGTTGAGATCACCATGGAATATGATTGTCCACGTGATTTCGGGTGATGTTTATAGCACTATTGATTCTGTTTTTTGATTTTCTAATATATTTTTTGTCTTAATTTGGCTCTGAAATCTACATCTTAGTTCTCCACATTGATTTTGAAGTTGAATTAGAAGGATGGGCATTGAAGATTGGTTACTCCTAAAAAAAGTATATAAACTTTTAGTAAGGCATGTACACAATTTGTGTGGGGGTAGTTTGGTGTTATTTTTTTGCAATATACTAGCAATTATGCCCGATCACACGTCAATGCGGGTGAGACACATTAGTATGTCGGCCTAATATATATCAATTTTTGATGTCGGGGTATCATTACTCTCTCTCTCTCTCTATCTATCTATATATATATATATATATATAGAGAGAGAGAGAGAGAGAGAGGCAGGCTCCTGTGCACACTAAGTTTGCACACTAAGTTTGCACATCATTTTTTTAAAATAATAAAAAAAATATTTTTGAGTTGATTTTTTTATGTGTTATCTAAACATTTCAACGAACTCATGTAAAAAAAATCAGCCCAAAAAAACTTTTTTTGCTATTTTTTAAAAATCGGCCAAACTTTCACATCTTTTAAGCACTTTAAAAGCTGCAAAGTTTG
The DNA here is from genome assembly GCA_949130495.1 of Sambucus nigra. Lineage (NCBI taxonomy): Eukaryota > Viridiplantae > Streptophyta > Magnoliopsida > Dipsacales > Adoxaceae > Sambucus > Sambucus nigra. The sequence goes on along the minus strand of OX422210.1, from coordinate 350,744,751 downwards.
ATCGATTTTTTAAAAATAGCAAAAAAAGTTTTTTTGGGCTGATTTTTTTTACATGGGTTCTTTGAAATGTTTAGATATCACATAAAAAAAATCAACTCATAAATATTTTTTTTAATCCTTTAAAAAAATTGGTGTGCGCCAGCACTGTGCAAACTTAGTGTGCAAACTTAATATATATATATATATATATATATATATATATATATATATATATATATATATATATATTAAGCAACTTAATATATTTTTTAATTCCACCAACTTTATTCTTAAAGGACCGTTACAAAATTTCAAGTTTACATAAAAGTATCAAGTTCAGTATCAAATATTTTTATAAATTAAATACATATATTTCTTATAACCCGGTATATTTGTTAGTAATAGATGCATGTGCACATAAATATCAAATTAGTATTTACATGTATTTTTTCGCATTTTTTTGTATAACAAGAACAATAAATAGCTCGCGCATTGCGCAGGGATAAGATAAAGTCACACTTTACTATCACATCTCATACATTTATTAGTGGGAATGTAAACATGGGTGCCACATATATCCTCTTTTGAGAACCCTTATTTCATCAAGAATTTTAATTCTAACTATAAATAAGGTCTATTGATAACTCACTTTTTACGAATGTGTCGTCTTCAAAAGTGGAGTCTCAAAATCCCTTGAATACTAACGAAATTTATTAAACAACTCGTATTGCAGTAAGAACGGGTATTAATCCAAATTTCAAGTGAAAAATAAAAAATGTGAATGCTTGCAATTTTAATTTTTATTAAAATCTTTATATATATATATATATATATATATATATATATATATATATATATATATATATATATATATATTATTTTTAAAACAATTTCAGGGGAGAATAAAAATGCTAAAATCATACGTGATTAATAACTACCAATATTGATACGTAACCAAGTGTGATAATTGTGAGATGGGCAAGAAATGAGATTACGTCGCATTATTAATTATTTTAATTTTCTAATTTATTTATTTGAAAATATTTCAAAATAATATTAAATTCATAATCTAACTCTCGTTACAATTATAAATTGAGTAATATCTTTTAAAAAAAACCAATTTAAAAATGCTACAAATCTAAAAAAAAATAGATTTATTTTATCTTTAAAAAAATCACCCTCTAAGATCGATTTATTTAAAAATTGTACGAATCCTTGAATCACAAATTTGAGTTAACACTTCAAAATTAATAACGTAATCAAGAAAACCGTATCTTAAGTTCGATTCCAAAATTAGTCATTAATTTTAAAATGAATTAAATTACCCTCTCTCAAAGCATACATTAACATGTGACAATTTCAAAATAAAATTTTCCAAAATTATTATCAGTCAAAGAAATTAATTAATTAAAATGAATATCAACATGATTTTATCCCCCTTAAAAGAGGTGTTTAGCCTAACATTCTCATGTGAGCATAAACATCAATCAAGAAAAATGTAGACATAAAATTAAATAAAGAGATAGAGCACAATGCGCAAGTCTCCTTATTCGAATTGCGCTATTCCAATGCGTCCAAATCTTCTCAAATATTGCACTTGATTACAATTAAAAAAAAACAAACTAATTCCAACACTACTCTATTTTTTTTTGTATTTTTTTGAACTCTTTTTTTCTAGCCTGTAAAAGATAACTCTGAAAACTAATGCAGTCTAAGAGTCCTCCTTTATGAGCCACCCTCCTTTTTTTAGGGGCTTTTACTGTCGAGTCCTTGGGCTAATAATTTTGGACTCTAAACCCAGGCCAAACAACTTTTAGACGATTAAGTCCAACATATAAATACCCCCGATAGGAAAATAAACACACTTCAGAGAAATTCAAGTGTCATATGATCAGACTATCTCACTTCGATCAAAACTCTCATCAATCAACTTCTAACAAACGATTCTCATTTTCAATCATATTATTCCAAACAACACAAACAAGTATGAATACATGCTCATTGTAAGATGTGATTGCAAATTTGGGGAGGCACCACGTTGAGCGTGTTTTAGACTTGAGCAACGTTGTTGCGCCTACGTATCCATCTTTGCAGAATCAAAGTTTGCGTAGTTCATGGGTTCGTATGATACGACGGAGAGAGCTCAGTTTTTAGTGGTTTCAGTGCATGGGGGGTGCCAAATCCTGTTATCCGCCTCTCAAACGACCATATACCAATGAAACTATAAAAATCGGCTCGTCACTATCAAACCCGTGACGGAGTTCAAGAAGTGCGTGGGGGAGAAGAGTTAGGTTTCCTCTCCTTACTTTGCCTCCAAGACCATTATCATCCAATGAGGGGGGACCCTCCTTTTATAGCAAAAGTTCCTAAAGTAGGCTTGACACGTGTCATGTTCTCTATGGAACCTAGTATCCAATATTTATGGTGCCACTTGTCACAGTATGTGGTGTCATCTTAAATGAACAAGTTAAATTACTACTAGAGTATTGTCTAGTGTAATTTATCAAATACGGAGTATATACAATATATTAAATTGCGCGTAATAATATCTCAGCCGTGTAGGGTCTGGATTGTAGTAAAACTTAATAAGCCATAAATCAATATTTGATCAAATCTGTGGGGTTAGTTTATTAGTGTGTTGGTGGTTAATTTATTTAACCCCGATCTACATTAAATATAAGATGTGAGCGTATATTTGGGGAGGCACCACGTTGAGCGTATTTTAGACTTGAATAATGTTGTTGCGCCTACGTATCTGTCTTTGCGGAATCAAAGTCTGTGTAGTTTGTGGGTGCGTACGATACACAAGAGAGAGCCCGATTTTTTGTGGTTTCGGTGCATGGGGGTGCCAAATTCGGCTATCCGCCTCTCAAATACCCATACACCGTATAAAACTATGAAACTCTGCTCGTCACTATCGAACTCGTGACGTAGCTCAAAAGGTGCGTGTGGGAGAAGAGTTAGATTTCCTCTCCTTACTTTGTCCCCAAGACCATCATCATCAAATTAGGGGGAACCCTTCTTTTATAGCAAAAGTGCCTCTAGTGGGCCTGACACATGTCATGTTCTCTATAGAACCAAGTGTATAATATTTATGGTGCCACTTGTCACAATATATGCGGTGTCATCTTAAATGAACAAATTAAATTACTCTGGAGTATTGTCTAGTTTAATTTATCAAATGCAGAGTATACGCAATATATTTAATCGCGCGTAGTAATATCTCAGCCCGTGTAGGGTCTGGATTGTAGTAAAACTTGATAAAGCATAAATCAATATTTGATCAAATTTGTAGGGTTAGTTTATTAGAGCCTTGGTGGTTAATTTATTTAACTCCACTCTACATTTTCTCCCTCGTATGCATAGTTGTGTTGATGCTTCAGCTGAGACATATCAACTATATGTACAAAATAATCGTTTAGCCTGTTTCAACTAGAGAATCATCATATGACCATGTTCGGTCTATTTATCATGCATGTATATGGATATATCATTTGTAAGTAGTTTTGAGGCCTATCTTTGTTGCCTTTACTTTTCATTTTGAAGGAGTATTTTGGGGATTGCCCCTATTCCTATCGAATGAGCATGTATCCTTAATTTTATTATGGTTTTAAACATTTTGAACAATAAACTTGCGAGATGTACTGGCCCGAGAAACCAATTAGTGGTTATCAATGTATAGTGAATTAGAACCTGTTGAGAGTACTCGATTGAGCAACTGTAATACCTCGATATTTTGGGACAATAATTTAATTTATTTTGGGAGAAATAAATATTATTTTATTTGGAGCATAATTAAATTGGCATTTGAGGACAAAATTTAAAGATGTTAGAAAGTGTTTCGAATGGCAATTCTGAGGGTGTAGTTATTTTCGGAAGGGTCGAGAAAGTCGAAATGACTGTACTTGGGGTCTATTTGGGTTCCAAAATATTTTAAGTTCGTTCGACTCGAATTAGAGTGATCGAGTCATTTAAAGTGTGTATTGTCATTTAAAGTTGTGTATTTTGGAGATAAGGCTTCACTACACCAAAAACAACATTTTGGCACACCCTGATATTAAAATTCTGGCACAGCTTAAAACTGTGCCAGATTTTGGCACGGTTTAATAGAAATTTGGCACACTTTAAAACAGTGCCAAATTTTGGCACTGTTTAAAAGTGTGCCAAAATTAAATACACTTCATTAAAATATAAATACCCCCCAAAAATTTAGCCCCTTGATTTTTTTAAGCTCCCGCTCTCTTCTTCTCAGCCCCTCACTCTCTCTCTCTCGCTCCCTCTCCCTCTCACACGCTCAATCCCTCACCTCTGTCATCCTCCACCATCCACCATCCATGCACCCCTGTCTCCATACTCCACCATCCTCGACCATCCGCCCACCTGCGTAGACATCCTCCCCCACCCACGCACCTCCGTAGCCTCCACGCACCTCTGTGCCCGGAAATATACACACAAAATTTTGGTTTGCCCTCAAATCCAAATGCTCAAATCTCAGACCACTCCCCAAAACGATGGAATCTCCACTTCCCCAACATAAATGTTTCTTCCCTTTTCTTCAGGGAGCCCCTAGATTGGTAAATTCTTCTCTCTTTTGTCTAATCTAAATCTAATGCATGTCTTTTATTATTATTTTGATTATAAGATCTTCTTGTTTGAAACTAGTTGACATTGTATATTAATTTATGTTTGATACCCTCCATTTATGTTAGATGTTAAATTTAGAGTTCATATTAGGTAAATGGTTGATATTTATTAGAAATATTTTACAGTTATTGTTGGTTTAATATTCAGGGTCAATTTTATGATTAATTTTAGAGATATTGTTGGTTTGAATTTGGTTTATATTTGAGTTTGATGAATTTAATTTTTTTGTTAAAAAAGTTAACTTATGGAGATTTAAAAAAAAAGCCATGTCTTGTTACTCTTAATCTCTAAAAATAACCTCAAAAAAATTTGGCACCAAGGGGGTGACACTCAAATTGTTTTATTGTATTTAGATTATTCATTGTAGCTTAGTATATGATGGTGAAATGAAGAGAACAATTTAGGTCTTTATATGATTGAAATTGCATGAAACTTATCGGTAGAGGGGCATGGGGATTTCAAATTCTTAAAACATTTTATAAGGAAGATTGTTGAATCCATCATGAACTTCGACATGTTGTTTTCCAAAGCCCCTTATGGCATAAAACTAATCTTAGGTTTGATTGAATGTTCCACTTCAAAGGACTAACAATGGTGCCCGGGGTTCTAGAGCTACTAATATTCCATTTTCTCTTTTAGTTTTTGCCCCATGATAAGTAATTTCTAACTAATTTGACATGTATTTTATTCTTTCACTTATTATTAACCTACAAGATGTTCTGTAATTTGACATGTATTTTGTTGGGACAATATTGTGCTATGCATACTAGACGGACAGTAAAAAACATTCCCAAGTATGATCCATCACAGTTCTACATTGCAATGTGTTGCCTCGGATCAAGGAGAAAAAGATAATGTCCCTAAAACCTTTTGTTGACCGCCTTCGGTAAGTTTAAGGATGTTATTCAGAATGTTATGTTTTCAATTTAGTACATTTTTTAAAAGTTCAAGTTTGTGTTAGTTTTTTAATCTATTTTTCATCTCATGGCTTGAAATCATCGTAACTGCAATTGTATATCATAATGTGCCCATACATTTTTCAGATTCTTAGCTCTGGAGTGGAAATGAGAGAAGGAATAAGGTTTGCAGTTACACTACTAAAGGTGGTAGTTTGGTCTTCTGTAAGTTGTTTCTTAAATAATCCCACAATATGATTAATAACGTCTTGATTATTCTCCCAAGTATTACCCTCTTCATCTTTAATGGAGTGAATCCTAAGCTTTTAGTGATTGGTTTTAACACTAGCCTGGCCATTACCAAACTTACCTCATCTCTGTTGTTACATCAAGTTTATATTATCCCCTATAGCCTAAGTCTAATAATCCACTATCCTCAATGGTTTGGTTAAAGAGCACATCCGACCCCAAAGCTCCATTGAACCTTGATATCAAACCTCTAAAAGATCCAAAATTAACCATTTACATTACTTGCAAAACCTTGGAAACCCCACTTTCTTTGGTAATTTAAGATTTTACCATTTACATTACTTGCACAACCTTAGTTTATATGAGATATAGTTATTGATGTCAATTTATGTAGTGATTAAGTAGTAATTGGTGTCAATTTTCTTTGGTTTGGTTTATTTTTATTTCAATATGAGTTGAAATTGTTAGATTATGTATATGAATTGACTTCTACTATGAATCGTTCATAAACCCCTTGAATATATGCGTAAATATTTAGAGAATGGAATCAAATTGATTAAGATTGAATTTTTAGGGTTCTTGATACAGAATTGGGTTTTATCATTAAATCTTGAATTAATATTGTGTTTTTGATGTTTTAAGCATGTTTAAATCATAGTTACTTTATTTAGATGCTATATGATGTTTTAAGCATGTTTAAATAATAGTTACTTTATTTAGATGCTATACTTTATTTAGGGGTCATTAATGGAGTTTTGGTTTGAGTTTTGTTGAGTTGGGTAAGATTAAGTTTAGGGTGATTCATAGGTTTATTGTATGTGATAAGTTCATTATTTACATAACTTTGTAATGATACCAGAGTGAATAATTCCTGAACTTTGTTTAGATTTCCATGTGTATAATGCACACTACATCTGTACTCGTGGATATCGTACCAAGGGTGATTTAGTTATCGGGGCACGTACGACGCAGACCGTGATGGCACCTTCTTGAGTAGATGAGTAAGACTTGGTCATATAACCCCCGCGTCACATGTATAGCTACCTATATCAGAGATGGATTGATGGGGATATTTCATCATATAGACTTGGGTATGGTAGAATATATGAGCGATGGGTATACGTGGTGATTCATCGCTTTGTCGTGTTAAGGTAGGTTTGGGATGATCTAAGACTATACTTGGTTTGTGCGAGTGATCCCAGAGGGCAATAGGGATATGCCTTTGTTAATTTCACCAATTTAAGTAAGATCCTACTTCTATGGTAACATTATAGTTCATGCTTATAGACTTTATGACTGTCTTATTTATTTTGTACACTCGCAATTATTTAGTATAATGAATAGGACCCAGGGTGAGGACAATACTCAATATTTCACAATAGGACACATAATAAATCGACAAATCGATAGGACCCACATCGAACACATGTGCTTGGTTTGTGGCCTTTCTCAATTACTTACTCATTTTCACTAATTCTTCATGTATGCCAAAATTGAAAAACTGGTAAATAAAACAAAAAACCAAGAACATTTCACAAGTCAGAAAATTAAGTCACATGTTGTAAAATGACTACTTTCCCTACATAATGGTTAATATATCTTTTTAAAATATAATTTTGGTATTGCAGGACCTCTTTGTGTCGAGACTAATACAACATCAGTACACTGGTGAAAGCCAAAGAGGAACTCGAAGAAGTGATTGGAAAAGGGAAGATCTCAAGTTTTTTGCACAAATACGCAAGGATCAAGAATGAGGGAGCTTATTCGGAGGATCTCAAGTTGCGAATAAATTTGGTAAGTATTTTATATTGATGATAGAAGATTTTATAATGTAGTGCACCTTTACCAAAGTAAATTCTTCATTTAGTTGTGTGCGCATGTGTGTGTTGTGTAAGATGTGTGTCTTAAGGCCTTAATAAGTGGTTGACATGGAGGAAAGGGCTATATGGATTTATATACTATTTTTAGATGTTAAATCGGTGGAAGGGATTTATTGGTGGTTTAGCTGCGGTTTTTGTGCTTGTTGTTGTTGTTGGGCTTATGTTAATATTAAAATAAGTTGGATTTCATGAATAAACAAAGGAAACTCTGTCGAAATTTTATGAAATAAGTAAGTGTTCTAAATTAATTAAGGCGAGCATACAACATTTGAAAATTGAACATTGGTGAATGAAAACGTAAAACAACTAACAAACATACCATAATGAGACAGGCGTAGTCACGAACACCTCGCACGGGATCAATGCGGCTCATAGGAACCGGCCGCGTAGTCACGGGGCTCCCAGTTTGAGTGTACGACGTAAATTTGCAAAATATTTAGATTTAAGCATAAAAACACACAATCGAAGGGTGAAAACGTAAAACAACACAAAAAAATCCCATAGAGTCACGAACGCCTCGCACGGGATGGATGTGACTGGTAGGAACAGACCGCGTAGTCACGGCGCTCCCGGTTTGAGTGTACGAAGTAAATTTGCAAAAAATTAGAGTTAAGCATAAAAACATGCATCGCATGGTGAAAACGTAAAACAATAGACCCAACGTATTTTCCCCCAAATCCTTCATCCAGGTACCTGAAATCGATAGTGCGAGCCATTGGGTGACAAAACCCACCTTTAAAAAGGCAAAAACAATAAAGAAATTAACTAATGAAAAAAGACGTGAGGAAGAGATCATATTAGAGGTAGAGTACCAAATGAAAAGGATATTGTTTTGAACACTCAATATAATAGTCAATTTAAGAATCTCAAATAGTCAATATTTGAAACCCGCAAACTTAAAGTAAACACTTACTAATCACTATACTCATCTGAACAAACGAATCACTCTAGAATCGATGAATTAAACACATACTAATTTCCAATTTATTTATGTAAAGCGATGGAACAAAATGAACATATAGTTTAGACATTAACATTGAGAGAATGAGATAAATAGTTTATCTACAGCTATATGCAACATATATATGCAGCATCTGCATATATATGCAGATTGCATATATATGAAAATGCACACACACACACACACACACACACACACACACACACACACACACACACACACACACACATATATATATATATATATATATACAGATTGATCGACAATAGCTATTTCCAACATTGTATAGGCCAACATAAAAAAACAGTCCTAGATATTCTTTACAATCCAATGAGTGCCAAAGAAACACAAAACAATAGATAATTTGATCGACACCTGTAGCACAACTTTTAGCGATTAAATCAAAACCGTGAGCATTATATAGGAATAAGTATTTTACCATTTAAAAAATGTGAGTCCCTGGAGAAAACGAAGTCGTTTTAGTAAAAGGGAAGAGCTGCTTTTCATTTCAGTAAAAAAATCAGGGGTCAAAAACTGTGGGTGATTCAATGGTTAAAATGATGGCGTATAAGATGGAAACCAATTATTGGTTTTTGGTCAAAACCGAATGTGGGCAAAACCGTTGTAGTTTATAACAAACCTAGATTATAAATCAAGGTGATCTAACCTTGATTTTGAAACTAAAAATAACAAAGTGAATGAGACGGGGCAGGGGGCGCGTGTGTGCGTGTGCTCGTAGACTTAAAAATAAGCTGTGAAAGGGTGAAAACTCAAACCAGCTCCCAAACAACCCCGTAGGAGGCACGAAGACCTCGCATGGGACCAATGTAACTTGTAGGAACTGACCGCGTAGTCCCGGGTCTACCGGTTTGAGAATATGACGATAAAATCACACTTAGACTTAAAAACAAACTGTTTGAGGGTGAAAACCCAAACCAGCCCCCAAACGGCCCCGTAGGAGGCACGAACACCTCGCACGGGACCAACGTAACTTGCAGCAACTTGCCGCGTAGTCTCGGGTCTCGCAGTTTGAGAATATGGCGATAATTTGCAAAAATCACACTTAGACTTAAAAACAAGCCTTTAAGGGTGAAAACCCAAACTAGTCTATGTAACTTGTAGGAACTAACCACATAGTCCCGGGTCTCCCGATTTGAGAATATGACGATAATTTGAAAAAATCACACTTAGACTTAAAAATAACCCGTAAAAGGGTGAAAACCCAAACCAGCCCCCAAATGACCCCGTAGGAGGAACGAACACCTCGCACGGGACCAATGTAACTTGTAGGAACTGGCCGCATAGTCCCGGGGCTCCCGGTTTGAGAATATGACGATTGTTTGCAAAAATCACACTTAGACTTAAAACAAGGCCGTTTGAGGGTGAAATCCAAAACCAGCCCCCAAGCGGCCCCGTAGGAGGCACGAACACCTCGCACGGGACCAATGTAACATGTACGAACTGGTCGCGTAGTCCCGGGTCTCCCGGTTTGAGAATATGATGATAATTTGCAAAAATCACCCTTAGACATAAAAACAAGAAATTAAAGGGTGAAAACCCAAACCAACCCCCAAACGACCCCGTAGGAGGTACGGACACCTCGCACGGGACCAATGTAACTTGTAGGAACTGGCCGCATAGTCCTGGGTCTCCCGGTTTGAGAATGTGATGATAATTTGCAAAAATCACACTTAGAATTAAAAACAAGCCCTTAAAGGGTGAAAACCCAAACCAGCCCCCAAACGACCCCGTAGGAGGCACGAACACCTCACACGGGACCAATGTAAGTTGTATGAACTAACCGCGTAGTCCTGGGTCTCCTAGCTTGAGAATATGATGATAATTTTTAAAAATCACACTTAGACTTGAAAACAAGCCGTTAAAGGGTGAAAATCTAAACCCGTCCGTAAACGACCCCCTAGGAGGCACGAACACCTCGCACGGGACCAATGTTACTTGTAGGAACTGGCCGCGTAGTCCCGGGTCTCACGATTTGATAATATGATGATAATTTGCACAAATCACACTTAGACTTAAAAATAAGTCGATAAAGGGTGAAAACCAAACCAGCCCGCAAACGACCCCGTAGGAGGCACGAACACCTCACACGGGACCAATTTAACTTGTAAGAACTGGCCGCATAGTCCCGGGTCTCCCGATTGAGAATATGATGATAAATTGCAAACATCTCACTTAGACTTAAAAATGGCCGTTTGAGAGTGAAATCTCAAACCTGTTCCCAAACGACCCCGTAGGAGGCACGAACACCTCGCTCGGGACGAATGTAACTTGTAGGAACTGATCGCATAGTCCCGGGTCTCTGGGTTTGAGAATATGATGATAATTTACAAAAATCACACTTAGAATTAAAAACAAGCCCTTAAAGGGTGAAAACCCAAACCAGCCCGCAAAGGACCCCGTAGGAGGCACGAACACCTCGCACGGGACCAATGTAACTTGTACGAACTAGCCGCGTAGTTCCGGGTCTCCCGGTTTGAGAATATGACGATTATTTGCAAAAATCACACTTAGACTTAAAAACAAACTATTTGAGGGTGAAAACCCAAACCAGCCCCCAAACGGCCCCATAGGAGGCACGAAAACGGGACCAATGTAACTTGCAGGAACTGGCCGCGTAGTCCCGGGTCTCCCGGTTTGAGAATATGACGATAATTTGTAAAAATCACACTTAGACTTAAAAACAAGCCGTTAATTAAAGGGTGAAAACCCAAACTAGTCTATGTAACTTGTAGGAACTGATCGCATAGTCCCGGGTCTCCCGGTTTCAGAATATGACGATAATTTGCAAAAATCACACTTAGACTTAAAAACAACCCGTAAAAGGGTGAAAACCCAAACTAGCCCCCAAATGACCCCGTAGGAGGCACGAACACCTCGCAGGGACCAATGTAACTTGTAGGAACTGGTCGCCTAGTCCCGGGGCTCCCGGTTTGAGAATATGACGATAATTTGCAAAAATCACACTTAGACTTAAAAAAAGGCCGTTTGAGGGTGAAATCCAAAACCAGCCCCCAAACGGCCCCGTAGGAGGCGCGAACTCCTCGTACGGGACCAATGTAACTAGTAGAAACTGGTCGCATAGTCCCGGGTCTCCCAATTTGAGAATATGACGATAATTTGCAAAAATCACACTTAGGCTTAAAAACAAGAAATTAAAGGGTGAAAACCAAAACCAACCCCCAAACGACCCCGTAGGAGGCACGAACACCTCGCACGGGACAATTATAACTTGTAGGAACTTGCAGCATAGTCTCGGGTCTCCCGGTTTGAGAATATGACGATAATTTGCAAAAATCACACTTAGACTTAAAAATAAGAAATTAAAGGGGGAAACCCAAACCATCCCCCAAACGACCTCGTAGGAGGCACAAACACCTCATAGGGGACCAAAGTAAGTTGTATGAACTGATCGCGTAGTCCCGGGTCTCCCGACTTGAGAATATGAAGATAATTTTCAAAAATCACAGTTAGACTTAAAAACAAGCCGTTAAAGGGTGAAAATCTAAACTCGTCTGTAAACGACCCCGTAGGAGGCACGAACACCTCGCACGGGACCAATGTTACTGGTAGGAACTGGTCGCGTAGTCCCGGGTCTCTCGATTTGAGAATATGATGATAATTTGCAAAAATCACACTTAGACTTAAAAACAAGCCGTTAAAGGGTGAAAATCCAAACCAGCCCCCAAATGACCCCATAGGAGGCACAAACACCTCGCACGGGACCAATGTACATAGTCCCGGGTCCCCCAATTTGAGAATATGACGATAATTTGCAAAAATCACACTTAGACTTAAAAAAGGCCGTTTGAGGGTGAAATCCCAAACTATCCCCCAAACAACACCGTAGGAGGCACAAACACCTCGTTCGGGACCATTGTAAGTTGTAGGAACTGGCCGCATAGTCCCGGGTCTCACGGTTTGAGAATATGATGATAATTTGCAAAAATCACACTTAGACTTAAAAACAAGCCGTTAAAGGGTGAAAACCCAAACCAGCCCGCAAACGACCCCGTAGGAGGCAGAACGGCTCACACGGGACCAATCTAACTTGTAAGAACTGGTCGCGTAGTCCCAAGTCTCCCGATTTGAGAATATGATGATAATTTGCAAAAATCAGACTTAGACTTAAAAAATGGCCGTTTGAGGGTGAAATCCCAAACCCGTCCACAAACGACCCCGTAGGAGGCACGAATACCTCGCTCGAGAAAAATGTAACTTGTAGGAACAGATTGCATAGTCCCGGGTCTCCTGGTTTGAGAGTATGATGATAATTTACAAAAATCACACTTATAATTAAAAACAAGCCCATAAAGGGTGAAAACCTAAACCAACCCCCAAATGACCCCGTAGGAGGCACGAACACCTCGCACGGGACCAATGTAACTTGTAGGAACTGGCCGCATAGTCCCGGGTCTCCCGGTTTGAGAATATGACGATAATTTGAAAAAATCACACTTAGACTTAAAAAAAGGCCGTTTGAGGGTGGAAACCCAAACCAACACCCAAACGGCCCCGTAGGAGGCACGAACACCTCGCACGCGACCAATGTAACTTGTAGGAACTGGTCGCATAGTCCTGGGTCTCCCGGTTTGAGAATATGACGATAATTTGCATAAATCACACTTAGACGTAAAAACAGCCATTAAAGGGTGAAAACCCAAATCAGCCCCCAAACGACTCCGTAGGAGGCACAAACACCTCGCACGGGACCAATATAACTTGTAGGAACTGACCGCGTAGTCCCGAGCCTGCCGGTTTGAGAATATGACGATAATTTGCAAAATCACACTTAGACTTAAAAACAAGCCCTTAAAGGGTGAAAACCTAAACCCGTCCGCAAACGACCCCGTAGGAGGCACGAACACCTTGCACGGGACCAATGTAACTTGCAGAACTGGCCGCATAGTCCCGAGGGTCTCCCGATTTGAGAACATGACAATAATTTGTGAAAATCACACTTAGAGTTAAAAACAAGTCGTGAAAGGGTGAAAACCCAAACCGGCCCGCAAACGACCCCATAGGAGGCACGAACACCTCGCCCGGGACCAATGTAACTTGTAGGAACTAGCCGCATAGTCCCTGGTCTCCCAATTTGAGAATATGACGATAATTTGCAAAAATCACACTTAGACTTAAAAACAAATCGTTTGAAGGTGAAAACCCAAACCAGCCCCCAAACGTCCCCGTAGGAGGCACGAACACCTCGCACGGGACAAATGTAACTTGCACGAACTGGCCGCGTAGTCCCGAGTCTCCCGGTTTGAGAATATGACGATAATTTGCAAAAATAACACTTAGACTTAAAAATAAGCTGTTAAGGATGAAAACCCAAACTATTCTATGTAACTTGTAGGAACTAACCGCATAGTCCCGGGTCTTCCGATTTGAGAATATGACGATAATTTGCAAAAATCACACATAGACTTAAAAACAACCCGTAAAAGGGTGAAAACCCAAACCAACCTCCAAATGACTCCGTAGGAGGCACGAACACCTCGCACCGAACCAATGTAACTTGTAGTAACTGGCTGCATAGTCCCAGGGCTCCCGATTTGAGAATATGATGATAATTTGCAAAAATCACACTTAGACTTAAAAAAAGGCCGTTTGAGGGTGAAATCCCCAACCAGCCCCCAAACGACCCCGTAGGAGGTATGAACACCTCGCACGGGACCAATGTAAGTTGTAGGAACTGGCCGCATAGTCCCGGGTCTCCCGGTTTGAGAATATGAAGATAATTTGAAAAAATCACACTTAGACTTAAAAACAAGCCATTAAAGGGTCAAAACCCAAACCAACTCCCAAACGACCCCGTAGGAGGCACGCACACCTCGCACGGGACCAATGTAAGTTTTAGGAATTGACCGCGTAGTCCCGCGTCTCTCGGCTTGAGAATATGATGATAATTTGCAAAAATCACAGTTAGACTTAAAAATAAGCCGTTAAAGGGTGAAAACCTAAACTCGTCTGCAAACGACCCCGTAGGAGGCACGAACACCTCGCACGGGACCAATGTAACTTTTAGGAACTGACCGCATAGTCCCGGGTCTCCCGATTTGAGAATATGACGATAATTTAAAAAAATCACACTTAGACTTAAAAATAACCCGTAAAAGGGTGAAAACCCAAACCAGCCCCCAAATGACCCCGTAGGAGGAACGAACACCTCGCACGGGACCAATGTAACTTGTAGGAACTGGCCGCATAGTCCCGGGCCTCCCGGTTTGGGAATATGATGATAGTTTGCAAAAATCACACTTAGACTTAAAACAAGGCCGTTTGAGGGTGAAATCCAAAACTAGCCCCCAAGCGGCCCCGTAGGAGGCACGAACACCTCGCACGGGACCAATGTAACATGTAGGAACTGGTCGCGTAGTCCCGGGTCTCCCGGTTTGAGAATATGATGATAATTTGCAAAAATCACCCTTAGACATAAAAACAAGAAATTAAAGGGTGAAAACCCAAACCAACCCCCAAACGACCCCGTAGGAGGTACGGACACCTCGCACGGGACCAATGTAACTTGTAGGAACTGGCCGCATAGTCCTGGGTCTCCCGGTTTGAGAATGTGATGATAATTTGCAAAAATCACACTTAGAATTAAAAACAAGCCCTTAAAGGGTGAAAACCCAAACCAGCCCCCAAACGACCCCGTAGGAGGCATGAACACCTCACACGGGACCAATGTAAGTTGTATGAACTAACCGCGTAGTCCTGGGTCTCCTAGCTTGAGAATATGATGATAGTTTTTAAAAATCACACTTAGACTTGAAAACAAGCCGTTAAAGGGTGAAAATCTAAACCCGTCCGTAAACGACCCCCTAGGAGGCACGAACACCTCGCACGGGACCAATGTTACTTGTAGGAACTGGCCGCGTAGTCCCGGGTCTCACGATTTGATAATATGATGATAATTTGCACAAATCACACTTAGACTTAAAAATAAGCCGATAAAGGGTGAAAACCAAACCAGCCCGCAAACGACCCCGTAGGAGGCACGAACACCTCACACGGGACCAATTTAACTTGTAAGAACTGGCCGCATAGTCCCGGGTCTTCCGATTTGAAAAATATGATGATAAATTGCAAAAATCTCACTTAGACTTAAAAATGGCCATTTGAGAGTGAAATCTCAAACCTGTTCCCAAACGACCCCGTAGGAGGCACGAACACCTCGCTCGGGACGAATGTAACCTGTAGGAACTGATCGCATAGTCCCGGGTCTCTTGGTTTGAGAATATGATGATAATTTACAAAAATCACACATAGAATTAAAAACAAGCCCTTAAAGGGTGAAAACCCAAACCAGCCCGCAAAGGACCCAGTAGGAGGCACGAACACCTCGCACGGGACCAATGTAACTTGTACGAACTAGCCGCGTAGTTCCGGGTCTCCCGGTTTGAGAATATGACGATAATTTGCAAAAATCACACTTAGACTTAAAAACAAACTATTTGAGGGTGAAAACCCAAACCAGCCCCCAAACGGCCCCATAGGAGGCACGAAAACGGGACCAATGTAACTTGCAGGAACTGGCCGCGTAGTCCCGGGTCTCTCGATTTGAGAATATGACAATAATTTGCAAAAATCACACTTAGACTTAAAAACAAGCCGTTAATTAAAGGGTGAAAACCCAAACTAGTCTATGTAACTTGTAGGAACTGACCGCATAGTCCCGGGTCTCCCGGTTTCAGAATATGACGATAATTTGCAAAAATCACACTTAGACTTAAAAACAACCCGTAAAAGGGTGAAAACCCAAACTAGCCCCCAAATGACCCCGTAGGAGGCACGAACACCTCGCAGGGACCAATGTAACTTGTAGGAACTGGTCGCCTAGTCCCGGGGCTCCCGGTTTGAGAATATGACGATAATTTGCAAAAATCACACTTAGACTTAAAAAAAGGCCGTTTGAGGGTGAAATCCAAAACCAGCCCCCAAACGGCCCCGTACGAGGCGCGAACTCCTCGTACGGGACCAATGTAACTAGTAGAAACTGGTCGCATAGTCCCGGGTCTCCCAATTTGAGAATATGACGATAATTTGCAAAAATCACACTTAGACTTAAAAACAAGAAATTAAAGGGTGAAAACCAAAACCAACCCCCAAAAGACCCCGTAGGAGGCACGAACACCTCGCACGGGACAATTATAACTTGTAGGAACTTGCAGCATAGTCTCGGGTCTCCCGGTTTGAGAATATGACGATAATTTGCAAAAATCACACTTAGACTTAAAAATAAGAAATTAAAGGGGGAAACCCAAACCAGCCCCCAAACGACCTCGTAGGAGGCACAAACACCTCATAGGGGACCAAAGTAAGTTGTATGAACTGACCGCGTAGTCCCGGGTCTCCCGACTTGAGAATATGAAGATAATTTTCAAAAATCACAGTTAGACTTAAAAACAAGCCGTTAAAGGGTGAAAATCTAAACTCGTCTGTAAACGACCCCGTAGGAGGCACGAACACCTCGCACGGGACCAATGTTACTGGTAGGAACTGGTCGCGTAGTCCCGGGTCTCTCGATTTGAGAATATGATGATAATTTGCAAAAATCACACTTGGACTTAAAAACAAGCCGTTAAAGGGTGAAAATCCAAACCAGCCCCCAAATGACCCCATAGGAGGCACAAACACCTCGCACGGGACCAATGTACATAGTCCCGGGTCCCCCAATTTGAGAATATGACGATAATTTGCAAAAATCACACTTAGACTTAAAAAAGGCCGTTTGAGGGTGAAATCCCAAACTATCCCCCAAACAACCCCGTAGGAGGCACAAACACCTCGTTCGGGACCATTGTAAGTTGTAGGAACTGGCCGCATAGTCCCGGGTCTCACGGTTTGAGAATATGATGATAATTTGCAAAAATCACACTTAGACTTAAAAACAAGCCGTTAAAGGGTGAAAACCCAAACCAGCCCGCAAACGACCCCGTAGGAGGCAGAACGGCTCACACGGGACCAATCTAACTTGTAAGAACTGGTCGCGTAGTCCCAAGTCTCCCGATTTGAGAATATGATGATAATTTGCAAAAATCAGACTTAGACTTAAAAAATGGCCGTTTGAGGGTGAAATCCCAAACCCGTCCACAAACGACCCCGTAGGAGGCACGAATACCTCGCTCGAGAAAAATGTAACTTGTAGGAACA
Organism: Sambucus nigra; assembly: GCA_949130495.1. Classification (NCBI taxonomy): domain Eukaryota; kingdom Viridiplantae; phylum Streptophyta; class Magnoliopsida; order Dipsacales; family Adoxaceae; genus Sambucus; species Sambucus nigra. The sequence continues at coordinate 350,726,968 of OX422210.1, read as the reverse complement.
GATTGCATAGTCCCGGGTCTCCTGGTTTGAGAGTATGATGATAATTTACAAAAATCACACTTATAATTAAAAACAAGCCCATAAAGGGTGAAAACCTAAACCAACCCCCAAATGACCCCGTAGGAGGCACGAACACCTCGCACGGGACCAATGTAACTTGTAGGAACTGGCCGCATAGTCCCGGGTCTCCCGGTTTGAGAATATGACGATAATTTGAAAAAATCACACTTAGACTTAAAAAAAGGCCGTTTGAGGGTGGAAACCCAAACCAACACCCAAACGGCCCCGTAGGAGGCACGAACACCTCGCACGCGACCAATGTAACTTGTAGGAACTGGTCGCATAGTCCTGGGTCTCCCGGTTTGAGAATATGACGATAATTTGCAAAAATCACACTTAGACGTAAAAACAGCCATTAAAGGGTGAAAACCCAAATCAGCCCCCAAACGACTCCGTAGGAGGCACAAACACCTCGCACGGGACCAATATAACTTGTAGGAACTGACCGCGTAGTCCCGAGCCTGCCGGTTTGAGAATATGACGATAATTTGCAAAATCACACTTAGACTTAAAAACAAGCCCTTAAAGGGTGAAAACCTAAACCCGTCCGCAAACGACCCCGTAGGAGGCACGAACACCTTGCACGGGACCAATGTAACTTGCAGAACTGGCCGCATAGTCCCGAGGGTCTCCCGATTTGAGAACATGACAATAATTTGTGAAAATCACACTTAGAGTTAAAAACAAGTCGTGAAAGGGTGAAAACCCAAACCGGCCCACAAACGACCCCATAGGAGGCACGAACACCTCGCCCGGGACCAATGTAACTTGTAGGAACTAGCCGCATAGTCCCTGGTCTCCCAATTTGAGAATATGACGATAATTTGCAAAAATCACACTTAGACTTAAAAACAAATCGTTTGAAGGTGAAAACCCAAACCAGCCCCCAAACGTCCCCGTAGGAGGCACGAACACCTCGCACGGGACAAATGTAACTTGCACGAACTGGCCGCGTAGTCCCGAGTCTCCCGGTTTGAGAATATGACGATAATTTGCAAAAATAACACTTAGACTTAAAAATAAGCTGTTAAGGATGAAAACCCAAACTATTCTATGTAACTTGTAGGAACTAACCGCATAGTCCCGGGTCTTCCGATTTGAGAATATGACGATAATTTGCAAAAATCACACATAGACTTAAAAACAACCCGTAAAAGGGTGAAAACCCAAACCAACCTCCAAATGACTTCGTAGGAGGCACGAACACCTCGCACCGAACCAATGTAACTTGTAGTAACTGGCTGCATAGTCCCAGGGCTCCCGATTTGAGAATATGATGATAATTTGCAAAAAATCACACTTAGACTTAAAAAAAGGCCGTTTGAGGGTGAAATCCCCAACCAGCCCCCAAACGACCCCGTAGGAGGTATGAACACCTCGCACGGGACCAATGTAACTTGTAGGAACTGGCCGCATAGTCCCGGGTCTCCCGGTTTGAGAATATGAAGATAATTTGAAAAAATCACACTTAGACTTAAAAACAAGCCATTAAAGGGTCAAAACCCAAACCAACTCCCAAACGACCCCGTAGGAGGCACGAACACCTCGCACGGGACCAATGTAAGTTTTAGGAATTGACCGCGTAGTCCCGCGTCTCTCGGCTTGAGAATATGATGATAATTTGCAAAAATCACAGTTAGACTTAAAAATAAGCCGTTAAAGGGTGAAAACCTAAACTCGTCTGCAAACGACCCCGTAGGAGGCACGAACACCTCGCACGGGACCAATGTAACTTTTAGGAACTGACCGCATAGTCCCGGGTCTCCCGATTTGAGAATATGACGATAATTTAAAAAAATCACACTTAGACTTAAAAATAACCCGTAAAAGGGTGAAAACCCAAACCAGCCCCCAAATGACCCCGTAGGAGGAACGAACACCTCGCACGGGACCAATGTAACTTGTAGGAACTGGCCGCATAGTCCCGGGCCTCCCGGTTTGAGAATATGATGATAGTTTGCAAAAATCACACTTAGACTTAAAACAAGGCCGTTTGAGGGTGAAATCCAAAACCAGCCCCCAAGCGGCCCCGTAGGAGGCACGAACACCTCGCACGGGACCAATGTAACTTGTAGGAACTGGTCGCGTAGTCCCGGGTCTCCCGGTTTGAGAATATGACGATAATTTGCAAAAATCACCCTTAGACATAAAAACAAAAAATTAAATGGTGAAAACCCAAACCAACCCCCAAACGACCCCGTAGGAGGTACGGACACCTCGCACGGGACCAATGTAACTTGTAGGAACTGGCCGCATAGTCCCGGGTCTCCCGGTTTGAGAATGTGATGATAATTTGAAAAAATCACACTTAGACTTAAAAATAAGAAATTAAAGGGTGAAAACCCAAACCAGCCCCCAAACGACCCCGTAGGAGGCACGAACACCTCGCAGGGGACCAATGTAAGTTGTATGAACTGACCGTGTAGTCCCGGGTCTCCCGACTTGAGAATATGAAGATAATTTTCAAAAATCACAGTTAGACTTAAAAACAAGCCGTTAAAGGGTGAAAATCTAAACCCGTCTGTAAACGACCCCGTAGGAGGCACGAACACCTCGCACGGGACCAATGTTACTTGTACGAACTGGTCGCGTAGTCCCGGGTCTCACGGTTGTATAATATGATGATAATTTCACAAATCACACTTAGACTTAAAATAAGCCGATAAAGGTTGAAAACCAAACCAGCCCACAAACGACCCCATAGGAGGCATGGACACCTCACACGGGACCAATTTAACTTGTAAGAACTGGCCGCATAGTCCCGGGTCTCCCGATTTGAGAATATGATGATAATTTGAAAAAATCACACTTAGACTTAAAAATGGCCGTTTGAGGGTGAAATCCCAAACCTGTTCCCAAACGACCCCGTAGGAGGCACGAACACCTCGCTCGGGACGAATGTAACTTGTAGGAACTGATCGCATAGTCCCGGGTCTCCTGGTTTGAGAATATGATGATAATTTACAAAAATCACACTTAGAATTAAAAACAAGCCCTTAAAGAGTGAAAACCCAAACCAGCCCGCAAAGGACCCCGTAGGAGGCACGAACACCTCGCACGATGAGTCAACCATGTATAAAGAAAATGATAAACATAACTTAAAATAATTTAGCCACGCGACCAGATCAACTCGGTCCAAAAATCGAGTATAAATAAGATTTTTGGCTTCATACACAATACAAGTAACATGGGATAAGTACTTTGTACATATAAATGACTCAACAAACACGAAGAAAAGTATTAAGACCATTCATTCACAAGCATTCACTATAAATGAATAAAAATAGAAACTACGTATGAAGAAGTGCATAATAAGGGAGTGCATATAAAAGAAAGGATGAATCCAATTATTATAATGACAAAGAAGAAAACAAATATTATCAGGCTGAAGCCTATATTGTAAAGATAATATTTCATACAGCAGGGGGAACTGAAGGAAGGTAACTAGAAAGAATTTGGCCCATTTCTTCTAGCATGGAGGTCCATAGATCCGCGCCCTTAGAACTCGCTAGAGGCAATCAATAAATCATGTTATTAATCATAGCCTACTTCATCTAGACAGGAAGGGGAAGGCGTCAAATCCTCTCCGATCTCCATATCATCAGGGTTGAAAGCAGAGATGTCTTAGTCAAGATAATTAACTTTTACCTGACTAACTAGTTTGTTCCAGCCGTTGATGAGAGATTGATACTTTATCACTCTACAATAGTCTCATGGAAGTAAGGACTTCAGATACCTGAACTGACCAGTAGGGCCAGGTCCCTATCAGTATGAATGACATCCTCCTTTTCCTTGACCCTAAGATCTAAGATCCTTCATAAGTTGACCACCATCTGCGTCGTACGGACAGTCACATCTTTTTAGGCAGTTTATTTGGTAGCCTTCTCAACCTCTTGATCCTTCTGAGTGGTCACCAAAGCGCTGTCATATTCAGTCGTGGCCTTCTTTAGAGACTCTAGTTCAACCTTCAGTCTAGTGATCATCTTGGCCTCATTTGCTCGACTTTGCCAATTCTAGGATATGTAGACTCCCAAGTACTTCACCCGCATATAATTAAAAAAACCTAAGTTAATGTAAATGATTTAAAGTAGAACCACATTCGGGTAAAATCAAAACAAATTTACCTTAGTAGCTAGCTGGATAAGCTTCTTTACCCTACCAATCAGCTCAAAACCAACCGATCAATATCTTTTAGGAGATAGGCATTCGAGAAAGCTAGACAACTTTCATTAGGGTCATTGTATCTCAATGAAGGTTCCCTGGTGCCTTCCTCAGCCTGAGGGATCTTTTCCCCTTTAGCATTAAAATCCTGGTCGTCAACGATCAACCTCTAATGAGAAGAAGTAGGAGTGATGATGCCTTCCAAAGGCCTCTTCTTGTGCCTTCTCCATAAGTCCTAGGAGAATGGGACAAAGAGGCACCCTAGGCTGAAGCACTTCGTTCGTTGTGTTTAGGGCCAAAGTTGACCTCCAATATTTCCACTATATTTTCCAAAGATCTTTGGCATTGGAGTATCGCTTGTGAAGCTTAGTGTAGGAAGTGACCGAACGACTGAAGCAACTCCAAATGTTGGAATAGTGGTGATTGGGATGACATAAATTTTAAAGGGTGTGGATTACCCTCTATTGAGAGATAAAATCACTACTACTAGTGAAGTGGAAAACAAAAACCAGTCTAAGGTTAGACAGGGTGAGAGACAGACGGTGGAATAAAGGAATTGAAATGAAATAGAAGAAGAAATGGAGAATAAAAGCATACCAAACAAAGAAGTGTAGTAGGTAAAACTCTCAAGAGTAGGAAAAATGGAAGAACTTCTCAAGCTCTCAAAATGCTCTAACTTTTAAAGGTTGCAGAAGGTGAAAATGAAGGAGGAGGAGCCTTTTTATACCAAAAATAGTAAAACTATTCTAATTTAATGATTTGATCTGAATTGATCAATTGATCCACATGAAGTGGCTGAATCAGAAATGCTATAATATGCGTGAAATGGGGGAGTGCATCGGAGTAACACCTTGGAAACATATAAGAAATTAAAAAGTGATAACTGAGTTAATGAATTTTGCATTTTTCATGGGGGAGAGTTCACCGCTGATAAAAAGTAATGATTGGGTTGCCAGTTGTCACGACCATCTTGGGATCCTGATAATCGATGGCCACATGGTATGGAAGGTGTTTGTACATTATCAAGACTATTTGGTTTAGCTCAATAAACGTAAAAAGTCAGGAGGGTTACTAATGAGGAGGATGTCTTAATGATGGTTGAACAAAATGATAAGGGAGATTCCAAATGACATCCGAATGGTGTGCAATCAACAATTTAATAAAAGTATGAGTGGTCCACCTCAACCTGTCTGCAAAATCGAAAATCATGAAGACCCAATCAATAAGTTTTCAACAATCTAAGGGTTGTCCGATCCGGGTTGAAGGCTCATCCATGGAACTTTATATGCATTTAAATCCTTAAAGACTTGATCAAAGTTTGTTTTGATCAAAGTTTGTTTTGATCAAAGTTTGTGCACTCAACGACTATCATGAACCCTACGACTATCATGAAACCTATTGTTATGGGCGAGTATGTCGGAGAATCCAAACACGCATCTTAACCAAATTTAAATGTGATAACAGATATGATAAGGAATAAGATGAATATTATACTAGGTTGTGTATATAAACCCTCATGTAATAGTAAAAAAAAGGCAAGTAACAAAGCATACTCTACCACTTTGTATTGATATTGACCCCTCACTAATAAAGAACCTCCCATTCCTCATGGACGTAAGTCGAGCCGCTTGAACCACATATATGCATTGTTCTCCTCTTTCTCTCACCTCATTCCTTTTCCTTTTGTTTACAAGTTTATTATGTTATGTGTGAATCATTTTTTTACATCACCACTTCTTAATCCCTAGAGATTTATATCATGGAACCTCACCACCCTCTCTCCCCAATTCCAAGACATTTGGGAAAATTTATGTTCCTGCTGAATTTATAAGGAAATTCGATTTTTACTAATTAATTTATGTACCAATGAGGAGCCAAGCGAATCCTCATATATTTCATAGGACTTTTCAGCTTTCGAAGGCATCTATTTTACATGTTATATCTTATTATCACAGGCTTCGAGCCACGTTTAGAATTACAAAGGTTAAGTTTAATGCCGGGATGAATTAAGCTTTATAGGATTAGTGGTCTAGGTATATTGAATTATTTTTTAGACTATTACTAGTAGATACAGAACCTTCGAAGCCTGCTCCCTCTAGTAAGGCTCTAACTATTTTTGGTAACTCTGTTTTTATTTTTAATATTTTGGACTAAACCATTTAATTATCTAGCAAAAGATCCTTTTATTGAGGATTATCAATCTTCCAAGAAGAGGAAGCTGACTCTTGAAGTTGTGGCAACTTTGCATGAGGAAATTTTGAGGGAAATTAGAGAGGAGGAGGCAGAAGAGCATATTCCTCTTGTTAGATCAAATAAAGAAAAATCCTCCTCTGAACATACCAAAATTACTTCATCAACCACGAATGAGCTTCCCGTTACTGTTGCGTTTGTTATTCCAAGAGGAAAGCATAAGAAAAGCATAGCAAATAAGGTTATTCCTCCAATACAATTGGAAGGTAAGACATTCTTTTATCTATATAATATTATCAAAGTCTTTTGGTATTAATTACACCATTAGTATTGACTTCAAATTACATTTTCCTTCATTATAGGCTATGTTGGTGACTTGGAATAGAAATATTTGACAATCCATCAAAGAGATCCTAAGACACCACAACCTGCATAACCAATTGATGAAACCATGGTTGAGCCCATTGATATTCTGATATCACCACCTAGGACTTTTTTGAATCCAGTTGTGGGTGAAGAAATAGATTTCGAGGCAATGGATATCTCCACGCCCTTGCTTTTAATTCAAGGTAAGGTGGTTGAGACCTTAGGCCCAATGTCTATAAATCTTTTAAAGACTCTTTATTCAGCTACCAATGATGTAACATCTTTTGATGAATCTTATCTTCCTGAATCCATTGCTTCCCCAAGCATTTTTCCTTTGAATGAGGCATCGCCTACAGTAGTGAAGAGTTACATAATTAAGAGGGTTCCAAGTTTGATGCCTCCATATGAAGTGCACATTTTTTCATGGGTGAATTGAAAAGGTCATATATAAGGCCCCAATTCAAACTTTGGAGTTTATTGCAAGTAGTGGCGAGAAATAACTAGAGTAATTTATCCAAGTCCAACCCACTCCTCCTTCTTGTTATTTCGAGGCTTTACAAGCTTTAGACCAGCTTCGAATCTTTACAAGGTTTCCCTTTGAAGAGCTAGAAGTTTTCACATATGACAGTGGTCTTAGAGTTACCTGCTATTGTGTTATCTCATTCAAAGGCTTAGAAGAGGAAGTTGCGAGAGCATTGAATCATGGATTTCATTATCTTTACTTCCATATCAAAACCTTGGCTCAGGTGGAAGTCGAAGAAAACTATTTTTCTATTGCTACAACTCATTTCTTTAACCAAAAATTTATTGTGGCAAAAGACTTACAAGACCAGGGAGCCATTCGAAGAAAAAGGGCAACACTCTTATCATATAAGGAAAAGCTAAATAATTATCTAGATAGAGTTGGAGTAGGACTACCATCGAAGGATAGGTCAACTGGTTAGGAATATGCAGGTCTCAGCCTTTAATGAAACTCGATTCGATGAGAGGTAGGCTCATATCAGATCCCAGAAGACTAATTATGAAAGTTTTTGGACCAATTGTGGTCTTTTGTATTTAGTCACTTTCATTAACTTGTAGAATTGACAATGTTTCAATGCAATTATACATTTTGTTCTTGTTGCCTTGGTTCCAAAATAGTTGGATAATAAGGCTTTAACAATATGGCATTTGTCTTTCTCAGGTGAAGATATCCATTAATGTTTATTAAATGATATGATCCTTCTTTAAATGTTGTATAAATTTGTAATGACCCTTCCTATTTTTGGGACCATCTTCCATAAGCAGGATCCTTTAAAATTAAAGGTAGGATAGTTTTTCAGACTAAATCCCCCTCACTAAATGTACTTTTCGTCACTTTCTTGTTATAGTTACTAGCTATTTTCTTTTTTGGATCAATATGTTGTAGGCTCTCACCATGTCTTCATCTATATTTTCCAATTCCATATACATTGCTTGATCATAGCCTTCAACTGTTAGATCATTTTAGGCTACAACGCTTAACAAAATTAAAGTAATTTTCACTGATAGCATAACATCGTGCCCATAAGTTAGGGTATTTGGAGTTATTTTAGTTTTTGACATTTTAGAGATTCTATAAGGCCACAATAATTCTGACAATAAATTATTCCGATCTCTTGGATTTTTCATCAATTACTTTGCTCAATTTATCTGTAATTACTTTTTTAGTGGCTTCCACTTAGCCATTTGAATGAGCATAATATGGTGTTGATTTTGTTAATGTTTTTCCTAACTTTGAAGAGAACTCTAACATCATTTTTTATTTGAAGATAGTTACACTATTTGAGATTATGATTTATTGGATCCCAACCTATATACAATATCTTGTAAGAAGTCTACTAATTCATTCTGAGCAACTGATTTCGAAGCCTTTACTTCTGCCCACTTAGTTAATAATCAATTGCAAACAAAATAAAACTGTGTATATGGGGGATAACTTTTTCCAATTACATTAATAGCCCATAGTATAAATGGCCAAGGCTTAACCATATTATGTAAGTTAATGTCAGGCATATGTTTTAAAGGAGCATGTTGCTGAAACTTTTGACATCCTTTTGGAAATTCAATGCAATCTTTTAGGATAGAAGGCCAGTAAAACCCATGTCTTCTTAATAATCATTCCAGCTTAATAAGCCCCATATAGGCCTTCATCAACTTGGGCTATAGTTGTTAACCCTTTATCTTTACTTAGGCACTCAAAGGTTATTCCATTATCACTTGCTTTGAATAATTTGTTAGCATACATAACATAATTTGTTTATCTCAAGCTTATAGCTCTATCAGTGTTGATGTTTGGATTATTTAGATGTACAATTATTGGTTTTCTCTAATGATAACCATGGAATCCAAGCAAATGTAATGGACACACCTTAATATTTAAAAATGGGATTATAATGGTTAGATTTGGGTTGGAATTATATTTAGGAACTAGGATTTGCAAAAAGGTAAAATCAGGTTGGAAAGAGAGGAAATATGTGTGAAATGTTTTGAAATCTAATAGGGAAAGGGGTTTAAGTCAGTGATCCCGATCAATCATAGATTATAGTTAATCGATTATGGGGTACTAAAAGTTTCTACCTAAAAAAACTTACACGATCGATCGGGGATTAGAATTGATTGACCGGGGGTTTGAGAAAAGTGGGAAATTTGCTTTGGGAAGGGTAACAAAAGGATAATGAGAGAGAATAAAAAACCAACACTTAGAAAAAAACTAAGTGCGAAAGTTCTGAAGAACGATTGCAGAAAATATGGATATTTAGCAATCCAAAAATGGATCAAAAATGGATTGGCGCGAGAAAAACCTACAGGGCACCTAATACGGGGCCCACTGTGGGTCTTCTAATTGGACCTCAACCAACTCGGGTTGTAATACCTCAATAAATGTCTCGAGACTTTTCCCCTTTAGCTTCAAAATAATTTTGGTTTTTGGATTTGAAATTTTGACAGTACCATGCTCGTAGACTTTGTTAACTACAAATGACCTATTTCAATGGGATTGTAATTTATTAGGAAAAGGTTGGGGGAGATAATCATTGAGTAGAACTTTACTTCCCACCTTAGGGTGCTTGCGTATTATCCTTTTATCATGAAAGGCCTTGGGTTTGGCCTTGAATATACAAGGGTTTTCGTATAAATCGTTCCTCAACTCTTCAAATTCTTTGAGTTGAAACTTTCGAAGGTCCTCACCTTTGATGATGTCAAAATTGAGCTTTTCATTAGCCTAATATTCCCGGTGCTCAAGCTAAATGAACAATTGACATGCTTTTCCCACTGCGTAGTATGGATACATCCCAAGGTGAGTCTTATAAACCGTCTGGTATGCCCAAAGCACGTCGATTAGCCTATATGACCAATCCCTAATTAGGGATCGACAGTCTTTTCCAAAATGCCTTTAATATCCTTATCGGCCAATTTATCTTGGCCATTAGTTTTTGGATGGTACGTTATGGATAATTTGTTGGTGAACCCATACTGGGACATCAACCGACAAAAAGGTCATAAAAATGGATGTTTTGGTCACTTATCATGGCTTTAGGTGTATTGAAATGAGCTAAGATATAATCTTTTATGAATTTGAACACCACTTTCATGGTGTTTTTCCATGTCGGCACAACTTCAACCCATATTGACACAGTCGACGATAATTAATATGTACTTAAATTGATTGGACTTTAGGAAATGGCTCAATAAGTATATTTCCCAACAATTGAAGACTTCAATTACAAAGATTAAGGAGAAAGGAATCATGTTATACGTAGAGATCTTCCTGAGTAATTGACAATGAGAGAAAGTTTAAGAAAAAGCTTGCGCATCTTTAAAGAGTGTTGGCCAATAAAACCTTCAATGCAAGACTTTTAATGTGCTATTTTTGGAAGATAAGTGCCCTTACACGATTTATTATGGAAAAATGATAAGACATTAAGTACTCATTATTACGGAACACATCCAAATGATTTGGTATGAACAATGTTTGAACATATAACGGTTATAAAAAAAAATGATCGGGACATAATTGAAGTTTTTCCTTGTCATAGGGTGAGAATTGTGGTGGATATGCACAGGTGACAAGGAAATTAGCTACATCGACGAACAATGTCAATATTGAAATGGCCACGAGTTGCTAATTGTGAAAACACTCTCGGATGGGGATTGGATTTAAATGATTGTGATCGAATGTCAATAGGGACTAATGATCTGCGATTACATTTTCAATCTCCCTTTTATCTTTGATTAAGGGGTCGAATTCTTATAGGAGTATTACCCACCAAATGAGCATACTCTTAGCATCCTTCTTGGACAGAAGGCACTTGAGTGCGACGTGATCGGTGAAGCCAACAATTGGTGATCCCACTAAGTAGGCCCAAAATTTTCCCAATGCAAATATTATGGATAGAAAATCTCTCTTCATAGTGGAGTAGTTCATTTGAGCACGATCACGCGTGTGGCTTGCATTGGATATCATTTGGGTCTTCTTCTCCTTATGTAAATTAAAAACTGATTTGGCAACATAATCACTCACGTCACACATAAAATCGAATAAAAGGGTCTAATCGGGTGATTGAATGACTGGGGTTATTGTTAACAAGGATTTTAACTTATCAAACAATTCATGTCACGCTTTTTTCTGTAAGAATGGAACGTCTCTAGTTAGGAGACCATGCATTGGATGTGTGATAGTGCTAAAGTCTTGAATAAAACATCGATAAAAATTGACATTTACAAGAAAAGACCACATGTATTTGAGGTTTTTGAAGGTGGGAAGATTAACAATTACATTAATCTTAGCCATGTCTACTTGAATTCCATCATTGAAGACAATGTGTCTGTGGACAATCCAGTGTTTTGCCATAAAATGACACTTCTCCCAATTGAGAATTCAATTTTTCTCAAAGCATCTAGCAAGGACCCTTTCTAGGTTTCCTAGGCATGCTTCAATTGATTTAAAGAACACACTAAAGTTTTCATAAAAAACTTCAATGATGACCATGTCACTAAAAATGTTAATCACGCACCATTGGAAAGTTTTCGGTGCATTGCAAATCCCCAAAGAAATTCTCCAAAAGGAAAAAGTGCCATATGGGAAAGAGAAAGTGGTACTTAGTTGATCTTTGGGGATATTTTGATTTGATTGTACCCCGAATACCCATCAAGAGAACATCAATATTTTTTTTCGGCTACCATATCAAGGATTTGGTCACGGAAAGGTAAATGAAAGTCTTTTTTCCTTATGAATGCATTAATCTTCCTCTACTTTATACACACGTGCTAACCAATGGGAATACGATATGGGACAAGGTCACCATCCATATTTTCTATCATCATAATGAAGGACTTCTTCGGCACCACTTGGTTCGAGCTCACCCATTCACTATCAAAAATGGGGTAAATTATCACCACATTCGATAATTTAATCACCTCCATCATAACCACCATACTCATGTTCAAATTCAACTATCTTTGGATTTGACGGGTGAGTTTGACATCATCTTCTAAGTATATACTATGGGCGCAAATGGAGGGATTAATCTCTTTCAAATCGGATACTCACCACCAAATAAATTTTTTATAATTTCTCAACACCTTCAATAACTCCATTTCTAGACTAATGGCAGTATTGGCTGTAATAATTACGGGGAGAGTGTTCTTGCTACCGAAAAATGCAATTGAGCTCTGTTAGCAAATTTTTGAGCCCAAGTTTAGGCATTGAGACATTAGAGGGAAAGGGAAAAAAGTCCCAAGTGGGTAACTTTTCGAAGTGTCAAGCCCACATCGACCTGTGAATAACCCACTCACTTTGCTCATTTATGAGTCTATATTCTTCACCTTCACCATCCTCATCATCTTCACTACCACCAATTATCTCTAAAAAAACTCGAGGGCATTACACATTTCCACAAACTCCCCATCCAGTGAATAGAAATTTGCATAAAATGTACCATCACAACTTTCTTCATTGATATGAAAATCTTTATTCGATCAGTTTGAAATATATACCTCTAAAAGATTTCTAAAATGAGAGAGGTCTAAGTATTCTTTGACTAATGTGCCAGTATAAGTCATCGTCTCAATCCCCTCCTCACCTTTATTAAATCATTGGGGTTGCTTGAGAGGGTTCAAAACTTTCACCTCCACTGTCATATTCCCAAAGCAATTTCATTACCCCATTCCTACAATTAGTGTTGGCATTGATGGTAGCTAGGAATGGTCGGTAAAAAAATGATGGGAACTTGTAAACTACCCTTCGCGATGGGTTATGAGTACATAATGATAAAATCTACTGTAAAGAATAAATAGTCAACTTAGATGATTACATATTCCATAATTCCCCGAGGCACCATCATGGAAGGATCGATGAGTTGTGAAGTGATAGGGGTTGATATGATCTCATCGTGGTTCATCTCGAGGTACACCAAATATGAAAGAAAATTTACTCTTGACCCCAAATCAAGGAGGGCACAATCAACGGTGCACTCCTTTATTATTGAATCGATGATGGGGCACCCAAGTTCTTTGAATTTTGGGGCAATTTCATTAATGATAATGGATCTTTCTTGGGTCGTCGTGTACATCTTTTTGCACATCTTTTTCTTGCGTTTAAATGTTCACATGTCCTTGATGAACTTTTCCTTCTTGGGCGCATGATCTAATGCTTTGAGAGGGGGGAAATCATATTTACCTATTTCAAAAGTTGGAGAAAACCCTCATCTGAGGCTTTATTTCCCTTAGCCATGAGCTTTCGAGAAAACAGGATATGAAATGGGAAAACGGGGTCCAACGATATGTTAGAATCTTCTCACTCCTTGGATATGTCATTATGTATGATTTTTGGAGTGTGCAATAGCACATCATTTGGGTTGAAGATTCTTCCCACAGGAGGACTTGGAACGACGCATTCTGGTGGAGGCCTATCAACATGGCTCTTGTAATATCTGTACCCAAATTATAAGACCGCAATTCTCAGTTTAATTCTCCCGAAATATATAAATTCAAATATATTTAAAAGAAGGATTAAACTAATCTATAGGACCTACAGAATTTCCAAATTAACTAAAGATCCCTAAATTTTTATAATTATAAATTAGACCCTAAAAACTTCAAACTATCATAACTTAACATATACTCAATCCCTAAACCCCAACTTTATATCAAATTGATCCTCTAGACTTCAATTTACTATAAATTATAATTCCAATCCCTACAATTTGAAAATACAAAAATACTCCTAAACTTTACTAAAATCACACTTTTGAGGCTATATAACTACAAACATTATCAACCAAGGACTGAAAACCAAATATTTGTTATTTACACAAAACCCCCATACACCTAAGGTCCCACATCAGACCTAAATGACAAATATCACATGTTTGAAGCATGAAAGCATGTGAGTTTCAAAAATCAAGCTATAAAACTATCTAAATTCGTTCAAATCCACCACCCATTTAAACCAATGAACTCTCCTGCTCGAACACTATAAAAACCCCACGAGTTCAGCATTAAAAACTCACCTCAACAGCAGTTTAAAAAACTCGATTTTTACCTCAAAATAGGTATCCCATCATTTTATTAATTACATTTAGTTCTTTCAATTCCGAATTATTTCTGGGTTTTTATAATGCTAGAATACATCAAAACAGTAGAAACTCTACGTGTAAAACAAGCTTTAGGTGAAAAATATAGAAATTCCACCATTAAAGCTTGATTTTTAATGGTGAACTTCAAAATAATGTTAAGAACTCAAGTTCAAAGCTTTGAATAGCTTCACTAGAACCTTAGGAACTCTAGTGCAATGATCAAATCCCACAAATGTGCATAACAAGCTCTAATCGATTGAAAGTGTTTTCTGAACCAGAAAGCTCAAAATCTTAAATTTGCTTTATATAATTCACCTAAAACCTTGAAATCAAAACCAAATCACTCCTTATAGCGAAAACCAAACTATGTTCATAAGAATCCCTACCATATTCTTGAAATCCACGAAAATTAAGTCAAGATTTTGGCAAAACACATAGTTATGGAACTTACGATATACTACATCTCAATTCAAAAAACCTATATATTTGGATTCCTTATGAAATTTTAGGTTGAGCTTGTTTAAAAATCATCTCATATGTTTAAAAATAAAGGAGATATATTTGGTCAAAACTCTGAAACCCTAAAGTCAAAAAGCGAGAGGTCAAAGATGAACTATTTGACCGAAAACCTTGACCACGTGCATGAGGGCGCGTGGCCAATAAAAATTTTTTGAATTTTTTTCCATTATTTTTATTTTATGTTTCTGGTCAAAATGGTATAAGGTAAGGCCATATTTGGTCAAGCCTAGCCTAAGTTATCAAAAAATGAGGTTTTAACTTTGAAATATTTTTCGAAAATTGCAATTTAACCCCTCCCGACTTTTTCAAGTTATGAATTTGAACCCCAAACTTGGCTTATAGGTACTAAAAAATATTTAAGACAAAAGTCTTATACCAAAGTTCAGATATAACTTTAAATCCAAGGTTTTAAAGTCCCAAGTTATTTATAGTTAAACCCCCGAGACTTTAAAAGATACATTATTTTTATAAACTCACCAACCCAACACCAATTCCAAGAAATAATTATTTACCCAAACATTGTATAAAGAGAATCAAGTGCCAGCTCCTCCTGATATCCTCTTTTGATCCATAAGCAGTTTGAAATACCGAGTAATTAGGTTTCTTTTATCTCTTTAATAGTAAACTTTTGCGTACTTATTTAACTCCTATTGATATCATTTAATGATAGCCCTATTTTATTCTACATACGTGTAGAAATTATCATACTCATATGTTACTATATCATTGATTGTTTTGATTATGATCAATTGGATCAAATTTAACCCTTCTAATCTAATAACTGATATCATAACAATTCGTTGTAAGGATTCAGTTTATCATTCTCTTTTGGGCATTATTCTTATTGAAAAAGCAATAGTATTAACTATGGTGTAGACTGGCGTGTTTTCCCACATAATTTTTCAACTTGGCCTATGGTCTCCGATGTTGAGAGCCGATTTTATTACTACATATGCATGACTATCACTTTAATTGTGTTCCTAGCCAGTTAATATCGAAAGGTTTTTGATTATTTATTATTTGGTTTTACTGATGGCTTACTTATTTCTATGCCCCCCTAGTGGGATGGTAAGTATGGGATTATCTGTTCAAAGATCCTTGATTTTATTTATATGACCCATAATAAACTGATAAGTGTGGAATTATCAACTTTAATTCTTTAGCGTTGCTATATAAACAGTGAATTCTATACACGCTCCGCCTCTCATCTATACAGATATTTATAATATAATTGGTAAAGCCTATTTAGCATATTTGTGATAATTCCTTTTTCCTCTAGATGACCTAGGAGAAAGAGGATAGTATCTTTCCCCCTTTAGAGACAAATTCCGATCACCTGTTTGCTTATGTGACTCTGCGGGCAGAGACTAAGCCAAATGGGAGAAAGGAGTGACACTTTTTGATTTTCTACTTTATAGTTCGTGTTGACAAATAAAATATAATTCACCCCTTCGGTGGTAATACACTATGTGTACTATTTTCATAATGAATAAAGTTCTACTTTCTGCCTTAACTTTAATTCATTACTTTATATATAGTCTCTCGTGCACTCATACCAAAAAGCAGGTTGTGAGAAGTTGGTATCAGAGCATGTTTTAAATTTAAACATATCGTTGGGTTAGCATTCTACATGGAAAAAGTTTCTAAGATATTATTTATTTTATGTTTTCGTAACTTATTTTATTACTATTATGTGGTAATTCCATTTTGCACTATGGATACATGGGATGATTTTCTATTTAATGTGGATATTAGACCAACGAACCGTTGGTAAAATAACTATTCGAGAAAAAGCACTCACAAAGCCTATAGAAATGATTCGTGCGGTAGATGAGGATTGGGTAGATTCCACTAGCGATATAAAGCAACTTGCGCTGACTAATCGAGTGTTGGGCGAAATGCTAGTAATGAGCAAAGTTGATGACTATGTTAATGATCCAGTAATACTCCAGGAAGCCATAAATCTTGCTTTAGCCAATGCACCACCGACTCCACAGATGTATCCAGATGCTACTTCTAATCTTGAAATCATACTTGGCGTGTCTTTTGATATGAGAAATTCAACAGATGATGATGATCCTCCAGAACCAGACGATTACCTTGATATTCTAATTTCCAACACTTCAAAAAATGATGCTACTGTTCCCTATTAAGGAAAATCCAAATTTAAAAGAAACTCATCTCTCCTAATGTTATATAGAAAAATAATGTAATGTACATAATGTGTCTTACTAATCTTTAGGAAGATGATTAACTTTAACTGTTGTAGCATAAGTACTGGTATATAAGAAGTAATGTGATATAACTCTAATCTATCATAAAAATTTATCCTTTATAATATAATAGGCTTTTGACATATTCATGTTTTATGTTCTTATCTATTATTGTGACTATTTCATTATATTTTAGTATGGTTAGTACTCTAATTCCCTCCACTGGAACTCAAATGGAACACAACCACACTGAAGGAATCACGCGATGTCTTCAGGAATTAATGTCTTTAGCCTGACAACTATAATTTCATCGCTCTGCTCTAAAGGAAATATCAAAAGGAATTCGTAGGATGAACGCTCTTAAAGAATTTTTAAGACAACGATCTCTATCATTCTTTGGAAAGACAGGTGCCAATGAAGTTGAGAAATGGATGCGTCAAACTATGAAAATTCTGAATGGATTAGGAATAGTAGCGAATCTCTGACTAACTTTAGCGGCTTATTTGTTTGAAGGTGAAGCTAATTTTTGGTGGCAAGCAGTATCACATAACCAAACTGTTATGAATTTTACTTGAGTGAAATTTTCTACAAAAAGTATTTTCTCGAAGTTGCATGAGATGAACGAACCGTAGATTTCTTAAAATCTCAACAAGAAAACCTGTCTGTAGCCTAGTATGAAGCCAAATTTACCGAGATATCTCATTATGCCATTGAGTACACAGATATCAAGATAAAGAAATGCAAGCAATTATAAAGAGTACTATATTTGAGGATTAATAATTTTGTCTCTCCTTTACAGACCCGTGAGTATTCTCAACTTATCTATGTTGCGGTAATTATGGAATGAAAATTTTCTGCCGTAGTACGATATTCTCCCACCGTTACTAGAAATAATCATGTGATTAGGGATTTACCTCAATCTTGACCTCAACCATATGCCAATTCAAGTGGACAAGCTTATTCCCAGATTCTTCATAGAACAACTTGTTCAATGATTCGTTGTTATGAATGTTAAGAATTAGGACATATTCGACCATAGTGTCCTAAATTAAGATATCTTCCAGTCTGTCGTAAGTAAGATAACCCCTCATGAAATACAAAATCCCGTCTTATCCAAAATCCACCTAAGCCAAATCCAGCGAAGTAAATTGTGGCAATCCCGAATTGTGGAAAGAATTGTGCAATATTGCCTCCATGAAATTCCCATGACGTGATAGAAGGTTCGATACTTTTTCATCATTTTTCTGCATATATTTCATTTGATTCAGGATCAACACATTCCTAAATCAGTCTTAGATTAAATAAATTATTATGATTACTACCTATAAATTTAACTGTTCCACTGGATATTGAATTACCTACGAGTGAAATCAATACATTAACACAAGGTGATAGTAATTGTAAAATTCAACTTAGTTTAGGTATACTTTTTGTGGACTTGATAATCTGAGATATTTGCGGCTTACACATTATTATCGGAATAGATTCTCTATCAAGATAATTTTCTTATATCGATTGTTATGCCAAGGAAATTTATTTTTAAAATGCAGAAAATTAGTCCTTTATATTTCAAGGATCAAGTCCATCTGAACCATCAAGTTTTTAATTTTAAAATTCTTCATTAATCCCAAGAATTTTAGAACAATTGAAAGATGTTTTTCTCAAAGAATTACCAATATTACCCCCTTTTCGAGAGATCGAATTTAGTATAAATATTTATCCGAATAATCTTCCCTTTTCAATACCTCCGTATCGAATGGCTCCTTTATAACTTCGAGAACTCTGTACCCAATTAAATGATCTTCTTGTAAAAGGTTTTCTTCACCTTAGCTCATCTCCTTGGGGAGCTCCTGTATTATTTGTTAAGAAACATGATGGAAGCTTTAGATTATGCATAGATCATCGTAAACTAAACTCCGTAACTATTAAGAATAATTAGATATCTATTTGATCAACTTAGAGGAGCAACGGTCTTTTCAAAAATAGATTTACGATCTTGTTATCATTAATTGCGAGTTAGCGAAGAAGATATTCCAAAAATTTCTTTTCGACCTCGTTATGGACATTTCGAATTTACAGTCATGTCTTTTAGATTAACCCATGCACCCCCAAATTTTATAAATCTTAAGCATTGAATTTTTAGACCTTTTCTTGACCAATTTGTTATCATTTTCATTGATGATATTCTTGTGTATTCTTAAAATTTAGCAGAACATGCACAACATTTAGAGACAGTATTAAGTACTTTAAGAAACCATCAGTTATATGCTAAGAAGTGGAAATGTGATTTTTTAATTAAGGAAATCATATTTTCAGGGCATGCAATTTCTAAAAATATCCAAGTAGATCCTGCCAAAATTTCATCCATCTTGGAATGGAACAATCGTATCAATATTACCGAGGTAATTTTTTTCCTAGGATTAGCCGGTTATTTTTGTCACTTTGTGGAAGGATTTTCTCATATCGCTCTTCCCCTGTTTAAGCTAAGTAGGAAGGAAGTGCCATTTGTATGGACTAATGAATGTAGTTAAGCATTCTAAATTTTGAAGGACAAATTAACTACTTCTCCTATCCTCACTATTCCTTCTAGTAATGTAAGCTATGATGTATATACCGACACCTCGCAACAAGGTTTAGGATGAGTTTTAATCAAAAATAAGAAAGTTGTAGAGTATGGGTTACGACAACTCAAAATTCATGAACGTAATTACCCTATCCATGATCTTGAGTTAGTATCGGTAGTTTTGGCTTTAAAAATTTGGCGTTGTTACCTTTATGGAGAAAATTTTCAAGCCTTTTCTGATCATAAGAGTTTAAAATACATCTTTACTCAAAAGGACTTAAATTTAAGACGAGAACACGGATCGAATTTCTAAAAGATTAACGATTTAATTTAAACTACCATCCAGGGAAAGGAAATGTGGTAGCCGATGCCTTAAGTTGTGTGCCTCGTTTCTACGTTTTCAATCATAGTTCCATGCTCCCAAGGTATGAATGCAATTATATTTATATAGGAGCTTGGAACAAAGTTTATTGGGTGTTAGGTTTTATAAAAACTGAGTTTTGTTTTAAGAAAGGAATTATATAAAACTTTAAATTAAGTTCATAAAGTTTTCTGGGCCAAAATCGAATTTTTCAATCTTTCTGGTCGTTCGTTAGATATGTTGTTCGAACGAGTTTTTCGTTCGAACCAGATGTCGTTCGAACGAACCTGCCAAAGAGTCTAAACTGGTCTGTCGTTCGAAATGTCGTTCGAACGAACTTGTTCGTTCTAACGAGGTTTCCAACGAGATTCTAACGAAGTCCATACTGGTGTGTCATTAGAAGTCTCGTTCGAACGAGATTTTGTTCGAACGAAATGTCGTTCGAACGAGCTGTTAGGCGGGAACGATTTTTGGCAGTTTTTGGCAGTTTTTCACCCACTTCCCCACTTGGTTTTTAACCAACTTTTTCAGACTTTAATATGTGCGGGAATCACTTTTGATAATCTATCTTTTTCATATCATACAAACTCTTAGAGAGTGTTTTGAGAGTAAAACTAAAAGGAGAAAAAGATCATGTTTTGAGTGAGATTTTAAAAGAGGAATTTACTTGTACGAACTGGCCGCGTAGTCCCGGGTCTCCCGGTTTGAGAATATGACGATAATTTGCAAAAATCACACCTAGACTTAAAAACAAACTATTTGAGGGTGAAAACCCAAACCAGCCCCCAAACGACCCCGTTGGAGGCACGAACACCTCACACGAGACCAATGTAACTTGTTGGAACTGGCCGTGTAGTCCCGGGTCTCCCGGTTTGAGAATATGACGATAATTTGCAAAAATCACACTTAGACTTAAAAACAAGCCGTTAAAGGGTGAAAACCCAAACTAGTCTATGTAACTTGTAGGAACTGGCCGCATAGTCCCGGGTCTCCCGGTTTCAGAATATGACGATAATTTGCAAAAATCACACTTAGACTTAAAAACAACCCGTAAAAGGGTGAAAACCCAAACCAACCCCCAAATGACCTCGTAGGAGGCACGAACACCTCGCAGGGACCAATGTAACTTGCAGGAACTGGTCGCCTAGTCCCGGGGCTCCCGATTTGAGAATATGACGATAATTTGCAAAAATCACACTTAGACTTAAAAAAAGGCCGTTTGAGGGTGAAATCCAAAACCAGTCCCCAAACGGCCCCGTAGGAGGCGCGAACTCCTCGTACGGGACCAATGTAACTAGTAGAAACTGGTCGCATAGTCCCGGGTCTCCCAATTTGAGAATATGACGATAATTTGCAAAAATCACACTTAGACTTAAAAACAAGAAATTAAAGGGTGAAAACCAAAACCAACCCCCAAACGACCCCATAGGAGGCACGAACATCTCGCACGGGACAATTATAACTTGTAGGAACTGGCAGCATAGTCTCGGGTCTCCCGGTTCGAGAATATGACGATAATTTGCAAAAATCACACTTAGACTTAAAAATAAGAAATTAAAGGGGGAAAACCCAAACCAGCCCCCAAACGACCCCGTAGGAGGCACAAACACCTCATAGGGGACCAAAGTAAGTTGTATGAACTGACCGCGTAGTCCCGGGTCTCCCGACTTGAGAATATGAAGATAATTTTCAAAAATCACAGTTAGACTTAAAAACAAGCCGTTAAAGGGTGAAAATCTAAACTCGTCTGTAAACGACCCCGTAGGAGGCACAAACACCTCGCACGGGACCAATGTTACTGGTAGGAACTGGTCGCGTAGTCCCGGGTCTCTCGATTTGAGAATATGATGATAATTTGCAAAAATCACACTTAGACTTAAAAATAAGCCGTTAAAGGGTGAAAATCCAAACCAGCCCCCAAATGACCCCATAGGAGGCACGAACACCTCGCATGGGACCAATGTAACTTGTAGGAACTGGACGCATAGTCCCGGGTCCCCCAATTTGAGAATATGACGATAATTTGTAAAAATCACACCTAGACTTAAAAAAGGCCGTTTGAGGGTGAAATCCCAAACCATCCCCAAAAAAAACTCCGTAGGAGGCACAAACACCTCGCACGGGACCATTGTAAGTTGTAGGAACTGGCCACATAGTCCCGGGTCTCACGGTTTGAGAATATGATGATAATTTGCAAAAATCACACTTAGACTTAAAAACAAGCCGTTAAAGGGTGAAAACCCAAACCAGCCCGCAAACGACCCCGTAGGAGGCAGAACGGCTCACACGGGACCAATCTAACTTGTAGGAACTGGTCGCGTAGTCCCGAGTCTCCCGATTTGAGAATATGATGATAATTTGCAAAAATCACACTTATACTTAAAAAATGGCCGTTTGAGGGTGAAATCCCAAACCCGTCCACAAACGACTCCGTAGGAGGCACGAATACCTCGCTCGGGACAAATGTAACTTGTAGGAACTGATTGCATAGTCCCGGGTCTTCTGGTTTGAGAGTATGATGATAATTTGCAAAAATCACACTTAGAATTAAAAACAAGCCCTTAAAGGGTGAAAACCTAAACCAGCCCCCAAATGACCCCGTAGGAGGCACGAACACCTTGCACGGGACCAATGTAACTTGTAGGAACTGGATGCATAGTCCCGGGTCTCCCGGTTTGAGAATAAGATGATAATTTGAAAAAATCACACTTAGACTTAAAAAAAGACCATTTGAGGGTGAAAACCCAAACCAACACCCAAACGGCCCCGTAGGAGGCACGAACACCTCACACGAGACCAATGTAACTTGTAGGAACTGGTCGCATAGTCCTGGGTCTCCCGGTTTGAGAATATGACGATAATTTGCAAAAATCACACTTAGACTTAAAAACAGCCATTAAAGGGTGAAAACCCAAATCAGCCCCCAAACGACCCCGTAGGAGGCACGAACACCTCGCACGGGACCAATGTAACTTGTAGGAACTGACCGTGTAGTCCCGAGTCTGCCGATTTGAGAATATGACGATAATTTGCAAAATCACACTTAGACTTAAAAACAAGCCGTTAAAGGGTGAGAACCTAAACCCGTCCGCAAATGACCCCATAGGAGGCACGAACACCTCGCACGGGACCAATGTAACTTGCAGGAACTGGCCGCATAGTCCCGAGGGTCTCCCGATTTGAGAATATGACAATAATTTGCGAAAATCACACTTAGAGTTAAAAACAAGTCGTGAAAGGGTGAAAACCCAAACCGGCCCGCAAACGACCCCATAGGTAGCACGAACACCTCGCCCGGGACCAATGTAACTTGTGGGAACTAGACGCATAGTCCCTGGTCTTCCAATTTGAGAATATGACGATAATTTGCAAAAATCACACTTAGACTTAAAAACAAATCGTTTGAAGGTGAAAACCCAAACCAGCCCGCAAACGTCCCCGTAGGAGGCACGAACACCTCGCACGGGACCAATGTAACTTACACGAACTGGCCGCGTAGTCCCGAGTCTCCCGGTTTGAGAATATGATGATAATTTGCAAAAATAACACTTAGACTTAAAAATAAGCCGTTAAAGGATGAAAACCTAAACTAGTCTATGTAACTTGTAGGAACTAACCGCATAGTCCCGGCTCTTCCGATTTGAAAATATGACGATAATTTGCAAAAATCACACGTAGACTTAAAAATAACCCGTAAAAGGGTGAAAACCCGAACCAGCCTCCAAACGACTCCGTAGGAGGCACTAACACCTCGCACCGAACCAATGTAACTTGTAGTAACTCGCCGCATAGTCCCGGGGCTCCCGGGGCTCCCGGTTTGAGAATATGATGATAATTTGCAAAAATCACACTTAGACTTAAAAAAAGGCCGTTTGAGGGTGAAATCCCAAACCAGCCCCCAAACGGCCCCGTAGGAGGCATGAACACCTCGCACGGGACCAAGGTAACTTGTAGGAACTGGTCGCATAGTCCCGGGTCTCCCGGTTTGAGAATATGACGATAATTTGAAAAAATCACACTTATACTTAAAAACAAGCCATTAAAGGGTGAAAACCCAAACCAACCCCCAAACGACCCCGTAGGAGGCATGAACACCTCGCACGGGACCAATGTAAGTTTTAGGAACTGACCGCGTAGTCCCGCATCTCCCGACTTGAGAATATGACGATAATTTGCAAAAATCACAGTTAGACTTAAAAACAAGCCGTTAAAGGGTGAAAACCTAAACTCGTCTGCAAACGACCCCGTAGGAGGCACGAACACCTCGCACGGGACCAATGTAACTTGTAGGAACTGGTCGTGTAGTCCTGGGTCTCTTGGTTTGAGAATATGATGATAATTTGGAAAAATCACATTTAGACTTAAAAACAAGTCGTTAAAGGGTGAAAATCCATATCAGCCCCCAAATGACCTCGTAGGAGGCACGAACACCTCGCACGGGACCAATATAACTTGTAGGAACTGGCCGCATAGTCTCGGGTCTCCCGGTTTGAGAATATGACGATAATTTGAAAAAATCATACTTAGACTTTAAAAAAGACTGTTTGAGGGTGAAATCCCAAACCAGCCCCCAAACGGCCCCTTAGGAGGCACGAACACCTCGCACGGGACCATGTAACTTGTAGGAACTGGCCGCATAGTCCCCGGTCTCCCAGTTTGAGAATATGACGATAATTTGTGGAAATCACACTTAGACTTAAAAATAAGGCATTAAAGGGTGAAAAACCCAAACTAGCCCCCAAATGACCCCGTAGGAGGCACGAACACCTCGCACGGGACCAATGTAACTTGCAGGAACTGGCCGCGTAGTCCCGTGTCTCCCGGTTTGAGAATATGATTATAATTTACAAAAATCACACTTAGACTTAAAAAATAGACGTCTGAGGGTGAAATCCCAAAACCGTCTACAAACGACCCCGTAGGAGGCACGAACACCTCGCTCGGGATCAATGTAACTTGTAGGAACTGACCGCACAGTCTCGGGTCTCCTGGTTTTTGAATATGATGATAATTTGCAAAAATCACACTTAGACTTAAAAACAAGCCATTAAAGGGTGAAAATTCAAATCAGCCCCCAAACGACCCCGTTGGAGGCACGAACACCTCGCACGGGACCAATGTAACTTGTAGGAACTGATTGCGTAGTCCTGGGTCTCCCAGTTTGAGAATATGACGATAATTTGCAAAAATCACACTTAGACTTAAAAACAAGCCGTTAAAGGGTGAAAACCCAAACCATCCCTCAAACGACCCCGTAGGAGGCACGAACACCTCGCACGAGACCAATGTAACTTATAGGAACTGACCACATAGTGCCGAGGGTCTCCCGGTTTGAGAATATGACTATAATTTGCAAAAATCACACTTAGACATAAAAACAAGCCGTTGAAGGGTGAAAACTCAAACCAACCCGCAAGCGACCCTGTAGGAGGCACGAACACCTCGCACGGGACCAATGTAACTTGTAGGAACTGGCCGCATAGTCCCGGATCTCCCAGTTTGAGAATATGATGATAATTTTGAAAAATCACACTTTGACTTAAAAATAAGTCGTTAAAGGGTGAAAACTCAAACCCGTCTGCAAACGACCCCGTAGGAGGTACGAACACCTCGCACGGGACCAATGTAACTTGTAGGAACTAACCGCGTAGTCCCGGGTCTCCCGGTTTGAGAATATGATGATAATTTGCAAAAATCACACTTAGACTTAAAAACAAACTGTTAAAGGGTGAAAACCCAAACCAGCCCCCAAACGACCCCGTAGGAGGCACGAACATCTCGCACGGGACCAATGTTACTTATAGGAAGTGGCCGCATAGTCCCGGGTCTCCCTATTTGAGAATACGACGATAATTTCCACTGCTATATGTAATTTTTTAGTTTGAGTAAATTTTTTTCCGTAAATTAGTGGGTTACTTATATCGTATCTTTTTTGTATCCTATTTTTTTTGCAAGATAACAGTTTATCGTTGGCATATATTCACGTGGAACACACATAGAACTCAATGGTTTACAATAAGTGGTTTATTCTTGATTCATTTTTTTGTATCATGGCCGTGCGGCCTTTTGTTATTTTATTGTTGACTTTTATGGCCGTGCGGGCTTTTGTAAGTTAATCGTTATATTTTGTGGCCGTGCAGGCTTTATGTTAGGCAGGTTTTGTATTAGCAGATTTTGGAATGTCTAGAAACTATAGGAAACTCTGCCCAATTTTTTTTGGGTTTGTGAACTGTTAAAGACTTGTAATATTTTGAAGTTTGTATGTACATTAGTTTATTAACAACGTGCAATATTATTAATTTGTGAATTTTGTGCTTTCAAATAATTAATTTTTTTTTCTTTTTATAAAAAATTTGGCACAGTTCAAAACCGTGGCAAAAGTGTATCATATTTTTGAACGGTTTTGAACTGTGCCAATTTTTTTTAAACTATGCTGAATCTGGCACAGTTAAAAACTGTGCCAAAAGTGTCCCATAAATATCAAATTTTGGCACGGTTTAAAAGTGTACCAAATTTTTTTAAACTGTGTTGAATCTGGCATAGTTAAAAACTGTGCCAAAAGTGGGCCAGAAATATCAAATTCTGGCACGGTTTAAAAGTGTGCTAGAAGTGTTCCTGTTTGGCCAAATCTGGCACACTTTTGAGCCGTGCCAGAAAAAAAATTGCCATTTTGGAACACTTGATTCTGGCATAGTTCAAAGCCGTGCCAGATTTGATCCGGCACAGTTTTAAACCGTGCCAGATTCCTATTTTTGGTGTAGTGCTTATTAAACCTACGGAAGATCAAATCTCCTTAGAAAGAAAGAGAGAAATAGAGAGTGGAAGGAAAGAAGAAGAAAAAGAGGAGAAAAGTGGGATTTCCGGCCATTACGCGATCTCGAGGAAGATTCAGACTCTACGAATTTGAGGCAAGTGATTAACTTGCTAAATAATTGTTGTGTACCATTTATTTCATGATTTGTGGATATAATTTCTGAGTTTTGGGATAAGTTGCTAAAACCTAAATTTTGGGTAAAATATTAGATTTGTTGTGTATATAATGGATTTGAGGTTAGATATTAGTTGAGGTGTGTTAATTGATGAGTATTAGAGTTACATATATGGTTGGATTGAAGAGGAAGGGTTAAAAGTTGATTAAAATGATTTTTGGGAGATTTGGGTTTTGGAGAAAAATAACCCGTTCGTAGCTTGATGACCAAATCGAATCGATTCACCCCTTCTGAATCGATTCGGCAGGAAGCAGACTTATAGGTCCTTTGGACCGAATCGATTCGCTGGGGCCGAATCGATTTGCTGATTGGGACCGAATCGATTCGAAGGGGCCGAATCGATTGGGAAATGAGGCTATTTTAAGAGGATTTTCTAGAGTGAGTTTCGTCTGATTTCGCTTGAATTTATCGATTGGGAATCTCTCTATGAGTTATGAGAAGTGTGTTTCGGAGAGTTTTAGGGAGTTTCCCATATGAAAATTTATTGGAGTCATATTGACTTAATTTGAGAGAATACCTATGAGAGAGTATAATATCGATTAAGTCGGGAAGCCCACTATCATTGAGAATTCTATGTGGAGATAATTATGAGTTTATAAGCGAGAATTAGGATGCGCTTAATGATAATGGATTTTAGTATTGAATCCTAAATGGGATAAATTTAAAGGTTCATGTGATTGATTGAACCATATTATCAATTGAGAACAATAAATGCTGATAGATGTGCATATGGATCTAGAGAGTATCCTTAATGTAAATTGAATTGGGAGATGTTTCACACAAATGATAAATGCTAATCGAGGTGCATTAGGATATAGAGAATATCCTCAACGCAAATAGAATTGAGTGACGATTCATACAAATAGAATTGATGTGTTAATTTCAAGTGAGAAATAGTATAGTGTATGCTAAGTGGGGAAGGTATGTGAGTTATTGACGAGTAGTATATCGAGAGTATAATATACTAAATAATGAGATTATTTTACTTATGCCTAAGAGCATACTATAAGTATGAAATAGTGTGATAATTATACCTCGTGTGATGGTATACATTTATATGATGTGATGATGTATGTATATCTTGTGTGAATGATATATATATATATATATATATATATATATATATATATATATAAGTGAAGCATACCCCCTCCTTTCTATCATGGGAAGTTGCGTGAAGAGGGTGAGCGCCCTGGCTTGAGGAGCAGGGTGTGGATATTCCCCATGTTATAGCGTCCATTTATTATTGTGTGATTATTTTTATTAGGGGTGAGACATGGTGGGTATGTTTCGTCATATTTTCGGGGAGGAACTATGACTGCTTTCCGTGCGTTGTGATGTGATTTTTGCTAAGGTGGTGTGAGATTCCGAACTTTGGTACCCGGGATGATATGTGAGTGGTTCCCTGGTAGATGATATCATTGAGAAACTGCATCCTCGACTTATAGCTCGTTGGGATGGTTATTATTATACTTGGGTGAATAGTATACAAAGTCTATATGATTATGTGATATCATATCTGTCTCTAGAGTAAAGAGACATAAGAAAACTGTTTAAATCTCATTCCGGGAGATTTTATCCGAACTTAAATTACGATGAATCAATTATGAGGAAATGAAGAGTAATTAATTATGAGTATATATAATACTTTGGGTATTGAGGGCATAATGGACCTCAACGACCAACATTGGCAAGGAGTAGCGTATCGGGGGGGTTCCTTGTTTAGATTTTGCTTGCGAGACGTCCCACGCACGAAATGCAGTGCAATGTTGGGAGTGAGGAAAAGTTAGTCCTTAATGCTCATATTTATATATTAGCATGTATCTCGACGATCGACAGTGCCAAGGAATAGTGTATCGGGGGGGTTCCTTGTTTAGATTTCGCTTGCGAGACGTCCCACGCACGAAACGCCGCGCACTATTGAGAATTGCGAATAATAAATTAATTAATTGGGTAATAAGAATTTTAGGTTAAACGCATCATGCATTGAGGGCATAATGAATCTTGATAATCAATACTACCAAGGAGTACTGTATCGGGGGGGTTCCTTTTTTGGATTTCGCTTGCGAGACGTCCCACACACGAAACGCAGTGCAGTATTGAGAATTGGGAAAAGTTTAGTCCTTAGCACTTAGATGCGAATAACTCATATATATATATATATATATATATATATATATATATATATACAGTCCTGCTCTTGTGTGCAGACTAGTCCGCATTTTAAGAATGCGGACCGGACACGTGTCACCTGGCGGTGAGCCTAGAAAAGAAAGAGAGTGTGCCTATAATTTAGGCGATAATTTCTAGGCGCACCATTAGGTGACACATGTCCGGTCCGCATTTTAAAAATGCGGATTAGTCCGCATAGGAGCATTATTTTATATATATATATATATGTCCTAAACTAGAATATGAGAAATTCTAGTAAAAGATAATGTTTATGTAGATTTTATATGTTAAGTAAGAGAACGATTAATTGAGAATGAGAATAGTAGAATTTGAGGGTGATAATTTGGATGGATTTTAGATGAGTATAAATTTGGACATAGGTAAGATTAATGCACTAGATAGATTTGGGCACTTATTTAGAGATTATGTGAATACGTTTAGTTGCGCACTTTAGTTGAAAGGTGGGATAAATTCTATGGAGAGTGCGACTCCACCTTAATCATGTCATAATGCATTTATAATTATTATGCATTTTAATGCACTTGCTAAAAAAATATTTTTCACACCTCGGGCTCTAAACCGTTTATATTTTCTCTTACTATGTATATATATTGTAATATTCTAGGGGTTCCACCGCAAGGATGCCATTGATGTTATCCATCCCATGCATTCGTGGAGCTGTGGCAGTAGTGGACTGTTGCGGTATTTTGATATAGTCGATTCCTATCTTTTTTATATCTAGATTGGGATTCAGTTGTATATCGGGTTCATACCCAAGTGTTGTAGCGTAGCACTTTTATATTTTAATTCTCAGACTGTTGTATTGTCTATGACCCGACAACTTATTCGGGTATTTGACTTTGTACATTGTGTTGTACTCTTTTATATATTATTTCGAGCATGTGTGCATTTGTTATCATATTTAGAAATTATGTTGTTGAATGGTTTGTTTTAGAAATGTTTTAAAGAAATTTATACCCTCTTTTTATGGTACTGGGTAGTTAGCTGTGTTTATTTTAGATTCGTCAGTCGATGCTGAGAATGATTCACTTGAGATTCCCGATTGTTTTAGTATAGGGCTGGCCACCCATTATTATTTTAAGCGGGTTGTCATAGGTGGTATCAGAGCATCAGGTTCTAGTGTTCTTAGGATCTGTGTGGGCTACTGCGATCTTCCGTAAGCGTTCTTGATGTAGAGCCTTATTATTAGGACTGTTGTGTTCATATGTTCATATTTTCTTTTGTGATGAGAAAACATTTGCAAGGCGTTCTGACACAATTTTTTCTATTTCAGATGCCATCGAAGAGAATCCGTTCAGGTAGGGGAGATATAAAGGCTGAGAGTGTGGAACCCGAAATGCCTCAAAGGACTATGACTATAGATAAAGTTGCCAGTATTGTCGCACAAGCAGTAACTATTGCCATTTCTACGATGGCGCAGCAACCTGCACTTCAAGAAGCCCAAACCTATTCCGAACCATCTTTATGGGAAAGAGTACGGGAAGATTTTAGTAAGGGGCATCCTCCTGAGTTTTCAGGGGTAGTTGATGCGATGTCTACAAGTCAATGGAAGAATAGTATGTAAAGGCACCTTCGTATGGTCGAGTGTAGTGAGGTGCAGAAGCAGTTTTTAGCCACCTTTAAGTTGAAGGGTGCAACTCTCCAATGGTGGGAGTCTGTCACCACATCTGAACAGAGAGATACATTACCCATAACAGATTTTTGGGAACTCTTTGACCGAAGATATTTTCCTTTCGCGATTCAGAAGGAAATGAGGAGGAAATTGATGGATGTGTTTCAAGGTAATAGAACGGTGGCAGAGTATGAAGAATAATTTACTCGATTAGCAAATTTAGTACCTGATGAGGTAAATACATAAGAAAGAGAATATCAAAATTTATGTGAGGTTTAAATGGTAAAATTTGGCAGCATTTGTTAGGGAACCCAGCATTAGTGACTTTCACCGAGGTAGTGAATGAGACACTGTTACAGTGTCACGAATATCGTCTTCGTTCACAAGGGGGTAAGAAATTTAGAGATTCGGGTTCATAAAGTAGGTATGGTGAAGAGAATACCAGTAATGCTAGAGGGCAGGGTTTTTGAGGGTCACAACAGCGTTATGTTCCTCAAGATCGGCAGGGAGGATTTGTGGGTAGATGTTTCTTTTGTAAAGAATTTGGTCATAGGAAGAGAGATTGTCCTAAAAGAGGTAGAGGACCGCATTTTGAGGAAGTTTTGGAGGTGCAACCCTTACAGCAGATTCGGGGTCATTTTAGGCCAGGGGACTTTGGGTGGGAACCCAATGATGAGGGGATGAAATTGGACTAGAGAGGTATGATGTAAGTTATTTTCTTTATGAGTAGGATTATGCTATATGAGTTTTGGGAATATCGTATGGGAGATAGTTATGACAGGGTAGTGCTATAACCGTATTACGTATGGAATGACCCGAAAGGGAATGTTGAGCAAGTGAGGCTCTTATATTATTATCTTTTGAGAGAATAGATTATTTTATAATATGCTCAAAGAGAGCTATAACTTTGTTGTGAATGTAAGAATTGTTGTTATGTATTGAGTAGTAATGATAAAGCTACTTATTTTTTTTATAGTCGTGCTAGACTTATATATTTGTTAGATTCGAGTTATGGAAGAGCCTAGTGTATGGAAATATATTAATATGATACGGGAGATTATTATTGAAATGATTCAGAATTTAGTGGGTTATTGAAGAATAAGAAAATTTATCTCATAATTATGCTAATTTTGAGAAATATATTATTACGGGTATGATTATTGTTAGAACCTCGTATCATGGGCATAATGTATTTTATTTAAATGTCGAAAGACATAAACCATTTTAAAATAAACTGTTTTCAAAATAAAACTTTTTATAGGCCTTTGGGCCATAACAAAATGATTTACACAAAAATATTTTAAACTCCAGTCCCGATCTAACACTCTTAATCCCCGACGTCGCTACATATTAGTGTATTGGGAGGGTTCCTTGTTTGGATTTCACTTGTGAGACCTCCCCCACATGAAAGTGGAGAATGTCAGGAATTGAGAGGAGTTATGTCTTTGGACCATTCAAAATTGTTATATTATTAGTATGCTAGTATAATTTAATATATTTCTAGTTATTGTACTATTGAGGCAAGTGAAGCCTAATTTTGTTTATATGAGTAAAGCTCAAATAAATGGTGTATGGGCGCCCTAGTGGTTATACTTGGTTTATAAAAATTAAAATAATTCGTCGTGAGAAGTGGAAGGATTGGGTATAGTACAAGTGAGGATAAGTGTAGTAGGAACTAGTTGAGCTTTGGAGTATTAGGCTTAGCTTAATTTTGAGGACGAAATTCTTATAAGTGGGGAAGTCTGTAATACCCCGAGATTTTGGGACAATAATTTAATTTATTTTGGGAGAAATAAATATTATTTTATTTGGAAAATAATTAAATTGGCATTTGAGGCCAAAATTTAAAGATGTTAGAAAGTGTTTCGAATGGCAATTCTGAGGGTGTAGTTGTTTTCGGAAGGGTCGTGAAAGTCGAAATGACTATACTTGGGGTCTATTTGGGTTCCAAAATATTTTAAGTTCGTTTGACTCGAATTAGAGTGACCGAGTCATTTAAAGTGTATATTATCATTTAAAGTTGTGTATTTTGGAGATAAGGCTTATTAAGCCTACGAGAGATCAAATCTCCTTAGGAAGAAAGAGAAATAAAGAGAGAAATAGAGAGAAAAAGGAAAGAAGAAAAAAGAGAGGAGAAAAGTGGGATTTCCGACCATTACGCGATCTCAAGGAAGATTCAGACTCTACGAATTTGAGGCAAGTGATTAAACTTGCTAAATAATTGTTGTGTACCATTTCTTTCATGATTTGTGGATATAATTTCTGAGTTTTGGGATAAATTTCTAAAACCTAAATTTTGGGTAAAATCTTAGATTTGTTGTGTATATAATGGATTTGAGTTTAGATATTAGTTGAGGTGTATTAATTGATGAGTATTAGAGTTACATATATGGTTGGATTGAAGAGGAAGGGTTAGAAGATGATTAAAATGATTTTTAGGAGATTTAGGTTTTGGAGAAAAACAACCCATCCGTAGCTTACTGACCAAACTGAATTGATTCGCCCCTTCCGAATCGATTTGGTAGGAAGCAGATTTACAGATCCTTTGGACCGAATAGATTCGCTGGGGATGAATCGATTCGCTGATTGGGACCGAATCGATTCGGAGGGGCCGAATCGATTCGAAAATGAGGCTGTTTTGAGAGGTTTTTTTGGATTGAGTTTTGTCTGGTTTCGCTTGAATTTATCGATTGGGAATCTCTATATGAGTTATGAGAAGTGTGTTTTGGAGAGTTTTATGGAGTTTCCCATATGAAAATTTATTGGAGTCATATTGACTTAATTAGAGAGAATACCTATGAGAGAGTATAATATCGACTAAGTGGGGAAGCCCACTATCATTGAGAATTCTGTGTGGAGATAATTGTGAGTTTATAAGCGAGAATTAGGATGCGCTTAATGATAATGGATTTTAGTATTAAATCCAAAATGGGACAAATTTAAAGGTTCATATGATTGATTGAACCATATTATGGATTGAGAACAATAAATGCTGATAGATGTGCATATGGATCTAGAGAGTATCCTTAATGTAAATTGAATTGTGAGATGTTTCACACAAATGATAAATGCTGATCGAGGTGCATTAGGATATAGAGAATATCCTCAACGCAAATAGAATTGAGTGACGATTCATACAAATATAAGTGATGTGTTAATTTCAAGTGAGAAATAATATAGTGTATGCTAAGTGGGGAAGTTATGTGAGTTATTGACGACTAGTATATCGAGAGTAGAATATACTAAATAATGAGATTATTTCACTTATGCCTAAGAGCGTACTATAAGTATGAAATAGTGTGATAATTATACCTTGTGTGATGGTATACATTTATATGATGTGATGATGTATATATATCTTGTGTGAATGATATATATATATATATATATATATATATATATATATATATATATATATATATAAGTGAAGCATACCCCCTCCTTGCTATTATGGGAAGTTACGCGATGAGGGTGAGCGGCGTGGCTTGAGGAGCAGGGTGTGGATATTTCCTAGGTCATATCGTCGATTTATTATTGTGTTGTTGTTTTTATTAGGGGTGAGACGTGGTTGGTATGTTTCATCTCATTTGTAGGGAGGAACTATGAGCGCTTCTCGTATGTTGTGATATGATTTTTGCCAAAGCGGTGGGAGATTCCAACCGTTGGTACCCAGGATGATATGTGAGTTATTCCTTAGTAGATGATAGCATTGAGAAACCGCATCCTCGAGTTATAGCTCGTTGGGATGGTTATTATTATACTTGGGTGAATAGTATACAAAGTCTATATGATTATGTGATATCATATCTGTCTCTAGAGTAAAGAGACATAAGAAGACTGTTTGGATCTCATTTAGGGAGATTTTATCCGAACTTAAATTGTGATGAATCAATTATGAGGAAATGAAGAGTAATT
The DNA here is from genome assembly GCA_949130495.1 of Sambucus nigra. Taxonomy (NCBI): domain Eukaryota; kingdom Viridiplantae; phylum Streptophyta; class Magnoliopsida; order Dipsacales; family Adoxaceae; genus Sambucus; species Sambucus nigra. The sequence goes on along the minus strand of OX422210.1, from coordinate 350,692,231 downwards.
AATTATGAGTATATATAATACTTTGGGTATCGAGGGCATAATTTACCTCAACGACCAACATTGGCAAGGAGTAGTGTATCGGGGAGCTTCCTTGTTTGGATTTTGCTTGCGAGTTGTCCCACACACGAAACGCAATGCAATGTTGGAAGTGAGGAGAAGTTAGTCCTTAGTGCTCATATTTATATATTAGTATGTATCTCGATGATCGACAGTGCCAAGGAGTAGTGTATCGGGGGGTTCCTTGTTTAGATTTTGCTTGCGAGACGTCCCACGCATGAAACGCCGTGCACTGTTGAGAATTGGGAATAGTAAATTAATTAATTGGGTAATAAGAATTTTTGGGTTATATGCATCATGCATTTAGGACATAATGAATCTTGATAATCAATACTGCCAAGGAGAAGTGTATCGAGGGGGTTCCTTATTTGGATTTCGCTTGCGAGACGTCCCACGCACGAAATGCAGTGCAATATTGATAATAGGGAGAAGTATATATATAGATATATAAATATATATAGATAGATATTTATATCCTAAACTAGAATATGATAAATTCTAGTAAAAGAGAATGTTTAGGTAGATTTTATATGTTAAGTAAGAGAATGAATAATTGAGAATGAGAATAGTAGAATTTGAGGGTGATAATTTGGATGGATTTTAAATGAGTATAAATTTGGAGATAGGTAAGATTAATGCACTAGATAGATTTGGGCACTTATTTGGAGATTATGTGAATACGTTTAGTTGCACGCTTTAGTGGAGAGGTGGGCTAAATTCTATGGAGAGTGCGACTCCACCTTAATCATGTCATAATGCATTTATAATTATTATGCATTTTAATTCACTTGCTAAAAAAAATATTTTTCACACCTCGGGCTCTGACCCGTTTATATTTTTTCTTGCTATGTATATGTATTGTATTATTCTAGGTGTTCCTCCGCAAGGACGCCATTGATGTTATCCATCCCGTGCATTCGTGGAGCTGTGGCAGTAGCGAACTGTTGCGGTAATTTGATATAGTCGATTACTATATTTTGTATATCTAGATTAGGATTCATTTGGATATTGGGTTAATACTCAAGTGTTGTAGCGTTGAACTTTTGTATTTTAATTCTCAGGCTGTTGTATTGTCTGTGACCCGATAACTTATTCGGGTATTTGACTTTGTACATTGTGTTATACTCTTTTATATATTATTTTGAGCATGTGTGTGTCTCTTATCATATTTAGAAATTATGTTGTTGAATGGTTTGTTTTAGAAATGTTTAAAAAAATTTGATACCCTCTTTTTATGGTACTGGGTAGTTAGCCGTGTTTATTTTAGATTCATCAGTCGATGCTGAGAACTATTCACTTGAGATTCCTGATTATTTTAGTATAGGGCTGGCCACCCGTTAATATTTTAAGCGGGTTGTCACAGCAACCATTAGTGCTTCGACTGAACTGGGTTTTTTAAACTAACATATTTTATAAGTGTGCCCATCTTTCTTTGGTTGATCAACCATGAAGGTCATTTTAAGACTTTAAGCGTGCCCAAAAATTAGGGTCTTTAAGCGTGCCTAGTAATATAGGACTTTAGTCTCCCGTAAATCAGGCTTATACCTAGTAATGTAGGGATCCAACTCTCCTTTAAAAGTGTCATGCGTTCCTAGTAGTATAGGATTTTGGTTCCTAGTAATAGGACTTTTAATCTTCCATCAGCGAGGGTCAGACGCGCCAAGTTATATTGGACTTTAAATCTCCCATAACTGAGGGTGAGGTAAGCCAAGTCATATTGGTTTTTAAATTTCCCATAACCCAGGGTGGAGGCGGGCCAAGTCATATTGGTCTTTAGGTATCCTATAATCTAGGGTGGAGGCGGGCCAAGTCATATTAGTCTTAAAATCTCCCATAACCGAGGGTCAGGCAGGCCAAGTCATATTGGTATTAAAATCTCATGTAATCGAGGGTTAGGCAGACCAAGTCATATTAGTCTTAAAATTTCCCATAACTAAGGGTCGGGCATGTAAAGCTATATTGGTCTTAAAATCTCCCATAACCGAGGGTCAGGCGGGCCAAGTCATATTGGTCTTAAAATCTCCCATAATCGAGGGTTAGGCGGGCCAAGCCATATTGGTCTTAAAATCTCCCATAACCGAGGGTCGGGCGGTCCAAGTTATGTAGGACTTTATGAAAACTGTAATGCACCGCTTTGGGCGACTTATAACCATACTGGCAAGGTTTGTGAGAATAATAATGCACCTCTGTGGGAGACTTACCACAATGCTGGTAAGGTTTGTGAGAACTATAATGCACCTATGTAGGCGACTTACCAAAATATTGGTAAGGTTTGTGAAAACTATAATGCACCTCTTCGGGAGACTTATCACAATACTTGTAAGGTTTGTGTGAATTATAATGCACCTCTCTGGGTGACTTACCACAATACTGGTAAGGTTTGTATGAACTATAATGCACCTCTGTGGGCGACTTACCACAATACTAGTAAGGTTTGTGAAAACTATAATGCACCTCTCTGGGCGACTTACCATAATACTGGTAAGGTTTGTGTGAACTATAATTCACACTGGTAAGGTTTTTAGGAAAACTTTATATCCATGTTCTAGGTTTTGCGGATAATTTTGCTTCCCCCTGTCGCTTTGCTGAAATAACGTCATATAGTTAGTGCTATATATGAGCCATCCGGTGGCTATGCTGAACAACTCTGATATTTCTTTTGGGGATGCTTCATCAATGATGGCCATTATAGGACCGAATCTGAGCATTCTCGTTACCTTTGTTTTTGTCTAACTACAAGTGGTACATCATACAGTACTTTTACCCCTCTTTACTTTGCTTTGTCTTTTAGCTCAAGCTAAATTAAAGTATAGAAAAATATAGATACTAGTTATAACACCATCTAAAAATAGAAATCATTTCAATACATTCCACGGGGTAATTACCCCAAATTAAATTAAAATATCTTGAACATTTGATTTTGACATCTGTAAGGCCTGGTGTAATTACTCACGTTCGATTTGATCATGTGCGTCCAATATGTGAAATTGAGTGTTTCCTCCACTCTTGCTGAGTTCTTCGTGTATGTGTACAAGGCGTTACACAACCAGAATCACGAATACCTACACAATGGAGTCGTCAAATGTAAGACGTGAGTGCAGATTTTGGGAGGCACCACATTGAGAATGTTTTAGACTTGAGCAACGTTATTGTGCCCACGTCTTCGTCTTTGAGAAATCAAAGTCTTCATTGTTCGTGGATCCATAAGATATGCTGGAGATAAGTCGTTTTTGTTGGTTTCGGTACGTGGGGGGTGCCAAATCCGGCTTTTTGCCTCTCAAACGCCTATATACCGTAATGAAACTATGAAAATCCACTCGTCACTATCGAACCCGTGATGGAGATTAAGAGGTGCATGTGGGAGAAGAGTTAGGTTTCCTCTCCTTACTTTTCCCCCAAGACCACCATCATCAAATGAGGGGGAACCCTACTTTTATAGTAAAAGTGCCTCAAGTGGGCTTAACACATGTCATGTTCTTTATGGAACTAAGTCTCCAGTATTTATGGTGCCAATTATCATAGTATATATGGTGTCATTTTAAATGAACAAATTAAATTACTACTAGAGTATTGCCTAGTGTAATTTATCAAATGCAAAGTATATGCAATATATTAAATCGCGCGTAATATCTCAACCCGTGCAGGGTCTGGATTGTAGTGAAACTTGATAAATCATAAATAAATACTTGATCAATCTATGGGGTTAAAACTTGATAAATCATAAATCAATATTTGATCAATCTGTTGGGTTAGTTTAATAGAAGTTTGTTGGTTAATTAATTTAACCCCACTCTACACTCATATATTGATAATATTTCTTAGTTTTTTTAATTTGTAAACCTTAAATCGATCATGTTTTTACTCATTTTCACTCGATTACTCTTTAAATGAAAAACACAGCATATAAAAATGATTCTATAATGTATTTGATATAATTTATTTTGTATTGAATGTAATATTGTGTTGTTAAGTTTTGTTCTTAAGATTATACCATACACTCTGTATATGTTGTGTTCTTAGCATTTTATTTTCGATATCACCTATTTTTCATTGTAAGTTGAGTGTTATGTTAAATTTTTATTTTATTTTATTGTGTATTTTATGCTCTCATATGTATAAATTTGTAGAAATTATACATGTACTGATAAAATCACAGTATGCTTGTTCTTGATATGAAAAAATGCAATATGAATCTAGCTTGTACATTTGTTGCCCTGATTTTAAATGCGAAACACACATTTTACATGTTAAGGATTGCACATTTATGTATTTCATCACTGTACATTTCCTCATGTATACATCATTTATTGAGGACTGGGGAGATATAGATGATTGAAATATGTACCTACTATTTGTATTTGTATGGGTCCTATATACCAACGACATTTATTGAGGAATGTGAATATATACATCCTCTCTGTATTTTTGTACATCCTATATTAATTGTGAGGACTGTGGATATATACATGATTGGAACATGTACATACTCTTTGTATTTGTATAGGTCCTATATTTATTGTGGTCTGCGTCAGTTACATTTATTGAAGAATGCGAATATATACATGCTCGGTATATTTCATACATCTTATATTTATTGTGGTCTGCGTCAGTGAAATTTATCAAGGACTGGGGAATATATACATGGTCTGTGCATTTTCATACATCGAATTAATTGTTGTCCGAGCCAACTATATTTAATAGTTTGTATATTATTATGATAACAATGGATTTAACCAAATCAATTACAATGTACGTGTACTTTATGAATTTACGTGTACTTTCAAATAGTACATGCAAATTGATATAGTACACATACATTGAAATATGTATGTGTACTATATTTCGGGGGTTGTTTCGAGTTTTCACCCTCTAACGTCATGTTTTTAAGCCTAAGTCTTGAAATATGCAAATTACCGTATTACTCTCAAATCGGGAGACCCGCGGCTGCGAGGTCAGTTCCTACGAGTTACGTTGGTCCCGTGGGAGGTGTTGGTGCCACCCACTGGGCCGTTCGGGGGCTGTTTCGAGTTTCACCCTTTAACGCCATGTTTTACTTAAGTGTAGAAATACGCAAATTACCGTCGTACTCTCAAACCGGGAGACCCACGGCTGCGAGGTTAGTTCCTACGAGTTACGTTGGTCCCGTGGGAGGTGTTGTTGCCACCCATGGGGCCGTTTCGGGGCTGTTTCGAGTTTTCACCCTCTAACGTCATGTTTTTAATCTTAAGTCTAGAAATAAGCAAATTACCGTCGTACTCTCAAACCGGGAGTCCCGCGGCTGCGGGGTCAGTTCCTACGAGTTACGTTGGTCCCGTGGGAGGTGTTGGTGCCACCCACGGGGCCGTTCGGGGGCTGTTTTGAGTTTTCACCCTCTAACGTCATGTTTTTAAGCCTAAGTATTGAAATATGCAAATTACCGTATTACTCTGAAACTGGGAGACCCGCGGCTGCGAAGTCAGTTCCTACGAGTTACGTTGGTCCCGTGGGAGGTGTTAGTGCCACCCACGGGGCCGTTTGGGGTTGTTTCGAGTTTTCGAGTTTTCACCCGCGATTATGGACGGTTGATTGATTTAGAGCCTTAATTATTGTAGATGGTTAGGATATTGGATAGTCTCGAAAACATTTAGGATTTCAAACCCATTGCAAACTTGACATGATTGTTTGGTTTTATTTTCCAGGTATTTCGATTCATTGACAAATAATTACATTTCTTTACTTTAAATAAGCGTACCCCCGGTGCTTATTGGTAGGAGGGATATTATGTACCCATAGAGGCAAATGTGGAGGATAAATCCCCCGGTCAATGTGGATTTCTTTGTCACAACAAGGGTGAAATTTTGGACAGTTTGAATAAAGGTAGGCACATTATAAATATTTATTAGATCTATACAACAAGGATGGTCTACTGAAAACGTGGATTGGATACACAACCTATCTGTTAACATTGACCAAGAGCAAGAGGTGGACGTGAATGATGACCTGGCACGCGAACTTGCGTTCTATACGCAGGCAAACCTTCATCAAAAGTCGATTGTAAGCGGCATCTGCATATATATGCATATGTTGCATATATATGCAACAGTTGCATATATATGAACTACATATATATGCACTTCATATATATTCCTGCATATATATGCAGCAGTTGCATATATATGCAACACTGCCCCGCCCCCTGCCCCGTTCCCTCCCCCCTTTCACACTCACACACGCACACCTGCATATATATGCAGCAGTTGCATATATATGCAGATGCAACTGCATATATATGAAACACTGCCCCGCCCCTGCCCCGTCCCCTCCCCCCTTTCCCACTCACACACGCACACACGCGCACACAAACACACACACACACACACAAACATGTATACACTGGAATATCTGTTAAGTTTTTGGATTGGGGGTTTCACGTTGCTGCCAAAAACGAGGTATACCTCACGAATTTGTTTTAATATATTTTTGTTGAATCTTTTGTTTCAGCAAGTATGATTTATCACTGTGGTATGTTTTATTCCTAAATCTCTCATTTAATTTCATATTAATAATTATATATGCAGATATGTTATTTCTCTTTCAGGTGATAATTATTTAAAGTCCTATGTGATACCGGAACTAGAGGCAACCGTAATGGATCAAATGACCGAATATGAGTGTCAGGAGGTTTATTTTGTAGATCCCACTCTTGGATTCACCCTAGATCAGGTATACTCTCTATTTTATTTTGTATTTTATCACCAATATGCACACACTCACACGCGCACACAAACACACGCACGCACACACGCACACTCTCACTACATATATACATATGCATATATGCAGATTGCATATATGCATACATGCCCCGTCCCCTCCCCCCTTCCCCACTCACACACACAAACACACACACACACACACAAACACACACACACACAAACACACACATACACACGCACACACACGCACGCCCCCTGCCCGTCCCCTCCCCCTTCCCCACTCGCACACGCGCACACACACAAACATGCACACACGCGCCCCGTGCCCATCCCCTCCCCCCTTTCCCACTCACACGCGCACACACACAAACATGCACAGACGCACACACACAAGCCGGGAGCGCCGTGACTACACGGTCGATTCCTACGACTTACATTGGTCCCGTGCGAGATGTTCGTGACTCTTGCGGGACCGTTTTGTGGGTGTTTTACGTTTTCACCCTTCGATGGCATCTTTTTTATTCTCAAGTCTAACTTTCTGCAAATTTACGCCGTATACTTAAACCGGGATCTTTGTGACTACGTGTTTGGTTCCTACTATTAACATTGGTCCCGTGCGAGGTGTTTGTGACTCTTACGGTACCGTTTTGTAGCTTTTTTACGTTTTCACCCTTCTAAGGCATGCTTTTATGCTTTAGTATAATTTTTTGCAAATTAATGTCGTACACTCCAATCGGGAGCACCGTGACTACGCGGTCGTTTCCTATGAGTTACATTGATCCTGTGCGAGGTGTTCGTGACTCTTACGGGACCGTTTTAAGATTGTTTTACGTTTTCACCCTTCGATGGCATGCAAGTCTAACTTTTTGCTAGTTGACGTCGTACACTCAACTTGGAAGCCCCGTTACTATGCGGTCGGTTCCTACGAGTCACATTGGTCCCGTGCGAGGTGTTCGTGACTCTTACGGGACCGTTTTGTGCTTGTTGTACGTTTTCACCCTTCGATGGCATGTTTTTATGCTCAAGTCTATTTTTTTTGCAAATTTACGTCGTACACTCTAACCGGGAGCCCCGTGACTACGCGGTCGATTTCTATGAGTTACATTAGTCCCGTGCGAAGTGTTCGTGACTCTTACCAGGCCGTTTTATGGCTATTTTATATTTTCACCCTTCAATGGCATGTTTTTATGCTTAAGTCTAACTTTTTACAAATTTACGTCATACACTCAAACCGGGAGCCCCGTGACTACGCGGTCGGTTCCTACGAGTCACATTAGTCCCGTGCGAGGGGTTCATGACTCTTACGGGATCGTTTTCAGGCTATTTTATGTTTTCACCCTTCGATGGCATGTTTTTATGCTAAGTTTATTTTTTTGCAAATTTACGTCATACACTTAAACCGGGAGCGCCGTGACTACACGGTCAGTTCTTGCGATTTACATTGGTCTCGTGCGAGGTGTTCGTGACTCTTATGGGACTGTTTTGTGGCTATTTTATGTTTGCACCATTCGATGGCATGTTTTTATGCTTAAGTCTAATTTTTTGCAAATTTACGTCGTACAATCAAACCGGGAGCGCCTTAAACATAGAAAGTGGCAATCCGTTGGATAATGACTTCTTTTTCTAGTGTTCACCCTAACTATTCTTTGTTCAAAAGTTATCCAAACCCAAAATAATTAAAAATTTGAATCAATGCATATTTAACCTTAAAATAAAGTTCATCATAGGTCTATCCATTACCTGGATATTTTGTTACACCCAACACCAATCAGAACCTTCTCTATGCCAGCAGCGATGCAATTTCAGATTATGTTTGATAGTAGTTCGACCCCAACATCAATGTATCCTATGACAGTGAAAAAATAATGAATTTTTTGCAAACAGTTATGTTCAATTAAAAAAATGGTAGAACCAAAAAATATTTTGCAAACAGTTATGTTCAATAGTGGGACACTACACTTAAAAGTAGATGAAATTCATAAATTAATGTAAAGTGCTAATACAATGTCAATATCATAATAGGATACAAATAAGATTGATGAGGATAAAATAATATTTTGATACTCAATCTTCCTCTAAATCAACTAAAAGATCCTTCAAATTAGGGTTGTCATCAAGAGCTGACTGGAACTCTTTTGGAGACTTTAATGCGTCTACTTCAGTAGTCATACCCTTTGGTGCATGCACAACAATAAACCAATTGCCATCGTTTATGCACTTCGAGTAGAATACCTTCTTTACATTCTGAAAGGCACAAATAAAAGGCTCGTCGACTATGCGGTCTTTAGTCTTCAGCTTTGATAAATCTACCATAATAAGTTTGGAGTCGGGATCAACTTTGTAAGCATTCGTTGTATCCTCCACCTTTACCCAATCACAATAGAATACGGTTTCTGTGAAATCCAAGTAATCAAGTTCTAGGATTTGTTGAATTATCCCATAATAGGTTAGCACCGTATTCTTTGGATTTTTATCACTTTTGCTAGCAATACAGGTGGTCAAGGCAGAAATTGATATTCCACTGTTTTGCGTCAAAAGCTTTTCCTCATATGGATATGAAATGAAATCAAAACCGTTGGTGCGGAATTTCTTAAACTCTTTTGCACGAAAACTAGGACCTTTTGCTAGGCGTGCAAGTCTGGAAGAGACATCACCTCTTTTTAGAAGCTGCATTTATTAATGAATTTGTATTAGGGCATGTTTTTACCACACATGAATAAATAACCGCACACATAAGATGTGAAAAGTACCTCTTTTGACACCCATGCCCTAAAGTCAGTTGTCGTCCAATTTCTCCTTTGATTTTGGATAATTTCGTTCTCGTACTTCCTACCGAAAAATTATAGAGTTTAGATAATAAAATAAAAAATACATATAATCAAAGAAGAAGAATTCATTAGATACTCACTCTCTCCAGTCTTGGACTTTATCTTGCGATTCGAAGACATGACGAGTTGCTTGCTCGTATTGTAGGTTTGTGAGTTTCACCTCTTTAGGGTTCCCAAACTATAATTCGTCCTCAAACTCGTCAGGTTCCTCTATCACTCGTTCTCCACGAGGATTAAACCTCCTCACCTCTTGTTCTGGCATATGTTCCCTAGCATATAGCGATGATTCCACCGTTACATATTCTTCATCAATTGACCCTCCAATATACCGTGTATTCTTTACATAATCTTTGAAGGTTTTCATTAAGCGCTCAAAAGGATACATCCAATGATACCTCACGGGACCACATAATAAAGCTTCATCGCATAAATGCACAAGCAGGTGGATACTGATATCGAAGAATGACGGAGGAAAATATTTCTCTAACACACAAACAGCCTCGGCTAAAGTTGATTTCGCAGCTTTAATGTGTCTTCTGTTTACCACTTTTGCACAAAGTAGGGTAAAACACAAACTGATTTGCATAATTGCCCGACGGAGATCTTTGTGTTCAGAGAAGCAATGCCTAAATAACAAAGGGATTAATTGGATGATTGCGTGCCAGTCGTGAGACTTGCACTGTTTCAAGTCATTTGCTTGGTAGTTTACTACCCTACGTAAATTACCAGAATAATTGGTTGGCGTCTTCAAGTTGAACAACGTGTCTAAGAGGATCTTCTTCTCACTAGTAGTTAAAGTGAAAGCAGTCGGGGGGATGGAAATTCTTCCTGTCGTTGGATCATTTTTTAACCACAGTCTCTTCTTTATTTTCATATCCTGTAGATCTCGGCGGGCACGCTCGCCATCTTTGGAATGAGATCCACCCAGACATGTTCCTATCAAATGTTCTGCAACATTCTTCTCTGTGTGCATCACATCAATTATATGCCTTACACGATGATCTTTCCAATACGGCAAATCAAAAAATATTGATCGCCTGGACCATGGCTTCGCTTTACTAGGGTCGTTCGGATCCTCCCTAGCTTTACACTTCAGGTTTAAAAACTGGGGGTGTTTGCCTACATACCTATTCCCCGCAGTCGCAGCCACCGCCTTCTCCTCAATTTGCTGACCAGAAAGTCGAATAGGTGCCGTTCTTCGCTCGTGACCGACAGGCAAAAAGTTAGACTTGTCGTTCTTAAAAGGGTGACTGGTCGGCAGAAATCTACGATGACCCGTGTAACTCAACTTACCACTATGTTTTAACCAACAGGCTTCAGTTTCCTCCCCACATATGGGACATCCATAATAACCATGAACATTACAACCAGACAAGGTCCCATAAGCAGGAAGATCGTGGATCTCCCACATCACCATTGCTTTAAGTGTGAACTCTTCACCCTTATGAGAATCGAACGCCGTCACACCTTTATCCCACAACTCTTTAAGTTCTTCGATTAATGGTGCTAAGAATATATCAATATCATCACTGGGAGCCTTCGGCCCGGGTATCAACAGAGATAACAATGTGAACTCCTTTCTCATGCATAACGTCGGAGGAGGACTTAAAGGCGCCATAAGAACTGGCCAATAACTCTGACTAGTACTTAAATTATCGAAAGGGTTAAACCCATCGGTTGAGATTGCAAGACGAATGTTGCGCGGTTCCTTTGCAAATTCATGGTGTTGTGCATTTGAAATTTGCCAGATGAGTGAATCAACCAGATGACGCATCAAATTCCCACCCACCTCGCATCGAGCATGCCATGTCATGGCCTCCGCTATCCACGGTATAGTAAAAAACGTTTTAACCGTGGCCCAAGTGGAAAATACTTCAAAACCTTTTGTGGGACTTGCGAGCAATTGCGATTTTTTGCATGTTTGTCATTTACATTCTCACAAACCATATATTTAGGCTCACTGCATACAGGACATTCATCCTTCTCTTCGTTCTCATTTTGGTACAATATGCAATCATACTTGCAAGCATGAATAGATTTGTATTTCAAACCTAAACCCTTCAAACTCTTCTTCATGGTAGGATAATTGTCTCGTAACATGTTCTCTTTTGGGAGAATTTCTTTAACCCACTTAAGAATTCCGGTTACGCTATTTCCACACAAACCAAACTGACTCTTCAAATTATGCAAACCAATCATTGCATATAATACCGAGTGATCTTCATCGCAATCTTTATACAACGGTCTAGCCGCATCGGCTTTCAACCGTATGTATTCCCGATCTCCTAGTAGTTCAACATCAATTTGTTCATTTACTTGGTCATAATGCGCATTATTTGAATCCATAAGTTGGTGGTTTTGTTGGTTGTGGAGTCCGTAAGCATCATCAATTAAGTCGGTCAATGGACGATGTGTTGGTGAATCATGTACCACTTCTACTTCTTGAGGTTCCGTTACACGGTTGGCTCCCGGTAATTCTTCTGGAACATAAGGTACAACTTTTTCACCATGGTATGTCCATATTATATAGTCTTGACAGATTCCCCACTTTAGTAAATGCAACTCAACAACTTCTAATGACTTATATTTTTCGTTAATACAATGAGTGCACGGACACGGAATCTTCTCACTTTTAAGATTTTTGGAAGCATATTTAACAAATTCATAAACGCCCTTTACATGATTAATTGATATCCGATTAGTCTCTCCCATCCACTCTTTGTATTATGGGAAATCCATGTAATAATCTTCAAATTTAAGTCCTGTGGTAATAGGTTAAAAAATATTATTACAACTGAAAAAGAAAGAATATTCTTACGACTGAAACAAAAAAAATATCATTCCAAACGAAACAAAACCAATATTCTTACAACTGAAACAAAAAAATATCATTCCAACTGAAGCAAAAACAATATTCTTACAACTAAAACAAAAAAAATTATTACAACTGAAACGAAAGAAAATATTATTAAATCTTGGCCAACAGATAAAGTGGCCAAGTAATAAAAGATTTTGCATAATTCCTCAATTCCATCCCATCCCCGCTGTTAACGTACACATGTACATCTCTGCAGCCGTTGTATATTTCATCGACCATTATTTTAGCCTCACCCTTCTCCAAAGGTCGGTGATGTACTAGAGTTCCAGGAACCCTGGAGATGAGTATGCACACGCCAACAAACCTCGAATTGCTCATGTCCTTGATATAGTACTCTTCACCATAGTCATCGTGAGTTGTTGATGATGATCCGAGCCCCGTGATTGGCGGAGGTGCAGGGGAGGGGAATGTTGGAGGATGAGGCATTTGAGAGGGGAATGTTGGAGGGGAAGGATGTGTGAAACCTTGAGGAGGCATTGGGGGCCTATAAATTTCAATAAGATTCACAAGTTTCTGGATTTGATTTGTCAATAATACCAGGGAATTTTTAATCTCATGGACATCCCCATCGGTCTTCAACTGGTGCTCCTTTTGGGATGAGATACAATTCTTGACCGAAGAAAGCTCGTCTACAAGAGGTGCAATGTGTTGAAGTTTTATTTTTGTCATATGTGAGCCAACACCTCTCGTCCTCCCCCTTTTGTCCTTTCCAAAGGTCTTAGTCAGGGCATCATTTTCAAGGTCAAAGTCATCAGTAGGGCTCGAATCTGATTTACTGCTGATGGCCTCTATTGATTCCAGTGTCTTAGCCAAGTGCAGCTGGAATTTATTATCTTTGTCCCGTCGAGCGTGAAGGAATAAGTTGGACCGATTTGGGTTTTTACCGGCATCTGGACCATCTTTTGTCCTACTCTCCCATTCATTCTTCAAATCCTCATATGATTTGGATCCCAGCCTATGGATATCAGTTTTTTGTGCCCTATTTTTTTTGTTTTGCTCCCTATGGACCGACTTGTTTTCCTTCGCCTCATTCTCCAAAAACTTATTCCACTGATCCACCGGCATTTCAACATTGGGAGGCACTTTCTCTTTCAAAGCCAAAATATCGGAGCTCGCTGCCTCTTTCGGGAAATGTTTCTTTCGAAGGTTTCTCCTGTATGTCCTCAATCCTTCAGCAACCCGAGATAGAACCTTATTATTGGAACGGTCAGAAAATGAGAAATGCTTGCAAAGTTGGTCATATATGTCATCTTTGACAGCTTGATCAACAAGGTTCCAATTGTCTTGTCCACCGACTCCCACGTTCATTTTTCCCAGCGACAAACACCGGGCTTTAAAGTTCAGCACGTCATTCCTATCACTCGTTGGGTTATTCCCGAGAAGGGAGAAGCCAATAGGCTTCTTTTCAATTGGGCGGGAGGCATCACGAGTGTTGGATTGGGGTGTTAAAGCAACGGGAGTGCTGGATTGGGGCATAGGAGCACTTGGGGTTAGACTTGGTGAGGAGTGAACCATTAGTGGAGTTGTGAATTGCTCAGTCATTGGTGTTGAGAATCCGAGTTCTGCACGAGATGGTGAACCTCGTTGTGGTGTCACATCGGCACTTGGTACCCTAGGGTTGTTTCCTCTCAACATTATCTACAAAAATTAAAAAATATAAGTGACTAAATAATTATAGTAATATGAAATTATAACTAATTAATCAAGCTTAATTAGTTATATATATATAGATAGATAGATAGATAGATACCTTTTCAAAGTAAGACTTTAGAATAAGTTCAATGTGTCTGATCTCCATCCATTCGGTATTAGTTTTTAAAAACCTATGAATTTTTGCACGTGGCCAACTAGAAGGAAGGGTATCTATGATTGATGTGTAGGTGTCAGTGACATGAACTCGGAATCCCCTATTTCTCAACTTGTTGGCCATATTTAATTTTACGTGCATGTGGCGCGAGACATCACAGTCTATGTCAATGCTCTCTGTACGCAGTTGTATCCATAACGGGTGGATTTTTTTTCCGCTTTCTCCAACAACGTAACCAAGGTCAGGGCTATGTCGGGATTATGTGTGTGAAATATATTTTGTATAACGTCATCCCAGTTTTCTGGTAGAGAAAATAGAATAGGATCGAACATGTAATCTTGCTGGATATCAAATCCATGATTTATAAGGTAGTTAAATTGTTCGATCTTTTTATTTCCGTACCTATAAATAGGAGTACTCTCTATATGACGCACGCTAATAAAAGAGTTATGTGTGCGGTCTAATTGCAACCTGTCCCACTCTTGTTGACAGTATTTATCACCGTGCCTCATTTTTCCTGAGAAAATTATACGAGGGCATGAATACGAGTCCTGCTATTAAGGTTTAGGTTTGAAAGTTATGAGAGTTTAAACATACATATACACATAAACAAGACAAGCATATGTGATATACTTTTTCATAGGCAAATCAAGAGCACACCCAACAAATTTAATAACATATACATTTATCGACACTAGTATCAATTCAATAAATTCAACATAGTATCCAACAACCAAGCCAACAATATCTCACTATAGTAATGTGTACACGTGTTTGCGACTCATATGTAAAAAAAAATCATTTAATTATATTTTCTAAAAAAAAACACAGGCATATTTTGATTAAAAAAATACACACATATACAATCTTGGGTTTATTGACATAATCTATACATACACACACATACAAGCTAGGGTTTATTGACATAATCTATACATACACACACATACTATTTAAGGTTTACTAAACCCTAATATTTTTTTGACATAAATCGCTACATACACATACATACAATCTATACATACACACACATACACACATACAAACATAAATCTACACATACATACACAAAAATTAGGGCTTTAGTTAGAAATCATGAAATCCAAATGAATCAATACATACCAACTGAAATCGATTAGCCAAATGCAAATTCAACTGAAATCCAAATGCAAATCCAAGAGAAATCCAACCGAAATCGCAGGAGCTCGAAATTGCAAAAACCCTAACAGCAACGAAGTCGGACGTAATAAATGAGAAGCTGGGAATATTTCTTTTTAAGACCAGACTATGGTCACGGCCTAGAGCCCTGACCCGATGTGCGTGACCCATTAATGAGCATGAATTCTAGCGATTTCGACCTGGTCACGACCAAGAGCCGTGACCCATTACTGACTTTGATAATGGCGATTCCAAACTGGTCACGACCAAGAGCCATGACCCATGCGCGCGACCCATCACTTTCTTGCAGGACAATGGGGATTTCAATCTGGTCACGGCTATGGGCCGTATCCCATAATGCGTGACCCTTTTCCAACAGCCTTGGTGTTTGAATGATGTATGGTCATGGCCCATAGCCGTGACCCAGTCCCACAAATGGTCACAGCCCATAGTCGTGACCCTTAATGTGTGTGTTTTCTGCTTCGTCGTGCCATTAGTCACGGCCCAAGTCCGTGACCCATCCACGACCAGTTTAGAGGGAATTTTGGCGCCAAACTGGTCACGACCTGGTCACGTATTTGGGTCGTGACCGACCCGCGACCAGTTTGGAGGGAATTTTGGCGCCAAACTGGTCACGACCTGGCCAGGGACTCGGGCCGTGACCCTCTATGGTCAGGGATTTAGTCCGTGACCATTTCCAGAGCATGGATAATTTAATGTGGTAATAAAATTTGTCACGCCAAATATTGAGTGGGTCACGGCCTAAGTCCGCGACCAGCTGGTCGCGGACTTAGGCCGTGACCCACTTGGCGTGACCATTCGCAGGATTTGGTGTAGTGCATCCCGCAACAGTCCGCACCTGTCACGGCTCCCAAAACTCTGGATAGAAGGTCATTCGGCATCTGTGCGGTAGGACACCTGTAATAGATTATATATATACAGGCAGGAGAGAAAAGTAAACGGGTTAGAGCCCGAGTTGAGAAAATATTTTGCAAGTGTGTTAACCGTGCATAATAAATATCGATGCACTTATTTCATAATTAAAGTGGAATCGCACTCTCGTGAAACCCCAACTCAACTCTCATCCAATGGCGCGCATCTATTCGCTTCCTCAAATTTTAGTTAAATTACCCCATTTATAAGGACAACCTAACTTACTATAGGCCCAGCCTATACCCACGAGATCTGCCTTCCTAACGTAACCCCAAAACCCACTCTTTCTAAACACACTATAAATTATTTATTTTTAAACATGAATGCCATACTAGGCTTAATGGATTCTGGTTTATAATTTAACCAATTATAATTCTTAATAAGTTACCCATATGCAATTGGGTTGAAACATATGATTTAATTTCTAAATAATAGGCATACAAAATTATTATTGACAAAACTTCTCTCCAATTACAACGCTGCGCTACGTTTCGTGCGTGGGGTCTCTCGCAAAGAGAAATCCAAATAAGGAACCACCCTGTTACACTACTCCTGGTCAACGTCGATCCTAGAGATCCATTATGCCATACCTAATTATAGACAGAACTTTTCTCCAATCTCAACATTGCACTACGTTTCGTGCGTGGGGTGTCTCGCAAAGCGAAATCCAAACAAGGAACCACCCCATTACACTACTCCTTGATAATGTCGATTCTAGAGATCCATTATGACATACATACAATACTACTAAATATAGATTACCATATAAGAACAACTCACAGTCTCCAAATGATATCCGTGGGATGATGTAACCGAAATATTCCTTAAATGCGATACATCAACCCCCATCAAACTAGTACACCATAATCATCCAAGATGTACTCCATAAAGATTCCATATCCTTTCACATATAGGATATTAAATATATATATATAGGCATTTATTCTAACCATATATATATATATATATATATATATATATATATATATATATATATATATATATATATATATATATATATACCTTCATCCAATCCCATAGCCAAATGTACATACTACATATGATGTACAAAGGCCATGCACATAATATACCCGGCTATATATATCGCCAATAAACTGCATCATGCTATCATCTTCCCAGTGCCCGGCTCACGTAGCAATACTGGGGACCACCTGGTGGGGATCAACGACACCCACCTCGTGATAAACTCACCCACACGACGTCCCGGGAAGCGGTCATAGCTCCTAACCGGTCAATGAGACGAGACATACCCACCACCTCCCACCCCAAAAATATATCACATAATAACACACTGGACGACTATGACCTGAGGAATATCCACACCCTGCTCTTTAAGCTAGGATGCTCACCCTCTGCGCGGAACTTCCCAATGATAGAATGAACGGGGTATGCTTAACCACATAAGTATATATATCGTTCACATGCACCATATATACACATCCATATGATCCCATCCTATGATCTAATATTAAACCATCACATAAGGTTTAAATATCCATATCATGAATATCCACAACATAAATATATGCATATATTCATATCCATACAGATATGTACACATATATTCACATATCCCTATATCTATATATACACAATTAATTCTCGTTTATATGTATAAGATATATCATCTCGACTATAAGTATACATAATTCTCAATATACAAGCCGTCACCACAAACTCATTTACTTTACCTTGATATATGAATACAATCCCTTACTTAAAGCACATTCATCCATTTTTCCTATGATGAATAGTCTCCCAAAAATACATGTATATATCCAACATTAGGGTTTTTACCCAAAATTTTAATGTATGTATAACAATTTCTGTACATTCCATCAATGTGTGAAAGTACATCAATCCCACGATACTTATCTCGATCATAGGTAATTATATAATTAATAATCGATGAGCCTCAAGATCTATTCTAAATTCATTTCTTGGTCCCATTACTTATTGGAATCCTCAATATTAATTACACCCGGATATACAACGACTATCCCCACTAGATTGGCAACCCACCCTAACCTAGTTGGTAGCCTAATCACATGATTCTCAAAATCCCATCTAAGGTTTAATGGCTCTAATGAACCCTAAATCTTATTACATTCACAATTTATTCCTTAAGTCTATACTCCCCAAGGAGACACGACATCTTCTCTCTTCGATCCTCAATCATATATAAACTCACTTATGACCTCAAGCTAGAACTCCCGTCCTCACTGAGATTCCCCCACTATACCTGAGGGTATCCATTATTAATACACATATAGGCAAAAGAGACTATCCCTATACCATTTATAACCATTTCAT
Organism: Sambucus nigra; assembly: GCA_949130495.1. Taxonomy (NCBI): domain Eukaryota; kingdom Viridiplantae; phylum Streptophyta; class Magnoliopsida; order Dipsacales; family Adoxaceae; genus Sambucus; species Sambucus nigra. Next base: position 350,673,541 of record OX422210.1, on the reverse strand, counting down.
GATAATTCACCTCTATCATAATAAAAAAATCCGCCAATCAGTTCAGTCCAATATTCCTTTCATTACTAAAAGAGGCATCCCATCCTCCTGAATCAATTTAACATAGGTCCGCAAGCCCCTATTCGACCTAGGGCCCTATTCCTTAAACCTAATATTATGACCTTCCTCAATAAGCTTATTAAGAAAGCCCATAAGAATAAAACTCCAAAAGAAAAGGGGTAAAATAATTTCCCATTCTTGGGCTAAAAATAGGGGACCGGTCGACCGGTCCAAGACCCCCGGTCGACCGCGGGTCCAAATTTTACCTACGAGGAAATGCAGTAGGCTTTTCCCTTGAGGCGCGGTCGACCAGCCATACCAGATATCCTGGCCGATTTCCATTTCTCAACAAAGCCCACAAATTTAAAACCCTAAAATTTCTATTCTAACCTCCAAATCTTTATCACAACATGGTTCTAAGCCAATAAATCAACCCAAAGTTGATCCCAACCATTTCTACACCATTAAACCCATTCTTTAAATAAAGATTTCAAGATTTAACCCAAAAATTTAGGTTTTGATATTTATACCCCAAAAATCCATTTCTTTAACCCACAAATTATGAAATGAAATACACAAATGACTTATTTAGCAAGATTAAACACTTGCCTCAGATTCGTAGAGGTTGGATCGTCCTCGATGTCGCCTTAGGGCCGGAATCTCCAAGCTTTTTATCCTCTCTCTCTTCTTTTCTCCTTTTTTCCTTATTATTTTCTATTTCTCTCTTTCTCAAATGAGAAGGCTTCATCCGTAAGCCTTTAAATCCCTTAAAACAATAATCCCAATTTTAAATGTTAATACACACATTAAATGACTCGTTTACTCCAATTCGAGTAAAATTGACTTAAAGATAATTCGAAACCGAAATAAAACCCAATGACAGTCATTTTGACTATCTCGACCCTTCCGGGATCGATGTTACCCTCAAAATCATCATCCAGTCTTCAAAGTCACGGGTTGTTACATTACCAAGACAATTAGCAACACCATTTCCACCTTCCTTCTTCAGGGCATAAATGTTCTTCTGAAATCACCTGTTATAGCATATACACAATGCATGAAATCTTACACAAGATTATTTTGGAAATTCCCACTCCCCCGTATTTTCTTCTTTATATTTCCTTGTAAATGATGTATATAGTAGGAATATCCAGACATTGGAATGACCTTAGAAACACCTTCCATAAGACCATTGTTCCGATAGGATATGAATGTGATATTTCGATATTGATGAGCTAGTGCATTATGCAAATTAATGAGAAACCACATCCAATTTTCCTTCATCTCTAAATCAACAATTGCATATGCAAAAGGATAAAGGCTTGAACATATAATGAAATATATTAGTACATGTAAATTGTATAATGTACTAAAAAAATGGTCCTGCTGATGTGGACCATTCAACATGTAGGCTATATAAAAGAATAAATATATTTGTAATGATAAGCTATACAAATGTAAAGCACAAACATACCATGATTGTACTTTAATATTCATGGGTGTACTTTATTTCATTTGACCATAATAAAGAAACAATCCCAAAGTACATGCACAACATTACAATGTACATAGAAAATGTAATCAGAAGTTCACGTGTACTTTGTAATGATGTGCGTGTTCCTTGCAATGTTTGCCTAGAGCAAACAAGGAATCCTAAAGTACACGCATAACACTATAATGTACACGTAACACAAAATAAAAATTCATATATAATTTTTAATCTTATGTGTGTACTTTGGTATTCAATGCAAATAAAAAGCACATAACTAAAAGTACATGCATATCACTACAAAGTACATGCACTTATTCACATGTACTTTGTAATGTTATGCGTGTACTTTATATTCTGTCCAAAGAACATACAAACAATGCCAAAGTAAAGGAATAATATTGTAAAGTAAACTTCAATACTTTACATTTACCATTATTCCCATTCCTTTCAATTGCTAACAAATTTGTTCCACGATAGTGGCTCTTCAAAAAGGCAGCATCAAGAAACAAAATAGGCTTGCAGTATTGAGATCCATCAATGGATCTTGCAAACATTAGAAAAATTCTTTTGAATAATTTTCTCTCCAGTTCCACGTCAAGAATGTAATGAAATCTTGGATTATACTATAATAGAAGTTCAGTATAATAATTGATTAATGCATAGGAAACTTTCTCAACACTATGTAACTCAGCAACAACCATCTCTTTCCCACACCATGCGTGACGATAACATATATCAAGACCATAGTTCTTTTTCATATCTCTAACTGCATTAATTGGTCTCAACAACAATTTATACCTTAGCCCATCAATGGGCAATGTCGAGACCAATTTGGAGTTCATCATTTTCCTTGACGGACTATGATATACACCCCTACAAGTATGCTCATTGTTTAGACTTCTTATCAATTCTCAGTACAATTTTTAGAACACTTTGCTCTCACTCGAGTTTTATCATTCTTCAAATATATATACTTAAAACCAACCTTAAGAGCATACTTTTGCAACTTATCAAGAAACTTAACCACACCTCCTTCGAAACACATCTAGTTATGACTAATATATGTGTTCCAATCATTGGAGGGATAAAATTTTGATGTACTCGGATCCACACCTCCAATATAAACATCATTTTAAACTCCACTACTAATAGAAATTGTAGCGGTTGATGATATATAATCTATCCTTTCTCTACTTGTACCTCTTTATTCAATCTCCTCTCAACTTCTATAATTGCGATCAACCCGTTCATGAATTCTATACGTGTATTCAACTCATTCATGAATTGTACTAGTGGCCAATCCTATTGAATCAAAGACATATATCCAAACAAAATCATCTTTAAGAATCACTTGAGACCACAATATACAGCGAGCATCTTTATCACAAACCAACATGAATCGAATTTCATCTCCAAAGCTGTACTTCAATGAAAATGGTCCAACTTTCAAATTCATAAACCTGCTACATAACTCATTGTATATGAAGTCGAATAATCTATCTTTAAATATTTTAATGCAAGCCATATTATCCATAGAGGAACATCGAGAAATCCTAAAACTTTTCATTATGATCTTCACTAAATTAAAACAGAAAAATGCTTTGCTAAAACTCAAGATTAATTAATGTCACTGACATGGACCAACAAACACGTGCCCAACTAAGACATGACTAGTCTATTAAGCATGAGTCAAAAGTAACAAAGTAAATGTACATTAACATTATGGCAAATTAATTTCAAAACACAAAATGAGAATTAATCCTTAGAAATTTGCATGTACTTTATATCAAATTGTGTGTACTTTACTATAATGTGAGGTATATACAAATGACTGTACTTTTGTTAAACCTCAAGACTGGTCAATGCCGCTGGCGCGGACCCACAAACACAAGCCCATTTAACACATGACATGTCTATTAAGTAATGAGTCAAATGTAACAAAGTAAAGACACATTAACATTATGCCAAATTAATGTCAAAGCAGAAAATCAGAATACTCATTAGAAATTCACATGTACTTTATATCAAACTGCCTGTACATTACTGTAATTTTCCTGTGAGTATATGAATGAACAACCTGTATCTACATAAAGTACACACACATGAACACACGTATGAACACACATGAAGACACACGTATGAACACACAATCAAAACATATACATACACAACTTGTTATAAAATCAAAACACGAAGTCTAAATATATTCATATAAAATTAAAATAAAATAATAAAAACACACAATCAAATCATTCATTCAATATTCGAATTAATTTAGTACATGAATTACACAATTACAATGATTTGAATAATCGAAAGAAATACATGCACCTATTTTAATTAATCGACATGAAAAATATTTCTCGATAACAGGTATAAACTCACAAATGATTGAATTATTGCAAACGTAGATCTAGGTTAAATAGATTCGAAAAGAATTAATAATTTGAACGAATTGATAACTTCTTTCTTCAAGAGAACAAATTTGGTTGAATAGAAGTGGAAAGAGTAAAAAGATCCTAAGTTAGTGCAGAGAACGAAGCTGCTTGACATAAGTTAAAGGAAGAAAGAAAAGATCCTAGCTTATTAGAAAAGCTGCCAATCGCTGACTAGGTCAATGATAACAAAATGGGTCACGAGTTATGGAATATTTAAAGTAAGATTTTGGTTCTTGGGTATGGGTGTGTTGGAAGGTTTGGATAAGGTTCTTAAGGGTTTCGGGTCAAAAGGGTTAAAATAGGTTCGGGTTTGGCCAGGGGAAGCTGCTGGCCAAATTTAGTTGGGGAGGGGGTGATAGAAGGCATGGAGGTTTTGGTTTTGAATAAAAGAGAGAGATGGAAGAAGATGGGTGTGTAATACGCCATAATTTTAATGATTTTAAAATGGGATTTATTAGGATTAATTGTGAGAGATCTAAAATTAATCCGGATTTAAATATTACTAGAGAGTAAAGTAATATGTGATGTATATTGAATATTACTTAATGATTAAAAGTACTATATGATTATGTCTTTACATGATTTAATAAAAATTGTCGCAGGTGATGAATACGATAATTACGAGAATTAAGTCGGGATGCGCATGTGAGTCGTGTCGGGACTAAATTTAAAGGAATTAAAAGTAAAATATTTTTATGTCATCTAAATGTTCGTTTTGACTACAAAAAAGTGTCCGAAAGCTTGTAAATAGTCGCAAAAGTCTAATTGGGTGTTTGATTTAGGTCTAAGTGAACTTTGGAGTTGAATAAACACCTTGGAGGGGTATTTTAGTCATTTTACATGGGAGGTGAACAGTACTACGAAATTTGAAGTTATCTTATTTATATGTAGAGTTTATCTAAGTGAGGTTCATTCATCAAAAATCAAAAGTTAAGTCTTTGACTAGAGGAGAAGGTTTTCTAAGAAAGGAAGATCCATCATAGGAAGTCAAGAGTCAAAGGCTATTTTACACTATCACCGCCATAGAAAGTTGGCCGGAAAAGCGAGAGGACCACTAGTAGACGAACATCCCCAAAGGTTCAGGCCTTCAATTTAAAGGAAAGTGACTTAATCTATACAAAATTAGCATGTATAATGCCCATGTTAGGATAGTTATATAATTCTGAAAAAATTGCATGATTTAGAGATAAACCATGATGATGTCAATGGAATTATTGATATGACAATTATGTAGAATAAACCCTCTTCTGATTATATATTAATCCACGAATTTGGAATCAATTGATAAGGAAAATTTTTGTTTCATATATTATTCTTGGAGAAATAATAAAAGATGGATTTTCTAGAAATTATGAGAAATATCATGTTTCATCCAAATCTATTGGTGTTTTAGGTTGTTTAATGATTGGAAATTATTTATACGTATTGTTATATCATGTGGAATAAATTATAAGGAGTTTGGAACTTTAATATAGAGGATTTGAGGATGAAAGTTCGGTAAACCCGTACGTAGAAACAATAGGCTTACATCTAATCGATCGATCAACCTTTAATGTTGGTCGAGCAACTAGATCGATCGATCGATCCCAGTCTTTCGATCAATCGACTCTCCCAGATTTCATATGTTGATTTTGATTTGGGCTTGATTATTTTCCCCACTTCCAATAATGCTTAATGTAAATTAATTATAGCATAATGGGACTTAGAAGAGGTGAGTAGGGTTTGAGACCCCGGGAGTATTTAGGTGTACGATTAATCCTTAAAAATTGAAATAATGGACTTAAATTTAAGTAGAGTTATTGAAGAATAAACCCGTTTGAGGATAATATGAATTTGTGAAAATTCGGGATTTGGGATGACATGGACCAGTAGGGTATAGATAATTACCTATTAAAGTTAATTGAGGAATAAAGGATAATTTTCGTGTGATGGGAATTCTTGCGAAGTATATGTCAGTAAGTAATGTCATAATCTATTAAATACATAGGATATTAGAGAAAATAAAATATTGTACGTATGGAATTATCATATGGTATGTGTGAATACCTTATTGATACTATATGTACATAGGTGGAGTGAATACCTATATTATTATTTGTATGACATACCTATGCTGCTTGCTATCGGGATAAAGGTTCGCTTTGTGTAAGATCCTATCATGATTGGACCCATTCGGGGGAATTTTACATTCGTACCATCATCATAGGACCTTGGATACGTTCTATCCGTATGTGTGATAGTTTCAACGGTTGAATGGGAGCATAGGTATGTGCGTGACCCATTCAACTGGGGAGTATGCTCGCCTCCAAATATGTGTATTAGGTTATTTATGGTTCGGGAGAGACGCTGAACCAATAGTCCTTTTTACAGCGAGAGGTGTAACTTGACATAAAAGCAAAGTATGTATGCGTCGCAGCTATGTCTGGGACGTTCCATATTAGTATATATAATAGTGGGATGAATATATATATATACTATGATGTGATCTACTGTGTGATTTAGTAGATAAAAAGTGCGTAATAAAATCTGAATTGACTTAAGTAAATGAATACTTAATACTTAAAGGCATAGTTCATCTTAAAGAGGAATGAACATGTTTAATTAAATAAAGTATTACGTGGGAAATAGGGGATAATGAGAAGAGATAGGATGATTATTGAGAACCTTATTTAGGGGAATAATAAGGTACGTTAGGCGTGCACATTAGATGAGAGGTGAGATTCCCATGTTTGAGCCGAGAACTAACATGTACATAATACCTGCTTAATTGTACTTGTTAAGAACTTGCTATTTTAAAAATCTTTTACAAACGGGCTCTGACCCGTTTACTTGCATAATCTCTTCTCTACTATATATATATTACCAGATGCCCATCATCAGGGACGCCCGACTTAGAAGATGGATATTTTGACGAGTTTCTGGAGATGTAGCTTTGGATTAGACGCTTTCATTTCCTTGATTCCTATCATTATAGTATTTGAATCATTTAGGGCATGTTGCCCAATATTCTAGTATTTTTATTTCCATTTCGGATTTTGTAATGGTTTTATATTGATACTATTGTTATCATTTTGTTTTGGATGGTGATAATGAGATATTTCAAATGGAGAGTTTATTCGAGTTTCATTTATACTTGTTGACTTTTAATTCAGTTGTGATGGGATGTACTTACTTTATTTCAGTATGGTGGTATGGTTTTAATTAAAATAAAATTGGAAAAGTTTTTTACACTTAGCTTAATTAATTATTAAGTGAATTAATAAGAAATTGTTTTTCGACAGTGATACTAAGAATGAACCAACTAGATATTCTGATTTAATTTAATAAAGGACCTCCCACCTAGTATTTAATTAGGCGAGGTGTCACAGGTGGTATCAGAGCATTATGTTCTTGTGTCCTTAGAATCTGTATGGTTTACTATGCTTTCTGCTTAGCGTCCTTTGATATAGATCCCTATCATTAGGATTGTTGTATTCATTATTGCGCATTTACAACTTCAGCTATTTTTGCAATATTAATGCTGATAAAATATCTCTCCATCATTTCAGATGTCTCCTTGATGTGCACGACGAGCCTCCGAAGCAGCACAATGATTCCCACAACCCACTCTAGCCCATGGTACTATGAACGCAGCAGAGGTTGCTGCCATTGTTGCTCAAGATGTTAATGTTGCCTTTGTGGTTATTCAGCAAGAACCACCAACAGCACAAACAGTGCCACCAACACTAGCTCAGGCATTTCCCATTGCTTGGGAGCGTGTCAAGGATATTCCAAAAGGCACATCTATCAGAATTCGATGGGGGTTTCGATGCCATGATTGCTAGCCAATGAAAGAAAGACGTCCAGTGGAATTTGCGTATGTATGAATGCACGGAGGTTCAGAAACAGATCTTAGAGATATTTAAGGTGGTTAGAGCAGCTCTTCAGTGGTGGAAGTCCACTACTACAGCAGTGGAGAGGGATATGATGTTTATTCTGGACTTCTAGGTGTGGTTCGATCGCAAATACTTTCCTTCTGCTGTTCAGACCAAAATGAGGAGGAAACTTTTGGACCTCACCCAAGAGGGCAGTCAGTTCCCGAGTATGAAAAGGAGTTTAGGTACACACCGAAGAGAAGAAGATACAAATGTTCTGAGACGGCCTTACATGGAGTATTCTCTAGCATCGTTTGGGAAATCCTTTTCTACAAACTTATACCAATTTTTTGAATGCGGCACTACTTAATTATCAGGATCACCATCTTCATAAGGGAAGTAAGTGGGGGTCTGAGTCTAGTCAGCAAGCCCGAACTGGGGGAAACAGTGGTAATGGATCATCTTCAGCCCAGGGGAAATATAGACAGAATGATCTGAACTCGCAACAGGGGGACTATGCTAAACGACTGAGGTCGGGAGGATTTCGCTTTGGGTAGGGCGATAATAGACAGGGCCACCAGGGTCAGCAGCACAATCACCAGGGCTATCGGGCCAAGGGAAAGGTGGAAATGGTCATCAGGGTCGTGGCGAGCAGGGTCTAAATGGGGAAAATCTTGGAGGAAAATTCTTCACTTGTGGTAAAATTGGCCACAGGAAGCAGGATTGCCCAGATAAGGGCAAATACCCCAGTAGCAGGGTGCATATCAGGAGCCGCAGAGGCCTATATTTCCATATTTCCTTCCAATACTGGCTCATGTGTCATCCTTTTCAGTCATTTCTCTCACATCCCCACTACAGCAGGGGCAATTACAGTTTGGGTATGTGTACAATGTCCAGCAGGTAGCAGTTCAGCAGCCACCACCTGTAGTTGAGGGTATGTTTTCTATTTATAGGGCTATGGGACATATTTGTTTGATATATGGTCTTCACATTCTTTCATAGCCACTAGATTTTCCTGGGACACGAGGTTATTAGACACAGCCAATAGTACTATTACTTATATAGACTCACCGATGGGTAGTGGGACGCCTATTTTCTTTATATATCAAAGTGTGAGTATAGAGATTGGGAGTCTGATTTTACCATAAGATATGCTTGTGTTAGACATGTTTGAATATGATGTTATTATTGGGATGGATTGGATTTTTTCTTATAGAGCATTGATTGATTGCTTTGGTAGAAGCATTATATTCTCTATCCTAGGTCATGAGATGTTTTTAGTGGCGATGCCTCGCCCCGAGGGAGGATCATCCACTCATTTGTATTACATAGAGGAGGATACCTATATGGGAGTTATGATTCCCCTTGATTTGATTCCTGCTGTTAGGGAATTCACAGATGTGTTTCAGTACATACCAGGGTTACCACCGAGTAGGGAGATTGAGTTTGTGATTTATTTAGCACCGGGCACTCGACTGATAGCTCGTGTCCCATACTGTATGGATTCTGAAGAGATGAGGGAGCTGATAGATAAGATTTAGAAGTTATTAGGAAAGGTTTTCATCCATCGAAGTACCTCACCCTGGGGTACCCCAGTTCTGTTTGTAAAGAAGAAGGATGGATCCCTACGATTATGTGTGGATTATAGGGAGCTTAATAAAGTCACGATCCAAAATAAGTATCCATTACCCCATATCGATGGCTTGTTTGATCAGTTGAGAGGAGTAGCTTACTTCTCAAAGATTAACTTGAGGTATGGGTATCACCAATTGAGGATCAAGGAGTAGGATGTGTCGAAGATTTCTTTTCTTACAAGATATGGATCTTATGAATTCCTGGTTATGCCATTCGGGTTAACCAATGTGCCAACTGTGTTTATGGACTTAATGAATTGAGTGTTCAAAGAGTTCATGGATTAGTTTTTCATTGTTTTTATAGATGACATCCTGGTTTATTCCCGTACCGAAGAGGAACAAGTCGAGCATTTGAGAAGGGTCCTACAGACACTACGTGAGCATCAGTTATATGCAAAACATGAAAAATGTGGATTTGGGCTCCGCGAGATGCAGTTTTTGGGGCATATAGTTGAAGAAAGGGGTATAGTAGTCGATCCTAGCAAAGTATTATCAGTGAGGGAGAAGGTACAACCCACGATACCGATAAAAGTCCACAGTTTCTTGGGACTAGCTAGTTTCTTGAGACAATTTATCAAGAGATTTTTGAAGATCATAGGTCCGATGACCAATCTAACTCGTAAGGGTGTACCGTTTATTTGGGATGATGTGTGTCTGTTAGAGTTTGATGAACTAAAGGATAAGTTAACTTCAGCACCCATACTGGCACTTCCCAGGCCAAGAGTGGAATACTCAATTTACACTAATGCATCGTTACAGGGACTTGGTGGGGTGTTGCAACAGGAAGAGCAAGCTATAGCTTATGCCTCTAGGAAGCTTAAGCCTCATGAGAAAAACTACCCTACCCATGACTTGGAGCTAGAAGCAGTCGTATTTGCCCTTCGAATATGGAGACATTATTTTTTAGGTGAAATTTTTTGCCTATTCATGGATTACAAGTCATTACAATATTTATTCACTCAGAGAGAGTTGAATATGCGACTGCACAGGTGGCTTGAATTCATGAAAGATTATCAGTTTGAGATACATTATTACCCAGGGAAGGCAAATGTGGTAGCAAATGCGTTGAGCCGTAGGCCTGAGGGTGAAATAATTGCGACGTGAAAGGCAAAGTGGAAGGAACTGGGCTATCAGGATGCTATTACTAGGTCATTTATGTCAGTTATGACCGTTACTCCTCAGATTGTGATGAGGGTAGTGCAGGATTAGGCAATGGATCCGTTCTGTCAGGAGAAACTTCGATAACTTTTGGCTGAAGGAGAAGAGTCTTACTCAGTGAATTTAGAGGGAGGCTTGCGCTTTAATGGTAGATTGATTATTCCAGAGGGTGACGAGTTGTGTATGCAGTGATGTTAGAGTCACATGGATCCTAATTTGCGGCACACCCTAGTGAGGATAAGATGTACCAAGATATACGGCGATAGTATTGGTGGAGTGGGATGAAGAGTGCATTGTTGTGTTCATCTCTAAGTGTGTTACCTGTCAAATAGTGAAGGTGGATCACCAGAATCCATCCAGGTTCCTTCAGTCGTTAGAGATTCCAATGTGGAAATACGAATCACTGGGTTGCCTACTACTCAGAGGGGACAAAATTCCATATGGGTGATTGTGGATCGTTTGACTAAGGTAACTCATTTCTTTCCGGTTCAGACTGATTTTATGACGAGGCAATACGCACATCTCTTTATAGCTGAGATAGTAAGGTTACATGGGGTACTGCTAGATATTGTGTCCGATCGGTACAAGATCTTCGTCTCGATATTTTGGGAGAGTTTTCATGAGGCCATGGATACCAAAGTGCGATTGAGCATGACCTAACACCCACAGACAGATGGACAGACCGAGCGTTCTAGCCAAATGTTAGAGGATATGTTACACATGTGTATTCTAGATTTTGGAGGGAGTTAGGAACAATACTTTCCGCTGGTGGAATTTTCTTATAATAATTCCTACCAATTTACCATTAGTATGGCTCCATTTGAGGCGTTATATGGTAGACCTTATCGTTCTCCTACGTGTTGGTTAGGGGTGGGGGATAATAATTTATCTGGGCCGGAAGTGATTTAGGACACGTCAACCAGGATTGATATGATCAGGAGTCGCATTCGAGTAGCTCAGGATAGACAGAACATCTATGCCAATGCTAAGAGGTTCTTTCGGGAGTTTAATGTGGGGGACCAGGTGTTATTGCGCGTGTCGCCTACGAAAGGAATCATGATATTCAAGAAGAAAGGAAAATTGGCTCTGGGATACGTAGGACCATTTCTTATTATTGAGAGGGTTGGACGAGTAGCGTACAGACTTGGGCTGTTGGAGCACTTGCATTGTAGATATGATATGTTCGATGTTTCTTCGCTAAGGCGGTATCTCCGAGATGAGTTGTCCCATACTCATATTTCATTGGAGGAAGTTAAGTTGCAGCCAGATAGTTCTTACTAGGAGCAAAGGGTGTTGATCTTAGATTGCAGTGAGAGACATTTGAGATCGAAAGTAGTTCCGCTTGTGTGTGTTTAGTGGGCACACCATAATGTGGAGGAGTCTACTTGGGAGCGCGAGGATGATATGTGTGATCGATACCCAAAGCTGTTTTTACTAGGTATGCCTTTTTATGAATTTTAGGACAAAATTTCATTTTAAGGGGGAAGTATGTAATACCCCGTAATTTTAATGATTTTAAAATGGGATTTATTAGGATTAATTATGAGAGATTTGAAATTAATACCGATTTAAATATTACTCGAGAGTAAAGTAATATGCGATGTATGTTGAATATCACTTAGTGATTAAAATTAATATATGATTATGACTTTACATGATTTAATAAAAATTGTCGAGAGTGATGAATACGATAATTACGGGAATTAAGTCGGGACAAGCGTGTGAGTCGTATAAGGACTAAATTTAAAAAAATTAAGAGTAAAATATTTTTATGTCATCCAAATGGTTGTTTTGACTACACCAAAGTGTCTGGAAGCATTCAGATAGTCGAAAAAGTCTACTTTGTTGTTTGATTTGGGTCTCGGGACACTTTGGAGCTAAATAGACACCCCGAAGGGGTATTTTAGTCATTTTACATGGGCGTGAACACTACCTACGAAATTGGAGTTATCTTATTTATATGTAGAGTTTATCTAAGTGAGATTCATTCATCAAAAATCAAAAGTTAAGTCTTTGACTAGAGGATAGGGTTTTCTAAGAAAGGAAGATCCATCCTAGGAAGCCAAGAGTCAAGGGCCATTCTACACCATCACCGACACCGAAAGTTGGCCGAAAAAGTGAGAGGGCCACCAGTAGATGAACATCCCCAAAGGTTTAGACCTTCAATTTAAAGTCAAGAGACTTAATATGTACAAAATTAGGATGTATAATTACCATGTTAGGATAGTTATATAATTCTGAGAAAATTTAATGATTTAGAGATAAACCATGATGACGCTAATGGAATTATCGATATGAGAATTATATAAAATAAACCATCTTCTGATTATATATTAATCCATGAATTTGGAATCAATTAATAAGGAAAATTTCAGTTTGACATTTTATTCTTGGAGAAATAATAAAAGATGAATTTTCTGGAAATTATGATAAATATCATGTTTAATCAAAATCTATTGGTGTTTTAGGTTGTTTAATGTTTGGAAATCATTTATACGTATTGTTATAAAATGTGGAATGAATTATAAGGAGTTTGGGATTTTAATATAGAGGATTTGAGGATGAAAATTGGGTAAACTCGTAGGCCATATGCAGAAACAGCAGGCTTATGCCTAATCGACGTTGAATATCGATCGATCGACTCTCCCAGATTTCATATGTTGATTTTGTTTAAGGCTTGATTATTTTCCCCACTTCTAACAATGCTTACTGTAAATTAATTATAGCATAATGGGAGTTGAGGGAGGACAGTAGGGTGGTGATTGAGACCCGGGGAGTATTTAGGTGTACGATTAATCCTTGGATTTAAATTTAATTAGAGTTATCGAAGAATAAACCCGTTTGAGGATAATATGAATTTATGAAAATTCGGGATTTGGGATGACATGGACCAGTAGGCTATAGATAATTACCTATTAAAGTTAATTGAGGAATAAAGGATAATTTTCTTGGGATGGGAATTCTCGCGAGGTATAGGTTGATAAGTAATGTCATAATCTATTAAATACGTAGGATATTAGAGAAAATAAAATATTGTACGTACGGAATTATCATATGGTTTGTGCGAATACATTATTGATATTATATGTACATAGGTGGAATGAATTCCTATATTATTATTTGTATGACATACCTATGCTGCTTGCTATCGGGATGGAGGTTTCGCATTATGTATGATCTTATCCTGATTGGGCCCATTTGGGGAGATTTTAGATTCGTACCTTAAGCATAGGACCTTGGATACGTTCTATCGTTATGTATGATAGTTTCGACAGTTGAATGGAAGCATAGGTTTACGCATGACCCATTTGGATGGGGAGTATGATCGCCTCCAAATATGTGTGTTATGTTATTTATGGTGCGGGAGAGATGCTGAACCAATAGTCACTTTTACAGTGAGAGGTGTAACTAGACATGATAGCAGAGTATGCATGCACCGCAGCTATGTCTGGGAGGTACCATGTTTGTATATATAATGGTGTGATGAATATATATATATATATACTATGTTATGATCTACTGTGTGATATAGTAGATAAAAAGTGAATAATAAAATCTGAATTGAGTTAAGCAAGTGAATAATTAATACTTAAAGGCCTAGTTCATCTTAAAGTGAAATGAACATGTTTAATTAAGTAACGTATTGCGTGGGAAATAGGGGATAATGAGAAGAGATAGGATGATAATTTAGAACCTTGTTTAGGAGAATAATAAGGTACGTTAGGCGTGCACACTAGATGAGAGGTGATATTTTTATGTGAGAGCCGAGAACTAACATGTACATAATACCTGCTTAATTGCACTTGTTAAGAACTTGCTATTTTTAAAATCTTTTACAAATGGGCTCTGACCCGTTTACTTGCATAATCTCTTCTCTACTATATCTATATTACCAGATGCCCATCATCAGGGACGCCTGACTTAGAGGATGGATATTTTGATGAGTTTCTGGAGATGCAGCTTTTGATTAGACACTTTCATTTCCTTGATTCCTATCATTATAGTATTTGGCTCATTTAGGGCATGTTCCCCAAGATTCTAGTAGTTCTATTTCCATTTCAGATTCTATAATGTTTTATATTGATACTATTGTTATCATTTTGTTTTGGATGGTGATAATGAGATATTTCAACTAGAGAGTTTATTCCAGTTTCATTTATACTTGTTGACTTTTAATTCAGTTGTGATGGGATGTACTTACTTTATTTTAGTATGGTGATATGGTTTTAATTAAAATAAAATTGGAAACATGTTTTAAACTTAGCTCAATGTCAATGATAATAAGAATGAACCAACTGGATATTCTGATTTAATTTAATAATGGACTGATCACCCTGTATTTTATTAGGCAGGATGTCACATGGTGGTTGGTGGGAGAGAGGAGAGTTAATCGTGTGACTTTTGTGCGTTTTGAAATAACATGTGTGGGGTTAGTTGGGTGTAATTATGGTGTGTTGTGGTGGGGTGTGAGTGGGAGTAATATTATGGTGAATGTGTAGTGTATTGTACGGTGTGTATGTATTTAATTTTTACCTACTAAATAATTAAAAATTTTAAACTATTTAAATATTTAAACTCATAAAAAAAATATATATGAAATTAAAAATAATAAAATCTATTCAAACTAAAAATTAAATTATTACCTATAAATTAATAAAAGACTCCAATAAAAACTAAACTAATAAAACTAAAAACATATAAAATATAAATCTAACAAATACGCACACCTATTATATTTACATAAAATTATAAAAACAACCGACATAAATAAAAAATACACCGACCCTAATATTTATAACTATACTCACACAAATAAAATATAAAAATCCTAAAAAATTATACATGACTCAAATAAAAATCTAAAAAAATATAAAAGTACAAACTAAACACCCACGAGGCTAAGGAGATGGCTTGGTCTCGGTTTAGGCATAGGTTTGGTTTGGGAAAAAGTTTAGGGCATTAGTGGTCATCTGGACAAGCTGAAATAGAAACTTCTAACTTCGCGATCACTTTGATTTTCTTCACTGAACGTTTTTACCGCTATTTTGTCGCAATTGATTTGATTTATCCCTTTTTGATACCGCGACTGCCTATTGACTTGTAATATAGATAAATACGAGTATAAGGAAAATTTTATCGAAAACGAGAGACAATAATGCATCTATTTGGAGCATAAATAAAAAACTTTTGGATCCTGATCACCTGTAGACGAACTGTTTTGTCAAATGCATTTTAAAAACTAATTATAAAAAATATGCACTTTCAAAGTTACTTAAAAAATCACGGATTTTGAAATTTCAAGGATTTTTTTAAAACAACCATCATTGTGAAACTTAAACAAAAAATTCATTGTCCATGACAACTATCTTCCCATATATTCAAATTTCCCCTAAGGTGTTGGATACTATGTGACACTACTTAACTTGATAGATTTTTTGGTTTTAATCTTATTTTTTAAGTTTTGTTAGGCTCTGCTTATATTTATTTTTTAAATTGTATTGAGTCTTATAATCATCTAAAATCTCCATCAACTTCCTTGTAATCGCCTCTAACCACTCATCTTACTTATCGCGAAGAGTGACACGTGTTTCGTAGTTTATTACAACATCACCGTCAACTATTAAAATAATGGAAGTGGCAACAAATGAATTTTTAAAATTATAACTGAATAATTGATACTTATGATCCCTTAACTTTGTTGCCTTGAATTCTAACACAACTTTTGGTTGTTGACAAAGGCAAGAATCATTTTAAATATTTAAGTATATTTAAGTAAAAGAATATTAGACGCCTCACTTTTTGTCGCTTTTTTTTAAATTATAAAAATATAAATAAATTAAAAAAAATTGACCAATAATTTTTATAAAACATATCATAAACAAATAATAATAAAAAAGTTTTGATTTTACGATAACATTTTGAAAATTTTGAAACTTTAGGCAACAAAGGATGCAAAAACTATATTTTTATACACCTTTGAACTATAGGTCTTGTATTTTTACTTTAAACGCAAACGACTTAATTAAAACATGACACGACATGACACAATACAAAATTTTATTTTGTATACCTAAGACGAACACGACCTAAATAACACGGGACATGACATGACACAAAATCTTATTTTCCTTGCCAAACAAGATTGCGAACCAGTTAAAATTTAACACAACACGATACAACACAAAATCTGTTTGTTTTTACCTAATACAAGCAAGACCAAAAATAAAATGCAACACTGTAGGACCTACTTAAAACGCAACATAACATTACATGACACAAAGTCTTTTTATAGTTTTTTATGTAACAGGAACAATCCAAATAAAATGTGATATTTAACGACCTAATTTAAACATGACACAACATGAAATATTTTTATTTGTTACCAATAAATGTACAACTTAAATTTTAAAACCATAATTTAGGTTAGTACCCTTAAAATATGTGGTG
The DNA here is from genome assembly GCA_949130495.1 of Sambucus nigra. Lineage (NCBI taxonomy): Eukaryota > Viridiplantae > Streptophyta > Magnoliopsida > Dipsacales > Adoxaceae > Sambucus > Sambucus nigra. The sequence continues at coordinate 350,656,479 of OX422210.1, read as the reverse complement.
AAAGTAACAATAATAATAATTCTATATTAGGCACATTATATGTATATATGTATAAGTGTGTGTGTGTGTGTGTGTGTGACAACCCGAATATAATTACGATTAATTATGCTTAAATCATGCTTAGCTTATGTGATATGATTAGTGTGTTATTAATATATATAATGTTAATTTATTATGTTTAATCTAATCCTACCTTCAAAAACAATGAAATGTCAAATTAGTTACAAATACAAAATTTTGAAGGTTTCGGTAGGAATATTCATGTTTAAGGCTAGTTTTGACCTTTATGACATAACAATTGACTTGAGGTGAAAACTATATAGTTGTAAACAATTGAGTTATGGTTGTAACACAACAAACGGTATGTGAAACGGAGGTTCGAGTGATAAGTTATACCAAAATTACGAAACAAGGGCAAAATAGTCCATCTATTAAGTAGTATTTTGTCTTATTATGGCAACAAATGTTTTATTCTCATTGGTTGGGAAGGGTGGTGTATTTGGCCGACCTTAAACCCTTAGAATTACCTCTTTATTCATCCAAAATGCAGCCATGAGATATTTTAAGCTTAAGGAAAGAGAAGTAGGAAGTTAGGAAGAGAAAGTGAGGAGAAAATTGAAGAAAATTCATAGAAAATTACGTAAAAGCCCCGAAGGTAATTCTAACTGCAAATCTTATTGTTTTTCTTATATTTATGTTTTATATGATAGAAATCATCATTGTTTTACTAAAATTTCAGCCCTTGACATATATGTTTGGTTAGATGAAAGTTTAAGTTAAGTTTAATGTATAAAACCCTAAAATTGCTTTGTTTAGAAACTCTGTTTATTCAAAATTCCATATATTTTTGTGTACTTACTGGAATCGATTAATTACAATTGGATATTAACCTGGACTCATATATGTATGACATATCCTAAAATCATGTGAAAATACCAATACATGAGACCTTGGTGAGAGTTTGAAGTTCGAGTATGAAATCTGCCCTAAGGGTGAAAATATGCCCGCCATGTGTTCGGTGTTTTTCTTAACATAGCAAACGAACCTTAAAAATTATGAAACTTTTATATTATATTTTACAATGTGTTTAATTATGTTGGGTTAAATATCATAGAAATTTATGATGTATAAAAATCATGAAAATTCCTGGAAGTTGAATGAACGATAAAAGAGCCTATAGGGGAGATTTGCTATGTAGTGAAGAAATAGGCTTATTTTGCTCTAGGAAACTCGGAGTGATGTGCCGTCTTTTGTTTTGGAAACATGATATAATAAGGATTGGATTACCAATAATAATTAAAAAGGGTTTGGACTGTAATTTGAATATGTTAGATATCAGAACCTGAGTCTAGATGGGACTTCATTTTAATGAATGATTTGAATTGAATAATATGATGCTTATGAATTGAGTTGTGATTGAAGTTATTATTTGGACTATTAATATTCTTATGATGATACTAATATTGTAAGAATGATAAGAAGGGAAGAAGAGCTGATTGAACAAGTACCGGATAAAGGCAAGGGAAAAGCCAGTTAAACTGTCAAGGTGAGTGTACTTATGATTTGTTTCATATATAAATATGAATATAGCTCTAAGAGCGGATTTGTTTGAATAATTCGGTATTCAGGATTTGTTTGGATATTAAAATATCCAGGATTGGAATTTGACAAAGATCCAATGATTTGTTGGAACTTATGTTCCAGGATTTGTTATTGCCAATGGGCAGAATTAATTGGAACTTATGTTCCAGGATTTGTTATTGCCAATGGGCAGAATTATTTGGATCTTATGATCCAGTATTTGTTATTGCCAATGGGCAAAATTAATTGGAACTTATGTTCCAGGATTTGTTATTGCCAATGGGCAGAATTATTTGGATCTTATGATCCAGGATTTGTTATTGCCAATGGGCAGGATTGTTCGGATTTTATATCCACATATTCTATATAGAATTGTTATTACATTGTAGGGAAGGAGTACCTCACTAAGCTTAATGCTTACAGTTTATATTTTTAATAATTTCAGGTTTGTATGTTGCTAACTTAAATACCATATGACCGGTAACTTCGAGAGTTGCACCGTTGGAAGGAGCCGGGGTTTAAATGTGGGGATTTTATCATTGTCACACTGAAGATTTTAATTTACTCACACTTTGTATATTTTGCGTTAGTATGGATTGAGTTGATGATTGTGAAATTTTATCGTAGTTAATCATAGTATTGTATGTCCGCTTAATTATGATTCTGATATTGATTTCGTTATGGCACAAGAATAATATTATGTTGATTATGCACATTATGCAGTAAAATATGGATATATGAATTATATTTCCAATGGGCTCAAGATTATGATTTAATTATTCTAATAATAAATGATTAGTATGGATATTGGGTTTGGGGTGGTACAATTAGTGGTATCAGAGCGTCTAGGTTATTAATTCTGGACGTGTGTGACGATTAGATGGCAGTTATTGATTGATTTGATATTGTTTAATTGTTTATATACTAACCAATAGTTTAGTACTGTAAACTGTTTATATTGGTTGTTAGAATTTTATTGTATTACAGATAATTCTCGATGGAACCTGGGAGTGGACAACTTAGAGAAGAGGGAGTAGCTTCTCGTACGGATAATACTGAAGTAGAGCAAAGTGTTGCTGGAAGGGATAGAGAGCAAGAGCAGCCTACGGAGATGCAAATAATAGCTCAGGCAATACTTAGGATGGCAGAGCAACAAGAACGAAATATGGCACAAATGGCGGAGCAACAGGCTAGATATCTGGAATCAAAGACTGTGGCCAGAATTGAGAGAGAGGCAAGAAAGGAAATGAAAGATTCCATGCATGAGAAGTTTTTGAAGCTCAATCCTCCAGAATATTCAGGTTCGGTGGAACCTACAGAAGCTGAGATGTGGGTCAGAGATATAGAGACCATCTTTGCAGTTATGAAAGTTCCGGATGACCAGAAAGTGAATCTAGCTGTGTTTAAGATGAAAGGAGAGGCCAAATATTGGTGGGAAGCCAGCAACCATTTGGTGCCCATAATGGAAGGTACCGGTGTTATTACTTGGGATGAGTTTATTAAAGCTTTGTACGTTAAGTATTTCCCTAAAGTTTATAGGAGGGAGAAGGTGAGGGAATTTATAAATTTGACCCAAGGGAAATTGTCCGTGAGGGAGTATGATGCAAAATTTACTGCTTTGTCTAGATTTTCTACTAAGTATGTGAAGGATGAAGGAGATAAATGTAGTAAGTTTCAAGATGGACTGATTTGGCCTATTCAAAATAAAGTGGCCACTTATGAGTTAGAAGATTATGCTTCCATGGTAAACAAAGCCACGATAGCAGAAAGGCAAATGAACCAAGGTGTTGCGAGCAGAGAGAGTTTTAAGAAAAGTAGATTCGACGCATCTCAGTATAGGGGAGGTGAGAGTGGAAGTGTTAAGGTGGAACCTCATAAATTTCAGAGAGGTGGTGGATATAGTGGTAGAGGCCAAAGGAGATTTGGCAATGATACTAGGGGTGGAGAATCTTCTAATCTGGTTAGGAGGCTAGGGAGAGGTGAGGCACCGGCGAGAGTTGTTACATGTTTCTTTTGTAAAGAGGAGGGGCATTATAAATTCGAGTGTCCTAAGCTTAAAGGAGTGGAATGCTACCATTGTCATCAAGTGGGGCATGTTAGGAAGAATTGTCCGCAGTTGGCAGAGACTACAGCACCACCTAGCGAAGTAGCAAGCAGAGTGTTATCTCCAGGAAGTGCAGTGAAAAGTATGGGCAGAGGACAAGCCAGTGGTTCTAGGCCAGGTGGACGAGTCTTTACGATGAAAGAGGCTCAGATTACTCCAGATGTGGTGACAGGTACACTTTCGGTTACTGATAGAAGTGCTTATGTTTTGATTGATACTGGTTCCACACATTCTTTTGTGTCATTTGCATTTTCCATATATCTGACTAGAACATGTACTCATTTAGAGGTGGGGTTGGGTATTTCCATGCCTATGGGGGATATGATTGTAGTCGAATATGTTTTTCGTGATTGTGTTTTGATTGTGGGGTCTAGAGATACGGTTATATATCTACTTCCATTGGATATTTCTGATTTTGATATAATTCTAGGAATGGATTGGCTATCCAAATATCATGCATCCATGGATTGTTTCCGTAAGGAAGTAATTTTTAATATGCCTGGTGAGCCTGAATTTAAATTTACGGGGGAAAGGAAAATTGTTCCCAGTTGCATCATTTCTGCTATTCATACGAGGAAATTATTGAGTAAGGGTTGTGAGGGTTTTATTGCATATGTTCTTGACACTAGGAATGGGGATTTATAATTAGTCGATGTTCCTATTGTACGGGATTTTCCTGAAGTGTTTCCTAGTGAGTTGCCAGGGTTACCTCCAGAAAGAGAAGCTGAATTTAGTATTAAATTAGCACCAGGGACAACCCCTATTTCTATGGCACCGTATAGAATGGCACCTGCTGAGTTGAAAGAACTTAAGATCCAGTTGCAAGATTTACTTGATAGGGGCTTTATACAACCCAGTGTATCTCCATGGGGTGCACCAGTTTTATTTGTGAAAAAGAAAGACGGTACTATGCGTTTGTGTATTGATTATAGGCAACTGAATAAAGCCACAATTAAGAACAAGTATCCTTTACCTCGTATAGATGATTTGTTTGATCAGTTACAGGGTGCTAAAGTGTTTTCAAAGATAGACTTGCGATCGGGTTATCATCAGGTGAGGGTGAAGGAAAGTGATATTTCTAAAACCGCTTTTCATACTCGGTATGGTCATTTTGAATTTCTTGTGATGCCTTTTGGGGTGACTAATGCTACAGCTGTATTTATGGATCTTATGAACCGGGTACTGCATTCTTTTGTTGATTCATTTGTGATAGTTTTTATTGATGATATTCTGATTTATTCACATGATATGGTTGAGCTTGAAAAGCATCTCATAACTATTTTGAATCTGTTGAGAGATAAGAAGTTGTATGCTAAGTTTAGCAAGTGTGAATTTTGGCTATCACAAGTTGTATTTTTAGGCCATGTTATTTCTGGAGATGGTATATGTGTTGATCCTAAAAAGGTAGAGGCTATTGTGAAATGGGAGAGACCCAATAATGTGACTGAGGTGAGGAGTTTTCTGGGTTTAGCTGGGTATTATAGAAGGTTTATTAAGGGATTTTCTTCGATTGCCTTACAAATGACTAAACTAACCCGGAAAGATGTTAAGTTTGAATGGAATTTTGATTGCGAAAATAGTTTTGATGAATTGAAAAAGAGGTTGGTAACTGCACTTGTTCTTACTATTCCGCATGGTGGAGATGGTTTTGTTGTTTATACCGATGCTTCACATCAGGGGTTGGGTTGTGTTTTTATGCAGCATGGTAAAGTTATTGCCTATGCTTCTAGGAAGTTGCGTACACATGATTTGGAACTTGCTGTTATTGTGTTTGCTTTGAAGTTGTGGCGTCATTATCTATATGGTGAGGTATGTGAAATTTTTACTGACCATCAAAGCCTTAAGTATTTATTTACTCAGAAGGAGTTGAATTTGAGGCAGAGGCGGTGGATGGAGTTAATTAAAGATTATGATTGTACAATTCACTACCATCCAGGAAAGGCAAATGTAGTTGCAGATGCTTTGAGTAGAAAGGCTTCAGACAGGTTATCTTGTATTCGATGTGCTAGAGTTGCTCATGTTATGGAGTTGAGATTGATGGGAGTGGAATTGCAGCTAGCATATGGGGACAGATTCTTTGCTCATGTAAGCGTGAGGCCTTTGTTAGCTACCCGTATTCATGATTTGCAAGGTCAAAATCCTTTCCTTGAGAAGAAACGACAAGATGTCCAAGATGGTAAGTCTGAAGATTTTTGTATTATGAATGATGGCACTTTATTGTATAAACAACGGTTATGTGTGCCTAATGTGAGTGGATTGAAAGAGGAAATTTTAGATGAGGCTCATAATTCCATTTATACTATGCATCCTGGTAGTACTAAAATGTATAGGGATTTAAAGGAGCATTATTGGTGGAATAATATGAAGAAGGAAATAGCTGATTTTGTTGCTAGGTGCCTTATATGTCAGCAAGTGAAAGTGGAGCATCAGAAACCTACTGGTTTACTTCAACCATTGCCAATACCAGAATGGAAATGGGATCATGTAACGATGGATTTTGTTTTGGGGCTTCCTCGATCTCAGAAGGGGTCAGATTCGATTTGGCTAGTGGTAGACAGGTTAACCAAGTCAGCTCACTTTCTAGCAGTCAAGAGTACGTATATAGTTGATAGGTATGCTAGATTGTATGTTAATGAAATTATTCAATTGCATGGAGCACCTGTTTCTATTGTTTCAGATAGGGACCCTACTTTTACCTCCAGATTCTGGAATAGTTTGCAGTATGCTATGGGTACCAACTTAAAGTTTAGTACGGCTTTTCATCCCCAAACAGATGGGCAGTCTGAAAGAACAATACAGATTTTGGAAGATATGCTTAGAGCTTGTGTGCTTGATTTCAAAGGTAATTGGGATGAATAGTTGCCTTTGATAGAATTTTCATATAACAATATTTTTCAGTCTACTATTGTAGACGGTGTTGTACACCCGTATGTTGGGGTGAAGTTGGTGAGAGGAAGATAGAGGGTCCAGAGTTGATTGAAGTCACCACTGAAAAAGTGAAGATTATTAAAGATAGAATGAGAATAACTCAAAGCAGACAGAAAAGTTATGCAGATAAACGATGAAAAGATTTGGAATTCCAGAAAGGGGATTATGTGTTTCTTCGAATATCGCCATGGAAAGGAGTTATGAGGTTTGTAAAGAAAGGAAAATTAAGTCCACGCTACATTGGACCTTATGACATCCTTGAAAAAGTCGGGATGGTTGCCTACAAGTTAGCATTACCACCAGAGTTATCTCGGTTACATGACGTTTTCCATGTTTCTATGTTAAGAAAGTATGTAGCGGATCCTTCACATGTGTTGGTAGAACAACCTATTGAGTTAAAGGAAGACTTGAGTTATGTGGAAGAACCACTTGCTATCGTGGATAGGAAGGAACAAGTATTGAGATCAAAAGTGATCCCACTTGTGAATGTTGTGTGGCGAAGGCATTCCATGGAAGAGGCTACATGGGATAGCGAGGATACCATGAAGATTAATTATCCGTATTTGTTTGATTCAGACAACCAAGGTATGTCAATTTCGAGGACGAAATTTCCTAACAGGGGGAGAATTGTGACAACCCGAATATAATTACGATTAATTATGCTTAAATCATGCTTAGCTTATGTGATATGATTAGTGTGTTATTAATATATATAATGTTAATTTATTATGTTTAGTCTAATCCTACCTTCAAAAATAATGAAATGTCAAATTAGTTACAAATACAAAATTTTGAAGGTTTCGGTAGCAATATTCATGTTCAAGGCTAGTTTTGACCTTTATGACATAACAATTGACTTGAGGTGAAAAATATATAGTTGTAAACAATTGAGTTATGGTTGTAACACAATAAACGGTGTGTGAAACGGAGGTTTGAGTGAGAAGTATACCAAAATTACGAAACAAGGGCAAAATAGTCCATCTGTTAAGTAGTATTTTGTCTTATTATGGCAGCAAATGTTTTATTCTCATTGGTTGGAAAGGGTGGCGGCTTTGGCCGACCTTAAACCCTTAGAATTAACTCTTTATTCATCCAAAATGCAGCCATGAGAGATTTTAAGCTTAAGTAAAGAGAAGAAGGAAGTTAGGAAGAAAAAGTGAGGAGAAAATTCATAGAAAATTATGTAAAAGTCCCGAAGGTAATTCTAACTACAAATCTTATTGTTTTTATTATATTTATGTTTTATATGATAGAAATCATCATTGTTTTACTAAACTTTCAGCCCTTGACATATATGTTTGGTTAGATGAAAGTTTAAGTTAAGTTTAATGTATAAAACCCTAAAATTGCTTTGTTTAGAAACTCTGTTTATTCAAACTTTCATATATTTTTGTGTACTTACTGGAATTGATTGATTACAATTGGATATTAACCTGTACTCATATATGTATGACATATCCAAAAAATCATGTGAAAATACCAATAAATGAGACCTTGGTGAGAGTTTGAAGTTCGGGTATGAAATCTTCCCTAAGGGTGAAAATATGCCCGCCATGTGTTCGGTGTTTTGCTTAACATAGCCAACGAACCTTAAAAATTATGAAACTTTAATCTTATATTTTTCAATGTGTTTACTGATGTTGGGTGAAATATCGTAGAAATTTATGATGTAGAAAAATCATGAAAATTCCTGGATGTTGAATGAACGATAAAAGAGCCTATAGGGAAGATTTGCTATGTAGTGAAGAAATAGGCTTATTTTGCTCTAGGAAACTCGGAATGATGTGCCGTCTTTTGTTTTGGAAACATGATATAATAAGGATTGGGTTACCAATAATAATTAAAAAGGGTTTGGGCTGTAATTTGAATATGTTAGATATCAGAACCTGACTCTAGATGGGACTTCATTTTAATGAATGATTTGAATTGAATAATATGATGCTTATGAATTGAGTTATGATTGAAGTTATTCTTTGGACTATTAATATTATTATGATGATACTAATATTGTATGAATGATAGGAAAGGAAGAAGAGCTGATTGAACAAGTACCGGATAAAGGCAAGGGAAAAGCCAGTTAAACTGTCAAGGTGAGTGTACTTATGATTTGTTTCATATATAAATATGAATATAGCTCTAAGAGCGAATTTGTTTGAATACTTCGGTATTCAGGATTTGTTTGGATATTAAAATATCCAGGATTGGTTGGGTCTTATGATCCAGGATTGTAATTGGACAAAGATCCAATGATTTGTTGGAACTTATGTTCCAGGATTTGTTATTGCCAATGGGCAGAATTAATTGGAACTTATGTTCCAGGATTTGTTATTGCCAATGGGCAGAATTATTTGGATCTTATGATCCAGGATTTGTTATTGCCAATGGCAGGATTGTTCGGATTTTATATCCACATATTCTATATAGAATTGTTATTACATTGTAGGGAAGGAGTACCTCACTAAGCTTAATGCTTACAGTTTATATTTTTAACAATTTCAGGTTTGTATGCTGCCAACTAGAATACCATATGACCGGTAACTTCGAGAGTTGCACCGTTGGAAGGAGCCGGGGTTTAAATGTGGGGATTTTATCATTGTCACACTGAAGATTTTAATTTACTCACACATTGTATATTTTGCGTTAGTATGGATTGAGTTGATGATTGTGAAATTTTATCGTAGTTAATCATAGTATTGTATGTCCGCTTAATTATGACTCTGATATTGATTTCGTTATGGCACAAGAATAATATTATGTTGATTATGCACATTATGCAGTAAAATATGGATAGATGAATTATATTTCCAATGGGCTCAAGATTATGATTTAATTATTCTAATAATAAATGATTAGTATGGATATTGGGTTTGGGGTGTGACAGTGTGTGTGTGTGTGAGAGAGAGAAAATTCTTAGGCTTTAAATAGGGCTCACAATTCTTTTCTTTTTTGGGTAGTGTTTGGATCTGACATGACATGACAAACATCATTTAGACACGAATATGACACGACACGGTATTGTGTTTCTTATACCTAACTCGTACACGGCCCATTTAAAACATGACAAGACTAACCAAAATAATTCTTGAAATCAATTAAACACATTATACAAAAACACAAGTAGAACTGAATAACGCAATAAGACTGGATTACAGGACTAACATAACTTATAATTTTAACACAAACAGACTTAGTGTTGTAAAACGTGTGACTGGGTGATAATGAATTAAATTAGAAAATTTCTACTTTGGCACACTTATTTAATTAGAGTATATTTAAACCAAATCAATTCAGCCCCTAAACATTCAACTACGTGCATGCGTGTGTCAACCCATAAATAGATAAAACATTCGACACAAATTTCAGGAAAAATCCATTCAGGGAAAACCTTTTATTTCTAGAACTTTGAAAAGTTTACAAGACCATCGACTTACATACCATCTTGATTTCGCCCACAATAGTAACACACGGTGTCTTTGTCAAACCTTCAAAGCAATGGCTAGAAATAAGAAGTGGTTCACACGTAGCTATACAACAAGGACGCGCAGTCCAGTCACGCAGTCTAAAATCTTCACAAGGACTCCCTCGATAATATCACGCAACTCTCCGGTTGTAGAGTTATCCCCACAAAGAATGAACAAATAGCAAAGTGTGTTCTTGAAAACCAAAACAATTCACCAAAACATATAGGATTTTTGTGAATTGAAAACAAAAAGGGATTAAACCCTAAAAGAAGAAGTCAAAAGGATTATGCAGTTTCGCAGTTTTCTGTATTTCAAAACGTTGGGACTTCTTAATGAAAATGAAATCATATAATGAGTATTTATAGAAAAATACACCGCCTCAGTCGTTCGAACGAAATAGCTATCTCGCTCAAACGACGTACTTGTGTCGTTCAAACGACATCGCACGATATGCCCATGTCGCTCGAACGAGATGACATCTCGCTTGAACGACCTGTCATAAAAAACGAGGTACGCTACAAGAGTTAGAAAAAAATTACTCATTCTCAAATTTTGACGAAAAAGTCCGCTCCAACACTTAGAAAATATTTTGTAAAAATATCCCAAAATCTCTAAGTGCAAAATTAAGGTATTTAAAACATAACCTTACCAAAGTAAACTTTGCGGAGTCTTTTTGATGAAGAACCTTGATATTCGGATCCGTCTTTGATGCTTGAATGTTTTTGAATGTTTTTTGACAGTGTAGTGGTATACGACATACTAAATTGATAACGGATTTATAAAATATTGTCCTTACAAGTGTCATAAAACTCCAATACGAACACCACATATCGTGTCAAGTTTGTGTCACTTTGAATCGTGTGAATCTAGAATCAAAAACATATTTTTTTTATGATATATCTTAATATATATTTTTTAGAATTTTAATAGGCATATTATCAACACGTGGATTTAAAACACCAAATAATTATAATTTAAATATTTAGTCACCTTTCTTTCTTACTTGTGGTTTTTTAATTTAGGTTTCTAAATTTAAATGTTTCGATATAAAGCAAATAGGTGGTGGTATAACCTTTCTGAAATTAATGAACAATTTGGTATGTGATTGAAATATTTAAGAGTCTAACAATTGCAAATTCTAACGTCCTTATCTCATAAAGTTTGTAGAATATTATATTGCTAACCTTTAAAAAGGACCTCCAATATGATATACAAAGCTCCACATGACACGTGGAAATGTAGTAAATGATGCATACGTAATACCAATAACAACGAGGCCCCAATAAACTCCCCCTAGACTCCTTCCTAGTCTACTTACGTAACTCAATGCATCTCCGCCAAAAAGTAAAAAAAATAGAATTTTTTTTATATGTTATTGTTTTCCTTACACAAATCAATAGTGATCTCAGAAATAAGTCGTAGTTTAGATGGATCCACTTCATTTCTTTCAAAACATCTCGAGTCTCTCTCACCAAATTGTCCAAAAAATAATGAAAGACCAATCTCCAAATTTCTCTATTCGCTTCCATACCTTTGGGGAACGCCATGACTCTAATAGTGACCTCACCGAATTGGGAAATACCCATGAAATACGTCTAATTGCTAAAAAAATCCCAGAGACCCCTCATTACCCAAGAACAAATGAGTATGTGATTAGATGTCTCTTACGCCTCCTTATACAACCAACATCAACTAACCATCAGACATATTCTCATATTAAGGACCTCTATCATCAATTACGAATGTCTCGCCATGGTCCAGACAAAGAACATAACCTTGGGAGGCACCTTTGAATTCCATATCTCTTTAAATAGAAAACTAGCATTCATGTTCCAGTTCCCTTTCAAAAAGAAATAATAATCTTTTATTATAAAAGTCCCCCTCCAGCTTAACACCCATCGAGTCCATCTTCTCCTCCTGATGGGTGGTGCACATCCCCAACCATCAGAATAATGCCATAGAATCCTCTAATTCCCATTCCCACAACCATCTTTTGAATTTTGGATTCCAAACGAGTCAATCCCCAACCACTGTCATATGATCAATTACTATTCCGTCCTTATCCCATCCTATGTTGAATATCTCAGGGTACTGATCCTCTAGATAGTCATTCTTACCTCACCTATCATTATAGAAACCAATCTTATTCCCGTTCCTCTCATGAAACTTCGCATATCTATAGAACTCCAACCACCCCTTGGAAATATGCTTCCATAATCCTACCCCATTGGCAAAGTGACTTACTCTCGGTCCCCACCCTAGCTGAATACAACTTCCTAACTACCATCACTCTATTCCACAAGCTGTTCTTCTCTCGTGAGAATATCCCCAACCATTTACCTAATAGTTCCTTGTTAAAGTACTCAAGATTCTTTACTTCCCCATCGCCCTCCCTAACCGAATTGCGCACTTCTTGCCAACCCCCAAGGAAATAATTAAGACTATCTTCATTAGATTTCCAAATAAAGTCCCATATAATCTTCTCCAATAACTTATGCACTGAATACAGTAATGATACAATTAACAAGTAGAAAGTTTACAGACACGACAAAGTGTTTTTTTATCAATGTTTTCCTCCCACCCGTTGTCATATTGAAATTCTTCCACCCTACTACTCTCCTTTTTACCCTCTCTAGAATTGAGTTCCAAATAGATCTATTCTTGTACTTAGCTCCTAATGGAAATTCGAGATATGTTGAACGTAAATAATCCACTCTATATCCAAGAATCCTTTCCAGACTACCCCCATTCTCACCTCCCCTACCTTAATTATTTCACACGTTCTGACATTAATATCTAACCCCAAAATTGCCTCGAAGCACATTAGCAGAAGTCTGAGTGATCTCAACTGTTCCTCTTTTACTGTACAAAAGATAATCTTATCATGTGAAAATAATATATGGGAAACCCTAACCGGACTAGCGTTCAGATTCCTAATCATAAATCCACTAATTAACCCCGCCTCAACAACATGACCCTACATCCGATTAAAAATCTCCATCACCACGATGAAAAAAAGTGGAACATGGGGTCTCCCCACCGAAGTCCGTGTGAGCTGGAAAACGATCCCTTAAGAACCCCATTAATTATAACTGAGAATCTGACAGATGAAATGCATCTTTTGATCCGTTGTCACTACCTATCTCAAAATTCCATCCTCTCCAGTAAGTACAACAGAAAACCTCAGTTAACATGATCATATGCCTTCTCAATATATAACTCGAATATAATGTCAGGCTTCCCACTCCTTACCCTGGACTTCACACACTCATTATCCACCAGGACCGCATCAAAAATTTATCTTCCTCTAATGAAAGAATTTTATGATTCCAAAATAAGTGCCTCAATAACCTTCCTAAGCCTAACTGACATAATTATGGCAAGAAGATTATATGCATTCCTAATAAAACTTATTGATATGAAACCTCAAACATCTATCGAACCCCCTATCCAGGGAATCAAGGTTATTAGTGTCGCACTAATACTCCTTAAGAAGTTGCCTCTCTTATGGAACTCAAACAAGAATGCCACCACCTCACCTCTTACTAAAAACCAGCAATGTTGAAATAAGGCCACAATGAATCTGTCTAGCGGGGACGTTATTCCAGTCATAGATCTCAATACTTACATGACCTTATCCTCCTTAAATGTCCCCTTTAACATTGCAGTTTCATCCTAAAAATGCTCCCCAACTCGGCTTCATCTAGATTAGGACTCCATGACTCCTCCTCTTTATGTAGATCCTCAAAATTTAAATATAACCCCATGACCTAGTTTACTTCTTTAAAATCCTTCTTGTCCACTTAGATCTTCCCATTATGATTAAATCTATGGTGAGAATTAGCCACCTTATGAAAGAATTTGGTATTCTTGTCTCCCTCCCTTAACTACAATGCACAAGACTTTTGACGCTAACTAATTTCTTCTTGAATCAGTCTTCTCCAAATCTCACCTTTTCTCTCCTCCCTCAACATCTTCTTTTCCCTTGAAATCTCCCCCTATTTTTCACCCAGGATTATAACTTTCTCCACATATCTCCCAGTGGTCTCACTCATATTACCAAATAAATCTTTATTCCATCGGTTAATATTTTCCTTAAATAGCCCAAGTTTTCTCGATGAAATGAAGCTAGCATTTCCCTCCACCATATGTCCTTTCCACCACTCCTTCACTTTGTCCACCAAATCCTCCTCGTTAAGCCACATAATCTCAAATATGAATGTGATCACCTCTTCTCTCCATCCCTCACACCCTAAAAGAACTAGGTATGATCAGACATTACCTAAGGCATAAAATACTAGATTACCGCTCGAAAGTGTTCCTCCCACCCCTAAGAAACTAAGAATTGGTCTAAGTGAGATAGATAAGAGTTATCTTTATTTCTAGACCATGTGAATATGCCACCAGGAAGTGCAAGATCCTGTAAGTCCAACTCATCGATAAAATATGAAAAATCCCTCGTGTATATTCTATTTCTCCCTCCCCCACTCCTTTCCAAAGAAAATCGGACCACATTAAAGTCACCCCTATGCACTAAGTAATTCCCCACACCTCATTGATGCCTGTTAATTCGTCCTATAATTTTCACCTACTAACATCATCCACTGGCCCATAGACACCTAAAAATCAGTAAGTAACACCATTCTCTACATTTATAAATAAACATGACACATGCCTATCGCCTACCATACTCTTACACCTTTTTTGGGACTCTGGAATCCCATATTATAATCACTCCACCTGATTAATCCTTAGCATCAATGCTACTCCATTCCAGCCCACGGCCACCCAAAATGGATCTAGTAATTTATCTATCCACCTAAATCATCTTAGATTCCCGAATGCATAAAATGTATAATCTTCACCTTGAAATGGCACAAAAAATGATACCACTTTTTTTGGGATCATTCAGACCCCTCACATTCCACGAGATCAGGTGTCGCTTAATGAAATATCATTTTCTTCCCCCAATCCTTTCTCCCTCCATCCCACTACCTTCCTTTCCCTCATAATTAGTGGAATACTATAATCTCATAAGTTCTCTCTCATTCTTATTCGATGCTGATAGTGAGAACTCACCCTTTCAAACTCCCTATGGTCCCCCCTCCCTTGTCTTTTAATTTGTATGAATAACCAACAAGCATTACTTACTCTATTCATAAGTAACCCCCGCAACTTTACTAAATCCCCTATCATGTCCTCCACCTATCCCTCTAAATCATTCTCTCACCCCTCCCCTTCCCACCCTACTCCTCCCTCTCCTCGTTGTCATCTCTTTCTCATTCCCAAATGTGGTATCGTTAATGGTGCCATTTTAAGGTGAAGACCACACATTTTATGCATTCAGGAATCTAAGGTGAATTAGGTGGGTAGAGAAATTGCTTTATCCATTTAGGGAGGCTGTAGGGTGGAATGGAATAACATGGATTCTAAGGGTGAATCAAATGGAGTGATTATAATGTATCATTATTGTCAGAGATTTTTCAATTTCCATGTTTGGTCATTCTCTTTAAAAAAAATTAGTTCAGCAACCCTAATAGTGCTTCTTATAACCCCATTGCCAGATTGAGGTGTAACCTTATTGTCCAAGTTGTTATTGTTTCCAGTTGGGACCTTGTTTCCTTCATTATATCTATGTTCCCAAGATTAACATGTTACCATTCTTTCTTTTTTCCCCCTTTAATATACAAATCGGTCACATGATGATTCCGTGTCACATGTCATTCCTGACTGAGTTATTTCCCACCGTAATAACTATTGCATTGTGTTCCAAAGTAACGTTTTGGATTTTCAACCCATACCACTAGTTCAAAAATCAAGTTACCTACATTAATCTCTAATTTTTTTGGTGTTTTTTCTCTCCTCTTAACTAGAATTTTATCCCATTATAAATCTTCTCCCATTTGAGTGGCATTATTCAAACCCTCTACATTTGTCACTAATAGATTTAAAGGTCTCCACCCCTTATGAATAAATATGGAGTCCCATAACTCGTATCCACGGGTATTTCAACTATCGTGGTTATTGCGTGTAACTTGTTAGGGGGTGTCATCTTTGTAGACATAGTTGATCTCCATAAAATTACAAGTTACTTCCCTTAAAAACTCTATCCACTTCTTAGACTTATGAAAACACAAACAAGAGGAGAGAGGAGTGTAGATTATGGCCTTTTACTTACTCTATCGATTTATATTTTTCCTTCACCCATTATTTCATCTTATCAATGGATGGTGGTGACATGTCCAATCCACATACTCTTCCCATTACTGCTCTTTGGAAGAACTCAACTATTATAATACAAGAATTGTTATTTACAATAAGGTCCACTTTTGATTATGGTTCACCTTGGATATTATTTCTAGAAAAGGGCAAAGGGTCCACTGATGTAGCTTTGATATGTGATCTTCCTTCCTCCATTTTTGTCCCATCATCAACTAAACCGGGTTGTCTCACATTTACCTTACAAATAACCTCTGATTCCATGTGTTTAAATGCATCTCCTGCATATCCCCACCCTATTACTTACCCAATCTTTGGTACCTAAAAATACACTTGTCTTCTATCATCTATGATAATGATATTAATTAAAATATCCTCCTCTCGTATAGCTGGTGTATGTTATAACCTCCCACTTCTTACATTGTCTTCTCATATAGAACCTCCCATTCTTCTGCAATACCTCCCATAGACATAAACATAACCAAAACACCTACCCCTTTAGTAATTAGACTTCTTTAGTATATCCTCTACCCCTAACACGAAGCCTGAAATGGTAACCACCATTTAAGTCTTCCTTGATAATATCAAAGGTTACCCATCCATCTTGGAAAATAACATTTTTATTCTCCTTCTCCATCTCAACGAGATGGAAAGGGGGGGGGGGGAATGTTGTAGTTGTATGACAGAGTAGTATATAGTGAAAATATTTACGATTTTTCATAATAAGAAATTATTTTTAAAAAATGGGGTTGTGGTTATTGAGTCACTTACACCATATAATTGCTTTTGTGGAGAAAATGTTTTGGTTGTAAAATTATGGCATATATATATATATATATATAACAGTTTATTTGCATGAACCCTAAGATCATGAACATTATGATAATCACCTAATAGGTATATGACACGAGGGATAATGTAACACCTCATTTTATCGTCATGGGTGTGATGTCATTATTTATCGCCGTTGATTGTCGTTGGTCTGACCACCTTAATTTTCCTTTGACGGAGAATTTTGGCTTCTCTATCATTGCCTAAAAACCCTTAAATGTGTATTTCGTCGGTACCTTTTAGATGGAAGTAAGGCGTCTATTTATAGGTGGAGAGAGGGCTAAAATTCCAAAAGGTCAATTAATCTAAACTGTCCTTCAAGGTAGGGTTTTAATTGGAATTTTAAGTCCTTTTAATATCCATTTCGTTTTGGAATATGAATCATTTTGTTAGGAAATAACATATTCTAATTAAAAATCAAAATCCTAATGACCATATTTTGGGGAAGAAATTAAAACTTGAAGAAGACAATTTTCTGTTACAATTCATCCGATAATAATATGTGTACATAATGGAAAATATAATAGACTAGATGTAGAAGTTTTATTAATAGCTTAATAAATGTCAAATATAGGTAGACTGCAGAAATGAAATAACAAGGAACTATCTTCAAGCCCCATGCTTTCAGTATGTCTCAAAAATGTCTTTGGAGGTAGTCCTTTTGTAAAAATATCTGGAACCATAAGATATGTACCTGTGTACTCAATGACAACTTTTCCTCTTCTAACATCTTTCTTTAGTGAGAGATATTTTAGGTCCATGTGTTTGGATCCTTTAGATATCCTATATTGCTTGGAGAAAAAATTACGGCCTCATTGTCACGGTAAATAGTTAAGGGCTTAGAAATGAAACTCAAAGATCCAAACTCAGAGACTAAATTCCACAACCATGCTCCTTGATTTTCAGCCTCATAATATGCCATAAATTCAACCTCTATAGTAGTTGTGTAGATTAATCTGGAGTTTTGGCTTTTCCATGATATTTCACTATGACACCCCGTTTAATTAAACATCGATTGATCATGCCTTTATTAAATTAAAACAACATATGGTTCATTCTTAGCATCACTATCGAAAACTTTTTAATTACTAACCACCTAAGTGAAATTAGACCGGTGCTAAATTTTATCTTTCTTTAAAACAGATAAATCTAACAATGAAAATACTAAATTAAACATTTACAATATACCAGAGTTCAACCATCACAATATATAAATGAATAAAAGTTTTCTGAATAAAGCATCAACAAAAATCCAAGACCAAATACTCCATATTAAAAATGAACTAAATAACTGATAATTATCAACGGACAACATGATCGTACATGGAATATAAAATGAGATCCTACACTAGATCTAAATGGAGGATTCATTTAATCAAATGAAATCCGGTCAGCATCCACAATGCTATAACTCTGAGTTCCTGGAATGAAGTCACGCTTGGTATCCCTGTGGCTGGACACCTAAAAGGTTTTTAAAAATATTTTATAGCAAGTGTTAGTACACAAAACGTTTTGAAAATATTTAGCAAGTGTTTATCACATTAAAATTCGATTATTGATTACACATGTTCATGTGCACTCTCTCTTGAGTTCTCCTCACCTCTCATCTATAGTGCATGCCTAACGTTCTATACTTATCCCACCTAGCTATGCTACCTAAACTAACTAGACTAAAGTATTCAACTGAACTTATCTATACGTCCAAGTTCCCGTACCGCCCATACATTACATTAATTTTTATTAATTAACATCTCTCATGAGTTAGTTTCCAACATAAGTAATATTCCTCACATGTTATTCTTTAAATCACTACATTAAGTTTCTCCAGTTAATTTATCATTTCAATATACATAATTTTAAATAACATTCACATATGTTATTAGCTAGATCATATAATTAAGTTTCTCGACTTAATTCATTCTTTTTTAGATATACACTATCTAACTGTCTACTGTCTCACATAAGTAGAGACACGCATGGTATATATATCCCACTTAATATATACAAATAAATATATATATTTCACGTTAATTTCCTCGTATCACACATTAAAGATTCAGTGGTTCGAATGTTCCATTGACCCCAATTTATCATGTCATTCACATTGGTCCGGATAGCCCTCGTCGCCAATGTAAATGCTATATATATATATATATATATATATATATATATATATATTGGTCTGGCTAATATTATTTATGTTCGATACAAGTCCGAATAGCCCTCGATCCTAACTCGAACTTTCATGTATTGGTTCGGATATTCCCCCGAACCCAATACATCTAATATAGTTTAGGTATGCACACCTCCTAAGTATCTTTATGATAGGTATTCAAACAAAGTAGGTATCCACATTTCTACGAAGTATATTTCTCTCGTATACTCATTGTACTGAATTTCTTTACGAATTATCCCACTTATCGTATTCATGAGTATTTACATAATTTTCATGTATTGGTACAGACGTTCCCTTAACCCCAACACATTTAGTATACTTTAGGTATTCACACAGCGTAAGTATTAATATTATAGGTATTCACACAATGTAATTATTCCCTCTTGTACGTATTATATTTCTCTCATATACTCACCGTACTATTAACTTTACGATTTATTCCACTTGTCGTATTCATGAGTGTTCACACAACTCTAAGGTCCCTAGTTACCCCTTTATAAATTTCAATAGTTAAGACTAACTCACCCTACTGGCCTACTTCATCAATTTAATTTCCAAACTCCCTGCAATTCATTATTTTTCTCCCGGATAATTTACGACACAAAGTCAACCCAATTTCATTCTCGTCTTAATCCTCTAAATAAGACTAAATTATGAAGCAAATATAGGACTACCTTGACATAATAACTCTCTTATTATAACCCAGCATGGTTCCCAAAATTCCCCACGACAATCATGCAGAAGAAACTAGGCCCGAAAGGAAGATTTTAAATTTTTTCTTAGAGGACCGAATCGGTTCGCCGACCTGCACTTCGTCTCCTTCACCCTGTTCATGCATTTTTCCACCATTTTCAATTTCTAACTCTCATGATACTTCTTGCAACTTTAAACTAATTATTCCTAACCATTACTACATGCATTAAGATCAATTTCAACGTGATTTTTACACCAAATCATCACAATAATCAAGAACAGATTAAGTCACAAAATCCTCAAACCCCTAGATTTCCATATTCTTGCTTAATTTTTAACATAAAACCCCAGTTTAATTTGTATTGATAATCACTCATCTACTGATTATCAATCCTATATAAATATGAATCACACTGCATGAAATCCCTACCCATAACATGCATAAAAAATAACTTTTTCTTTCAAGAATATGTATTATATCATCAATTGATGAAACCCTCCTAACATGGGTATTATAACTTCAAAATAATTGCAATAAAAAACTTGTCTCTAGGTTTGTAGGGTCTAAATTCATGGTGTTGCTGATCGATTGATGTTTCTCTCTTCGAATTCGTATTCCATAGATGATTAGGATGCGAGATTTGGGTCCAATTCTTTAAGAATACCTCCCAAGCCTTGAAAATTGGTTTATGTTTTCTCTCTAATGGATTTCTTTGGGTTTAACTATTTCTAACCCTAGCCTCAGGTCTTAAACATCCGATATAACAATTAGAATTTCGTTGGTCCCTTAACCTTTATTTGCCAAATGACCAAAAGGCCCTCAATAGGTGCCGGTTTGGTCTAAAATTGACTCGGGACCCAAACAATACCCTCGGGTACACTTCTTTGACTATTTAGACCCATTCAAAATTATCCGTGACCTCTAAATTATCATCCGAGTCACTAAAAATATATTCCCTTTCTCAAGATCAAATTAGTCAACATGCGACTCCCGATTGAGATAAAATAAGATACGCACATATCACCCACTGCGCCGTATTATAATCATCAACAATTATTTACTATTCACACATAGTAAATTTCATACTATAATATTAGTCAGTATCTATCTCTCAATTAATATTTAATAATTGCATTTCTCATTTAATCACATTAAATTACTTCACTCGCGTAATTTAAATACAACATATTTTTCCCAACTAATTCCCCAAATTAATTAAATTATAAATACACAGAAATATGGGGTATTATATCCCCTTTTAAAAGAATTTCATCCCCGAAATTAGGACATACCTACAGTTAATAAGTCTCGATAATGCTCTTGCATGTTATCCTCCCTCTCACATATCGACTCATAAGTATTGTGGTGTCCCTATTGCACTCTCACTATTGGCACCACATTGGACCGCAACTTACGCTCACTACGATCCTAAATAGTCAGTGGTATCTCCCCGCATGAGACGTCTGGCAGCAAATTAATTTGCTAAAGTGGAACGTGTTACAAAATATCATGCTCCTCCGATAATCTTCAGTGATACCACGTGAAACACATCGGGTATCCACTTTATATGCTCTTGATGTCCCAGTCTGTGTGTTACCAGTCCCACCCTCTCAGTAATAAGAAACGACCAAACATAACTTAGTGTTAGCTTCCCCCTTCTTGTCGAATCTCATGATCCCCATTATAGGAGATACTCTAACCGACCCTAGTCTTCAATGTCCCACTTAATGGCCTCTAAACATATAGTGCCTTAAAAGGCGAGCCTATGCTCTGTCGGCTCTACTATCTCTTTGTAAAAAAATTCTACTTTTATGGGTGCCCATTTCTGGTTTCCGAACTCGTGACCCTCTTTAGAGTAAATGCCCACCATAATTTCCTGACTACTCATGTTAGACTTCACACTCTTAGCTCACAACGACGTAACTCTCCTTACATTTCTAAGCTATTTTAAAGAGATGCATTTTACTAGATTTCCTGTCGATGTACCACAAATCACTTCAGGTCCTAGAAGCTCATTACACCCCACTTCTTATCGACTTATGAGTGACACGTCTAGAATGATGTACATATCTCTCCCCATCTCCTCCTAACACTTCCAATCAGAGGTGGGACTAAAAGGTCTTATCCTAATTCACAATTATTTTGGACAACACCTAGTTTCGTTCCACTTCTTTTCTACAAGTACAAAATTATATATGATGCTCGATAGTGTATCTCACTCCAAAATAGAAAATATGTTGCTCTGGTCAATTCATTCCGCAACTCGATGAAAACCCAGACCTCTTCGCGATTTTAGGATGTCTAAAAATATGAATGTCACTACTTATGCTCATAAATCCCGTCACTAGGAACATTAAAATTACAAAAAGCCTAATTAATACCCTCGGATCAACATTTTTCCATACCTAAATGGTGTAACTTGGGGAGAACTCCACTATGTATCATTCACCACCGATCCTCATGTTCAATGTTTCATGTTACTAAGGACCTCTTACTTTCCCTTTTTTCGAAATATACTCGAAAATCATTGCCCTTGTGTTTTCTCCCAAAACTGCTAGGCATATGACTAAGTGATACTTTGCTTTACCCAGGACACCCATACACCCTATAACTCGTGCATATGTGCACAAACCTTACAACATCACCTACATAACCTACTTGTCTCAATTTCGGCCCTCGCATTCTCAATGTGGCTAAATCTTTTGGGTAATTTTGATCACCCTGCCAACTACTATTTAGTTCTTCCCGATATTTCCCCACCCATCAACTTGTGGTGCAAAAAGTCCTCAATGTTTCTCACATCATCATAACAAGACTCTCTCTGCCTCGTATCAAAAATACTGTTATTAACTTTCCGTTATAAATACAAATCTCCGAATCTATAATTGTACCTCTAATCATCGTCTCTTGATATAAAAAGTATACTTGCCCACTCTTATGTTACGAAGGAACACATATAATATGACTCTCTTACTATCACTAGTTTTCCATCGTGAATATATCACGACCTATATCTCTTCGCTCGACAATAAACCAATATTCCCTGAACCATGTCAGTAAATGTCCCTACTCGTTGAGATTAATTATAACTAGACAAAATACAGGCATAATTCTACTACCCAATATACAATAACATATATACACTCACATATATAAGCTCAACCCTCTTTCAGGTGATACTTAGAAAAATCAATTCATAACGTAGGCCAGCGACCACGAGATCTCACTATCAACATACTGCTAACCAGTCACATCTAAAAAAGTAGCCTACTATATTCTCGCAACTCTCAAAAAGTAGTAAACTCACATGAAATTTCAACATAATCTTAGTGTACCCACCCTCTCCCTCGTAGGTGACACCAAAGAACTCAACTATCCCACGACATTTGGATACATAAAATGGCCATCACGGCCAACGTACCCACTAAACTCGACTCACTCACAAATTCTAGTGATCATAACCTTACTTGTGATGCACTCATGTCACTTACATCAATCCCATACTACTTAGGATATCACAACCATATTACTTCCATTCGCTATATGTATCACCTGTACGATCGGTTCCTAAACTCACTCTCGCATTGAAACTGACTCAAGGTCTGCTGAAATCATTATACATTCAGGATCTCATCCTGCAGTTGTCCCCCACCTTGCTTTGGGGTAATACTTCTCATTTCATGTCCTACACCCTCTGATCACGACTCTACTGGCCTTCCCTAATATTCTATTGGCTTTACCGACCTTGAGGAATAGGATGTTATGGCTACTGAGGGCCTTCCTGGTCCTGTTCAAACCTACCATTCTCTGTTTGGAAATATCTAGGCCAAAGTCCCTTAGCCCAATCTCCTTGCTGGAAGCCTCGCTCTTCTCGCTGTTGTGCCTCACTAGCACTGTATCCATTTACCTCCTAGTTTGACTTGTCCACTTTCTTGCTGTGGACATGTTCAATAGAGGTTGCCCTACTTATCCCACATATGATACCTTTTTGTGCCATTCCCCTTTGTCGCTGGCCTCCCGGGTCATGTCGGGGCGTTCTCTTCTCGAAATTAGTGGCCTGGATCCTGATTGCTAACTCCGATGTCCCTTTGGCTCGGTTGGCCTTATGGAACTCATTGCTGGCCTGAACGACCCTGGCTGAATTCACCATATATCGTTGGGAATTCTGTAATAACCCGCGTAATTTTAGGCTATTTTAATTAATTTCTGGAAAATGGAGGAAAATAAATTTTTTGATAAAATTGTTTTTATTACTCAAATATGTTGGTTATTATTTTTAAAGGCAAGAATTTCAAACGGTTTTGAAATCGGAGTTAAGACGGATTTAAAATGATTTTTAAATGTTTTTAACTCTTGGAGTTGTTTTGACTTCCAACTTTTCATTTCTTTGCCTTATTTAAAGGAGTCTTTTGGATTCCAACTCTTCATTTCTTTGCATTATAAAAGGGAGTCGTAGGCAACCCTTTTAACCTACTTTTGACACAAATTTTGGCAGCAAATATATTTTATATTCCTCTTCTTTTTATATACACATTGGCCCTTGAGATTTGTGAGTTCCAACCTTAGATTAGAGGTGTTCTAGGGGATATTTTGTTGAGGTTCCTGGAGGAGCTTTTGTAGATCTTTTGTGTTGATCTTGAGGATGTGATTATTGGTTTCTCATCATGGTTGGAGGTATGGGGTTTTACACAATATTCTCATTTAAATCTCTCGAGAGTTTATTCCGTTGATTTCTTGTTAATTGAACTCATATTTGAATTGATAAATTCATTGAAATCTAGAAAAATAATTGTTGAATTATTTTGATTCATGTGGTATCATTATATTGTTGTTGAGCACGTTATCATGAGATTTTAATATGGCACGGATGTTGGGCACCCGCCAAAATTCCTGTTTCGCGGGTTATGGGTTGATAAAGCATATACGGATGTGGTGAGGCCTGGTGACCCAATTAAAGTGTTGTTGAGAAATTATATTGATAAATGCTTTGAGATTTGCATTTTGATTTGAATATTCGTACTCGTGTTGTTACGCTTTGTTCATCGTTAATATAATTGTTGAGCATATTTCTTGTCGTATTGTGTACTTCCCCATATTTTCTTTTAGTGGCAGGTTAGCGCGGATTTTGGGGGAGATTGATTTTAGCGAGGATTGTTTTGTTAAAGATTTGTATTATTTTGATGTATAGAGCTTTGGAGATTTGTATTTTTATTCGAGTTAGGTAGTTGTAAATTTTAATTCAAGAGACTTGTTGTAATTGAAGAGATTGAGATTAGTGGATTTATATTATTGTGGGTTTATTTAGATGCTCTATACCTTGTCACTTGTGGATTTGGATTTATTTTATCGCATTAGCGCTCCGTTCGCTCTCCCCGGGCGGGCGGGGTGTTACAAATTCAATTTATCTAAATTATTTTGATGGGTCCACTACTGGGCATACCTTCCAGTGGTGCTCAATAACACCGCTAAATCTATTTTATCTCTTCAGCTAGATTTTCTAACCCTCTTAGCTCCCTTCTCATGGAAGCATTGATATACTCTCATAAACGCACAACTTTGGAGACATCGTCACTAGTCATCCTCATCGACTTTCATCCACGCTTGTGTATACTACTCATGAGCCCAAATTCACTTACGCTACTGCACCTAATCCCTCATTTAATTCCAAACATATTTCTTTATACGTAGTGACTAACTCTCATCACTTTATGTTGCCCCTACGAGAGAAAAAATTTTGCCTGAAATTTTAATCACGGGTGTTGCTGCCCTCCACCCTACACAATCGCCTTTGTATTCTTTCCTTCCATGGGTCCATTATAATTCACCTCTTTCCTGAATTATTACAGGTGACTTTTCGAAAGAGTCCCCCTGAATCTCCCCCTGCCAACAATGCTGGGCGAGTCTGAAATTATACTGGCATTTTTTACAACGGTGCTTGGTGAAACTACTGTTCATGAGTGGTTATAATTTTGTCATTTTGTCATCTTCCCGAATAATAATTTTGGTGACTTCGATCGAAATCACTATTCTGAAAATACTCTATGTCTTATTCCCTTCCTCTCCCCCTGCAGTACTTCTAATGGCCCTCGTTGGTCACCCGATATTCCTCGGTGTACGCAGCTCAATCAAAATCGTATATGAATTACATTAACTATACTCAATAGAAGGAGAACGTAAGTCGCATACGTAGATAAGTACAACAATATAATCGTAAGGCTCTATATCATAAGAATGCTACGCTGAAATCGTAGTAACCCGTACAGATCTTATAGGCACTAGAACTTGACGCTTTGATACCATCTGTGATACCCCGTATAATTAAACATCGGTTGATCAGGCTTTTATTAAATTAAAACATGTTTCTCATATGATTCATTCTTAGGATCACTGTCGAAAACTTTTTAATTACTAACCACTTAAGTGAAATTAAAGAGTAGCCAAATTATCTTTCTTTAAAATAGATAAATCTAACAATACGGAAAGTAAATCAAACATTTACGATATACTAGAGTTCGACCATCACAATATATAAATGAATAAAAGTTTGCTGAAAAAACCAAGACCAAATACTCCATAGTAAGCAGGAACTAAATAACTAAAATTTGTCAATGAACAACATGACCATACATGGAATGCAAAATGAGATCCTACGCTAGGTCTGAATTGAGGAATCGTCTAATCAAATTAAATCCTGTCAGCATCCACAATGTTATAGCTCCGAGTTCCTGGAATGAAGTCACGTTCGGCATTCCTATGGATGGACACCTAAACTGATTTAAAAAATATTTTATAGCAATTGTTAGCTCACAAAACGTTTTGAAAATATTTATAAAGTGTTTATCAGAGTAAAAATTTGTTATTGATTACATATGTCCATGCACACTCTATCTTGAGTTCTCCTCACCTCTCATCTATAGTGCACGCCTAACGTTCTATACTAAGCCCACCCAGCTGTGCTACCAAAGCTAACTAGACTAAAGTATTGAACTGAACTTATCTATGCATCTAAATTCCCGTACCGCCCATACAGAACATTAATTTTTATTAATATCTCTCACGTGTTAGTTTCCAATATAAGTAACATTCCTCACATGTTATTCTTTAAATCACTACATTAAGTTTCACCACTTAATTTATCATTACGATATACATAATTTTAAATAGTGTTCACATCTGTTATTAGCTGGATCATATAATTAAGGTTCTCGACTTAATTCATTCTTTTTAGATATACACTATATAACTGTCTATTGTCTCACATAAGTAGATACACGCACGGTATATATATCCCACACAATATATATATATATATATATATATATATTAGTCTGGATGTTCCATCGACCCAATATTATTTCTGTTAGATATTGATTCGGATAGCCCTCGACCCAACTCGAACTTTCATGTATTGGTCCATATATTCCCTCGATCCAATACATCTAATATATTTTAGGTATTCACACCACCTAAGTATTTTTATAATTGGTATTAACGCAGCCTAGGTATCCACACTTGTACGAGGTATATTTCTCTCGTATACTCACCTTACTAAATTTCTTTTCGAATTATCCCACTTATCATATTCATGAGTATTCACATAATTTTCATGTATTGGTCTAGACGTTCCCTTAACCCCAATACATTTAGTATAGTTTAGGTATTCACGCCGCCTAAGTATTAATATGATAAGTATTCAGACAACCTAATTTTTCCCGCTTGTACGTAGTATATTTCTCTCGTATACTCACCGTATCGTATTCATGAGTATTCACACAACTCTAAGGATCCTAGTTACCCCTTTATAAATTTTATTAGTTAAGACTAACTCACCCTACTGGTATACTTCATCAATTTAATTCCCAAAATCCCCGTAGTTCATTATCTTTCACCCGAATAATTTATAGCACAAAGTCAACCCAATTTCATTCTCGTCTTAATCCTCTTATTAAGACTAAATTATGAGGTAAATATAGGCCTACCTTAACATAATAACTCTCTTATTATATCCCAACATGGTTCCCAATAGTCTCCACGGCAATCATTCAGAAGAAACTAGGCCTAGAAAGAAGATTCTAATTTTTGTTTCCACAAGACCAAATCAGTTCGGCCAATGAACCAAACCGGTTCGACCAATGTACCAAACCGGTTTGCCGACCTGCACTTCGTCTCCTACGCCTAGTTCTTGAGTTTTTCCACCATATTCAATTCCCAACTCTCATGATACTTCATTAAACTTCAAACTAATTGTTCCTAACTATTACTAAATGCACTAGTATCAATTCCAACGTGATATTTACACCAAATCATCACAATAATTAATCAAGAATCGATTAAATCATAAAATCCTCAAAACCCTAGATTTCCATGTTCTTCCTCAATTTTTAACATAAAACCTGTTTTAATTTGTATTGATAATTACTCATATACTGATTATCAATCCTATACATATATGAATCACATTACATGAAATCCTTACTCACAACATGCATAAAAAATAACTCTTTCTTCCATGAATTAATGAAGCTCTCATAACATGGGTATTACAACCTCAAAATAATTGCAATAAAAAAACTTGACTCTAGGTTTGTGGGGTCTGAATTCATGGTGTTATTGATGGATTGATGCTTCTCTCTTCGAATTCGTATTCCTTAGATGATTAGGATGCAAGATTTGGGTCCAATTCCTCAAGAATACCTCCCAAGCCTTGAAAATTGGTTTCTCTTTTCTCTCTAATGGATTCTTTTGGGTTTAACTGTTTCCAACCATAGAATCAAGTCTTAAACATCAGATATAACACTTAGAATTTCGTTGTTCCCTTAACCACTATTTACTAAATGACCAAAACACCCACAATAGGTGCCAGTTTGGTCTAAAATTGACCCGGGACTCAAACAATACTCTCGGGTACACTTTTTCGACTATTTCGACCCATTCGAGATCATACGTAACCTTTAAATTATCATTTGAGTCACTAAAAATATATTTCCTTTCTCAACCTCAAATTTGTTTACACGCGACTCCTGGTTGAGATAAAATAAAATACATACAAATCACTCACTATGTCGTATTACAATAATCAATAATTATTTACTATTCACACTTACAGAATTTCATACTATTATATTAATCAGTATCAATTTATTGATTAATATTTAATAATCACATTTCTCAATTAATCACATTAAGTTACTTCACTCACGTAATTTAAATATAACATATTTTTCCTAGTTAATTCCCCAAATTAATTAAATTATAAATACACAGGAATACGGGGTATTATAAGCACGTCCCACTAAGAGATACATATATCGAAGAGTACAATATATAGTATTAGGACATCCACCAAAATCTGAATCTAAAAACCCAACCATCTTTAGATTAGCTGATTTCCTATATGTTAGCATGTAATTCCTCATTCCATTTAAGTATCTCAATACTTTCTTTGCACCTTTCCAATGAGCGATTCATGGGTTACTCTAAAATCTACCTAACATGCTAGTTCGGGTAAAAACCTGTGCGTACATCAAACTTCCCACAAGAGAAGCATTAGTATAATTTTTAATTTCTCAAAGTTCCAAGTCATTCTACGGATAGTGGCTAAGATTATGCTTGTCTCCTTTTTGCATTGGAACAACACTAGAAGAACATGTCACCATGTCAAATCTCTCTAGAACTTTGGCAATATATTTTTTCTGAGATACTCTCAAAATTTCGAGTGACCTATCATGGAACATTTCAATTCCTATCACATAGGAAGCCTCACCCATATATTTCATTCCGAAATTCCTAGAGAGATGATTTTTAGTCTCATGTAATAGACCAAGGTCTTTGATGGCTAGTAATATGTCATCAACATACAATATAAAAAATATGAACTTACCCCCACGGATCTTGAGGTATATACATGGATCAACTAAGTTTTTTTTAAAACCTAAGGTCGCAATGGTTTCATCAAACTTTAGATACCATTTCCTCGAAGCTTGTTTTAATCCATATAGTTATTTCTTATGTTTTCACATCATGTCTCTATGACATTCGATTATGAAGCCTTCAGGTTGATGCATATAGACTTCCTCTTGTAAATCGTTATTAGGAAATAATATTTTCACATCCATTTGATGTAAGTCAAGGTCATAATGAGCTAGTAATTCCATGATAACTCTAAGAGAATCTGTTCTAGACACATGAGAAAAGGTCTCCGTATAGTCTATACCTTCTTTTTTTATTAAAACCTTTGGCTATAAGTCGAGCTTTATGTCGTTCAATATTCCCATTGTAGTTGCATTTAGTCTTAAAGACCCACTTACAACCGACTAGTTTTTGTCCTATTGGAAACGGAACAACGTCCCAAACTTGATTTTCAGCCATAGATTTTAGCTCATCATTCATGGCATCAATCCATTTGCAGGAATTAACATCTTTAATGGCTTGTGAATATGAAATCGT
This sequence comes from Sambucus nigra, assembly GCA_949130495.1. Lineage (NCBI taxonomy): Eukaryota > Viridiplantae > Streptophyta > Magnoliopsida > Dipsacales > Adoxaceae > Sambucus > Sambucus nigra. The sequence goes on along the minus strand of OX422210.1, from coordinate 350,626,039 downwards.
ATTTTTAGTTAACCCAATATCATATTCTACTTAATAAATCACGTAATCATCGAAAATTACAAATCTCCTCTGATGTTGAGACCTCCTTAATGATGGTTCCTCAAGTGCTTCATCCATAGGTTCATTGACGATAATCTCATCATGGAGTTGATGATCATATATTGGGTGTTCCTCGTTGCCTGAAGGTTCTACAATGGGGAGATTCCTAACAACCTACAGAATTGAGGTAAAGGGATATTCACCATAATTTCCTAAATGGTCACATTATTAATTTTAGTACTCCCACTAATTTCGGCATTATCATAGAATCTGGAATTATCCGTTTCAGAAATTCTCATACTTAGGTTAGGACAATATAATTTATATCCATTGGACTTCTCGGGGTAACCTATAAAGTAATCACTAATCGTTTTGAAGTCCAATTTCTTTTCATATGAGTTGTAAATTCTAGCCTCAGTTGGGCATCCCCAAATTTGGAGATGTTTTAAACTAGGTTTCCAACCTTTCTACAATTCAAAGGGTGTCTTTGAAACTGCCTTGCTAGGAACCCCATTTTATGTATAAATAACTGGGCGTAGAGCATCCATCCACAAGAATGTAGGTAAATTAGCATAACTCATTATAGACCTAACCATTTCCATATATGTACGATTCCACCTTTCAGCTACACTATTCTTTCATGGAGAACCAGGCATTGTGTATTGAGAGACAATACCAAGATTTTAGAGAAGTTTTGCAAAAGGTCCATGATGTTTTACCATTTCTTCAAACCTTCTATAAAACTCACCACCTCTATCTAACCTTATGATCTTCATTTTTCTATCTTGCTGCCTTTTGACTTCAGTGATGAACATTTGTACAACGTCCACAGACTGATATTTTTCATGCAACAAGTATAGATAACAATAACGTGAATATTCATTGATAAGAGTAATGCAATACTTCTCCCTTCCAAAGGTTGGAACGTCGAAAGGTCCATAATGTTCTGTATGTATGATTTCAAGAAGATGTTTACTTCTTGTGGCTCATTTCTTTGTGTGTTTTATTGTTTTTCCTTTAATGCAATCCACACACACTTTATGATTGGTAAAATCAAGACTTTGAAGAATTCCATCTTTTACCAATCTCTTGATTCTATTACTAGATATATGTCCCAATATTTTATGCCACAAGAAATAAGAGTCATTTTTAGACGACTTACGTTTTGTTTATACATTTAGAATGCAGTGTGAGATGAGTTTTAGAAAATTGACTATTAAGATGAAATTTGTAAAGACCATCAATTAAAATTCTAGAACCAATATGATTTGAGTTCAAAAATAAATTAAAACAACCATCTCCATGATGATCAGAATAACCATCTTGATTAAGTTTACTAACTGAAACTAAATTATGGGAAATATAAGGAACATAAAGAGTTTGAAACAAATCTAAATGATATCCATTAAAAATGAGACGATAAGTGACAATGGCTTCAACTTGGACTTTGTCTCAATTTCCCATGAACAAAAAGTTTGCACTTGGGCTTATGGTTGGGGCCATAAGGAATCCCTGAATTGAATTAGAAACGTGAACGTTAGCACCTGAATCATTATACCAAGTGTTATAAGAAACATAAGTAAGATTTGATTAAAAAAAATACGAAACACATATGGTTACCTTTCTTTTCGAACCACTCTTTACGTTTAATGCAGTTTTTCTGAAGGTGTCCAGGTTTCTTGTAAAATTTGCACCTGTTGTCATCCTTCTTTTCCTTTTTCACATTGGATTGATTAGCATCATTATTTCTGGGTGGTGCTCTTTTATGGATTTAAATGATCCAGCTCCTTGGATAAAATGTGCAACCTTAATACCTTGTTGATTCCGCCTAGCCTCCTGTTGAACTAATTTGTTAGCCAACTCATTCACCGCCCACTTATCCTTAATGGTGTTATAAGTGTCATGGAAAGATCCATACTGAGTAGGTAAAGAGTTGAAGATAAATTGGACGAGAAATGAATCATCCATTGTCATTCCTAAATTCTTTAGCTTGGCAGCAAGGTTCGTCATCTCAATGACATGATCATGCATTGAGCGTGTGCTATCAAACTTTATGGTTGTAAGATCTGCCATTAGATTCCCAACAAGGGATTTATCTACACTCTTAAACCTTTCTTTTATTACTTTAATGTAATCCTTAGCATTGGTAGGTTTAGAAAGTGATGTTTTGATAGTGCTTGCAATTATCATTCGTTTAAACATAAGGCTCAATCTGTTCGATTTCTCCCAAGCTTTTTGGAGAGTCTTTTTCTCATCAGTTCTTGTGTCTGTAAGTGCAACTGGTTTTTCAATATGAAAAGCTAGATCCAAGTAAAGTACCCCCAAGGTGAACTCAACTTACTCTTTCCATTTTGAGAAGTTAGTTCCTGTGAGAATAGGGATAGATGATGCATATGAAGTCAATTGAGTAGGAAAAGGGGTTGTAATTTGGAGACACAATAATTTTTCATAAGGCTTTAAAACTTTAATTAACACATAGTAAGATTTAAATATTTTACGACATGAAAATAAGATTCTTATGTGGGTAGTCATTATAAATTTAACTTAATACCATTAATGGTCTTGATATTCAACATGCATAATTGAATGATGTATCTATTTAATTTTAATAAGGTATCTGTTGATATTCTTGGTTTATACACGTAAAAACACTCCTTAATTGTCGATTTAACACATGAGTATGGTATACATGTGGGCAACTAATTTATATATGTTAAATAAATATATTTAAATATTATAATGGTAATATGGGTTAATTTGGAATGGGTAATAATAAGAATCATTGTGGTGATACTTAACCTTAATAATACAATTGTATTCATCAAACAACTTAATATGAATATTGGTGTACATGTTACCATAGAATTCCAAAGGCCATAAAATTACATATTTGTAAAATTCTTGAATAGAAAAAGGTGTAAAATCTAGAATTCCAAAAAATTTAGAATTTTAAAAGTCATAAATTTCGAGAATTTGAGAAGACATAATTTATAGAGTTCCAAAAGTCATAAATTTTTTTTTGAAAAATGCATAAATAAAGAATTCCAAAAGATATGGTAGCATGAATTCCAAAAGATATGGCAGCATGAATTCTAAAAAGGCATAAGAGCATGAATTCTAAAAGGCATACTGCCTTAATGATTATAAAAAACAGAAAACACAAACTGTTTTGAATAGGCATGAAAAACAGAATATGAATCAACACTATTTCAACGAATTATGAAGAAACAAAAACATAAACTCTCTTTAATAGTTATGAAAAACATAAATCAATATTGTTTCAACGAATTATAAAGAAAAAAAACATAAACTGTTTTAATAGTCATAAAAATCAGATCATTATCAATAGTTATATGACGATGCATATATAACCCATTTTATGGACAATCATGTGTTCCTAAACATCAGCTCTGATACCATATGTAAAACTGTTTATTTGCATGAACCCTAAGATCGTGAACATCATGATAATCACCTACAAGGCATGTGAAAAGATAGATAATGTAATACCTCATTTCATCATCATAGATGCGATGTCGCTATTTGTCGTCGTAGATTATCGTTAGTCCGACCACCTTAATAGTCCTTCAACGGAGAATTTTGGCTTCTCTCTCCTTGCTTATAAACCCTTATATGAGTATTTCGTGGATAAGTTTTAGATGGAAATAAGGAATTTATTTGTAGGTGGAGAGAGGGCCAAAATTCCAAAGGTCAATTAATTTAAACCGTCCATCAAGGTAGAGTTTTAATTAGAATTTTAACTACTTTTAATATCCATTTCATATTGGAATATGAACCATTTTGTTAGGAAATAACATATTCTAATTTAAAACCAAAATCCTAATGACCATATTTCGGAGAAGGAATTAAAACTATTAAGAAACTCAAAGGTTAAATAATAATTTCCTTACATATATATTGTACCAAAACATCTGGACTACATATTCTTAGGTTACGTATAGAAATCGTACTTAAGGATATACGTATTATATTAAACTTCCTATGTTTCTCAATATATGATGTTGAGTATGTTTTGGGCTTCGTTAGTATATATGTTTGTCTATAATGTTGAATATGCAAACAAATTTATACATTTTTATGACTTAACTGTTTGACTTTAATGTTGCCTCTCAAATTTTATAATTTCTTTTGGCATTAAGCTTTAAACAATTTCTATTTTAGATGTGAAATTTTCCTTCACTAATTGTAATAGTTTGTTCAAATAATGATTAGGCCATTATATATGATGGTAGAACATGTTATGGTCCAACTTAATTTGAGGGGGAAACAACATTTTGTGTTAGTATATAACATCAGTATAATATGATCCAATTCATATTTATTGAGGAATTGCATTGATTACATTCGTTTCCATCATTTTCCCTATGTTGGGAAGACCACCCTCGACTTATGCCCGAACTAACCTAAATTCACTCCCAGCGTCATTTCCATATCAGAATCACATCAACATGAGTGAACAACAAAATAAAATACTGTTGGCATGATTGAAGTAGAATACAATAAATATAAATGACTAATTGTTTTTAACCATTGTTATGTTACATGTTCTATTTGGCCACGTAATTTCCACGCTTTGTACTTTAGAATTAGCACATAAAAGTGTCAACTACAAGATAATTGTGTTTAAATATCATTTACTTGTTCGATAAGATTAAATTATGGAGGCCAAACTTAATACGATAATATAAGAATGTTTGATTTGTAAGTTGATTCTTTTCGTTCTCTCAAATCGAATATTTTTATGCATAGTAATATTTTTGTTAAGGTTGTTGGATTCGTGATTTTCCATATGACATAATGATAAGTGCATTGAAATCTCATTTCATTTACAATAAGATTGAATTATAAAGGAAAAATTAATATGATAAAATAACATTTTGTTTGATCTGTAAGTTGGTTATTTCTACTATTTCATGTCTAAGACTTATGTGCATCATAATATTTTTATTTTGGTAGTTATTTGTTATGTTTTTAGATATTTGGTGGTTTTCAAACACAAGGTGAAAGTAGTTTGATGGTGTCGAGTCCCTCTTTCACTTTTTGAGAACAATAAAGAATTTAAATTATATAATTTTCTTAATATGGTGAATGGTGATTCTGTTGATGGTGATTTCAAATTAGGTGACTAGTAAATGGTGTCATTTAAAATATCTAAAAAATTCTCTTTTGAAATGAGAGTTAACCACGTGGCATGCCACACTAAAAGAACAGAAAAAGCTATTTATCACGATTAAAAATCATGATAAAGAAGTGTTTTATCATGGTTTTAAAATTTCTTGAAACAGTAATAAATAGGGGTGTGATGTATGTTTGAAAAAATGTGATAAAATAAAAAATATTTTTATCATAGTTTTAAGTAAACACTAATAAAATATAATCATATTTATCTCAGTTTAACAAGTTAAACTGTAATAAAAGGTCAAATTTTTAAGGAGAGTCTTGATTATGCCTTTGTAAAAATCGACATAAAAGGTCATATATTTTTTACATATAAATTGTTTTTACATGGAACTAACCTGCAATTCAAAAATATAAATATATTCTCCATCCAATAATCAACTACAACCATAAGCCAAAGAAATATAACAATTTAACACAAAAGTTACTATTATCCACCTTCAGGTGGTCTTAAAATCCCACAACAAAAATATATATTAATTCGAAAGTACAAGGACTAATATTGACGCCACAACTACCACTGGCAATATTTACATCTAATAATTACTACTTCATAATGTCTAACAAAAGTGTGAGCTATTTAACATAATTCACAAATAAAAAAATTATATATCTCCCTCTGTGTGTGTCTGTGCGCGAGCGGCCGCTTGGTAATAAAATTTAGAAAATTTCACTTCTTGATGCTCACCCATATCTACAATCCAAATCATCCGTGAATTGAACAAATTCACAAATTAATCGATTGATAATATGTGAGATAAATTAACTTAACTCAACGATGGTAACATGTGAACCACCTTATTACCACCATAACATGTACTAATAATAAAGAAAACATAGGATGAAGTTGATATAAAAGAAAACATCATCATGCAGAACCCAACAAAGTAAATTTCCCTTATATGCGTTTTAGAAACCTTCAGAAAAATCTCCCTTATTTTTACATGAAACCAACTTCTTCTGTTTATCAAGAATATACACATTCAAAAACAAAAGAACATTTTAATTTTCCATCAACGGCAGTGCCGGTTCTGAGGGGAGGCGGCCGCCTCGAGCCCGAGATTTTTGACGCATTTTAGCGGCCCCAAAATTTTATGTGTGTATATAATTCCAAAACTTCCATTCTTTTTTATAAACTTTTTATGTGTGTATATAATTCCAAAACTTCCTAGCCATAAAAGTTTATAGCCATATAAACTTTTGGGTTGGAATTATATACAGTTTGAAAGCTTATAGCCACATAAAATTCCAAAACTTTGGGTTGGAATTATATACACACACAAAACTATACAGTTTCAAAGCTTATAGCCATATAATTCCAAAACTTTTGGGTTGGAATTATATACAGTTTCAAAGTTTATAGCCATATAAAATTCCAAAACTTTACAGTTTCAAAGCATTGGTCGGCATATCTAAGCATAGTGTAAAGATGCATATATAAAAATAAAAAAGTTTATATTGAATGAAGTTGCTAACGACATGTGCCTCATGGCATGTTCCTACTCTAGCGGTGGCCCGCATTGGGATTCTCTGAGGACATTGGTCTTGTAGGCTAGAATACAGAAGTCATTGATCCGAGAATGGATCAAACACCTTCAACTATGCGGTCGGAAATTACACGTAAGACGAAACCTAACGAGCCAACCCTTATTCCTATTATCCCTTTCTAATGACCTCGAACCCTTTATTCCACATTCCAGTGGGGGGCAACATGTGTCAAGAAACAAATGGTCTGCACCACCTTACCTTTGCAGCAGTACAAGGTATTGGCTCAACCTCACCTCTACATAAAGAAACCCTTTCCATTTTTGAAATCATTAGTATTAAACCTTCTCGTAGTGGATCAAGTGATTCTTTTTCCATATTCATTTGTAAACATTCAGTGGGTCTTTAAATAGTCTTTAACACAACCATGCAAGCTATCACTTTGTTGGCTAATCAATCACGAAAAGCCCATCTGGATTTAAATTGGTTCATCCTTCTCAAAAAGAAAATAATGGCTTTAGTTGCCTTTTTTTCACAACTAAATTACTAGCATCCTGTAAATTTCTAGTTGAAAATCAAAACCTGTTGTAGAATACGGGATCGGCAGGAGAGGAATGACTATGTTGAGAGGAGGAAAGTAAATGGCTGCCAATGTAGAATACGCTGTGAGAAAGAGAGGTTCATGTTTCGAAATAGAGGTGTTCTGTGCCTGAATGTAGGTCCCAACAGCTGATGTCGGTATCTCTTTGTGATGATGGGGTGATCATCTCATCTTGCTGAGGTTTAGGATATGGTATTCTGAGGGTTTGTTTGCTACCACTATTTTTATTGGTGAACATGCCTAACAATTAATACATCCTAATATGATAATGTTTTTCTTGTCTATCAACTAGGTTTAAGGTTGTCCTCCCATTTTCCGAAATTATTAATTTTAGTATGATGAATAATAAGGTGTTCAAAAGTAGCGAGACCTGTATCACCAGATCACTTCGGGTAATAAGTTCTATGTCACGTGTTCCTGCTAGAAGTTTAAAATGATAGCTAATGAAATAAATCAAGATAGTTATATAGGGACAACTACGGTTTCATAGTCATTTTTATGGTTTTTGAGACAAGTTTGTGGGTTTTTCAATTCATGTACAATCAAAGAAAAAACCTACATTTATGATCAAACATATTTGTTGATTTTTTTAGTAGATTAATTTTGGGTTTGATGGTTTATATAATGTGTAGAGACTAAAATTGGATAGATTTAATATCGGCTAGATGGCTGTGGCCTGTGAGCGAAGATTCAAACGGAGGGCAATAGTTAGGGTTTGTTTGTTTTTGCCTCTTAAGTCTGAATCTGAAACATTAAGACTTAAGAGGTACAAAAAAGTGTTTGTTTTTTTAAGTGATTAAGAGGTTAACGGCTATATTTGGCTCTTAATGATTAAGAGGTAGAGTTACGTCTAAAGTCCGAATATGAAGTCTGAATCAGTCTGAATACATTCATTCAGAGGTACATTCAAACATAAGTCTGAATCAGTCTAAATACATTTATTCAGAGGCACATTCAGACATAAAAACAAACATATTTTTCAGATTCAGATTTCAGCTTCAGATTTCAGATTCAGACTTCAGATTCAGATAAAAAATAAACGCAACCTTAGTGAGAGCGGGAGAAGGGGTGAGGACGACGCGCAACTTTGATAGTTAGGGGAGGGTTTATATAGTGACAGACTGGAATTTAATTGATAGACAACAAGGGTTAAAGAAGTTAAAATTAAAGGCGGAATAAGGATTTCTCCATTCAAAACAGAAAAAATTAAAAAGTTACTGGGAATTTTGTTATAGTTTATTTCAAACACAATGGTGTATATCTTATTATATATGCATATGTAGTTGGGTTGTTGGAAACCTCCAAAAGCTCAATCCTTTTTTCTCAGATTTTTGACTTTTTAAAATTATATAATAACACGTGTCCCACAAGAGACTCTTATTGGTAACCAACATAATTTGAAAACTCAAACATCTGCTTCAAGTTCATTTTTTAATTTAGAACTTCCACCAACCCACTACCCGTAACTACCCACCACAATTTCCTCTATACATCTGCTTCAACCCTTCCACTAACAGAATTTGAAAACTCAAACGGCAACTTCAATCAAGTTATTTGGCTTCTGTTATTGTATGTTTTTACTTCAGAAAAATATTCCTTATTTTGTTTGATGCAGGATCATCCTCAAGCAAGTTGTCTTCCACTTCTGTTAAGTTATGTTTTCACATCAGAAAATTTTATATATTTATGTATACACCAAATTACAGTTACGATATGCTATCGAGTTTGTTTACAAACTTCTTTGTCCTTTATAAATTTTTCATAAAAGGGTAAAACAAATGAAGGTGGAAAAGTTATTTATTTATTTTTAGTTCTGTATCTAGAGGGTCAAAGTTCTGCTACCTCCCATGAGTCCATGTCTTGGATTCCCACCGTTCCTCTATTTACACCGCTATATACAGACATTTAGATTTTTTTTCTCACCAGTCCAAACATCAGATACTTTTATTTCAGAATTTTTCATTTTATTAAGAAAAATAGAATTAACCCACCCCCTCAACTACCTACACCCACATTTTTCACTAACAAAATCTTATCCAAGAGGCATCTTGAATACATATTATTGGGATTTCAAAAACTGTAAATTCCAACAGGCCACTACTTGTCTCTAAACGTATCAAACCATCCACCCATGTCTCCCTTTCCCATTAATTGTTGTGTCTTCCACCACATAGCCTCCTACCACCACCTTTCATATGCCTCTCTCTACCCATTTGTATGTTCCATGCAACAACCACCTTGCTAACCTCTCTTTGCTATTTCATGTCCTTATCTCTCTCCATACATTTTTGTTTCTTATTATTTATGTATTTCCTCTCGCATTCCTTGACTTACCACAAAAATTACACAACAAGGTGTGTCCTTTTTCCAATAAATGTTTTTAAAATTTATTTTTCATTTCTTCAAAATTTCAGTAAGATGATGATACCGTGCTTTTTTGAGGATTTTCCCCCCTCTTCGTTACAACATAGTCGATATGCTTTTTACCCTCTCTCTCTCTCTCTCTCTCTCTCTCTCTCTCTATGTGTGTGTTATATATATATATATATATATATATATATATATATATATATAAACACACACATAGAGAGAGAGAGAGAGAGAGAGAGAGAGAGAGAGGCATGTTCCTGTTCACACTAAGTTTGCACAGTGCTGGCGCACACTAATTTTTTTAAAGGATTAAAAAACATATTTATGAGTTGATTTTTTTATGTGATATCTAAACATTTCAACGAACCTATGTAAAAAAATTCAACAATTTTTTTTTTTTTTTGTTATTTTTAAAAAATCGGTCAAACTTTCGCAGCTTTTAAAGTGCTTAAAAGATGCAAAATTTTGACCCATTTTTTAAAAATAGCAAAAAAAGTTTTTTTGGGTTGATGTTTTTTACATGGGTTCGTTGAAATGTTTAGATATCACATAAAAAAAATCAAATCAAAAATATTTTTTTTACTATTTTAAAAAAATGATGTGCAAACTTAGTGTGCACTTGAGCTCTCTCTCTCTCTCTCTCTCTCTCTCTATATATATATATATATATATATATATATATATATATATAATACTATATTACAACCAAATAATAGTCATTAAATATGACCCAAGTGGCCAATAATTATGTTTGGGGTTATGTGTACATGTTGTTTAACTCCAACTCATGCATGAGAAAAAAAAATCGATTTGTTTACTCTATCTTCCTCTCTTCAAGGTGGATATAAGAAAATGAAGAAAAGAGGAATGCCACAGAAGAATAACACTCAATAAAATGAGGGGAAAATGTTCTCTAATTGTTGTTTTAGAAAAGCTGTACACCCTAGCTTATATATCATTACAAGGGAATCTTCTAACAGACTATAAAAAGAAAAATACATATTTGTCCCTCTATACACCTCAGCAAAAGTAAAAAAACAAGAAACAGAATCTACAACTCAGCAAACTAACTAACCATAAAAATAACAGAAAGATGAAAATCATCCTTCTTCAATAATGGATATGTTTCCTTGATTTAAATGTGGTGTACTATGCTCCAATACCCCCCCCCCCCCCCCCCCCGCAAGATGGAGAGTGGAGGTTAAGAACTCCCATCTTGGATAAATGAGAGTGAAGAACAACAGATGGCAATGCTTTAGTTAAAAGATCAACCAATTGGTTGGAGGTTGTAACATAAAAAGTTTGGATGCTACCCTCTTGAATTTTGTCACGGATTAAGTGAAAATCAAGCTCGATGTGTTTCGTCCTCTCATGGAAGACGGGGTTGTCAGCAATATGGATAGCAGCCTGGTTATCACAATGCAATGCAGCGGCTTGTGGATGAGAAACCTAGAAATCAGAGAGTATAAAACGCATCCAGGTGAGCTCACAACAAGTAGCGGCCATCGATCGATACTCAGCCTCGGCCGAGGATCGAGAAACCACAGATTGCTTCTTCGATTTCCATGAAATTAATGATGAACCAAGGAAGATGCAATAGCCAGTAACGGAACGTCTGGTGTTGGGACAGGAGGCCCAATCCGAGTCGCAAAAAGCAATGAGCTGAAGTGAGGATGAGCTGGGTAGAATTAACCCCTGACCCGGTGCAGCTTTAAGATATTTGAGAATTTTCTGAGCAGCACAGAGATGAATATCAGTGGGGGCAGACATAAATTGACTCAAGGTTTGCACACTATAACAAATATCAGGTCGAGTAATTGTAAGGTAGAGAAGACGACCAATCAATCTTCGAAATATACTCGGGTCTGACAAGGGTTGTCCAGAGGATTGAGTGAGCTTGAGGTTTTGTTCCATAGGAACCTTAGTGGGTTTACTTCCCACATTTCCAGAGTCGGCTAAAATATCCAAAGTATACTTTCGTTGACATAAATAGATACCTTTAGAAGAGCGGGCAATTTCAATGCCAAGGAAATACCTCAAGGAGCCGAGATCCTTTATCTTAAATTTGTTGTCAAGAAAACCTTTCAACTGGCTAATGGAATCAATGTCTGTGCTGGCCACAATTATGTCATCAACATACACTAGTAAAGCTGTGAAAGAACCATTAGTGTCTTTTGTGAAGAGGCTATAGTCAGCCTCTGATTGAGAAAAACCAGATTCAATTAGTGACTGGGAAAATTTAGAGTACCATTGCCTCGATGCTTGCTTGAGGCCATATAAACTCTTTAATAGTTTACATACTTGAGTGGGGGCCCCTTTGGTATAACCAGGAGGTTTCTTCATGTAAATATCCTCATGTAAATCCCCATGTGAAAATGCATTATTTACATCAAATTGATGTAAATGCCAGCCCTTAACTGAAGCAATTGCTAAGAGACATCTCACAGTCACTAACTTGGCAACAGGAGAGAATGTCTCATGATAATCCACCCCTTCAAGTTGTGTGTAGCCCTTGTCTACTAAGCGGGCCTTTAACCTCTCAATAGACCCATTTGAATGGTACTTTATTTTATAAACATATTTACAATCGATGGGCACTTTTCCGGGAGGTAAATTTGTTAATTGCCAAGTGTTGTTGGCTTCTAAGGCATCCAGTTCAGCATCCATGGCTTGACGCCAGCCTGGATGTTTAAGGGCTTGGCTATATGATTTTGGTTCAAAATGGGTGGAAAGTGTAGTGGAGAAAGTTTTGTAAGAAGGAGAAAAAACATGATAAGATAAGCAATGAGTAAGTGAGAAAGGAGTACCTTGTATAGGACTTGGCTGCTTAGGCAACAACTGGTTGGAAGAAGTGAGAGCCTTTTGTTGACAATGAAAATCTTGCAGAAATTTGGGTGCACGCCTAAGTCTGGTGGAACTGCGAGGGAGAGGGGGGGGGTGGAGGGGAAGGGATAGAAGAGTGGTGAGATGGTGAAGAAGAGGGAGAAGAAGAGGAAGAAGTAGGATGAGTTATCCCAGGAGAAAAATCAGGTGGGGAAGGGGATGGGAAAGTAGTGGAATGCTGATAAGTAGGAGGGGGTAAATCTGGGGTTGGTGGAGAAATATTAAAAGGTGTTAGTGTAATGAGAGGAATAGAAGAAATAGGGGAGGGAGGAGGAAGCGAGATGCTAGTATTGAATGGAAAAAAAAAATTCATGGAACACAACATCCCGAGAAATAAAAATTTGTTCAGTTTGTAAATCTAACAATTTGTAGCCTTTGACTCCAAAAGGGTAACCCATAAAAACACTCTTCCTGCCTCTCGGATCAAACTTCTTTCGTCCATAGGATAAGGTTGAAGCAAAAGCGAGGCATCCAAAAACTCTCATATGATGGTAAATGGGCGGCTTATGAAAAAGGCTTTCAAAAGGAGTTTTATTATGAAGTAATGGTGTGGGTGTCCGATTGATAATATAAACAGCAGTTAGGATGCAATCACTCCAGTATTTAAGGGGAATATTGGACTGAAATCATAAGGCCCGAGCCACATTCAAGATATGTTGGTGTTTTCGTTCAACTGTCCCATTTTGTTGGGGTGTTTCAACACAACTAGTTTGGTGGATAATACCCTTAGATTTAAAAAAATCTGACATACGGAATTCTTGGCCATTATCACTTCTGAACATTTTAATTCTGGTCTGAAATTGAGTTTCAATTAAGTGGTAAAAACTTTCAATACAAGATCTCACATCAGATTTGTGCTTCAGCATATACACCCATGTGGTCCTTGAGAAATCATCAACAAGAGTAAGGAAAAAACGAGAACCATCAATGGAAATTGTGGAGTTTGGTCCCCAAATATCACAGTGAACAAGATAAAAAACATGAAGAGATTTAGTTGTGGAACTTGGAAAAGAAAGTCGTTGCTGTTTGGCGAAAGGGCAAACACAGCAGGGAGATGTATTAGAAGAACTCAGATGCTGTTTTACAATAGGATCATCAATTAAAAAAAGCCTAGAAAAAGAAATGTGTCCAAGTCTACAATGCCATAAATCTGAAGAGGAGTCCTTGTGTGTGACAGAGGCACTAAGAAGTCGGTCTTTATGGAGAAAAGCTGGTAAAACATCAACCAAGCGGAGGGAGACACACCAAAGTGCAGTAGTTGATATAGACCATCCCTTACTTCACCTATCCCAATCGTTGTCCAAGATACTAAGTCTTGTACAAAACATGAATGGGAAAAGAAAATAAGACAGCAAGAAGAATGAAGAGCAAGCTTTTTAGCAGAAAGTAGATTGAAGTTGAAGGATGGGACACAAAGTACATTTTGAAGAACTAAAGTCTCGGATAACTGGACAACACCAATGTGAGTAACAGGGACAGCTGCACCATTGGGTAAGTTAACTAAAGAGGATACAGTGGCCGTGATGGATGAATAGAGAGAGGGGCAACAAATCATGTGATCTGTTGCTCCAGTGTCTATTATCCAAGGAGTGGTGTGTGTTTGAGGTGGTAGACAAGTAAGCATACCAGAGACTTTAGAATTGGGAACATGCTGAGAGGATGGGGAAGGTTGAGTGACAGACATGGTGGCCATGGCTGAACTGGTGTCCTTAGAGTGCAATAGAGCCAGGAGTTGATTATATTGGCCCTCGGTGAGAGCCATAGTCGCAGAAGACTCACCATTAGTATCATCAGTAGAACATGCTCGAGGAGGAGTAACAGCAGCAGAAGTAAAGTTCTTATTCTTGCCATGAAGCTTATGGCCAGGTGGGTACCCGTTTAATTTGTAACATTTCTCAACAGAATGACCAGTCATATTGCAATGGGTACACAAATGTGGAGTTGCATTTTCGACTTTGAAGCAATTCTCAAGAGTGTGACCTTGGATTTTGCAATGAGTGCAATAGGGACGATTTGATTTCTGAGTGACAGGGTTATGAAATTTATGGGCAGGTTTGGTAGAAGGGGTGTTGGTTTTAGCCATCATGACCATGAGATCAGGATTAGAGGGTTGGGTAAGCATAAGATGTTGTCGTTCTTGCTGTTGAATCATGGAAAAAACTCTATTAAGAGGGGGTAGGGGTTCAAGGAGCATAATCTAATCTCTTGAAGAATATTAAGAATCAGATAAGCCCATTAGAAACTGTATGACACAGTCACGATCGTATCTATCATTTTAGACCTTCAGCTTTCCACAATCACAAACAGGTATGGGGTCAGAGATAGCCAATTCATCCCATAAAACTTTTAAACGGCCAAAATAAGTGCTAATGGAATCATGTCCTTGAGAAAGACTAGCAAGATCCCGTTTGAGTTGGAATATGCGAGAACCATTTTGTTGAGTAAAACGGTCCTGAAGTTCAAGCCAGAGAGTGCGAGAATCATCAACCAAGGCAAGACTAGTTTTAACAGAAGAACTTACAGAGTTTTGAAGCCAGGAGACAACTAAATCGTTGCAGCATTCCCAAGCTTCAAAAATAGGGTCATCGGCATCGCATGGTCTGGAGAGAGTTCCATTGATGAAGCCAAGCTTGTTCTTAGCTCGAAGGGCACAGCTTACAGCTCGAGACCAACTGACATAATTGTCAGCAGTCAAGAGATCTGAAACCAGGGCAGCAGCGGGATTGTCACCATTGTCGATGCGAAATGGGTTGAAAGGATCTGAAAAATTAAGAAACCTTTCATTAGGGTTTTTGGGAGGTGTTTTAGGATCAGTATTTTCAGAGCTAGACATGGTGAGGGTTTTGGATCGAGGGGAGCTCTGATACCATATTAGAAAATGAAGAACAGAGGAATTCCAGAGAAGAATAACACTCAGTAAAATGAGGGGAAAATGTTCTCTGATTGTTGTTTTAGAAAAGCTGTACACCCTAGCTTATATATCATTACAAGGGAATCCTCTAACAGACTATAAAAATAAAAATACATATTTGTCCATCTATACACCTCAACAAAAGTAAAAAAACAAGAAACAGAATCTACAACTCAGCAAACTAACAAACCATAAAAATAACATAAAGATGAAAATCATCCTTCTTCAATAATGGATATGTTTCCTTGATTTAAATGTGGTGTACTATGCTCCAATAAAGCAAGTTTTTGTCCACAAATAATGTCTCTTCTATTCCGGATAAAGTATTGATGAGTTCACTATATATATCAAAGACTTTTTTTTTACAATGACTTTTTTTTCTAACACGTTTTTTTTTTGTCAGGTATACTCTTATGTGTGTATGAGTAAATATTTGAGATTACTATTATTTGTCAAAATGAAATTTGTGTTTACTGTTATCTTAGGCGAGCAGGTGAAATTGTTTGGTTTGGGTCTGTAGGGGTGCATATGTATTTTATTTTTAGACTATGTTTTCTAAGTTTTTATTAATAATTGAGTGGATCCATTTTTTTTCCAATTAAGAATAACCATCATCGTCATTTTATATGTTTTTGATGAAATCTACAATGGTACAGAAGAATTAATGTAATAACATTGTGTAGAAGGAGCGATATAAGTTAGGTAACATCCAAATTTTTTGTTTATTATTTTATTTTTTTATTTTGAATATTTGTTGTCTTTTACCTAAGCCCAAGCTTCAGGTGAAATATACAATGATCGACAATATGACATGTCTACTAAATTTTTTTATAAGTTTTTATAACTGATTTACATAATAATGATTAAAAAATGTCTACTTAAGGGACATTTTTTCATTTGCTAAGTATCGTATTTTTAATAAAAGTTATTTTGGAAATACAAGTCTAAATTGGCTTAAGCGGGTTCTTTTAAGAATCAAATACCAAAAAGTACCTCAAATATTTTTTAATACACATTTAGTCCAAGCCTTTTATTTTGTACCAAAAAGTTGGCATGGTGAAAGACTTTTTGGTGCAAAATAAAAAGTCTTGGACTATACATGTATTAAAAGAAGTTCAAGGGACTATTTGGTATATGCCCCTTCTTTTAATGATATAAGACTATTCCTTATATTTTATATTTGATATAATGTTTATGCAAATATATCTATTAGAAACCTGTTATATACCCGTAAAAAACCCACTTGAAAATAAAAGAGTGTATATATATTAAAAACGTTTTATATATCTGTTAAAACCCCTGTTAAAAACAAAACAGTGGATATATACCTGTTATATAAGCTAAAAATCTATTATATACCTGTTATATAATGAAATATATAACAGTGGATATATATATATATATATATATATTTGTTAAAACTGTATTATATACCAGTTAAAACCCTGGTGTATATATATATATATATATATATATATATATATATATATATATATATATATATATATATATATATATATATATATATATATATGTGTGACGATGACAAGTGTCCTCTCCTAAGCTACGGTTTGTTTTGGGTTTCGAACGTGGGAGCAACTTCTATATATATAAGGGCAAGGCTTGTCAGTATCCACCTCTCCCAAATCTCGTAATTAAGCGAGAGCCTTTTGCATTGAGTATGACCTTTGTATGTGATGAAAGATATAATAGTAGTTTGATTGTAATTTTTAAACCTTTATAAAATATGAATATTTTCTTGCACTACACATGATCTAAATCCATAAATAAAACAACATGTAACAAAAGGGATTAACATAAAAAGTATCTAACATAATTCACATTAAGAATAACTAAATAAGAACTGAAAATCAATGTGCTGACATAATGAATTAACATAACAAGTATGTACCATAAATGGCACTAAGGATAACTAAATACGAACTGTAAATCAATGTAGTGACAAAATGACACTAAGCATAACTAAATGGATCATTAAATTAATATAGTGAGGGAATAAGCCCACAAATTATCATTACAAGTATTCACCAAGACATTCAACATGACGAAAACTAAGCACACAGTGGTAGATCTCTAGTAGAAAATCAAACCCCACTATAGTTTTTAGGACGCATTATTTAGGGAGTGAGAAATATATTCAAATTGCGATGATTAGATGAAAACAAGCACTATGAACTTTTAGGAGTGTACCATAACTCGAGTTGTGTTCACACAACCAGGACCGTTGACCACCATTACCTTACATTGATGGGGAGGGAGATAAGTTAGATAAGAACTTATAGAAAATAAAAATAAAAATGGAATAACTAAGGGCCATTTTAATCGCACGAAAATTGTAATCTCACCTCCAGTTATCCTATATATATATATATTGTAATACCCCGTATTTTTAATGATTTTTAATTGTGGGATTAATTAACTTAAAAATGGAAAAATTATTTATAATTAATCCGAATTTATTTAAATAATTACTAGTGTGATGAGAGTTAGTATTTATTGATGTGAATTATGTGGAATATTACTTAAGGAGTAAAGTAATATGTAATTCTGAATTAATTTTCGCGAGCGAATAATACGAAAGTTATGAAAATTAAGTTGGGACGTGCGTGTTAGTCATATCGGGATACAAGTGAATGAAATAAAAAGTAATTTATTTATAACTCACCCGTATGGTCATTTTGAGTGAGCCAACGTGTGCATAAAGGTTGAGATAGTAAAAAAAGTCTACCTGGGGGTTCGGTTTGGGTCCCGGAGCATTTTTATGCCAAATCGACACCTTGGGAGGGTATTTTAGTAATTTTTCTATTAATTAAACCCACAAAATTCCAAAGTCTATATCTACTGCTAGGGTTAGGCTTTGTAGAGATATCAAACACAAAAACTTGGTAGACCATAGGAGCAGGAGAGTGAAGTTTTTTTAAGGCTTGAACCACCATTGGAGCACCGTTTGCACCACCATAGCCGCCAACGTATAGATCGAAGAGAGGGGATCAACCCCATACCTTTCATCACCAACGGACTAGACCTGATACATAAGGCAAGTAATTATCTTTCCTAAATTTATATATGATCCATGTTAGAATACGGTAACATCTATATGAATATATCATGCTTTGGAAGATTTTAGATAATGTAAATTATGATTATTGAGTGAAAATTTAAATGGAGTAGGTTTTTTTTTGCATATAGAATCAAACCCACGTTATTATAATCAAATTGGTTGAAGAAATCTGGAAATTTCATGTTTAATTGGAGATGAAGTCAAAACTAAGGTTCTTGAGACTAAAGATGGATATTGAGTGAATTTATGCATGTTGATGTTGTTTAAACGATTTGGTTACATTAGGAACTGTCCATACATATTAGTATGGGTTCTGGATTTCTTGTATATCAATTTGGAGATGTTTAAAGACGATTTTGGTGGTTAAAAATTTTGAAACTCGTAATTGTTAAGAAAATCTGGGCAAATAAATGATCGATCGATCGAACGACTCAAGAATGTCTATCGATCGACCCATTTCATCGATCGATCCACTCCCTTAGAAAATGTGATTTGTTTCCTTTTTAATATTTTGTTAAATCACAACTTTTAGAAATCTTTAGTCATGATTACTGGAACATATTAGGACTTAGTGAAGGTCAGTAGGATACACTTAAGACCTGGAAAATGTTATCATGTATGGGATTAAATGGCGAAGTTACGAGTGTTAACTGAATGAATTACGGTTAGAATTTATATAAATTTGGGTTTAAATCGGATAAAAGATAACTTAAGGTTAGTACCAGCAATGGGTGTACATTTTAGTTACTGAAATAACCCAAGGAATAGAAGGAAACTTTGTAACCTTTTTGAGAGAATGAAAGGTACGTGAAGTATGCGACGAGAGTTACCGCATTAAATAAAATATT
The DNA here is from genome assembly GCA_949130495.1 of Sambucus nigra. Classification (NCBI taxonomy): domain Eukaryota; kingdom Viridiplantae; phylum Streptophyta; class Magnoliopsida; order Dipsacales; family Adoxaceae; genus Sambucus; species Sambucus nigra. The sequence continues at coordinate 350,606,621 of OX422210.1, read as the reverse complement.
ACGTAGGATATTCGAGATATAAATATTCTATATATGAGACTTGTAAAATGGGATGCGCTGGTGTATATATGAGATTTATATATACTTAGGTTATGTGATTACCTATAGTATGGATTATTATGTGTAATGCATCATACCGCTCTACTTGCTATCACGAAGGTTTCCGTGCTAGGACAGTCTTATTCTGATGAGCCCATTGGGGGAATATAGACTTGTACCTTAGAACCATAGAACCTTGGTACAACCTATCTGTGAGTGATAGTGCAGACAGTCGTAAGGGTGAGTGGGTATATACGTCTCCCTTATGACTTGGAACTATGATTTGCCTTCATTATTTGTGATTTGTGTTTTATAGGGTTCTCGAGTGATTATGAACCTATAGTCCTTCATGTAGTATGTGATATACTGGGACTTGATAGCAGAGTATGCATGCACCATATCTTAGTCTCAAGGTGCTTTATAAGTATATAAATTATGATAGTGATGTATATACATACTTGTGTTTATTCTACCATGCTGCTTAGTAAATGTGAAAGAGTATTATATATAAACTATGTTATAATTGTGGGAACTTATATGAGTAAATAAATACATGAATTGATTAATAAATATTGGAAATACAAGAATGTATTATTCGGCTAATATGGGTGGACACAATGACTTAGGCATCATAGTGAGGGACTTGATTTAAACTAGTTTGAAGGGATAGTATAACTAGTAGGGGTTAGGAGTGTACGTTAGGCGTTCAGAATAGTTGAAAGGAGATAATTTCAAGTGAGGGCACGTGACTAACATGTATACAATATCGGGTAACTATGAAATTTAAATACTTGCTGTTTTAAAAAAAATCAACTCTGGCTCTGACCCATTTGCTTCCAAATCTATTTTTGTCAAACAATTTTTAGGTGCCCAGCCACAGGGACTCCAAGCATAGGAGTTTCATTCAGTTGACGTGTTGTAGCTAATGTGGAAGTTATAGGACCTCGAAAGTAGACGACTCCACATTCATCCTTGATTAATTTCGAGACATTTATTTCAGTCAGGGCATGTTGCCCATTCTTATGTAGAGATAGTAATTTTCAAACAGTCATTTACATTTAAGTTGTTGGATTTATTTCATTTTAGATTACTATATTTGGGATTTAGACTAGAAGTATTTACTCCAGACTCAGTTTATTTCATTATGTCATTTTAGTTCCTATGAGTTGTTATTGGATGGTGAATGGCTAGTTAATCATTTATTTGGTTGCATTTTATATTAAAAGATAAAATTTTACATCTAATTGTTTAAATACTAAGTGGTTAGTAATTAATAAAAAAAATCGGCAGTGATGCTAAGACTGGTCCAACTGCATATTCTATTTTAAATTTAATAAAGGACTGATCATCCAGTATTTAACTGGCCGGGGTGTCACAGATGGTATTAGAGTATCAGGTTCTATAGTCTTTAGGATCTGTACGGCTTATTATGATTCCAGCATAGCTTTCTTTGATATAAAATCCTATATTTAATATTGTTGTATTCAATAATTGAGTATTATACGTTTTAAGCTATTTCGAGATATTTATTGTGTACTTATAAGCCTCTCTCTCATTTTAGAGGCCGCCCAGATGTACACAGCGAGCTCCTAGGGATGCCCAGCCCGAGCCCCAGCCAGCTCTGGCCTAGGGCACGATGAATGCTGTGGATGTTACCGCTATTATAGCACAAGCGGTAAATACAGCTTTAGCCGTGGTACATCAGGCCCCAACCCAGGCACAGGAGGTGGCCCCAGCACTAGCTCACGCGTTCCCTTCTTCTTGGGAGCGAGTCAGAGATGCCTTCCAAAAGTCACATCCCTCGGAGTTCATAAGGAGTTCTGATGTTGTCGTAGCGAGCCAATGAAAGAAGAATATCCAGTGACACTTGAGGATGTACAAGTGCACTAAAGTCCAAAGGCAGATACAAGCTACTTTTAAGCTAGTGGGAGCGGCACTATAGTGGTTGCAGTCTATTGCCACTAGTGAGGAGAGAGACAACATGACTATTCATGACTTTTGGGTGCGGTTCGATCGCAAATATTTTCTTTACGCCGTTCAGACTCAGATGAGGAAAAAATTACTGGATCTCACCCAAGAAGGGAAGAATGTTATGGAGTACGAGGAAGAGTTTACGAGATTGATTAATCTGGAGCCAGGTGAGGTACCTACTGAGGGGAGGAAAATTCAGATGTTTATTGATGGCTTGACTTGGAGGATTCGTCAACACATTTTGGGTAATCTTTCGTTGGGTACATATACTGATGTAATTAACACCGCCCTATTACTATACCAAGATCACCGCTTCCATCTGAAGGGACGAAAATGAGTGGGGGTGTTGATGTAAAAAATTAGATCACTCTAATAATTCAATCACAGATAAATAAATGAGACAAAAGATTTTAAAGTGGTTCAGCCTTATAAGAATGGCCTACGTCCACTGTTGTATTATTGATGTTTGTATGGGAATTCTCGATTACAAGAAATTTTGTTCTAGATCCCAAAGTTTGGATTCAGGATCCCCTTACAATGAGGATTATACAATGTATTTATAGCCTTGAGGCTGTAATATGAAAGGGTAATACATTAAATGATATGCATATGAAAGGGTAATACATTTAATGCCCTCTTTGCGTGTGCGTCTGAATGATAAGCATTTAATGAATCAGTTGAACTGTTGGTTATCTAGTTATTAATGCTTTGCTCGAGATGCAACTCGGACCGCCTGAGCTTCTCGGTGCTAATGAGTTCCTCGGAGCATAAGAGTTCCTCGGAGAGGTCTTGTTCCTCGGAGCATAAGAGTTCCTCGGAGCGTATGATCATCTCAGAAGTGCTTGTTGCTGCCATGTAGATAGCCACGTGTCTTCATATGGTTAATCCAAGTCAGCAGATTAAATTTGGTATCAACAGAAGCCCCCAATGTTTCATAGTTTGAAATTTGAGGAGTATGGAACATTTTTTCTCGGTATACGGTAGCTTTAAATAGTCTTCCTAATTTTTAGGAGTGTTTCCCTTGTATTTATTTTCTCCTTCTAAATTCGTAGAATCATGCTTTTTTGGACTTTTCTGCGTGCTTTGATTCTCGCGTTACTTTTCGTCTTTTTGGTCGCTGTTGCCCGCTTTGGTTCCCGCGCCACTTTTCATCTTTTTGGCCGACGGTAACGTAATCATCCTTTTTGTAATCATTACTTCGTCAGTTCCCAAGGTAAGGTATTTAAACTTCACAGACACTTCATTCGTCTTCTACCTTTTCAAATTTTCATCTTCGAGTTTTTCATTGTCTTCTACTCTCTCGTGTATTCATCTCTTCCATCGTCTGTCGTCATCAGCTCTACTCTTTTCCTGTAAGATCTTCTTATTTTTTCTTCATTTATTTTAATCACCATGGTTTACTCTCTTTAATCTCTTGACAAATTTCGATCTGATTTTTCCATTCCCTCTTGGGTTGTCTTGGAAGAGCTTTCTGAGCCTTCTAATTATTTCAATTTGGCTGAGGGACATTGGTTCCCCAGTCTCTTTTTTGTTGAGGGTGGATTTTCTTTTCCACCAAATCCTCTGTGTTTGGAATTCTGTCAGTACTTTGATGTTGTTCCTGCACGAATAGCCCCCAACACATGGAGAATAGTTAATGGGGTGCATAAATTAAATAAAGTGCATGGAACTCGTATAGGAATTCCAGAAATCATGTACTGCTATAGATGGACAGTTAATGATAATATTTATTATTTAAAAACTAGGTTTATAAATAGAGCCTTAGTAGTCAATCTCCATGATGCCAATAGGGATTATTTTGAACACGGGGTTGTCGTAAAAAATTGGAAACACCCTCCATTAACCGGAGATGAGGTTTACCAGGGTCCCAGATGTCCTCCTTATGGCAATGGGATAGGTTATATTTATTTTATTTATTTTGAAATCATGTTTGTTTTATGTTTGATAAAATGTGTCACTGATAACAATGTTTATTTATTTGCAGTTGATAGCAAGAGAAAGTGCCCAAAAGAAACAGATATCAATATAAGGCATTTGGGACTTATCTGGGGTCTGCATCAAAGGGTTGCTGACGAGCACATCAGGTCGGCTTCGTATCTGCTCCAATACAAGAGCTACACAACCTCCTTCACTGCTCGTCCAGTGATCAGTGAAACAGAGCCGGTACCAGCCTCTGCAAGTTCTTGGCCTGAATCTCATATTCCATTGAGCGAAAGGATGAAGAAGAGAAGAACTCCTGCTCTGTTTGAGAAAAATGCCTCCGGTTCTGGGGAGGTAAAAAGGATTAAGATTGATGTCCCAAAGGAGGGGACAAAGAAGACTGGTGCAGTTCTTCCAGCTGCTCCTGCTATAGTCTCCGAGAAGGTTGCTGACAAGCCTGCAGTGGCTCCGAGCAGCTCTGCTGCTCCTGGAAAGGTGATTGTGATATCACCGACCAAGGATTAATCCTTGGTTGAATCTGTAATTTTTTTCCCGAGGAGGCTGAAGAAAATCTCCTCGATCAATTTGGCTGACACCACTGCTCAGCCCCCAGCTGCTGGGACTATAGTTCCCACTTTTGTCCCTCCGAGCTCTGCCATGAGCTCGGAGAAGTCCAGGACCATTCCCTAGGTCCAGGGTAATGAAGATAATCTTACTCGGGACATGGTTACTTCTTTGTCTACTCATCACCTTGCTTCAGTAAGTCTCTTTACTTTAAGCTTTTCATAGTTTCCTTTGTCATTTCTTGTTTCTAACTTGCTTTCTTTTTCTGCTTACAGTTGACGAGCTGCTTTAACATAATCCTGAAAAAGGATGAAGCCATTAAAGCCTCATGCTCCTCGTCTAGTGTGGAGGGAGCCATGGAAGAGGCTATTAAATCTTTGGAAGACTCCCACCAGAAGTATGCCACTGATAAGGCTATCTGGGAGAAAAAACTTTCCTCCTCCGAGCAAGAAAAAGATCGAGTTGCTAATGCCTCCAAGGAGTTAGAGAAGAAAAAGAATGCCTTGGAGAAGGCAAATAAAGAGCTTGAGGAAAAGCTCAAAGCCGCTAGAGAGCTGGAAAATAAACTTAAAGTTGCTGAGGAGAGGTTGGACCAGCTCCAGGAAGTAGGTCGGCAGAAGGAGGAGGTTGAGATCAAACTGAAGAATGCTGAGAACCTTCTGTCCGAGACGCTTTCCTTGGAGAAGCTGAAGAGGAAAGCTGCTGTGAAACAGTCCTTCAGCTCTGGCTGGGACAAGGGGTGGAATAAGGGGTGTGCTGCCATGGTATCTCAAGTAGACTATGGCAGTCTAAAGTACTTTAGGTATGGATGGGTCGCTACCCTTCAGGAAATGAAGGTCGACGAATCATCCGAGCTCTTTCAACGATATATCCATGGTCCCCCTCCTACTCCAGAAGAATTAGAAGAGGACGGAGCTACCTCTGAGGAGTCTTCAATGGTGATGGGAGATCATCCCCCAGCCATCCATTCGGCTGCCGAGCAAGCCATTTCTTCCTCCGAGCAACAGCTGGTGCTCTCCGAACAGCCCACAGTTCCCTCCGAGCAACCTGCTTCCTCTTCCCAACCTCCCGAGAAGGTTTTGAGAGATAAGGAAAAGGTGTAATGTTGCTCGAGTTTACCTTTCTATTTTTATTTTTTGTCAAATGTAATCCAGCACATGTAATTCTGAATTTTATGATCTAATAAAACTTGAATTTTCTTGCATATTGTTGTTCATCTTCTGCTTATTCTTCTTATTGATGATTGCTTTTCTTTCTCTGCTAGTTTCTGGCAAGGATGGATCTGCTATCTGCCCATGATACAAAGTTGCTTCAACAGTGCAATGAGTACTTTAAGGCTGGTCACACAGACTTGAGTGCTGCACAAGTTATCGACATCCTTGGCCAGGATGCTTCAGAACAGGCAGTGGAGGCATATCAGTACCTGAAGTGTCTGCTTGATCGAGCAGTAGCCAATAACGTGGCTTACTACGAAATGATCGAGGATCTCTAAGGAACCCTTGAAGACCTTCAACTTCAATATAAAGAATCCACTGCCTTGTTGCATGAGAGTTACGAGAAGAAGTACAAGCTGATCGTTGCTGACAAAGGTTACGAGAAGCTTTTTGCCGGGTATAATGTAAGGGAGAGAACTTTGAAGGGTGAGGTCGAGGAGTGCAGACAGATCGCCAAGCTGCTGGAGCAAGAGAACAACAACTTGCAAAAAGAGCTATCACAATTGAAGTCTGTATCTTCTTCTTCAACAACCCTAATCCCAGTGACTGACGAGGGATTTTCATTCCTAGAAGTGGAGAATGCCAAGTTGAGGGAAGAATTGGATACCTTGAGGAGGTCGGGCCTTTCCACATCTCCGTGGGGATGAGGAAGAGATCCTCGGGGATGAGCAAGAGAAGCTCGGGTGCTTGTCGAGGAACAGAGGACAACATCTACCTTAGAGAACCAGGCGTACCAACTAATGGCGAAGAACCAAGCTTTGTCTGACATGTCAAAGAATATTAGGGACCTGGAAAAACAGCTCTCTACGCAGAAGTCTGTCTTGGAGAATAAGGAGATTTTCATCAAGAGTCTCCATGAGCATCTAGAGAGGTTAACATATCAATTCCACAAACAGCCCAGGGAATTCTGGATGGCTGGATACAACAAAGCATTATTCCACTTGGACGATCGTATCCGAGATGCCAATAATGAGGGCTACAAACAAGGTTGGCTGAATGCCTTAGGTGTGCTGAAGCTCGAATAAGGACACTATATGTGGGACTACCACGATCCCGGGTTGCTCGACCTGCCTATGCCACCATATAATTTGGAGATGGAGTGGATCCCTGCTCGGGCCATTCCTCGGAGCTTAATTTCAAAATACCTCGGTGACTACAGTTTACATTCTCAAATTGAAGTATCTCGTCCCGAGCATCTTTTAGATCGACCTTTTTTTATGAACGTCAGGATGCTGAAGGATTTGAACTTCATCAATTCTCCTCAGTCTTTAAATGATCCGCCTGCTGGCGAGGAACCTGTATCGAAAGCTGAGGGGAAAAGACTAATAGAATAGGAATTTTTAATGTAACAGTTAGTATACATATCAATGTAATTTTTATTTTATTATCAATGTAACTTGTAATTTATTTCGAATTTAATGAAAGACTTTCACTATTGCTTGAAAATCTTAATTGCTATTGTCTTGTAAATATCAAACACTTTACATTTATGCATATCTGTTAAAAAGATAATAATAGTGTTGTTCATCGATCAACTTAGTAAAAAAAATTACAAGTATCAGTAAAGTTGCTTAATCACTTAATAATAAAGTAATGAGTATAAAAATGTTTAAAAATTTTCCAACCAACCAAGGTTGTTAAATTGTGCTCGTCGACCAATTATAGTTAATGAGAGTTTATCCCCGACTAACCATACTTGGTAAATTTTTGTCTTTTTCATAAAATGTTTTTGACCAACCAAGGTCAATGAATTCTCCTCGTCGACCAACTGTAGTGAGTAGGTGTTTATCCCCGACCAACCATACTTGGTATAGTTTTGGAATATTTTATCCTCGTCGACCAACTAAGTTGGTACAGTTTGGAATATTTTCTCCTCGTCAACCAACTAAGTTGGTACAGTTTGGAATATTTTCTCCTCGCCGACCAACTAAGTTGGTACAGTTTGGAATATTTTCTTGAGTAGTCTGCCGAGTTGTATCGAGTAGTGCGTAGCACTAGTATTCCCCGAAAATTTTTCAATCAACAGAGAGGCTTGCAGAATATTTTTATTTTATTCATACTGATGGAACTGTGTTACATATACATCACTGATAATACTTGCGCAGGTGCTCTGCGTTCCATGCATTCTTAAACTCCTCGCCTTCTAGAGTTGCTATTCGGTAAGTTCCTGGTCGAACAACTTCTGTAACTCGTTATGGTCCATGCCAGTTTGCCTCCAGTTTGTTATGCTTTTGAATTACTTTCTTCAGCACATAGTCTCCTTCTTTCAGGTCTCACTTCTTCACCCTCTTGTTATAAAACAAAGCTGTTCGCTTCTGGTAAGAAGCATTTCTAATGGCTGCTTCTTCCCTGACTTCCTCGAGCATGTTTAAATCCAGTCTTCTCATTAAGTCGCTGACAGGGGAATTGAAATTCAGTACCCATTGTGTTGGGAGGCCCAACTCGGTAGGTATGACAGCTTCACTTCCAAATGCCAGCATGTATGGTGATTCTCCAGTTTCTACTCGGGGAGTAGTTCGGTAAGCCCAGAGTACTGATTGTAACTCATTGATCCAGTTTGCTTTCGCATCATCCAATCTTTTCTTCAAACCGTTCAACTGCGTTCTGTTTATCACTTCAGTTTGTCCATTGCTTTGAGGATGACCTGATGCTGAATGAACCTTCAAAATATTTGATTGATGACAATAGGCGGCAAACTCTTCATTATCAAATTGTGTCCCATGGTCTGTGATAAAGGCATGAGGGAGACCATATCGGCAAATGATGTTCTTCCAAACAAATTGGTACACCTTCTCGTACGTCATATCAATGAGTGGCTCAGCTTCTACCCACTTAGTAAAATAATCCACTGCGACGACGAGGTACTTGAACCTTCCTCGGGTCGTTGGCAGTGGTCCAACCAAATCAATTCCCCACATGGCAAATGGCCAAGGGGAAGTTATGGGTGTCAACAATGCTTGTGGAGTTCTTCGGATGGAGGAAAAGCGCTGGCATTTGTCACACTTCTTAGCATAAGCAATACAATCAGCCCTCATCGTCGGCCAGTAATATCCCTGCGTCATCATCCTTTGCAAAAGCGTCCGTCCTGCTACATGTGCTCCACAAGACCCTTCGTGGATCTCTTCAATTAATTCTTTCACCTCGGAGGGATGTACACATCTCTGCAAACCTGCCATAATTCCTCGTCTATATAAAACACCATTAGTTAGTACGTACCGAGAAGCTTTAAACTTCAAATTTTTAGCAGCGAGCTTGTCAATTGGCAATTCTCCCTCCTCGATATACACCCTGATGGGATCCATCCAAGATGGACCCAAATCAAGGGTGATAAATTTCATCGTCAGATCTTCATCTGTACTCCGACCAGCTAACACTTCAATTGGGATTATTCGTCATAGCTCGGTGTGAGTAGCTGATGCTAGTCAAGCTAGGGCGTCTGCTCTCGCATTCTCCATTCTTGGTATTCTGACCAGCTGAATAGCGGCAAATTCTGACACCAGCTCATTTGCCTTTGCATGATATCTGATCATTAATTCTCCTATAACTGCGTATACTCCCATTATCTGGTTTACAATCAGTTGAGAGTCACTGAAGATCATAACTTCTTGCGCCTCCATAACTTTTGCCAAATTAAGCCCTGCAATCATGGCCTCATATTCAGCCTCATTGTTGGAAGCTTTGAATTGGAAACGCAAAGCGTATTCCATGCCGACCTCGTCCGGAGTGCACAAAACTATCCCCGTGCCACATCCTGTATTGCAAGATGAGCCATCTACATATAGCCTCCATATAGGTAACTCGTCTTCAAATTTCTGATCAGTCAGCGTTCCTCGGTGAAATATTTTCTGCTACTTTTCATCCTCCCCTGAAATTTCTCGCTCCTCGTCGATCATTTTTTCTTGCCCTTTTACCAACCGGAGTTGGTCTAAGCTCGAATTTAATGACCTTGTAACATCCACTTGCCCTTTTACCAACCGGAGTTGGTCTGAACTAGTGTTTATCGATCCTGTAACATCCACAGGTTGATCAACGAGCAACTTTTTCTCCTCGTCCGGAGTCCTCCTAACTATCTCTGCATCACATCCTGTAACATCCACAAGCCCTTTTACCAATCGGAATTGGTTTGGGCTTGTGTTTGTTGATCCTGTAACATCCACAGGTTGATCAGCGAGCAACTTTTGCTCCTCGGGGGTATCAGGATAGGTGAACTCCGCTATGAAATCTGCTATAGCCTTCCCTTTTAGTGATGATCGGGGTTCATAAATTATATCATATTCACCAAGCTCTATTGCCCAGTACATCAATCTCCCTGATTTTTCTATCTTGTGAAGGGCTTGTCTCAATGGCATATCGGTATATACTACTATAGTATGAGCTTGGAAATATGGCCTCATTCTCCTACTCGCCTCAAGCAGCGCCAGTGCCAATTTCTCCAACCTCGGATATCTGATCTCTGCTCCTCGGAAGGCCTTACTTGTGTAGTAAATTATCTTTTGTATTCCATTCTCCACTCTGATCAACGTCGAGCTAACTGCATTCTCGGATACTACAATGTATAAATACAATTTTTCTCCCATCACCGGCCTGGACAATAGTGGAGGTGCTCCCAAGTATTTCTTCAAGTCTTGAAAAGCCTTCTCGCAGTCATCATTCCACTCAAAAGTCTTTCTGAGCGTCTTGAAGAATGGAAGACATCTATCAGTTGCTTGTGACACAAATCTGTTGAGTGCCGCTACTCGTCCTGTGAGACTCTGTACTTCCTTCTTCGTTGTTGGAGATCGCAGCCCTAATAGAGCTTTGATCTTTTCAGGATTTGCTTCAATGCCTCGTTGATTGACAATGTACCCGAGGAACATGTCTTCTCGTACTCCAAATATGCACTTCGTCGAGTTCAGCTTCATTTGATATTTATCTAGTTGATCAAAAGTCAGGCTTAAGTCAACTAGATGATCGACAGCTTTCTTGCTTTTTGTCAGCATATCGTCAATATAGACTTCCATGTTGTCACTGATTTGTTCAGCAAAGACCTTGTTCATCAGCCTCTGAAATGTCGCACCTGCATTTTTCAAACCAAAAGGCATAACATTATAACAATAAGTTCCCCTAGAGGTAATGAAAGAAACTCTCCCAGTCTTCCGGTTTTATTTTGATCTGATTGTAACCAGAATAAGCATCCATGAAGCTTAGCAACTCGTGTCCCGAGGTAGCATCTACCGGTTGATCAATTCGGGGCAGTGGAAAATGATCCTTTGGGCATGCTTTGTTGAGGTTGGTGAAGTCTACACACATCCTCCACTTGTTATTCTTCTTCTTTACCATCACCACATTGGCTAACCAATCTGGATATTTAACATCTTCAATGAAACGAGCTTTCTGGAGCTTCTCGACTTCCTCCTATATAGCTTGATTCTTCTCGGGACTGAATACTCTTCTTCTCTGCTTCACAAACTTGATCTCCTTATTCACATTGAGCTCGTGACATAAGAAGTTTGGGTCTATCCCAGGCATATGTTCATGACTCCACGCAAAAGTTTGTCTTCTGCTTCTAAGGAAAGTTATCAATTCCTGTTTTAGTGAGGTTTTCAATGATGAACCTATTTGAGTAGTTCATTCAGGGTGTTCGTTGTCTTGAATAATATTTTCAGTGGCCTCCATCACTTGGCCCTTCACGAGTTGCGACTCATCCCGAGGATCCAAGGTTTTAATTTCTGCACCTTCCTCCACTTGATAGGTAGTAGTCTTTTTCTTTGATTCTTCCAGTTCTTCTTGATTGGTAGATGAATAATAGAATTCCCGAGCTACTTTCTGATCACCTTTCACAACTCCTACTCCGAAGTTTGTTGGAAATTTTAGGCACTGATGCACTGTAGATGGCACAGCCTCGAATTTCTTCAATCCTAATCTTCCCATGATAATATTGTACGATGATTGGACATTCTTATCCATCACGAAGAAACGTATTCTTTCTGTTCGAAAAGCAGGTCACGTACCAATGAATATATCCAACTTGATCGTCCCAAGTGGAAACACTTTATCTCCAGCAAAATCGATGAGGGGTCTGTGGTAAGGCTCCAGTTGAGATAGCTTTAGATTTAAACTATCGAAACACGAGTAGAACATGATGTCTGTCGAGCTACCATTGTCGACCAACACTCTTGAAATCATTACCTCCTTCATTCTTATTTTGATCACCAACGGGTCATCATGAGGATATAAAACACCTGCAAGGTCATTTTTTAAAAAACCGATAACCAATTTCTCCTTGTTCACCTTTCTCGGGCGATCTTCCTCAGCTAAATTTATTCGCTGAATGTACGAGCAAGCTTGAGCCTCACCGAGATAATATTTTCTTTCGGCAGTAAGGTCTCCTCCTCCTGCATCTCCTCCTATAATAACATTACAATCAAATGACCGAAAGCGTATTGAAAATACCTCTCGTTCTGGCTGCCTTGGTTTCTTGGGAAGATCGGGGTCATCATCTAGATCATCTTCATGGTTTCTCTTCTTTTTCTCCTCTGCTCGATGAGGAGATCTATACCTCTCTCTAGTTCGATCGTTGTTTCTTCTTTCGCCTCCCTGATCAACATACTTTTCTAGATTTCCTCGTCGGATGAGTGTTTCAATCTCGTTCTGAAGAGCTATGCAATTTTTTGTCATATGGCCATGGTCCTTATGGAACTCGCAATATTTCTCCCTATTCCTCGTGTCAGGTTCTGACTTCATTTTCTTTAGCCAGTTTAACTCCTCGCTGTTCTTAATTTCTTCCAGGACGTGGTTGATATTTGCCTTCAAAGGCGTGTAATTATCAAATTTCTTCAAGACCTCCCATGATGACCTACTTTTGGAATGTTTATCACCACCATTGTTCTTATGCTCTTTCTTCTTAGCTTTATCACCTTAAACCTTGGTTTCTTTGGCGTCCATATTCTTCTTTGCAGACATAGCCTCCTCGGCATTCATAATCTTGGACGCTTTTCCCATGAGGTCCGACATGGTTCGAGGTGGATCTTTGGCCAAAGTGAAGTACAACTTGTTCGGCAGTAGTCCACTCATCAAAGCAGTAATAGCTATCTTCTCCTCGTAATCAATGGCTTCGAGTTTCTCATTATTAAAACGAGTTATATAATCTCTAATACTCTCCCCAACTTTTTGTCTAACACTTAACAAATGTGCTACTCGTTTAACTGACTTTGCTCCAAAGCAGAAATTCCCAATGAATAACTCGGCCAATTGAAGAAAAGTTGAAATCTTACCCCGAGGAAGATTATTATACCATATCTTAGCAGATCCGGTAAGAGTTCCCGAGAATGCCCTGCATCTCATCTCATTTGGGACAGCATAGATGTCGGCAGTAGCTTGATATTGTTCTATATGAAGGACAGGGTCAGTCTTCCCATCATACTTGGGAGTCACAACAGGTGCTTTGAACTTTGAAGGTGTTTGAAAATCAACAATGTCCTGGACAAAAGGTGTTCCTCGAACAAAGGTTCGTTGTAGAGGGTTCTTGGCCTTAGCCATTTCCCCTAGTCTATCCTCCAGCCTCTGAATAGATCCTTTCCATGCATCATTTCCTTCCTCGGGCTTATTGGTTCGTGCAACTGATTGCGTTGAAGTGGCTTCCTGGGATTTATCTCGACGAGCAGCTGGTCGGTCATAGGATCCATCTTGACGAGAAGCTGGTCGCGACTGGGCAGATCCTTCCCTTAAATCTGATGGTCGTCGAAAGCTCCTCGACGCTGCGTTAAGAGGACTTTTCTTCCTCCTAGGGCCTAATCGATCAAAAGGAGAGGCCCTACTTAATCTTTCCAATGCGCTGGCCCTTTCTGGGGAGAGAGTGACATGTTGTTCAGTATCTGTGGCTCGCACAGACGAAGTTCGTCCAGGTTGATAAGAAAAATCTTGAGATTCATCATTGCGATATGAATCATTATGCCTAGTACACGAAGAAGGTGCACGGTTATTTCTTTGGATGCTTCGTGGTCCGGAATGGGCTGATGCACCGCCATGGAGGGTTTGGATGAGTTGTCGCATTGTTTCTTGCATGACGGTCTGGCCCTGAGCCAAATTCGCCATTATTTCAGTCAGATCTGGAACAATTGGTGGAGCAGATGGATTTGGAGGGGTTTCGGCATTTCGATTGCCGGATTCAGGAATATCAGCCATTGATAACAGATTGTTTTTTATGAGAAAATGATTTTACTAGTTGTTTCCCACAGACGGCGTCAATCTGTTGATGTAAAAAATTAGATCACTCTAATAATTCAATCACAGATAAATAAATGAGACAAAAGATTTTAAAGTGGTTCAGCCTTATAAGAATGGCCTACGTCCACTGTTGTTTTATTGTTGTTTGTATGGGAATTCTCGATTACAAGAAATTTCGTTCTGGATCCCAAAGTGTGGATTCAGGATCCCCTTACAATGAGGATTGTACAATGTATTTATTGCCTTGAGGTTGTAATATGAAAGGGTAATACATTAAATGATATGCATATGAAAGGGTAATACATTTAATGCCCTCTTTGCGTGTGCGTCTGAATGATAAGCATTTAATGAATCAGTTGAACTGTTGGTTATCCAGTTATTAATGCTTTGCTCGAGATGCAGCTCGGACCGCATGCGCTTCTCGGTGCTAATGAGTTCCTCGGAGAGGTCTTGTTCCTCGGAGCATAAGAGTTCCTCTGAGAGGTATTGTTCCTCGGAGCATAAGAGTTCCTCGGAGAGGTCTTGTTCCTCGGATCATAAGAGTTCCTCGGAGCGTATGATCATCTCGGAAGTGCTTGTTGCTGCCATGTAGATAGCCACGTGTCTTCATATGGTTGATCCAAGTCAGCAGATTAAATTTGGTATCAACAGGGGGAGTCCATCCAGCAGGGTAGGACAGGAGGTAATGGTGTCAGTGGGTCAGAACCAGCTCAGGGTCAGCAGCAATAGGGTGAGCAGAGTTCCCATTAGGGGGACCCTGTTAAGAGGTTCAAATCAAGTGACTACATGCAGGGACACGGAGGTTTTAGGCAGGGGCATCAGGGTCAGTCTGGTCAGCAGGGGAACCAGCAATAGGGCTAGCAGCAGGGGCAAGGGAGGGGTGGTAACGGCCAACAGGGCTGAGGACAGCAGAATCGTAGGGGAGGAAACTTGGTAGTAGATGATTTAGTTGTGGAAAAAATGGCCATCGATGTCAGGATTGTCCTGAAAGGCACTACACCAAAACTGGTGATTGGTCATGGTCAAAATCCCTGACCAAGACTATGGGTCGCGGACTTGGGCTGTGACCATTTTGGGTGTGACCAATTTCGTCGGTCACGGCCCACAGTGGGTCACGAAAAATGGTTACGGACTTAGGCCATGACCCATACCGCGATGGGGAAAAAATGGTCGCAGCCTTCTTCCGTGACCCACAACTGGGACGAAATTGGTCTCGGCCAAAGTCCGTGACGAAAAAAAGGAAAAAATGATCACGGACCCAGTCCGTGACCTACAACCATGATAAAATTGATCGCGGACAAAGTTCTTGACCCACGCCGTGACAAAAAAAAATGGTCGTGGACCAAGTTCGTGACCCACAACCGTGACAAAAATTGGTCGCAGCCAAAGTCTGTGACCCACGCCGTGACGGAAAAAAAGAAAAAAATAGTCGCGGACTTAGGCCGTGACCCACAATCGTGACAAAAATTGGTTGCGACCAAAGCCCGTGACCCACGCCGCGATGAAAAAATAAAGGAAAAAAATGGTCGCGGACTTTGGTTGTGACCCTTTTTCGTCACGGTTGGGGGTCATGGACTTTGGCTGCGACCATTTTTATGCTCGACGGAAAAAATAAAAATGGTCATAGACAAAGTCCATAACCATATTTAACTATAATTTTAAAAAAATATCCTTTTTTGTTCCAATCCTAAACTCGAGGGTCCTGTGACTGCACGATTGTGAATATTTATTATTGGCAAAACAATAAAAAAAATTACAAATTGCGAATCGGGAACGTTGTTAATAAACAAATATATATACAAATTTATAAATATTACATGTCTTAATAATTCACAGACAAAAAAAAATAGGTAGAGTTTCCTCTATTTTCTAGACATTACAAACCCTATAAATATGAAACCTGCTTATTATAAAGCCCGCACGACCATAAAATTTAACAGTCAAATCATAAAAGCCCACACGGCTGTAACACATAAAAAACATAATCATGAACGCGCACACCATTATATAAACAATCTTCATGTCGTAAACCATTGCCTTCTTCATTTGTTCCACGTGCAAAAATCCTACAAATGATAGGATATAAAAAAAAAATTACAGTAACCAAGTAGTTTCACAAAAATTTCATTCAAGCTGAAAATTGCATATATGAGTTATAATTATCAACATGTCAATGTTTTTATGCCTAAGTCTATATATTTGCAAATTATCGTCGTATTCTTAAACTGGGAGTTCCGTGATCGCTCGGTCAGTTCCTACGAGTTACAATGGTCCCGTACGAGGTGTTAGTGCTACTCAGGGGGCCGTTCGGGGGCCGTTTTGGCTTTTCACCCACTAACGTCATGTTTTACCTAAGTCCTGATATTTTTAAATTATCGTTGTATTCTCAAACCGAGGGTCCCGTGATGGCGCGATCAGTTCGTACGAGTTACATTCGTCTCGTGCGAGGTGTTGGTGCCACTCACGGGGCCGTTCAGGGGCTGTTTTCAGTTTCCCCCACTAACGCCCTATTTTAAATCATGTCTAGAAATATTCAATTTATCATCATTTTCTTAAACTAGGGGTCCTGTGATCGCCCTGTCAGTTCATACGAGTTACATTGGTCTCGTACAAGGTGTTGGTGCCACTCACGGGGCCGTTCGGGGGTTATTTCAGCTTTTCACCCACTAACGTCATGTTTTTAAGCTTAAGCCTGGAAATATTCAAATTATCATCGTATTCTCAAATCGGGAATCCTGTGATCGCGCGATCAATTCCTACGAGTTATATTGGACCGGTACGAGGTGTTGGTGCCACTCACGGGGCCGTTGGGGGGCTGTTTCAGGTTTTCACCCACTAACGCCATATTTTTAAGCCTACGTCTATAAATATTCAAATTATCATTGTATTCTCAAATCGAGAGTCCCGTGATCATGCAGTCAGTTCCTACGAGTTACATTGGTCCCGTGTGAGGTGTTGGTGCCACTCACGGTGTCGTTCAGGGGTTGTTTTGGCTTTTCACCCACTAACGCCATGTCTTGCCTAAATCCTGATATTTTTAAATTATCGTCGTATTCTCAAATCGGGGTTCCCGTGATTGCGCGGTCAATTTGTACGAGTTACATTGGTCCCGTGCGAGGTGTTGGTGCCACTCACAGGGCCGTTCAGGGGCTGTTTCGGCTTTTCACCCACTAGCGCCATATTTTTATGCCTAAGTATAGAAATATGCAAATTATCGTCGTATTCTCAAATCGGGGTCCTATGATCGCGTGGACAGTTCCTACAAGTTACATTGGACCCGTACAAGGCGTTGGTACTACTCACGGGGCCGTTCGGGGGCTGTTTCAGACTTTCACCCACTAACGCCATGTTTTTAAGCCTAAGTCTAGAGATATTCAAATTATTGTCATATTCTCAAATCGGGAGTCCCGTGATCGTACGGTCAGTTCCTACGAGTTACATTGGTCTCGTGCGAGGTGTTGGTACCACTCACGAGGATGTTCGGGGGCTGTTTGGGCTTTTCACCCACTAACGCCATATTTTTAAGCCTAAGTCTATAAATATTCAAATTATTATTGTATTATCAAATCGGGGATCCGGTGATTGCGCGATCAGTTCCTACGAGTTACATTGGTCACGTGCGATGTGTTGGTGACACTCACGAGGCTGTTCGGGGGCTGTTTCGGCTTTTCACCCACTAACGCCTTGTTTTTATGCCTAAGTCTTGAAATATTTAAATTATCGTTGTATTATCAAACCGGGAGTTCCATGATCGCGCGGACAGTTCTTACGAGTTAGATTGGTCACGTGTGAGGTGTTGGTACCACTTATGGGGCCGTTAGGGGGATATTTCGACTTTTCACCCACTAACGCCATGTTTTGCCTAAGTCCTGATATTTTTAAATTATCATCGTATTCTCAAATCGGGGGTCTCGTGATCACATGGTCAGTTCGTATGAGTTACATTAGTCTCGTGCGAGGTGTTGGTGCCACTCACGGGACCGTTCGGGGACTATTTTGGTTTTCTCCCACTAACGCCATGTTTTTAAACCTAAGTTTAAAAATATGCAAATTATCTTCGTATTCTCAAACTAGGGGTCTCGTGATAGCGCGGTCAGTTCCTACGAGTGACATTGGTCCAGTGCGAGGTCTTAGTGCCACTCACAGGGCCGTTTGGGGGTTGTTTTGGGTTTTCCCCCACTAACGCCATGTTTTTCCCAAGTCCTAATATTTTTAAATTATCGACGTATTCTCAAATCGAGGGTCCCGTGATCGCGCGATCAGTTCGTACGAGTTACATTGGTCCCGTGCGAGGTGTTGGTGTCACTCACGGGACCGCTCGGGGGCTGTTTCGCGTTTCCCCCCACTAACGCTATATTTTTAAGCCCAAGTTTAGAAATATGCAAATTAACATCGTATTCTCAAACCGGGGGTCCCGTGATCGCGCGGACAGTTCATACAAGTTACATTGGTCCCGTTGAAGGTGTTGGTGCCACTCATGGGGCCGTTCGGGGGCTGTTGTCGTCCAATTTCTCCTTTGAATTTGGACAATTTCGTTCTTGTACTTCCTATCGAAACATTATAGAGTTAAGATCATAAAATTAAAAATACATATAATCAAAAAAGAAGAATTTAGTAGATACTCACTCTCTCCAGTCTTCGACTACATCTTGCGATTCGAATACATGACAAGTTGCTTGCTTGTATTATAGGTTTGTGAGTTTGACGTCTTTGGGGTTCCCAAACGACAATTCATCCTCAAACTCACCAGGTTCCTATATCACTCATTCTCCACGAGGATTAAACCTCCTCACCTCTTGTTGTGGCATATGTTCCCTAGCGTATAGCGATGATTCCACCGTTATGTATTCTTCAGCAATCGACCCTTTAATATATCGTGTGTTCTTTACATAATCTTTGAAGTTTTTCATCAAGTGCTCAAAAGGATACATCCAACGATACCTCACGGGACCACAAACTAAAACTTCATCGCATAAATGCACAAGCAGGTGGGTACTGATATCGAAGAATGACGGAGGAACATATTTCTCTAATACACAAAGTGCCTCGGCTAAAGTTGATTTTACAGCTTTAATGTGCCTTCTATTTACCACTTTTTCTCAAAGTAGGGTAAAACACAAACGGATTTGCATAATTGCCTGACGGAGATCTTTGTGTTCACAAAAGCAATGCCAAAATAACAGAGGAATTAATTGGATGATTACGTGCCATTCGTGAGACTTGCACTGTTTCAAGTCATTTGCTTGGTAGCTTACTACCCTATGTAAATTACCAGAATAACCGGTTGGGGTCTTCAAGTTGATCAACGTGTCTAAGAGGATCTTCTTCTCACTAGTAGTCAAAGTGAAACAAGTCGGGGGGATATAAATTCTTTCATTTTTTAACCATAGTCTCTTCTTTATTTTCATATCCTGTAGATCTCGACGGGCCCTCTCTCCATCTTTGGAATGAGATCCACCCAAACATGTTCCTATCAAATGTTCTGCAACATGCTTCTCTGCGTGCATCACATCAATTATATGCCTTACAAGAGGATCTTTTCAATATGGAAAATAAAAAAATATTGATCTCTTGGACCATGGCTTCGCTTTACTAGGGTCGTTCAGATCCCCCTAGCTTCACACTTCAGGTTTACAAACTAGGGGTGTTTACCTACGTACCTATTTCCCATTATTGTAGCCGTCGCCTACTCCTCAATTTGGTGACCAGAAAGTCGAAAAGGTGTCTTTCTACGCTCGTGACCGATAGGTAAAAAGTTAGACTTTTCGTTCCTAAAAGGGTGACTAGTCGGCAGAAATCTACGATGACCGTGTAACTCATCTTCCCACTATGTTTTAACCAACTGGCTTCAGTTTCCTCCCCATATATTGGAAATCCATAATAACCATGAACATTATAATTGGACAAGGTCCCATAAGCAGGAAGATCGTGGATCGACAATATCACCATTACTTTAAGTGTGAACTCTTCACCCTTATGAGAATCGAAAGACATCATGCCTTTATCCCACAACTCTTTAAGTTCTTCGATTAATGGTGCTAAGAATATATCAATGTCATCTTTGGGATCCTTTAGCCCTGGTATCAACAAAGATAGCAATGTGAACTCCTTTCTCATGCCTAATGTCAGAGGAAGACTTAAAGGCGCCATGAGAACTAGCCAATAACTCTGATTAGTACTTAAATTACCGAAAGGGTTAAACCTATCGGTTGATATTGCAAGACGAACGTTTCTCGGTTCCTTTGCAAATTGATGGTGTTGTGCATTTGAAATTTTCCAGATGAGTGAATCAACCGGATGAAGCATCAAATTCCCACCCACCTCGCATCGAGCATGCCATGTCATGGCCTCCGCTATCCACGGTACAGTAAAAAACCATTTTAACCGTGGCCCAAGTGAAAAATACTTCAAAACCTTTTATGGGACTTATGAGCACTTGAGATTTTTTGCATGTTTGTCCTTTCCATTCTCATAAACCACATATCTAGGCTCACTGCATACAGGACATTCATCCTTCTCTTCGTGCTCGTTCTGGTACAATATGCAATCATACTTGCAAGCATGAATAGATTTTTATTTCAAACCTAAACCCTTCAAACTCTTCTTCATGGTAGAATAATTGTCTAGTAACGTGTTCTCTTTTGGGAGAATTTTTTTAACCCACTTAAGAATTCTGGTTACGCTGTTCCCAGACCAACCAAGTTGACTCTTCAAATTACGCAAACCAATCATTGCATATAATACTGAGTGATATTTATCGCAATCTTTATACAACGGTCTAGCCGCATTGGCTATCAACCGTATGTATTCCTGATCTCCTCGTAGTTCAGCATCAGTTTGTTCATTTACTTGGTCATAAGGCGCCTTATTTATATCCATGGGTTGGTGGTTTTTATGGTTGTGGAGTCCGTAAGCATCATCCATTAAGTCGATCAATGGACGATTTGTTGGTGAATCATGTACCACTTATACTCCTTTGGGTTCCGCTACACGGTCGCATGCCGGTAATTCTTTTCGAACATAAGGTATAACTTTGTCACCATGGTATATCCATATTATATAGTCTTAACAGATTCCCCACTTTAGTAAATGCAACTCAACATCTTCCAATGACTTATATTTTTCATTCATACAATGAGTGCACGGACATGGAATCTTCTCACTTTAAAAATTTTTGAAAGCATATTTAACAAATTCATAAACGCCCTTTACATGATTATTTGATATCCGGTTAATCTCTCTCCCATCCACTCTTTGTATTGTGGGAAATCCATGTAATAATCTTCAAATTCCAGCCCTGTGGTAATAGGTTAAACAATATTATTACAACTAAAACAAAAAGAATATTCTTACGGCTGAAACAAAAAAAATATCATTACAAACGAAACAAGACCAATATTCTTACAGCTGAAGCAAAAAAAAATATCATTCCAACTGAAGCAAAAACCGATATGCTTACAACTAAAACAAAAAAAAAATATTATTACAACTGAAACAGAAGAAAATATTATTGCATCTTGTCCAACAGATAAACTGGCCAAGTAATAAAAGATTTTGCATAATTCCTCAATTCCATCCCTTCCCCACTGTTAACATACACAGGTACATCTCCGCAGTCGTTGTATATTTCATCGGACATTATTTTAGCCTCACCCCTCTTCAAAGGTCGGCCATGTAATGGAGTTCCAATAACGATTGAGATGAGTATGCACATGCCAACAAACCTCGAATTGCTCATGTCCTTTATTTATTACTCTTCGCTATAGTCACCGTGAGTTGTTGACGATAATCCAAGTCTCGTGATTGGCGAAGGTGCATGGGAGGGGAATGTTGGAGGATGAGACATTTGAGAGGGTAATGTTAGAGGAGGAGGCATTTGGGATGGGAATGTTGGAGGGAAAATATGTGTGAAACCTTGAGTAGGGGTAGGGTAAGGGTAACCTTGAGGAGGCGTTGGGGGCCTATAACTTTCAAAAAAGTTCACAAGTTTTCCAATTTGTTTCGTCAATAATCCCAGGGTATTTTTAATCTCATGGACATCCCCATCGGTCTTCAACTGGTGCTCTTTTTGGGATGAGATACAATTCTTGACCGAAGAAAGCTCGTCCACAAGAGGTGTAGTGTGTTGAAGTTTTATTTTTGGCATATGTGAGCCAACACCTCTCGTCCTCCCCCTTTTTTCCTTTTCCAAAGGTCTCTGTCAGGGCATCATTTTCAAGGTAAAACTCATAAGTAGGGCTCGAATAGGATTGACTGCTAATGGCCTCTATTGATTCCAGTGTCTTAGCCAAGTGCAGTGGGAATTTATTATCTTTGTCCCGTCGAGCATGAAGGAATAAATTAGACCGATTTGGGTTTTTACCGGCATCTGGATCATCCTTTGTCGTACTCTCCCATTCATTCTTCAAATCCTCATATGATTTGGATCCCAGCTTATAGATATCAGTTTTTTGTTCCCTATTTTTTTTATTCCTCTGGACCAACTTTTTCTCCTTCGCCTCATTCTCCAAAAAATTATTCCACTGCTCCAACGAAATTTCAACATTGGGAGGCAATCTCTTTTTCAAAGATAAGATATCTGAGCTCGCTGCCTCTTTCGAGAAATGTTTCTTCCGAAGGTTTCTCCTGTATGTCCTCAATCCTTCAGCAACCCGAGATAGAACCCTATTCTTGGAACGATCAGGAAGTGTGAAATGCTTGAAAAGTTAGTCATATATGTCATCTTTGACAACTTGATCAACAAGGTTCCAATTGTCTGGTCCACCGACTCCCACGTTCATTTTTTTAAGCGACAAACACCCGGCTTTAAAGTTCAGCACGTCATTCCTATCACCCGTCGACTTGTTCCAAAGAAGGGAGAACCCAATTGGCTTCTTTTCATTTGAGCGGGAGGCCTCGGAAGTGCTGGATGGGGGCGTTAATGCAACGAGAGTGTTGGATTGGGGCGTAGGAGCACTTATTGTTGTACTTGGTGAGGAGTGAACCATTGGTGGAGTTATGAATTGATCATCCATTGGTGTTGAGAATCCGGGTTCTGCACGAGATGGTGAACCTCGTTGTGGTGTCACCTCGGCACTTGGTACCATTGGGTTGTTTCCTCTCAACATTATCTACAAAAATGAAAAACTATAAGTGACTAAATAATTATAATAATGTTAAATTATAACTAATTAATCAAGCTTATGACTATATATATATATATATATATATATATATATACCTTTTCAGCGTAAGACTTTAGAATAAGTTCAATGTGTCTGATCTCCATCCATTCAGTATTAATTTTTAAGAACCTATGAAGTTTTACAGGTGGAAAACTAAGAGGAAAGGTATCTATGATTGATGTGTAGATATCCGTGACATGAACTCGGAATCCCATATTTCTCAACTTGTTGGCAAGATTCAATTTTACGTGCATGTGGCGCGAGACATCACAATCTATGACAATGCTCTCTGTATGCAGTTGTATCCATAACGGGTGGATTTTTTTTCCTCCTTCTCCAACATCGTAACCAAGGTTAAGGCTATGTCGGGATTATGTGTGTGAAATATATTTTGTGTAATGTCATCCCAGTATTCTGGTAGAGAAAATAGAATATGATCGAACAAGTAATCTTGCTGGAGATCAACTCCACGATTTACAAGGTAGTTAAATTGTTCGATCTTTTTATTTCCATACCTATAAATATGAGTACCCTCTATATGACGCGCACTAATAAAAGAGTTATGTGTGCGGTCTAATTGTAACATCTACCACTCTTGTTGACAGTAATTATCACCGTGCCTCATTTTTCCTGAGAAAAGTATACGAGGGCGTGAATATGAGTCCTACTATAAAGATTTGGGTTTGAAAGATATGAGAGATTAAAAGTACATGTGAAATCCCAACAACAACCCACCGTAATTGTTTATAACATGTTTTGTTAGGGTTTATTATGAGAGAGTTTAAAAGTATATGTGTATTATCTATTCAATAAACATACAAACTCCAGAATCAACGGAAACACACACTGTACTTACACACATATTTGTAGTTCAAATAAACAACCAATGCATAAACACTATTGTAGAAGGTAAATGTAAAAAATCACATATAGTAGTACTTACACACATATTGTTGTGCAAAAAATCAAAGCATGCATATAACCCCCAATATAATATGATGGCACGCATATAACCCCCAATAAAATCACAACAAGGTGGATGTAAATTTTTTTACTCATTAAAAATCTATTTTGTTATATTTTGTCAAAAAAATACACACACATACAATCTAGGGTTTATTGGCATAATCTATACAAACACACACATACAATCTAGGGTTTATTGACATAATATATACATACACACACTAATTATTTAGGGTTTTCTAAACCCTAATATTTTTTTCACATAAATCTATACATACACACACATACAATCTATACATAAACACACATACTATATAGGGTTTATTGACAAAAAATAATTTATTTGTTTATAGTTACACATATAAACATACATATACACATAAATCTATACATACACACACATATAAACAGAATTATATACATACACACACATACAAACATAAATCTACACATACATACACAGAAATTAGGGCTTTAGATAGAAATCATAAAGTCCAAATGAAATCAAAATGAATCAATACATTTTAGGGGTTAATCCAAATGAAAATCAACTGAAATCGCTTAGCCCTTAAAAATCCAACTGAAATCCAACTCAAATCCAAACGAAATCGCACGAGCCCTTAGACAGCCTTCCAAATTGCAGAAATGAAATGAGAAGCAGTAGGAAATTTTTTTTAAGACCTGAATCTGGCCACGACCTAGAGCCGTGACCCCATACGCACGACCAATAAATGAAAGAAGAGGTAATTCTGGCTTCCACCTGGTCATGGCCTAGAGCCGTGACCCACCATGCGCAACCCTTTTCCCATAAACCCTAGTGCTTGAATAAGGTATGGTCATGGACCATAACCGTGACCCACACCAGGAAATGGTCATGGCCCCAAGCCGTGACCCTGAATGTGGGTGTTCTCTCCTTCGTCATGCCATAGGTCACGGACTTGGGCCGTGACCCATTCCCGACCAAGCTTGGAGGGAATTTTAGCACGAGTTTGGTGCCAAGATGGTCACGGCCTAGTCACGGCCCAAGTCCGTGACCCACAGTGGTCAAGGATTTGGTTCGTGACCACATCGAGAGCATCGATAATTTAGTGTGGTAATAAATATGGTCAGGAAAAATATTGAGTTGGTCATGGATAAAGTCCACGACCATATGGTCGTGGACTTAGGTCTTGACCCACTGGGTGTGACCATTCACTGTAGTGAGAGGCAGGGCCCCGCAACAGGGTTCTCGATAGGAGCCCCAACGACCAATCTTTCCAGTCTCCCTCTTAGCACCACCACCACCACAGATGCCAGCCTTACCAGCTATTCTATCAGTTCCAATTCAGTAAGGACAGCTACAGTATGGGCGCATTTACAATGTCCACCAGGTAGCAGTTCCTTAGGCTCCACCTGCAGTTCAGGGTATGTTTTCTATTTAGGGGACATTGGGTAAGATATTATTTTACACGGGGGCTTCACACTCTTTCATTTCCACTAGATTTTCACGTGCTACGTGATTATTAGACACGTCATATAGTACAATTACTAGTGTAGATTCACTGATGGGATATAGGTCACTGATATTCTTTATATGTCGGCACGTGGGTATAGATATTGGGAGATTTATTTTACCTGCTAATATGCTTGTATTAAATATGTTCGAATATGATGCTATTATTGGGATAGATTGGCTAGTTACATATAGGGACATGATTGATTTCTATAGTCTACTATTGTGTTCGGCGTACCGGGTCGGGAGATGTTTTTGGTGGCGATGCCTTGTTCAGAGGGAGGTTTGTCCACCCATTTCTATTATATAAAGGAGGAGACCTCTAAGGAGGTGGTGATTCCACTCGATTCAGTTCCATTTATTTGTGAGTTCGCTGATGTATTTCTAGATATACCAGGGTTTTCGCCTAGTATAGAGATAGAATTTGTGATAGACTTAACTCCAGGCACTCGGACGATAGCTCATGCACCTTACCATATGGCTCCGATAGAGATGAGGGAGTTACGAGATCAGATCGAGAAATTATTGGGACAGGGCTTCATCCGTAGGAGTACCTCGCCTTGGGGTGGTCCCCTACTATTCGTAAATAAAAGAGATGGGTCATCACGGTTGTGTGTTGACTACCGAGAGTTGAATAAGGTCACTATACAAAATAATTATTTGTTGTCCCGAATCGATGACTTATTAGAATAGTTGAGGGGTGCTACCTACTTCTCGAATATAGACTTTAGGTCGGGATACCATTAGTTACGTAACAGAGAGGAGGAAGTGTCTAAGACTACCTTGTTTACGAGATATGGATTCTATGAGTTCATGGTTATTCCATTTGGGCCAACCAATGCACCGTTCATGTTTATGGACTTGATGAATAGGGTGTTCAGAGAGTTCTTAGATCATTTTGTCATTGTCTTCATAGATGACATCCTGATTTATTCTGAGACTGAGGAGTAACTTTCTGAGCATTTGAGGAAGGTTTTGCAGACACTACGTGAGCAGAAGTTGTATGCAAAATATGAGAACTGTGGGTTTTGAATGAGTGTGGTTTAATTTCTGGGGCACACTATTTCTGAAAGAGGGATATCTATAGATTCGGGAAAGGTTTTAGTGGTGAGGGATGGGGGATGCCTCACGACACCGATAGAGATATGTAGTTTCTTAGGGCTGGACGGATACTACATGCGATTTATTCAGGAATTCTCGAAGATAGCGGGTCCGTTGACTAATTTGACTCGCAAAGGGGTGCCATTTATTTGGGATGATGCCTGCCATTTGACTTTTGATGAGCTCAAGGATAAGCTGACTTCAGCACCAGTTATATCACTGACCAGGTCGAGAGTGGAATACCTGGTGTATACGGATGCGTCCTTACTAGGACTCGGAGGTGTGCTTTAGCAGGAGGATTAGGGTGTAGCTTATACTTCCAGTAATCTTAAGCCTCACAAAAGGAGTTACCCCACCCACGACTTGGAGTTAGTGGTAGTCGTGTTTGCGCTTAGGGTATGGAGACATTATCTCTTGGAGGGAGAATATTCACCTATTCAAATATCATAAGTCACTGCAGTACCTGTTCACGCATTGAGAGTTGAATATGCGTCAACGTAGGTGGCTTAAAGTTGTGAGGGACTATCAGTTTGACATCCAATATCACCCGTAAAAGGCTATCATGGTAGAAGACGCGTTGAGCCATAGGCTAGCAGGTGAGGTGGCCGAGGTGTGGAAGTAAAAATGGAAGGATATGGGGCATCAGGATGCATTTGCCCACTCATTCATGTTAGTGATGATGGTTACACCCGATATCGTTACTAGGGTGATACAGGCTCAAGTAAAAAACTCATTTTGTCAGGATTGGATTGGACAACTTCTAGGTGAGGGGGAAGAGTTGTATTCTGTGAGCTCAGATGGGGGCTTACTCTTCAATGGAAGACTAGTAGTTCCAGAGGGGGAGGATTTACAACATGCGATAATGGCAGGGTCGCACGGTTCACGATTTGTGGTACATCCCAGAGGGGATAAGATGTACAAGGATATGGGGTGACAGTAATGGTGGGATGGTATAAAGAATGACGTCGTCGAGTTTGTTTCAAATATGTCACTTGTTACCTTGTAAAAGTGGACCACCAGAGACCGCCAGGGCTACTACAGCCATTAGAGGTTCCTATGTGGAAATAGGAGAGAATTTCCATGGATTTCATCACAGAGTTGCCTACTTCACACACGGGTCACGATTTTATATGGGTGATTGTGGATCGGCTGACCAAGGTAGATCATTTTCTTCCAATTCGGACTGATTATACTACAGGGCAGTACACTCATATCTTCATTACTAAGATAGTGAGAATCCATGGGGTTCCCCTTGATATTGTGTCTGACTGAGAGAAGATTTTTAGGTCCATATTTTTGGAGAGCTTGCAGGAGGCCATGGGTATAGAGTCACGACTGAGTTCGGCCTATCACCCACAGACTGATGGGCAGATAGAGCAGACAAATAAGATGTTAGAGGATAGTTGTGAATGTGCATCTTCAATTTTGGTGGGGACAGGGAGCAATATCTTCCACTGGTGGAGTTTGCTTATAATACCTGATACCAGTTTACTATTGGCATGGCTCCATTTAAGGAGTTATACGGTAGGCCTTGTCATTCTCCAGCCTTTTGTCTAGAGGTGGGGAATAACAAGCTATTTGGGCCATAGGTGATTCAGGAAAGCTCGACCAGGATTGAGATGATTCTAAGTCGTATTCGGGTTGCTCAGGATAGACAAAAGATCTACGTCGATGTTAAGAGGTTCATCGGGGAGTTCAATGTGGGGGACCAGGTGTTGTTACGTGTATCTCTTATGAAGGAGATAATGCGGTTTGGGAAGAAAGGGAAGTTAGCTCCAAGGTATGTAGGGTAATTACCTATTATTGAGCGGATTGGGCAAGTGTCTTACAAACTTGGGTTACCGGAGCACTTGCATAGGATTCATGACGTGTTTCGTATTTCTTTGTTGAGGAGATATCTTTAGGATGAGTTGTCCCACACTCATATAAATTTAGAGGAGATTGATTTACATATCGATAGTTCCTATGTGGAGGGGATAATTGTTAAACTAGACCACAACGAGAGGAAACTGAGGTCAAAAGTAGTACCGTTAGTACATGTTCAGAGGAGGCATCATAATGTCGAGGAGTTTACCTGGGAGAACGAGGATGAGATGCGCAACAAAATATGCATAGCTATTCTTACCAGGTATTATTTTTCCAAATTTCGGGATGAAATTTCATTATTAGGGGATAAGTATGTAATTCCCCTTTGTAGACACCTCATTATGTTACCCCTAACTCTCCCTAGCTCCCTAGTACCTCCACTCATCATCGCAAACACAGGTCATGTCCCGAGCACTAACCTGGAAGCCATCGGGCACTCCCCGACTTGGTTTGACCAAAATTCAAACTCTTCATCTCGATCGAGACTCAATGAATCTTCGAAGGGAACTGAATACCCTTTCCAACGGTCTATCCCGTGCGCGATTCTGACTTACCATACGGACGAACGATTCGTTTGCGTTCGAAACCCAACCTAGAGGCCACCGGGCGCTCCTGCGCTCTATTTGACCTAAGTCAACTCTTCAGCTCGACCACGGCTGAATGAATCTTCGAAGGCCACTGAAAACCCTTTCCATAGGTCCGTCCTGTGCATAATTCTGACTTTCCATGCGGACGAACAATCCGTTTGACTCCGAGAGGTCACCGAATGCTTCTCGGTCCTGGTTGACCAAAGTCGACTCCCCCAACCGGGTCAAAGTCTTTGGAATGTCTAAGTACATCTCCTAACCTTTCTAATGGTCCTCCCTATGCGTGATTCGGACTTACCATGCGGACGAACAATCCAATTAGGTCCGAACGATTCCCCGTCCATCGAATTGACAAACGCTTCCGAGCCACATTTGACCCAAAGTTAACTCCCGAACTCGGGAGAGATCCAAAGGACTCTCAAAGGTCTCTAAAATACCTTTCCAACGGTATGCCCCGTGCACGATTCTGACCAACGGTTTTCCCTCGACGTCCAACTTTCCGAAAAAGCCTGAAGCGCACTGCCAAATGGCAGGTCCCAGACCCTGCCTATCGGCACCTACCGATAGGTAGTGTCATGGCAATGCCGATTGGCAGGACCTGGGCCTATAAAAGGAGGTCTTTTCCTCATTTGCATGGGAGCCCAGATCTGATAAAAATTCCTCCCAAAGAATCCCAGAAACCTCTCTCGAAGGCAGTGTTATTTGAACTTCCAAATTCTCCTTTTACTCCCACTTTTCATCTTCCCTTTCATCAAATTTGGTGAATTAACCACTCTCCATCATCATCCAAGTACAAGGTCTTCTGTCCAACATTCAAGATCAAGCTCAAGATCTTCAAGAAGGTCCAACTTTCTTAAACTCTCTCCTAAATTCTCTTGAATTCCCAATAACTTGTTTTCTTACTTAGCACTTTTATTATTTTATCTCACACATCCTAATATACTTTTTATTTAGTATTATTGCACATCTCTTATTTTCATATAAATAAAACCCAAAAATACAAGAAAAAGAGGGTTTGCTCATGAATTCCAAATAGGGATTCTCACACTTTTTCCACACTCTTCTCACAACTAAAATACTTTTTCTACACCCACACCCACACCCACACTCACAAATAAAAGATTCCCCATTTGGATTTGTGGGATAAACCCCACCCCTCGTTTTGTATGCGAACTACATGGACTTTGATGCCTCCATAGGCTACATTGGCGTCTCTGGGTAAAACTCGAGACTCAAGTCCTTTTTCTCATTTTTTACTTTATCTTTTATCTTCTTTTTTTAATCCATTTTCCTTATATGCTATATACTCGCTCTTAGTGACGTTTTACTCCATATGCGTTATCGTTCCATTATAACGATCAACGTAGGGGTAATCGCGTAAATCTTATTTTTCTAATATTATTCTTAATATCTTCCTATGGATGACTCTCTTTATCTTTCCCATGATACAAGTCGAGGATTCCTACATCCATTGTATATATACACATGCACACATATCACGGGGGGAAACATAAGGGAAAATAGCAAATATTCATGAGAGACCGAAAGGGCGAAATGGGTGCCTAACACTTTCCCATTTCGTAACTAAGCCTCCGAACCCTTCTCGAATCATTTTGGTTTCGCACGTACCAGTATGTCTTTGGATGCCATCCTTCGGGGTGGCTCCCCCTTTTCTTTTGTTTGTTTTGAGTAAAATAGACTGGCAACTCTGAATCTCTTTACATTTTCACACCTCATAAATCGACGCCGGTCGAAGCGCTCTCTTGAAAGGGACGCGCGGGACCCGAAGGATCCTTTTCTTCGCTGGAGGGGATCGGGGATGGACACAGTGGAGACTCTACTGGGGATATATATTTTGAGGGCTTGACTCTATTTACATGAATGCTATATTTCCTTATGTTTCTCCCCATATCTGCATGTTCCCTTTTCTCATGTGTATCCCAGGCTTATGCTTATATTCACACACTTGTAGAAAATTCTCCATGTACACGATATCACCAAAGAGCATTGTTATTTACCAAATTTGACCCAGTAGCTGAAGGGTAACTTCAGGATGGGCGCTGGTCCGGCAGGTCGCAGTTAGCCTAAGCGATATGACTCTCACCTTCCATTGGCCAAGTACCTTCGATGTATATCGGACGGTTCCCCCGCATCGTACCACTTGATCGAAGTCATGAAGGGAGGTATATCGTAGGGAATTCGTTCACGTACGCCGAGTATATTGAATTCTCTCTCACACGTACTGTCCCCACGAGGTATATGGTGAGGCAATTTACGTACACTCAGGTATATCAAATGGCTTTTCCACACGTACCGATTGCCCGTAAGCGCAAGACGTATGTCGTGGAAGTCACGCCAAAGCGGGGAACCCATGTCGACTCACCCAACCAACTGCATACCTGCATATAGGCGTCAAACCTAGGACACACATGTTAGACTGCCGGTTTTGACTCGAAACTCTGCCAAAATTCTGGTTCAATCTGCCGTATAATTTTTGCACATTTTTAAAATGGTACTCTATCCACGAGCCTGGTTACAAGTCCAAACGTAGCCTTGCATAAACTAGGACGCCCACTTTTCCAGGCTCGGGTCCCGTCCGGCATTGCATTTAGGAGAATTAAATACAAGTGAGAGCATAATAATAATAATAATCATGCCGAGTTCCGTCTCCAAAACCATTTCTCCTTTCTTTAAAAAAAATCCAAAAGCATTTCTCCCTTCTTTATCAAAAATCCAAAAACATCTCTCCTTTTTTATCAAAAATCCAAAAAAAGTTTCTTCCCTTTTTCTCAAAAATAAATCTCATCCTACGCCTTCTCAGGTCGATCGCACGCCCTTGGCCTGGCTCCTTATTGGCTTCGATCTTCAGTCAAATCACGACGGAGTTTCATTCGCTCCTCTACTACTTCTTCTGAGTCCGGAATCCATTCATCTTCCATGGAGAATGCAGATCAAGCACCAGTCATACAACCGGATCTGTCGATAGTCCTAGCTCAGCTTGTGGCTAGGATTGACAACCTCCAAGCTAAGGTTCGAGAAATGCAACGAAACCAAGTTCCTATTCCTCAAGAGCCCAAGGCCCTGTTCCCTCGTGCTATGGGTCCACCCGAGCCTATCTGGGTCCCGAAAGAATATCAACACGCTCCACGTGCCCCTACGGCTAATGGGTCACCGCCTACCTAGCTTTTGATGCCAAATATTGCCCAGCCTGTGGCTAACCTGCCTATGGTCATTAATCCAAAAGAGGAGAAGTTGAACAAAGTCAAATAAGATCTTCGACCAAGTCCAAATCTCTGGGAATTACATGGACTACACCCACATGTCTCATTATCCTAAAGCGAGGTTACCTGAGAAGTTCAATATGCCAAATATCGAGAAGTTTGGGGGGAGTGGTCCCCCAATTGTTCATCTTCGCAGTTATCATCATTCCATGACTCTACTAGGAGCTTCTGAAGAGGTGATGGCCCAATTATTTCAGCAAACTTGGAAGGATAGCGCCCTCCGATGGTTTTTATCTCTCAAGGAATCCAGAATTCGTAACTGGGAAGATGTAGCCCGAGAATTCATGTCACAGCACAAATACAACGAAGAGCTCGAGGTCACCCGTCGTGATTTAGAGCTGCTCAAATAAAACTTTGGAGAATCAGTCAGTAACTTCATCGCCCGATGGAGGGAAAAAGTAGCTACCATAGCCAATCTGCCATCTGAGGAAGAACAAGTCAACATAGTGAAGAAGAATTTCTTGCCCCATGTCTGAGCAACCATGGGAGGACAGTACTACCCCCACTTTCGAGCTCTCAGAGAAGAAGGAGTAGAAATCGAGGAAGGTCTTGCCAAAACAGAAGTTGAACCGAAGAAGGTGTCCGGACAGTTCACTCTTAGAAAGTATGACAAGCCTACTAGTGCTATAGTCTCAACCATCAACAACATCTCTCAACTAACCACATCATAGGCACCAGAAAGTCACCCCGCCCCCGTCCGAAGGGAATACACCGAGCTCCATGCTCCCCTCTCCAAAGTCTACCAAGCCCTATTAAGCCGAAACCTTATAAAACCCTTGGATCCCCGTCCATTTCCCAATCCACTTCCCAGAAATTTCAAGACCGGTGCTCATTGCGCCTTTCACCAAACAGCTGGCCATACCACCGACCAATACTTCCACCTTTGAAACATAATCCAAGATCTCATCGATCGAGGTACCATCGCCCCACTAGCCAATCCTAAGCCAAACACTACGCACAACCCACTCCCAAATCACACCAATGCCATCTTCTTAGAAGAAAACTCGAATTTCGATCCATCAACCCATATCACACCCCTATACCCTCCTAAACCTCTTCAAAATTGCCCATATTTCCTCCTACACCCTACTAGCCCCGTTGATCGGGCACTATCACTCCTTACTAGAGCATGCATCGTTGTCCGTACCTGTTCCAGAAATGGAAGCATGGAATTATCAGAAGTCTTAAATCAACTCCTAGAGTTCGGGTTGAAATTTCCTTCACAGATGAATATCGATTGCCAGAGGTTCAGTGCGCTATTTTTGGAAGCGCAGAAATGGGCCTGAGAATTAGATAGTTAGGTAATACCAACCGATGAAGTCAACTTAGATGATGTTGTCCAGATCATGGCGAAAGCATTCAGGCAAACCAACAACATTTGCAGTATCACCGAGTTATTTGGTGCTTTAAAGCTACAAGGGCACCTGGTCCCTTCACCCTTACATATCCCCACAGAATGGGAAGACCTATATGAGGAAGCCGTTGAAGTTGTGGAATGCATTGACTTCACAGGGGAAAACATAATTGTTGCCACCGGATGGGGGAAGAATTCAAAGATTCAAATAAAGAGCAAGCTTCAGGAAGAACTGGCCTAGTAACCGACTTATGTGGGATGATATCATTTGAACAACTCCTCAGAGAAATAAATAGGGTGGCAGAGCAACCTGAGATTGATGAAGAAACGAGATTCATATTTTTCTCTTCTTCAGTAAATCACCTGACCAGATCTGGGAGGCATTACCAAGTTCAAAGCTCACTACCAACAAATGACAAGGGGAAGGGCGCTGAAAAGATTCCTATGCCAGAAATGACCATCGAGGAGAGCAAGATCCTCGATCAACTGAAGAAAAATCAAGATAACATCACTCTATGGGGGCTTTTCATGTCTTCCTAGCTGCATAGAAATGCTTTAATCAAGTTGCTCACAAGACCCACAGTTCCTCCTTCTACCACACCAGAAGAAGCGATAAATTTGGTCGGATCCTTGACCTCCACCCGAATGCTGTCATTTTCTGAAGAAGAAATCCCCAAAATTGGGCCAAACCACAATCATTCACTCAACATCTCCGTCGAAGTTATGGGAAAGGTCGTGCCACTCTCTCTGGTCAATAATGGATCCACCTTAAATGTTTGCCCATTGAAAACCTTTAAATGTTTAGGTCTAAAAGAAAGTAACCTCACTCCAACCTCCATCGATGTGCGTGCCTACGATAACACCTGCCGAGAGGTGATGGGATCCATAAAACTTCCAATAGGGATTGGACCTATAAACCCTGTCATCGAATTCCAAGTCATTGATATCCCGACATGTTTCAACCTGTTGCTCGGACGACCCTGGCTCCACAGTATAAAGGGTGTCTCTTCCTCATTCCATCAGAAATTGATGTTCTTCGCCGATGGGCGAGTCATCCCCATCTTGGGTGACGACGACAATGCCAAGGGTGCAAGCACCAACAGTCCAATTCTTGAGATACAGTATGGGTAAAATGATATGCTCCTGCCAGGATTTCGAGTCGATCCATCCCTACTCTCTGCAGGGGACGGTTTCAAAGAAAGGGTTTGTCTAGAATATGACCCTCATGGAAATTTCAATGTGATTCAGATGTTCAGAAACATGCACTTCATGCCCGGACTGGGGCTAGGTCAAAGACAGCAAGGGATACTCGAGCCCATCGAACTGAAGAAAGCTTTCCCTCCTTACGGCTTGGGGTATCAACCATCAGAACAAGAGCTCAGAATGATCTTCCAGACTCGATCAAAGAGAGGGTTAGACTACGTCCGAACTATCTCAGGAGATTCTTTAAATGGACGATTCATCAAAGAAGGCGAGGATTTCCCTTTTTGCAGTTTTCCAGAACCATGGTATGACCACACCGACAAGAAGATGAAGCCTGGAATGGAGATCTTTTTCCAAGATAGCTACCCATCGGCCGAAAGTTTCTAACACCAAGTGCCACCACTCATCAAAGATACCCAAAAAACTGAGGAAAGTGACTTCGAAGATTCCTTCAACTTACAGACACTGGGGCTGGCACTCTGCATGGTTCATTCAGGCACTACATCACTGGACCCCTCTCATATGATCAAGGCTGCTAATACACCTCTCCTCAACTGGCATGCTACGCCAGTTCTACCTCTTGAAATCTCCCCTAACCCCAATGTTTACCCTGTTTCTTCTTCTGTTGTCTATCCTTGCTCAAATGTAATCAAAACCTCTTTTGATGAGGTTCTCAATGCTATTTTTCCTATCAATGAAATAAACGAAGATTTTGAGTATCTTGATGTGCCTTACATTAATTGTTTAGATTCTAATCAAACTTTTGATGATGATGATTTTGCAAATGAACAATTCTTAACTGATCTAAATAAGGTTAATAATAAACAACATAACCGCGCTCAAGTTAATGAACAATAAACTCTTGTTATTAATCTCAGTTCTAGTAGCCAACTGCACGAGATTAGGATAGGAGCCACCCTTGACGAGCATGAGCGCGCACAACTCGAAGAATTGCTAAAGTAGTTCGTGGATGTCTTCTCATGGTCCTATGACGATATGCCCGGTATTGATCCTGAAATATCTCAGCATGAGATCCCCACTCTCCCAGATTACAAGCCGATTAAACAAAAATTAAGAAAGATCCGCACCGAATGGTCGCTCAAGGTCAAAGAAGAGGTGATCAAACAGTTGAACGTGGGTTTCATTCGAGTGATCGAATATCCCACATGGCTATCCAATATTGTACCTGTGCCAAAATCAGGAGGGAAGGTTCGAATGTGTGTGGATTACCGAGATTTAAATAAAGCTTCTCCAAAGATGATTATTCGCTACCCAATATCAACATGATCATGGACAACACAGCCAGTCATGCTCTCAAGTCATTCGTCAACGGGTTTGCCGGATATAACCAAATCAAGATGCACCCCGACCATCAAGAAAAAACCTCATTCATCACCCCATAGGGAACCTTTTTCTACACCGTTATGCCATTCGGCCTCAAGAATGTTGGGGCTACCTACCAAAGGGCTGCCACAACCATCCTACACGACCTGATTCACAAGGAGGTCGAGGTTTACGTGGATGATATGATTATCAAGTCCAAAACTAGAGAAGGTCATGCTCCTGCTCTCCGAAAGTTCTTCAAAAGACTGCGGAAGTATCAGATGAGACTCAATCCACAGAAATGCGTCTTCGGCATTACAAAGGGAAAACTCTTAGGATTTATGGTCAGTGAGAAGGGGATAGAAGCAGATCTCGCCTAGCTAAAAGCCATACTTGAGATGCCACCTCCCTGAACAGAGAAGGAAGTCCGAGGTTTCTTTTGGAAATTACAATACATCAGTCGGTTCATCATCCAGCCAACCTCCACATGCGAACCTATCTTCAAACTCCTACGAAAGGATTAAACCAAGGTTTGGAAAGAGGCCTGCCAAGAAGATTTTGACCGAATCAGACAATATCTAACCCAACCTCTGGTCCTCATGCCACCACAGCCTGGTCTCCCTTTGCTCCTATACCTAACCATAACCGACACTGCAGCTGGGGCTTTGCTATCCCAATACCTCAAAGACTCCCGCAAAGAAAGAGCCATCTATTATGCCAGTCACAAATTGGTCGGGTATGAGGTCAACTACACTGCTTTAGAAAAGGCATGTGTCGCACTTGTCTGGGTCACCCAAAAGTTGCGACACTACATGCTTGCCTTACCCATCAAACCTGTATCCCGAATGGATCCCATCAAATACCTTCTTGAGAAACTCTCCTTATTCAGTCGAATGGCCCAATAGTTGATGCTCCTAACCGAGTTCGATATCGTGTACGTCACACAGAAAGTCGTTAAAGGAAGAGCTATTTCTGACTACCTCGCGGATTACCCCGTAGAAGAAGCTAATGTGTGGATCTCCAAATTCCCATATGAGAATATCCTTTGTACTACCCGATACAACCTCCCATGGAAAATGTTCTTTGACGGCGCTGCCAACAAAAAGGGATATGGCATTGGGATACTCCTGGTTGCCCCAGATGACTATCATACTCCCATCGCCATCAAGTTGAATTTACCCTGCACCAATAACATGACGGAATAGGAGGCATGCACAGTGGGCCTCAAGGTCGCTCTCAAGAAAGGTATTCAATACCTTGATGTCTACGGGGATTCTGCCCTCATCGTCGGTCAAGTGCTCAGAAAGTGGAAAGTCAAGGAAGAAAAACTCCAACCCTTTCATGCCCAATTAGAAGAGTTAGCCTCCCAATTCTGAGATATCACCTTACATTACCTACCCCGAGCGAAGAATAACCTAGCCGATGCTCTCGCTACCTTGGCCTCCATGGTCGACATGCCCGAGGGAATAACAATGACCCCCTTCCTAGTTCAAAAGTAAGACAAACCAACCCATTGCTACCACATTGAGCTCATCACCACAGAAGATCCTGAGCTAGACAACTACTAGTACTATGATATTTAGTGCCTCCTCAGGTATGGTAGGTATCCCAAGGGTTCCAACAAGAAGGACCGAATAACCCTCCGAAGACTGGCCGCCCAGTACATCATCTGTCATAAAGCTCTACTTAAGAGGAATTTTGATGGAACTCATCTACACTGCATTGCAGGGGCTGACATTGAAAAGATAATGCAGAAGATCCACAACGGGGAATGCGGGCCCCACATGAACGGTCTCATGTTTTCCAAGAAGATCATCCGACAGGGCTACTACTGGACCACCATGACCCAGGATTGCACCGCCTATGTCCGGAGATGCCTCAAATGCCAATAATTCTCCAATCTTCAACACTTGCCTCCGCGAGAATCATACAACATGACCTCTTCCTAGCCGTTCTCCATCTAGGGTATCGACATCATAGGGAAAGTTACACCAAAGGCTTCAAATGAAAATGAGTTCATCGTGGTCACCATCGATTACTTCACCAAATGGGTCGAAGCTGAGTCATACGTAGTGTTGAACGCCAAGAAAGTGGCAAAATTCATCAAGAAGAATTTTTTCTACCGATATGGGGTCCCGCACGAGCTAGTGTCAGATAACGGGTTACACTTCGAGGCAGAAGTCACAGAAGTTGTCAACGAGTATGGGATTCAGAGACACAAATCTTCTCCCTACCGACCCCAGACCAATGGTGCAGTTGAAGCCGCCAACAAGAATCTCAAAGCCATCATTCGTAAGATGACCGAAAGCTGTAGGGATTGGGCTGATCGGATCCTGTACGCCCTCTAGGGCTATCGAACTTCAATTCAAACCTCTACTGGGGCTACCCCTTACTCCCCGGTCTACAGCATGTAAGTTTTCCTCCCTCTAGAGCTGGAAATACCCTCGCTACACGTCATGGTCAAAATCAAGGTTAGTGAAGGAGATTGGTGCTAAAGCCGTCTTGATGAGCTAGCCCTTATAGATGAAAGAAGATTAAAAGCTCTTTATCATATACAAGGATACCATCGCCGAATAGTGTGATCATTCAATAAGAGAGTCAAGGACCACGATGTCCGAGAGGGGGATTTATTCCTCAAAGAGATAATCGAACCTATCTGGGACCCCAGAGGGAAATTCAAGCCCAATTAGAGTGACCCCTACATTGTGAAGAAAATCTTATCCGGCGGTGCCGCCGTACTCACTGACTTGGATGGGGAAGAGATGGCTCGTCAAGTCAATCTGGACCGTCTCAAGAAATTCTACCCCTAGTCTGAAATCTCGACGCGCTATGACTCTTCTCATCCCCCTTCTATTCTAAAAAAAATACTCTTCATTTCCCTCTACCCAGAACTACGTGGGCCTGATCCTCTACAAGAACTATTTTAAAACTTTTCAAAAAACCCAGAGGTACGTAGGCAGCTCATACACTCACATGAGCACGGCCCCTTCTTTTTCACAAAAAGATATTCTTTTCTTATCTCCGAGAACGACATTTCATTCTAAACATCTACTTGAACAAAAGGATTATGTATGCCTTAGCGATCGGTATAGATAATTCAAAATACAAAACTCATCGAAAGGCACAGCTGGATGATCAGAAACTTGTTTATTTCATTAATAAGACATTACAGTACGGATTACATAAGAAAAAGAACGGATAACTCCCTTCCCCCTATTACTATAAAAAGACAGATAAAATCCCCCACGTTTGTTACACAAATAAACTCCCTAGGAATCCTACCCACAGCTCCCAGAAGAGCCTACACCCTCATCATCTACACCCTGAGGACCCCAAGTTTCCCCTGCCTAAATAGAGTACCGCAAACATTCCATGGATCGATGAGCCTTAACCATCTTCAAAAAGATCACAACACCCCCTTTCATGGATTCAAATAAAATAAACCACCTTTGACCAGTCTCTACTGCCAACATCTTGCTGACTACTTTCTTCCACAACCACCTCATATAATCTTTGGGTACATGCCAAACCTTCCCGACAGACTGAGAGGGACGGGTTGACGGACGTTGA
Source organism: Sambucus nigra (assembly GCA_949130495.1). Taxonomy (NCBI): domain Eukaryota; kingdom Viridiplantae; phylum Streptophyta; class Magnoliopsida; order Dipsacales; family Adoxaceae; genus Sambucus; species Sambucus nigra. Next base: position 350,566,801 of record OX422210.1, on the reverse strand, counting down.
TTTTCCCACAGATATCCAAGTAACAGACGCAGGAGCTCAGTCAACGTGCGAGGTGTTCATGACTCTTACAGGACCGTTTTGTGCTTGTTGTACGTTTTCACCCTTCGATACCATGTTTTTATGCTTAAGTCTATTTTTTTTGCAAATTTACGTCGTACACTTTAATCGAGATCCCCGTGACTACGCGGTCGATTTCTATGAGTTACATTAATCCCGTGCGAGGTGTTCGTGACTCTTATCGGACCGTTTATGGCTATTTTACGTTTTCACCCTTCGATGGCATGTTTTTATGCTGAAGTCTAACTTTTTATAAATTTATGTCATACACTCAAACCGGGAGCCCCGTGACTACGTGATCGGTTCCTATGAGTCACATTAGTCCCGTGCGAGGGGTTCGTGACTCTTACGGGACCGTTTTAAGACTGTTTTACATTTTCACCCTTAGATGGCATGTTTTTATTCTTAAGTTTATTTTTTTACAAATTTATGTCGTACACTCAAACCGGGAGCCCCATGACCATGCGGTCGGTTCTTATGAGTCACATTAGTCCCATGCGAGGGGTTCATGACTCTTACGGGACCGTTTTAAGGCTGTTTTATCTTTTCACACTTCGATGGCATATTTTTATGCTTAAGTTTATTTTTTTGCAAATTTACATTGTACACTCAAATCGAGAGCCCCGTGACTACGTGGTCGGTTCCTACGAGTCACATTGGTCCCGTGTGAGGTGTTCGTGACTCTTACGGGACCGTTTTGTGCTCATTTTACGTTTTCAACCTTCGATGGCATCTTTTTATGCTTCGGTCGAACTTTGTGCAAATTTAGAAAGTATTCTCAAACCGAGAGCCCCTTGACTACGCGGTCGGTTCCTATGAGTCGTATTGGTCTCGTGCGAGGTTTTGTGACTCTTACGGGACCTTTTTGTGGTTTTTTTTGTCTTCACCCTTCGATTGCAAGTTTTTATGCTCAAGTCTAAATTTTTTGCAAATTTACGTCGTACACTCTAACCGGGAGCCCCGTGACAACACGATCGGTTCCTACGAGTCAGATTGGTCCCGTACAAGGTGTTTGTGACTTTTACCAGACCGTTTTGTGGGTGTTTTACATTTTCACACTTCGATGGCAACTTTTTTATTCTCAAGTCTAACTTTTTGCAAATTTACGCCGTACACTCAAACCGGGATCCATGTGACTACCCGTTTGGTTCCTACTATTAACATTGGTCCCGTGCGAGGTTTTCGTGACTATTACGGGACCGTTTTATGGCTTTTTACGTTTTCACCCTTCGATGGCATGTTTTATGCTTAAGGGTAATTTTTTGCAAATTTTTGTCGTACACTCCAACCGGGAGCGCCGTGACTACGCGATCGGTTCCTACGAGTTACATTGGTCCCGTGCGAGGTGTTCGTGACTCTTACGGGACCGTTTTAAGGTTTTTTTTTTATGTTTTCACCCTTCGATGGAATGCAAGTCTAACTTTTTGCAAATTTACATCGTACAGTCAAACCGGGAGCCCCGTGACTATGTCGTCGGTTCCTACAAGTCACATTGGTCCTGTGCGAGGTGTTTGTGACTCTTACCGGACTGTTTAGTGGCTATTTCTTGTTTTCACCCTTCGATGTCATGTTTTTATGCTCAAGTCTAATTTTTTGCAAATTTCCATCGTACACTCAACCTGGAAGCCCCGTTACTACACTATCGGTTCATACGAGTCACACTGGTCCCATGCGAGGTGTTCATGACTCTTACGAGATCATTTTATTCTTGTTGTACATTTTCACCCTTCGATAGCATGCTTTTATGCTCAAGTCTATTTTTTTTGCAAATTTACGTCGTACACTCTAACCGAGAGCCACGTGACTTCGCGGTCGGTTTCTATGAGTTACATTAATCCCGTGCGAGGTGTTCATGACTCTTATCGGACCGTTTTTTGGCTATTTTACGTTTTCACCCATCGATGACATGTTTTTATGCTTAATACTAACTTTTTAGAAATTTATGTCATACACTCAAACCGGGAGTCCCGTGACTACGCGGTCGGTTCCTACGAGTCACATTAGTCCTGTGCGAGGGGTTCATGACTCTTACGGGACCTTTTTATGGCTGTTTTACATTTCACCTTTTGATGGCATGTTTTTATGCTTATGTTTATTTTTTAACAAATTTACGTCGTACACTCAAACCGGGAGCCCCGTGACCACGCGGTCAGTTCCTACGAGTCACATTAGTCCCGTGCGAGGGGTTCCTGACTATTACGAGACCGTTTTAAGGCTGTTTTATGTTTTCACACTTTGCTGGCATGTTTTTATGCTTAAGTTTATTTTTTTGCAAATTTACATCGTACACTCAAACCGAGAGCCCCGTGACTACGTGGTCGGTTCCTACGAGTCACATGGGTCTCGTGTGAGGTGTTCATGACTCTCATGGGACAGTTTTGTGCTCGTTTTATGTTTTCAACCTTCGATGGCATCTTTTTATGTTCATGTCGAAATTTGTGCAAATTTAGAAAGTATTCTCAAACCGGGAGCCCCTTGACTACGCGGTCGGTTCCTATCAGTCGCATTGGTTCCGTGTGAGGTTGTGTGACTCTAACGGAACCTTTTTGTGGTTATTTTACATTTTCACCCTTCGATTGATGGTTTTTATGCTCAAGTCTAATTTTTTACAAATTTACGTCGTACACTAAACCCGGAAGCCCCGTTACGACACGATCGGTTCCTACGAGTCACATTGGTCCCGTGCGAGGTGTTCATGACTCTTACGGGACCGTTTTGTGCTTGTACATTTTCAGCCTTCGATAACATATTTTTATGCTCAAGTCTATTTTTTTGCGAATTTACATCGTACACTCTAACCGAGAGTCCCGTGACTACGCGGTCGGTTTCTATGAGTTACATTAATCTCGTGCGAGGTGTTCATGACCCTTATCGGATCGTTTTTTTGCAATTTTACGTTTTTACCCTTCGATGGCATGTTTTTATGCTTAAGTCTAACTTTTTACAAATTTATGTCAAACACTCAAACCGGGAGTCCCGTGACTACGTGGTCGGTTCCTACAAGTCACATTAGTCCCGTGCGAGGGGTCCGTGACTCTTACGGGACCGTTTTAAGGCTGTTTTACATTTTCAGCCTTCAATGGCTTATTTTTATGCTTAAGTTTATTTTTTTACAAATTTACGTCGTACACTCAAACCGGGAGCCCCGTGACGACGCGGTCGGTTCCTACGAGTCACATTAGTCCCGTGCGAGGGGTTCATGACTCTTACGGGACCTTTTTAAGGCTTTTTTACGTTTTCAAACTTCGATGGCATGTTTTTATGCTTAAGTTTATTTTTTTGCAAATTTACGTCGTACACTCATACCGGGAACCCCGTGACTATATGGTCGGTTCCTACGAGTCACATGGGTCCCGTGTGAGATGTTCGTGACTCTTACGGGACCGTTTTGTGCTCGTTTTACGTTTTCAACCTTCTATGGCATCTTTTTATGCTCATGTCGAACTTTGTGTAAATTTAGAAAGTATTCTCAAACCGGGAGCCCCTTGACTACGCGGTCGGTTCCTATCAGTCGCATTGGTTTCGTGCGAGGTTTTGTGACTCTAACGGAACCTTTTGTGGTTATTTTACATTTTCACCCTTCGATTGATGGTTTTTATGCTCAAGTCTAATTTTTTACAAATTTACGTCGTACACTAAACCCGGAAGCCCCGTTACGACACGATCGGTTCCTACGAGTCACATTGGTCCCGTGCGAGGTGTTCATGACTCTTACGGGACCGTTTTGTGCTTGTACATTTTCACCCTTCGATAACATGTTTTTATGCTCAAGTCTATTTTTTTGCAAATTTACGTCGTACACTCTAACCGAGAGCCCCGTGACTACGCGGTCGGTTTCTATGAGTTACATTAATCTCGTGCGAGGTGTTCATGACCCTTATCGGATCGTTTTTTGGCAATTTTACGTTTTTACCCTTCGATGGCATGTTTTTATGCTTAAGTCTAACTTTTTACAAATTTATGTCAAACACTCAAACCGGGAGTCCCGTGACTATGCGGTCGGTTCCTACGAGTCACATTAGTCCCGTGCGAGGGGTCCCTGACTCTTACGGGACCGTTTTAAGGCTGTTTTACATTTTCACCCTTCGATGGCTTGTTTTTATGCTTAAGTTTATTTTTTTACAAATTTACGTCGTACACTCAAACCGGGAGCCCCGTGATGACGCGGTCGGTTCCTACGAGTCACATTAGTCCCGTGCGAGGGGTTCATGACTCTTACGGGACCTTTTAAAAGGCTTTTTTACGTTTTCAAACTTTGATGGTATGTTTTTATGCTTAAGTTTATTTTTTTACAAATTTACGTCGTACACTCATACCGAGAACCCCGTGACTATATGGTCGGTTCCTACGAGTCACATGGGTCCCGTGTGAGATGTTCGTGACTCTTACGGGACCGTTTTGTGCTCGTTTTACATTTTCAACCTTCGATGGCATCTTTTTATGCTCATGTCGAACTTTGTGTAAATTTAGAAAGTATTCTCAAACCTGGAGCCCCTTGACTACGCGGTCGGTTCCTTTGAGTCGTATTGGTCCCGTACGAGGTTTTGTGACTCTTACGGGACATTTTTGTGGTTGATTTACGTTTTCACCCTTCGATTGTAGGTTTTTATGCCCAAGTCTGTATTTTTTGTAAATTTACGTCGTACACTCTAACCGGGAGCCCCGTGACTACACGATCGGTTCCTACGAGTCAGATTGGTCTCGCGCAAGGTGTTCGTGACTCGTGCCACACCGCTTTGTGGGTGTTTTACATTTTCACCCTTCGATGGCATCTTTTTTATTCTCAAGTCTAACGTTTTGTAAATTTACGCTGTACACTCAAATCGGGATCCCTGTGACTACTCGTTCGGTTCCTACTATTAATATTGGTCCCGTGCGAGGTGTTCGTGACTCTTACGGGACCGTTTTGTGGCTTTTTACGTTTTCACCCTTCGATGTCATGTTTTATGCTTAAGAATATTTTTTTTTAAATTTATATCGTACACTCCAATCGGGAGCGTCGTGACTACGCGGTCGGTTCCTACGAGTTACATTACTCCCGTGCGAGGTGTTCGTGAATCTTACGGGACCGTTTAAGGTTTTTTTACGTTTTCACCCTTCGATGGCATGCAAGTCTAACTTTTTGCAAATTTACGCCGTACACTCAAATCGAGAGCCCCGTGACTATGTCGTCGGTTCCTATAAGTCACATTGGTCCCGTGCGAGGTGTTCGTGACTCGTACCGAACCGTTTAGTGGCTATTTTAGGTTTTCACCCTTCGATGGCACGTTTTTATGCTCAAGTCTAATTTTTTGTAAGTATGCGTCGCACACTCAACCCGGAATCCCCGTTACTACGCGGTCGGTTCCTACGAGTCACATTGATCCCGTGCGAGGTGTTCGTGACTCTTACGGGACCGTTTTGTGCTTGTTGTACATTTTCACCCTTCGATAGAATGTTTTTATGCTCAAGTCTATTTTTTTTTTACAAATTTACGTCGTACACTCTAACCGGGAGCTCGTGACTACGCTGTCGGTTTCTATGAGTTACATTAATCCCGTGCGAGATGTTCGTGACTCTTACCGGACCGTTTTATGGCTATTTTATGTTTTCACCATTCGATGGAATGTTATTATGCTTAAGTCTAACTTTTTACAAATTTATGTCATACACACAAACCGGGAGCCCCGTGACTACGCGGTCGGTTTCTACGAGTCACATTAGTCCCGTGCGAGGGGTTTGTGACTCTTACGGGACCGTTTTAAGGCTGTTTTACATTTTCACCCTTCGATGGCATCTTTTTATGCTTAAGTTTATTTTTTTACAAATTTACGTCATACACTCAAACCGGGAGCCCCGTGACCACGTGGTCGGTTCCTACGAGTCACATTAGTCCCGTGCGAGGGGTTCATGACTCTTACGGGACTGTTTCAAGGCTGTTTTATGTTTTCACACTTCGATGGCATGTTTTTATGCTTAAGTTTATTTTTTGCAAATTTACGTCGTACACTCAAACCGTGAGCCCCGTGACTACGTGGTCGGTTCCTACGAGTCACATGGGTCCCTTATGAGGTGTTCGTGACTCTTACGAGACCGTTTTGTGCTCGTTTCACGTTTTCAACCTTCGATGGCATCTTTTTATGCTCATGTCGAATTTTGTGCAAATTTAGAAAGTATTCTAAAACCGGGAGCCCCTTGACTACGCGGTAGGTTCCTATGAGTCGCATTGGTCCAGTGCGAGGTTTTGTGACTCTTATGGGATCTTTGTGTAATTGTTTTACGTTTTCACCCATCGATTGCAAGTTTTTATGCCCAAGTCTAAATTTTTTACAAATTTACGTTGTACACTCTAACCGGGAGCCCCGTGACTACACGATCGATTCCTACGAGTCAGATTGGCCCCGTGTAAGGTGTTCGTGACTCGTACCACACCGTTTTGTGGGTGTTTTACATTTTCACCCTTCGATGGCATCTTTTTCATTTTCAAGTCTAACTTTTTGCAAATTTACGTCGTACACTCAAATCGGGATCCCTGTGACTACCCGTTCAGTTCCTACTATTAACATTGGTCCCGTGCGAGATGTTCGTGACTCTTACGGGACCGTTTTGTGGCTTTTTACGTTTTCACCCTTCGATGGCATGTTTTATGCTTAAGTATAATTTTTTGTAAATTTATGTCGTACACTCCAACCGGGAGCGCCGTGACTACGGGGTCGGTTCCTAAGAGTTACATTGGTCCCGTGCGAGGTGTTCGTGACTCTTACGGGACCGTTTTAAGGTTGTTTTACATTTTCACCCTTCGATGGCATGTTTTATGCTTAAGTATAATTTTTTGTAAATTTTTGTCGTACACTCCAACTGGGAGCGTCGTGACTACGCGATTGGTTCCTACGAGTTACATTGGTCCCGTGCGAGGTGTTCGTGACACTTACGGGACCTTTTTAAGGTTGTTTTATGTTTTCACCCTTCGATGGCATACATGTCTAACTTTTTGCAAATTTACGTCGTACACTCAAATCGAGAGCCTCGTGACTATGTCGTCGGTTCCTATAAGTCACATTGGTCCCATGCGAGGTGTTCGTGACTCTTAACGGACCGTTTAGTTGCTATTTTAGGTTTTCACCCTTCGATGGCACATTTTTATGCTCAAGTCTAATTTTTTGCAAATATGCGTCGTACACTCAACCCGGAAGCCCTGTTATTACGCGGTCGGTTCCTACGAGTCACATTAGTCCCATGAGAGGTGTTCGTGACTCTTACGAGACCGTTTTGTGATTGTTGTACGTTGTCACCCTTCGATAGCATGTTTTTATGCTTAATTCTATTTGTTTACAAATTTATGTCGTACACTCTAACCGGGAGCCCCGTGACTACGCTATCGGTTTCTATGAGTTACATTAATCCCGTGCGAGATGTTTGTTACTCTTATCGGACCGGTTTATGGCTATTTTATGTTTTCACCTTTCGATGGCATGTTATTATGCTTAAGTCTAACTTTTTACAAATTTATGTCATATACACAAACCGGGAGCCCCGTGACTACGCGGTCGGTTCCTACGAGTCACATTAGTCCCGTACAAGGGGTTCGTGACTCTTACGGGACCGTTTTAAGGTTGTTTTACATTTCACCCTTCGATGACATGTTTTTATGCTTAAGTTTATTTTTTTACAAATTTACGTCACACACTCAAATCGGGAGCCCCGTGACCACATGGTCGGTTCCTACGAGTCACAATAGTCCCGTGCGAGGGGTTTATGACTCTTACGAGACAGTTTTAAGGTTGTTTTACGTTTTCACACTTAGATGACATGTTTTTATGCTTAAGTTTATTTTCTACAAATTTACTTCGTACACTCAAACTGTGAGCCCTGTGACTACGTGGTCGGTTCCTACGAGTCACATAGGTCCTGTGTGAGGTGTTCGTCACTCTTACGGGATCATTTTGTGCTCGTTTTACGTTTTCAACCTTCGATGGCATCATTTTATGTTCATGTCGAACTTTGTGAAAATTTAGAAAGTATTATCAAACCGGGAGCCCCTTGACTACGCGGTCGGTTCCTATGAGTCGCATTGGTCCAGTGCGAGGTTTTGCGACTCTTACGGGACCTTTTTGTAATTGTTTAACGTTTTCACCCTTCGATTGCAAGTTTTTATGCTCAAGTCTAAATTTTTTGCAAATTTACATCGTACACTCTAACCGGGAGCCCCGAGACTACAAGATCGGTTCCTACGAGTCAGATTGGTCCCGTGCAAGGTGTTCATGACTCGTACCACACCGTTTTGTGGGTGTTTTACATTTTCACCCTTCGATGGCATCTTTTTTATTTTCAAGTCTAACTTTTTGCAAATTTACGTCGTACACTCAAACCGGGATCCCTGTGATTACCCGTTCGGTTCCTACTATTAACATTGGTCCCGTGCGAGATGTTCGTGACTCTTACGGGACCGTTTTGTGGCTTTTTACGTTATCACCCTTCGATGGCATGTTTTATGCTTAAGTATAATTTTTTGTAAATTTATGTCGTACACTCCAACCGGGAGCGCCGTGACTACGGGGTCGGTTCCTAAGAGTTACATTGGTCCCGTTCGAGGTGTTCGTGACTCTTACGGGACCGTTTTAAGGTTGTTTTACATTTTCACCCTTCGATGGCATGCAAGTCTAACTTTTTAAAAATTTACGTCGTACACTCAAACCGAGAGCCCCGTGACTATGTCGTCGGTTCCAATAAGTCACATTGGTCCCATGCGAGGTGTTCGTGACTCTTACCGGACCGTTCAATGTCTATTTTAGGTTTTCGCCCTTCGATGTCATGTTTTTATGCTCAAGTCTAATTTTTTGCAAATTTGCGTCGTACACTCAACCCGGAAGTCCCATTACTACGCGATCGGTTCCTACGAGTCACATTGGTCCCGAGCGAGGTGTTCGTGACTCTTACGGGACAGTTTTGTGCTTGTTGTACATTTTCACCCTTCGATAGCATGTTTTTATGCTCAATTCTATTTTTTTTGCAAATTTACGTCGTACACTCTAACGGGGAGCCCCGTGACTACACTGTCGGTTTCTATGAGTTACATTAATCCCGTGCGAGGTGTTCGTGACTCTTACTGGACCGTTTTATGGCTATTATAAGTTTTCACCCTTCGATGGCATGTTATTTTGCTTAAGTCTAACTTTTTACAAATTTATGTAATACACTCAAACCGGGAGCCCCGTGACTACGCGGTCGGTTCCTACGAGTCACATTAGTCCCGTGCGAGGGGTTTGTGACTCTTACGGGATCGTTTTAAGGCTGTTTTACATTTTCACCCTTCGATGGCATGTTTTTATGCTGAAGTTTATTTTTTTACAAATTTACGTCGTACACTCAAACCGGGAGCCCCGTGACCACGCGATCGGTTCCTACGAGTCACATTAGTCCCGTGCGAGGCGTTCATGACTCTTACGGGACCGTTTTAAGGCTGTTTTACATTTTCACACTTCGATGGCATGTTTTTATGCTTAAGTTTATTTTTTTGTAAATTTACGTCGTACACTCAAACCGGGAGTCCCGTGACTACGTGGTCGGTTCCTATGAGTCACATGGGTCCCATGTGAGGTGTTCGTGACTCTTACAGGACCGTTTTGTGCTCGTTTTACATTTTCAACCTTCGATGGCATCTTTTTATGCTCATGTCGAACTTTGTGCAAATTTAGAAAGTATTCTCAAACCGGGAGCCCCTTGACTACGCGATCGGTTCCTACAAGTCACATTGGTCCCATGCGAGGTGTTTGTGACTCTTACCGGACCGTTTAGTGGATATTATAGGCTTTCACCCTTCGATGGCATGTTTTTATGTTCAAGTCTAATTTTTTGCAAATTTACGTCGTACACTCAACTCGGAAGCCCCGTTACTACGCGATCGGTTCCTACGAGTCACATTGGTCCCGTGCGAGGTGTTCGTAACTCTTACGGGACAGTTTTGTGCTTGTTGTACGTTTTCACCCTTAGATAGCATGTTTTTATGCTCAAGTCTATTTTTTTTGCAAATTTACGTCGTACACTCTAATCGAGAGCCCCGTGACTAGGCGGTCGGTTTCTATGAGTTACATTAATCTCGTGTGAGGTGTTCATGACTCTTTTCAGACCGTTTTTTGGCTATTTTACGTTTTCACCCTTCGATGGCATGTTTTTATATTTAAGTCTAACTTTTTACAAATTTATGTAATACACTCAAATCGGGAACCCCGTGACTACGCTATCGGTTCCTACGAGTCACATTAGTCCCGTGCGAGGGGTTCGTGACTCTTACGTGACCGTTTTAAGGCTATTTTACATTTTCACCCTTCGATGGCATGTTTTTATGCTTAAATTTATTTTTTTACAAATTTACGTCGTACACTCAAACCGGGTGCCCCGTCATCACGAGATCGGTTCCTACGAGTCACATTAGTCTCGTGCGAGGGGTTCGTGACTCTTACAGGACCGTTTTAAGGTTGTTTTACATTTTCACCCTTCGATGGCTTGTTTTTATGCTTAAGTTTATTTTTTTACAAATTTACGTCGTACACTCAAATCGGGAGCCCCGTGACGACGCGGTCGGTTCCTACGAGCCACATTAGTCCCGTGCGAGGGGTTCATGACTCTTACGGGACCTTTTTAAGGCTTTTTTACGTTTTCAAACTTCGATGGCATGTTTTTATGCTTAAGTTTATTTTTTTGCAAATTTACGTCGTACACTCATACCGGGAACCCAGTGACTATATGGTCGGTTCCTACGAGTCACATGGGTCCCGTGTGAGATGTTCGTGACTCTTACGGGACCGTTTTGTGCTCGTTTTACGTTTTCAACCTTCTATGGCATCTTTTTATGCTCATGTCGAACTTTGTGTAAATTTAGAAAGTATTCTCAAACCGGGAGCCCCTTGACTACGCGGTCGGTTCCTATGAGTCGCATTGGTCCCGTGCGAGGTTTTATGAGTCTTACGGGACATTTTTGTTGTTATTTTACGTTTTCACCCTTCGATTGCTGGTTTTTATGCTCAAGTCTACATTTTTTACAAATTTACGTCGTACGCTCTAACCGGGTGCCCTGTGACTACACGATCGGTTCCTACGAGTCAGATTGGTCCCGTTCAAGGTGTTCGTGACTCTTACCAGACCGTTTTGTGGGTGTTTTACGTTTTCTCCCTTCGATGGAAACTTTTTTATTCTCAAGTATAACTTTTTGTAAATTTACAACGTACACTCAAACTGGAATCCCTATGACTACCCGTTCGATTCCTACTAATAACATTGGTCCCGTGCGAGGTGTTCGTGACTCTTACGGGACCATTTTGTGGCTTTTTACGTTTTTACCCTTCGATGGCATGTTTTATGCTTAAGTATAATTTTTTGCAAATTTATGTCGTATACTCCAACCAGGAGCGCCGTGAATACGCGGTTGGTTCCTACGAGTTACATTGGTCCCATGCGAGGTGTTCGTGACTCCTACGAGACCGTTTTAAGGTTGTTTTACGTTTTCACCCTTCGATGGCATGCAATTCTAATTTTTTACAAATTTACGTCGTACACTTAAATCGGGAGCCGCGTGACTATGTCGTCGGTTCCTACAAGTCACATTGGTCCCGTGCGAGGTTTTCGTGACTCTTACTGGACCGTTTAGTGGCTATTTTAGGTTTTCACCCTTCGATGGCATGTTTTTATGATCAAGTCTATTTTTTTACAAATTTTCATCGTACACTCAATCCGAAAGCCCCGTTACTACACGGTCGGTTCCTACGAGTCACATTGGTCCCGTGCGAGGTGTTCGTGACTCTTACGGGACCGTTTTGTGCTGGTTGTACATTTTCATCCTTCGATAGCATGTTTTTATGCTCAAGTCTATTTTTTTTGCAAATTTATGTCGTACACTCTAACCGGGAGCCCCGTGACTACGCGGTCGGTTTCTAAGAGTTACATTAATCCCGTGCGAGGTGTTCGTCTCTCTTACCGAACCGTTTTATGGCTATTTTACGTTTTCACCCTTCGATGGCATGTTATTAGGCTTAAGTCTAACTTTTTACAAATTTATGTCATACACTCAAATCGGGAGCCCCGAGACTACGCGGTCGGTTCCTACGAGTCACATTAGTCCCGTGCGAGGAGTTCGTGACTCTTACGGGGCCGTTTTATGGTTGTTTTACATTTTCACCCTTCGATGGCATGTTTTTATGCTTAAGTTTATTATTTTATAAATTTATGTCGTACACTCAAATCAGGATCCCCATGACCACGCGATCGGTTCCTACGAGTCACATTAGTCCCGTGCGAGGATTTCATGACTCTTACGGGACCGTTTTAAGGTTGTTTTACATTTTCACACTTCGATGGCATGTTTTTATGATTAAGTTTATTTCTTTGCAAAGTTACGTCGTACACTCAAACAGGGAGCCCTGTGACTACGTGGTCGGTTCCTACGAGTCACATGGGTCCCGTGTGAGGTGTTCGTGACTCTTACTGAACCGTTTTGTGCTCATTTCACGTTTTCAACCTTCGATGGCATCTTTTTATGCTCGGGTCGAACTTTGTGCAAATTTAGAAAGTATTCTCAAACTGGGAGCCCCTTGACTACGCGGTCGGTTCCTATGAGTCGCATTGGTCCCGTGCGAGGTTTTATGACTCTTACGGAACCATTTTGTGTTTTTTTTTTGTTTTCACCCTTCGATTGCAAGTTTTTATGCTCAAGTCTAAATTTTTTACAAATTTACGTCGTACACTCTAACGGGATTGCCGTGACTACACGATCGGTTCCTACGAGTCCGATTGGTCCCGTGCAAGGTGTTCGTGACTCTGACCGGACCGTTTTGTGGGTGTTTTATGTTTTCACCCTTCGATGGCAACTTTTTTATTCTCAAGTCTAACTTTTTGCAAATTTACGCCGTACACTCAAACCGGGATCCCTATGACTACCCGTTCGGTTCTTACTATTAACATTGGTCCCGTGCGAGGTGTTCGTGACTCTTATGGGACCGTTTTGTGGCTTTTTACGTTTTCACCCTTCGATGGCATTTTTTATGCTTAAATATAATTTTTTTCAAATTTATGTCGTACACTCAAACCGGGAGCGCCGTGACTACGCGGTCGGTGACTACGAGTTACATTGGTCCCTTGCGAGGTGTTCGTGAATCTTACGGGACTGTTTTAAGGTTGTTTTATGTTTTCACCCTTCGATGGCATGCAAGTCTTAGTTTTTGCAAATTTACGTTGTACACTCAAACCGGGAGCCCCGTGACTATGTCGTCAGTTCCAACAAGTCACATTGGTTCCGTGCGAGGTGTTCGTGAATCTTATTGGACCGTTTAGTGGCTATTTTCGGTTTTCACCCTTCGATGGCATGTTTTTATGCTCAAGTCTAATTTTTTACAAATTTGCGTCGTACACTCAACCCGGAAGTCCCGTTACTACACGATCGGTTCCAACGAGTCACATTGGTCCCGTGCGAGGTGTTCATGACTCTTACGGGACTGTTTTGTTCTTATTGTACATTTTCACCATTCGATAGCATATTTTCATGCTCAAATCTATTTTTTTTAAATTTACGTCGTACACTCTAACCTAGAGCCCCGTGACTACGCGGTCGGTTTCTATGAGTTACATTAATCCCGTGCGCGGTGTGCGTGACTCTTATCGGATCGTTTTTTGGCTATTTATTGTTTTCACCCTTCGATGGCATGTTTTTATGCTAAAGTCTAACTTTTTACAAATTTATGTCATACACTCAAATCGGGAGCCCCGTGAGTACATCATCGGTTCCTACGAGTCACATCAGCCTCGTGCGAGGAGTTCGTGACTCTTACGGGACCGTTTTAGGGCTGTTTTACATTTTCACCCTTCGATGGCAAGTTTTTATGCTTAAGTTTATTTTTTTACAAATTTACGTCGCACACTCAAATCGGGATCCCCAAGACCATGCGGTCGGTTCCTACGAGTCACATTAGTCCCGTGTGAGGGGTTCATGACTCTTACGGGACCGTTTTAAGGCTTTTTTACATTTTCACACTTCGATGGAATGATTTTATGATTAAGTTTATTTTTTTGCAAATTTACGTCGTACACTCAAACCGGGAGCCCCGTGACTACGTGGTCGGTTCCTACGAGTCACATGGGTCCCGTGTGAGGTGTTCGTGACTCTTACTGAACCGTTTTGTGCTCGTTTCAGGTTTTCAACCTTCGATGGCATCTTTTTATGCTCATCTCGAACTTTGTGCAAATTTAGAAAGTATTCTAAAACCGGGAGCCCCTTGACTACGCGGTCGGTTCCTATGAGTCGCATTGGTCCCGTGCGAGGTTTTTTGACTCTTACGAGACCTTTTTGTGATTGTTTTACGTTTTCACCCTTCGATTGCAGGTTTTTATGCTCAAGTCTACTTTTTTTGCAAATTTACGTCGTACACTCTGACCGGGAGCCCCGTGACTACACGATCGGTTCCTAAGAGTCAAATTGGTCCCGTGCAAGGTGTTCGTGACTCGTACCACACCGTTTTCTGGGTGTTTTACATTTTCACCCTTCGATGGCATCTTTTTTATTCTCAAGTCTAACTTTTTGTAAATTTACGTCGTACACTCAAATCGGGATCCCTGTGACTACCCGTTCGGTTCCTACTATTAACATTGGTCCCCTGCGAGGTGTTCATGACTCTTACGGGACCATTTTGTGGCTTTTTACATTTTCACCCTTCGATGGCGTGTTTTATGCTTAAGTATAATTTTTTGTAAATTTATGTCATACACTCCAACCGGGAGCGCCGTGACTACGTGGTCGGTTCCTACGAGTTACATTGGTCCCGTGTGTGGTGTTCGTGACTCTTACGGGACCATTTTAAGGTTGTTTTACTTTTTCACCCTTTGATGGCATGCGAGTCTAACTTTTTCAAATTTACGTCGTACACTCAAACCGAGATCCCCGTGACTATGTCGTCGGTTCCTACAAGTCACATTGGTCCCGTGCGAGGTGTTCATGACTCTTACCAGACCGTTTAGTGGTTATTTTAGGTTTTCACCCTTCGATGGCATGTTTTTATGCTCAAGTCTAATTTTTTGCAAATTTGCGTCGTACACTCAACCCGGAAGCCCCGTTACTACGCGATCGGTTCCTACGACTCACATTGGTCCCGTGCGAGGTGTTCGTGACTCTTACGGGACTGTTTTGTGCTTGTTGTACGTTTTTACCCTTCGATAGCATGTTTTTATGCTCAAGTCTATTTTTTTTGCAAATTTATGTCGTACACTTTAACCGGGAGCCCCGTGACTACGCGGTCGGTTTCTAAGAGTTACATTAATCCCGTGCGAGGTGTTCGTCTCCCTTACCGAACCGTTTTATGGCTATTTTACGTTTTCACCCTTCGATGGCATGTTATTAGGCTTAAGTCTAACTTTTTACAAATTTATGTCATACACTCAAATCGGGAGCCCCGAGACTACGCGATCGGTTCCTACGAGTCACATTAGTCCCGTGCGAGGAGTTCGTGACTCTTACGGGGCCGTTTTAAGGTTGTTTTACATTTTCACCCTTTGATGGCATGTTTTTATGCTTAAGTTTATTTTTAAAAAAATTTACGTTGTACACTCAAACCGGGAGCCCCGTGACCACGCGGTCGGTTCCTACGAGTCGCATTAGTCCCGTGCGAGGGATTCATGACTCTTACGGGACCGTTTTAAGGATGTTTTACGTTTTCACACTTCGATGGCATGTTTTTATGCTTAAGTTTATTTTTTTGCAAATTTACGTCGTACACTCAAACTGGGAGCCCCGTGACTATGTGGTTAGTTCGTACGAGTCATATGGGTCCCATGTGAGGTGTTCGTGACTCTTACGGAACCGTTTTGTGCTCATTTTACGGTTTCGACCTTCGATGGCATCTTTTTATGCTCATGTCGAACTTTTTGCAAATTTAGAAAGTATTCTCAAACCGGGAGCCCCTTGACTACGCGGTCGGTTTCTATGAGTCGCATTGGTCTCGTGCGAGGTTTTGTGACTCTGACGGGACCTTTATCTGATTGTTTTACGTTTTTACCATTCGATTGCAAGTTTTTATGCTCAAGTCTAAATTCTTTGCAAATTTACGTCGTACACTCTAACCGGGAGCCCCGTGACTACACGATCGGTTCCTACGAGTCAGATTGGTCCCGTGCAAGGTGTTCGTGACTCTTACCAGGACGTTTTGTGGGTGTTTTACATTTTCACCCTTCGATGGCATCTTTTTTTTCTCAAGTTTAACTTTTTGTAAATTTACGCCGTACACTCAAACCGGGATCCCTGTGACTACCCATTCAGTTCCTACTATTAACATTGGTCCCATGCGAGGTGTTCATGACTCTTACGGGACCATTTTGTAGCTTTTTTCGTTTTCACCCTTCGATGGCATGTTTTATTCTTAAGTATAATTTTTTGCAAATTTATGTCATACACTCCAATCGGGAGTGCCGTGACTACGCGGACGATTCCTACGAGTTACATCGGTCCCGTGTGAGGTGTTTGTGACTCTTACGGGATCGTTTTAAAGTTGTTTTACGTTTTCACCCTTCGATGGCACGTAAATCTAACTTTTTGTAAATTTACGTCGTACACTCAAACCGAGAGCCCCGTGACTATGTCGTCGGTTCCTATAAGTCACATTGGTCCCGTGCGAGGTGTTCATGTCTCTTACCGGACCGTTTAGTGGCTATTTTAGGTTTTCACCCTTCGATGTCATGTTTTTATGCTCAAGTCTAATTTTTTATAAATTTGCATCGTACGCTCAACCCAGAAGCCCCGTTAGTACGCGGTCGGTTCCTACAAGTCACATTGGTCCCATGCGAGGTGTTCGTGACTCTTACGGGACCGTTTTGTGCTTGTTGTACGTTTTCACCCTTCGATAGCATGATTTTATGTCAAGTCTATTTTTTTTTGCTAATTTACGTCGTACGCTCTAACCGGAACCCCCGTGACTACGCAGTCGGTTTATATGACTTACATTAATCCCGTGCGAGGTGTTTGTGACTTTTATCTGGCCGTTTTATAGCTATTTTACGTTTTCACCCTTCGATGGCATGTTATGCTTAAGTCTAACTTTTTACAAATTTGTGTCATACACTCAAATCGGGAGACCCGTGACTACGCGGTCGGTTCCTACGAGTCACATTAGTCCCGTGCAAGGGGTTAGTGACTCCTACGGTACCGTTTTAAGGATGTTTTACATTTTCACCCTTCGATGGCATGTTTTTATGCTTAAGTTTATTTTTTTACAAATTTACATCGTACACTCAAACCGGGAGCCCCGTGACCACGCGGTTGGTTCCTACGAGTCACATTAGTCCCGTGTGAGGGGTTCATGACTCTTAAGGGACCGTTTTAAGGCTGTTTTACATTTTCACACTTCGATGGCATGTTTTTATGCTTAAGTTTATTTTTTTGCAAATTTACGTCGTACACTCAAATCGGGAGCCCCGTGACTACGTGGTCGGTTCCTACGAGTCACATCTCGAACTAATCAAGAATATATTTAAGCTAATAAACAAATAGTTACCAATTAGTTTAAAGCGAACCATTGCAGAGAAATTGACACGCCTTGAACTTAGAAAGTGGAAATCCGTTGGATAATGCCTTCTTTTCTAGTGTTCACCCTAACTATTCTTTGTTCAAAAGTTATGTTCTCCCCCCCCCCCCCCCCCCCCTCACTGGAAGTGACAAGAAACAAATGCACCAACAATACCCAAGTTATAGGGGGCACAAAAGAATTAAAATTACGGGGTTTAGACATAAATAGGATCCAAACACAAAATAATTAAAAAATTGAATCAATGCATATTTAACCTTAAAATAAAGTTCATCATAGGTCTATCCATTACCTGGATATTTTGTTACACCCAACGCCAATCAGAACCTTCTCTATGCCAACAGCGATGCAATTTCAGATTATGTTTGATAGTAGTTCGACCCCAACATCAATGTATCCTATGACAGTGAAAAAATAATGAATTTCTTGCAAACAGTTATGTTCAATTAAAAAAATGGTAGAACCAAAAAAATAAATTCAAAACCAAAGGAAGAAAACCAGGGCTAGTTCTTTTGTCACTCACTGTCCCAACTTGACTCGTAGTAAACTTGTTTGAACTGAAATTCGTTAATCCTCATTCATATTTTCTTTCACGTATATAAGGATTACTACTGAGAAAAAAATTAGATGCACACATATGGAGAAGATTACAATTGATTTTGATTACATTTCAAAAACCAATACTTATTCAATTTCAACCGTAATATAAAATGGCATAATGAATATATCATAATATAACCAACACCAATCTAATTAAACCAAGTATATATCTATTCATTTTTTTCATAAGGACAAATCTAAAACCAAATTGAAAATACCAAGGCCAAGAACAAAATTAACACTTACAGAATTCTTAAGGGACTATTTGTTGCTTCTAACCCCCAACCCGGACTCCACCTGTCTCCACCGCGTACTATTTACGGTGGCACTCATATAACACCCAATAAAATCATGACAAGGTGGATGTAAATATTTTTACTCATTAAAAATCAATTTAATTATATTTTGTCAAAAACAATACACACACATACAATCTAGGTTTATTGGCATAATTTATACAAACACACACATACAATCTAGGGTTTATTGACATAATATATACATACACACACATACTATTTAGGGTTTACTAAACCCTAAATTTTTTTTGACATAAATCTATACATACACACACATACAATATAGGGTTTATTGATAAAAAAAATAATTTATTTGTTCATAGTTACACACAAAAACATATATATACACATAAAGCTATACATATACACAGATATAAACATAAATCTATACATACACACATACAAACATAAATTTACACATACACACACGGAAATTAGGGCTTTAGACAGAAATAACGAAATCCAAATGAATCAATACATACCAGGGTAGATTTATGTTTGCGAATCCAACTGAAATCCAAACGAAATCACACCTGAATCGCTTAGCCCTAACAGCCTTACAAACAACACATAAGAAACTAGAAGCAACGGGTAATTTTCATTTTTAATGCCTTAACCTCGTCACGGCCAAGAGCCGTGACCCCATGGACGTGACCAATAAAATGCAGATGACTGGATTCTTCGACCTTGTCATGGCCTAGAGCTGTGACCCACCATGGGCGCGACCAACAAATTGTATTCTGGCTTCTTCGAACTGGTCACAGCCTAGAGCCGTGACCCACCATGCTGGAGATATTTTCATCCGTACTTAGTGCTTGAATAAGGCATGGTCACGGCCTATAGTCGTGACCCACAAAAAGAAATAGTCACGACCCGTAGCCGTGACCCTCGATCAGTGATGCGCGACCCTTTTCATCAACCCTAGTGCTTTAATGAGGTATGGTCACGGCCCTTAGCCGCGACCCACACCAAAAAATGGTCACGACCCTAAGCCGTGACCCCTAATATGTGTACTCTCTTCTTCGTCATGCCATGGGTCACGGACTTGGGCCGTGACCCCCCCGTGACCAAGCTTGGAGGGAATTTTAGCGCGTGTTTGGGGCCAAGATGGTCACGACCTGGTCAGGGCCTAAGTTCGCGACCACTGTGGTCGCGACCTTAGTTCGTAACCACTTCTCGAGCATCAATAATTTAGTGTGATAATAAATATGGTCATGTCAAATATTGAGTGGGTCACGGCCCACTGGGCATGACTATTCGCAGGATTTGGTGTAGTGTTAGGAGTGGTATGATAAGCCTAGAGAATATGAGGGTGCTCGTCCACCCAAGCGCCCTTTGCCCTTTCCAACCTCTTCTTAAGGCTGTCAAGCATTATTTTGTTAAAAGCTTCTGCCTGACCGTTGCTTTGTGGGTATTCCACTGAGCTGAAGTGGTGCTTGACTCCATGCTCATTGAAGAATCCCTAGAAAAAACCACCCTCAAAATGAGTGCCATTATAATTTGTTATCATTATTTGTATCCCAAAATGTGCTATAATGTTCTTCCAGATGAATATTATCATGTCGGCATCTCCAATGTTGTCCAATTCTTTTTCCTTTACCCACTTGGTGAAATAGTCTGTGCCAACCAATAAGTACTTACAATTTCTTGGTGCAGTAAGTAGTGGTCCTACGATGTCAAACCCCTATTGCATAAATGGCCATGGGCTAGTTAGAGGTCTCAGATCATTAATTGAATGATGAATCACGGGAGAGAATTGGTGGCACTTATTGCATATCTTCATATAAATGGTTGAATCTATTTGCATGTAATCCCACCAGTAGCCCTCTTTAATTATCTGTAATGCTAGAGCCCTCCCTGATTCATGACTTCTACATATTTCATCATGAAGTTGGTAGGGAACTTGCTCGACGTCCTTTGGGGGGAAAGAACTGTAGGTAGGGGCCTGTGAAGGATTGTATGTAAATCCAACCACCAGGATCTAAGTAAAAAAGTGCGGCCCTGACTCTGATCTGATGGGCTAACTTCTTGTCGACGAGTATTGTCTCATTTTTTCAATATGCAATGATGTTGTCCATCCAACTAGAGACTTTGTCTACATAAAGGACGTGATCGGGAATTATCATCTTATTAATACTTGGTTTCGCGAGGAACTCCACTTTGATAGTTCTTCTGAGATATGAGTCTACTGATGACTTTAGAATAGTTAAGGCATCCGCGTGACTGTTGTGTCCTCGAGAGAATTGTTGAATGTGGACTTCCTTATATTTCATAACCAACTCATGTACAACTGCAAAATTGGACTCCATATTATAATACTTCGAGCTGAAATCCCCACTGACTTTATTGGAAACCAACTTAGAGCCACATTAAACATTTATTCTCCTTGCCCCGAGCAAATTGTGCTTTGCGAAGTCCATTTATGAGCTCCTCATATTCAGCCTCATTATTGGAGGCTTCAAACCCCGGTCTGATCCCTTATTTGATCATGGCATTCTTTGGAGTCACGGGGATAATTCCTATGCCTGACTCTTTGAGTTGGAGGTGCCATCAACATACAACGTCCAACTCTCTCTTTGAGCATGTTCGTGTAACTTTTTTTGGTCAGTTAGTTGTGGTCGGTGGGACCTTCTCTAGTAAATTCTACGATGAAGTCGGCCTAAACCTACCCTTTGATTGCTGTCCTTGGTTAAAACTGAATATTTAATATCCCAAGCTCTACCCACCACTTTGACATTCATCAAGAGAGGTCAGCCTTGTGAAGGACAACTTTAAGGGGGAATGAAGTGATCACAGTGATGTAATGGTCTTCAAAGTAGTACTTAAGCTTGTACGAAGCGATCACCAACTTTTAAACTAGTTTCTCCAAAGACAAGTAGCACTGTTCGATGTCTAGGAGTGTCTTTCTCTCATAATATATAGGGGGTCGCTTTCCTTCTTTCTCACAAACCAAGGCCTAGATAACTACATGGATTGAAACTGCAAGATAAAGATAAAGAGGATCCCTTTGATCAGGGATCGCCAAGAATAGAATCCTGTCGAGATAGGATTAGATATCCTATAAGGCATTGGAGCACTCATCATTCCATTTAAGGCCCTTTTCCTTTTTGAGAAACTAGAAAAATGGTCGACAACACTCGAACGACTTTAAGATGAAGCGATTGAGTGCTACGAGCATTTTGGTAAGCTTCTAGACCTCGCGTAATGTCTTTGGCGTCTAGACCCTATTGATTGCTTGTATCTGATTCGAGTTTGCCTCAATCTCCTTCTTGTTGACTAGATAACCCATATATTTACCTAAATAGACCTTAAATGAATACTTATTAGAGTTAAGCTCCATCTTTCTTTTGATGAACATGTCATCAATTTATACCTCCATGGTCTCCCCCATTTGGTGTTGAAACATCTTGGTGACCAACCTCTGATGTCTGGATCATCTATTCTTGAGACCAAATGGCATGAACTTGTAGAAATACAGACCAACTAGCATTATGAATGAAGTCTTATCTTCGTCAGGGACGAATAGAGAAATCTGGTGATACCCCGAATAAGAATCTAGAAAACTCATCTGTTTATTCGTTGATGTGGTGTCGACCAATTGGTCTATCTTTCGTAGGGGGAAAATGTCATTGGGAAAGGCTCTGTTGAGGTTGATGAAATCTATGAAAACTCTTCATCCCTCACTGTTCTTTCGAACTATGACTAAATTTGAGAGTCACTTTGGGAATTGAAATTCTTTAATGGAACTTGCCCCCATAAGTTTCCTAGCTTTCTTTTCTACTACTTTTTCTTTCTTTGAGGCAATTCGATGAGCCTTCTATACGATCGACTTGAATGTTGGATCCACATGGAGTTCATGGTAGGCAACTGCAAGGTTAATCCCAGGCATATCGTATGGTTCCCATGCGAAAACATCCAAGTATTATTTCAGGAAGGCGATCAACTCCTTCATTTCAAGGTCAGTTATGCTTGTCTCGGTCAAAAAATTTCTCTTTGGCTTGGCTTTATCAAAGGTAACCTCCTCTAGATATTCGACGATCCTATCATTGGGGTGGATCCTAATCTCTTCCACCCTTGGTCAGCCATGTCGTAGTTTCTATTTGAACGAAGTGGGCCTATCTTAGGCGGCCTATAGAACTTCTTTCTCCTTCTTCCTCTCTTACTTGGGCCTAATGGCATAGATGAAGCACTTTCAAGTAACTGTTTGATCATATTTGATCTTTATTATTCCCTTGTCAGTGATGCACTTAAGTTTTTGGTGGTAGGTATAAGGAACAAATCTCATAGAATGAAGCTATTCTCTACAAAGAATGGTGTGATGGGGTGAATATATGTCTACCACCAAGAATTCGATAAGTTTTAAAATATTCTCTGCTCTCACTGGAAAGGGTGAAATAGTTCTAGGTAAATCACCTTTGAGGAGGTCCCTTGATCCACTATCAATTTGTCCACATCCCAATTAGCAATTCTGATAGTGATCATCAGTACATCATAGTGTGGGGTTCATACCCCAACCAAGTCATCCTCCATGAAGATGATGCGCTTATTGTAGTCTATATCTTCTGGTCATCGATGCTTGCCAGCCTGGATCTTAACGTGATCAGTTTAAAATGCTTCCATTACAATTGTAACTTTCTTGAGCTCCATCTGAACAGCATTCCCTTAGATCTTCTTCAGGTCGGATACTCTATGAATGATGGAAAATTCATACCCCATGTTCTCTTCCATCTGAAAAACATTACTTTAGATCTGCTTGAGGTGACATAATGATTCATGTGGCTTCTTTTTCATCGTAAGCCGCGAATCCATTCTTTTGGGAGGAGAACTGCTGGTGATGAAACAAGTAGTCAAGGATTCGGTGAGAATCTTAAAACTCTTGATGGACCTATGAGGGAGATTCTAGAATCATTTCTAGGCAACATCGCCTAAGATGGAGGGAAAAATTCAACACATCAACATCGTTATGACTCCATAAAGTCATATCCTACTTGTACTACTGAATATGATAACTAGGATCCGTCGTACCATCGTAGACCTTGAACCTGGGGGTTACGAATTTCTTAGGGAGTTCGTCATCTTCAATATCTCTTAAAAGGAAGACTTCATCTGAGTGATGATGACTCTCCTATCTAGCTCCTTAGTTGACCTGGCTCCTATAT
Source organism: Sambucus nigra (assembly GCA_949130495.1). Lineage (NCBI taxonomy): Eukaryota > Viridiplantae > Streptophyta > Magnoliopsida > Dipsacales > Adoxaceae > Sambucus > Sambucus nigra. The sequence goes on along the minus strand of OX422210.1, from coordinate 350,543,152 downwards.
GATCAGTTGTTAGTACATATCCTTTCGAGCCAAGTACATCATCCCTGTAGCCCCCGCCTTGATAACGTCCATGCGTTGAGCGTGATTGGTCGTGTCTGGTGCTCCTTACTTGTCTAAAAGTCTATCTTGCCTGATGAATTGAAGTTTCAGATCGGTGCTTTTAGCTCTAGATGAGTTCCCTCTCCACCTCTTCTAATCTCCATTATAGGGGAGAATTCTCTTCGACCTTGAGGCGACTGGCCTCCTCATGCTGCTGAAGCATAACTTCATTAGAGTTTGAGATCGGTGTTTCCAGCTCTAGAGGAGTTCCCTCTCTACCTCTTCTAATCTCCATTGGAGAAGAGAATTCTCTTCAACTTGGAGGCGACTTGCATCCTCATGTTGCTGAAGCATAGCTTCATATGCGTCAACCAGACGTGAAATATGAGTAGATCTAGGCCAGCCATGAATTTTCTCTAAACGATTTTGTTCCTGTTGAAACCTTGGGTTCCCATTTTTGAGAACCTCAAACTTGACTCTCAGGGGGGTTAAATCAATTCGCACATCTCCAGGTTAAGGCCCACTATAGGAGCATTGTTTGGTTATTGAGACATTGTGACTGCTCTTTACTAAAATTACATTGGTGGAGAAGAAAATCGGGCCCACAGACGATGCTAGTTGTGAGTGCAATTAATTCGCAATTAAAATAGATCGAGAAAGAAATATAAATAATGAAATGAAGATGCCAATAACAACACCAGATGTACTTGGTTCGAAAAATTATCTACGTCCATGAAGAGTTTTCTATTTTTCTTATTTAGTGCTCTTAAGTTTTAAAATTCCATCCCCTTGACCCTGGGATGAGTGTGACATTTATAGTGTTTTAGTGGTTGAGTTGTACAAGGAACTCTCCAACTTGTCATTGGCTCGTGTGGTCCTCTTGAATATCTCCTTCGAGATTGTTGGTATATGATTGAGCTTTATCAAGGTGAACATGGATAAATATTTCGTATTTTTCCATGTGACAAATATGTTCCCCATTCCAATTAAAGAATTGGGTCGGGCATCTTTCTCATCTTACTGGGCCTAGTCGGCCAGGCCAAATTAATTAATTTAGGTCCCCACACAAACAATAATCAAGCAAAACATCTCACTAATCTTATCTCATCTTGTTATTAACGGATTAGATGAGATCGCATTTGTACCCAAAAAAATGCTTAAAAAAAATACCCTCAATATTACATAATTCTAACAAAAAATTTGTTTTATTTTATTTAAGCCAGCTAACTATTATTATTCTTTAAAAAAATTAATTATTATTCAGTTTAATATGCGTTATTTTCTAATATGATATTATGTTCCAAATAATATGGTGCCACAAAAATATTTCATTAATGCACTAAAAAACAAAACAAAATTATACCATATTATTTAGAACTTTTTTGTTGAAGTTTAGTAATTATTATTATATTTTAAAAATTAATTATTAATCAATTTAATATTAAGACAACCTATTATTATTTCTTTATATAAATGCATAAAAATAATTAACTTTTTATTTGTTTATTTTATAGGATATTTAAAAAAGGAAATGTCTCGCAAAAGGGTCAAGGAAGATGAAACGGAAATCGCCCCAAATGGGGTCATTGGGTGGAAGTTTACTATTACATTATTAAATAATAGACTGAAGGTAAACTGCAAATTGTGCAAGAGAAAAAATAAATTATAGTATAACTGGACTGAAACAACATTTAGCTCATCTAAAAGGACAAGAAAAAGGGTGTCCTAACTTCACAACATAAATTATAAAGAAAATGATAATACATCTCCAAGGGTCAAAAGGAAAAAAAGGATAAAGCGACCCGAAAAAAACAGTAATTGATTGTAATCAAAATGAGTATGGGGGTGATGGCATTGAGGGAATTATTATTTCAAGTGATGATTCAGATCCCGAGTTGACCATGGCAAGAAATACAAGTAGAAATGAACGTAAGGAATTGGAGCAGACATAAAGGTTTAAATCAAAGGGTGGGTATGGTGCTGAAAGTTCTAGTAGAGAGAGTTTCCCTAAAGGTCCTCAATGATCTTCTAATATGTCTTGGATGAGGTGTAAGGAATGGACGGATATACATAACCAACTGAATACGAATTAACTGCAGTGGATGTGAATCTCCATCGAAGTAAGTGTTATAATCAAACTAATATATAAAACAAAACTTATGAATGGTTTGCAGAAGAAGTTAGGATGAGAAGTTAGTCACTTTGTGTTATATGGAAAATATTCGGCAAATTTTATTGTAAACCCATGTTTTAATCGAATACTTGATGTTTCCAGAGAAGTTAGATATGAAGTAAAAAATTCGACTCCTTATGAGGTCAATGAAGTTTTTTCGCCAGTAAAGTTTGCTAGTCTGAAAAAATGGATTGAATCTCAAAATCCAATTTCGAAGGAGAGGGATGTTATTATTATGTGTGATGGTTGGACCCGAACAATGATTAAGCATTTAATTATTTTCCTAGTTTATAGCAATCATAAAATAGATTTCATAAGTTAATCGATGCAAGGGACGTGATAAGTAGAAGAATAGACTATTACTTTCTCATAATGCATAATATAATTGATGAAATTGGAGAGCAATATGTTGTCCAAGTAGTAACTGATAATGAAACGGCTATGAAAGAGGGAGGTAAGTTACTTATGCAAAGGAAACCGAAGTTGAATTAGATAACATGTTTAGCTCACTGTATTGACCTAATTATAAAAGGCATTGGTAATTGAAAAGTGTAGAGAAAGTGTTGGATGAAGAGAAAATCATCACTAGCTTCATTTGCAATTATAATTAGGTAGTTGATTACATGAAGCGATTCACTACTAATCGAGAGTTACTATGTCAATTCATCACTCATTTCACAACAAATGTTTTTCCATTGGAGAGCATTATGAGGAACAAGAAGTGCTTAGAGGACATATTTCGATCTGATGAGTGAAGGTAATCCAAGTGGTCAAAGTTTCCAAGAGGCAAGGTGGAAAAAAAGGTAATATATAATAAGGACTTTTGTTCAAAAGAAAGCGATATTTTAAAGGTGCTGGAGCCATTAGTTAAGTTTCTTCGATTAGCAGATGGAGATTTAAAACCCGCTAAGAGTTTATTTATAAAGATGTGTATATGGAAAAGAAAATAATTCACAGAGATTGTCCCTATTACATAGACTTTCATAAATCGTTGGCAAACGATGGTAGTTCCATTTACATCAAGACTTACATGAAGCTGGTGAATATAAACATAAAAATTTAGTTGTTTTTTATTTTTTCAATAATTATCATAAGAATCAAACTTCTGATATATTATTCTTATATCAATATATTAGGATATTACTAGAATTCTTAATTTTAATACGTTGATATTTTTCCAATCCTTTTCAACTCAATAGATGGTCTTAAAAAGGTGATTTGGATGTTGGAATATTAACAATCAAATAAAGGCAATCAACCAAGTAAGTCATGAACATATTTACATTTAGATTTTATTAATATTTTTAATTAATGAATTTGAAATCTTAGAGGTTTTGATATTTTGTGACAAAATGATTCTTTTGGAATGTCGTTAGCTTAAAGAGCTATGTCATGATTAAAATGCAAGTATTAATATATCTGAATTTATTAACTATTAGTCTTCACCTCATATATCATTATTGAATATAAACAAATCATTATGGTCATCATGTGTACTGAATGGTGGATTCATTATGGCACATCCATTGAGGAAAGTCAACGAATTTCCATGAAAGTATTGAGCCCAACATGTTCATCTTCTAGTTGTGAATGAAATTGGAGTACATTTAGCCTCACACATACAAAGACAATAAATTGTTCAAAATCTCAAAAAATAAATAAACTTATTTTCGTATACTACGATATGAGGGTAAAGATTAGAAATACAATAGGGAGAAACCAATAAGACATTGAGGAATCTTTTAACACTATTAGATTGGATTACATATTTGATAAAGATGATCCATTGTCTCCGTGGTTGGAAGAGATAGAAGAGACACTTTTAGATGGTCAAGATGATTTTGAATGGGTAGATAGTGATGAAGATGAACAAATTGATCATGCTACTTTATTTCTTCTGGTAGTGAAACTAGTACTTATAGTAGTGGTGGTGTTAACTTGAGTCAACCAAGTACTATTATTTATGGAGGTGGTTTTACTGGTAGATATATCCAATATGAAGGTAAATAAATATTGAAGTCTAAATTTTACATGTAGTATTATTTTATTCCCATATTACACTTCATAACAAAAAAAAATATCATTTACTGGAGCACACGATAGTTACTCACCGAATTAAGAAGAAGTTGGAAGTTAGAGTATTCACGAAGATGAAGTCAATTTGGAGGATAGGCAAGCTCTACAACCTTAGGGTCGAACACAAAAATGTACACGTCGTCCAATTGGAGATAATTTAGAGAACCATTTCGTGAAGCTTGATCTTGGAGTTAGTGGATGCGAAGGAAGAAACGCACAAGCACAACCCACATATCCCCGCCCCCTGAATTCTCACATTATCTCCGATAATCACAATACTCCTATCCACCCACTGAGTCCTATTACTATCATCGTCCACCTAAAACTTCATATAATACCATTTCATCTACCAAGAACAATCCACGTGGATGTATGGTTCTTCTAGTGCCTCAAGGTTATTTTCCACAACATGGGGCATATAATGAAAGTTGCAATTTTGGAATTAGTGCTTCTAATTCAAGTACTTTACATTTTAATTCCTCTGGACATGAACCACGTGAATGGGATAATGATGGTGATGGCATGGAGATTTTCATAGACCACCCATGACATTATTTTTAGGGAGCTTGACAATTAAGTCCTGTTTACATGATACATTTTCTAATAGGTCCTATCATGACATTTTTTCCCACTACGTCCTATTTGTACATATAGTGAATATTCACTATATGTTTATAAATAGGACCTATTGGATCAAAATCTTTTTAAATGGGACCCGATAGACCAAAAAAATATATTAGGACCTATTGAGCTATATACTTAGTAAACACTAATTGGTACAAAACCCTTCTTTTTTTGCTGGTAAAAGCATGGAAAAGTTTTAATATATGTAATTATTTTAATAATTTATATTTGTTTAGCTGTAAAGTGGTAGTGATATCACAATTATGTAATGACTTTAAGTGTGTTATTAATTGTTATTTTAAGTACATTATAAATTGTTATTGATAAATGTGTTTTTAATATTTGATTAAGCAATGCTATGATATTATCTACTCTAATGTTTAATAGTGAACCGCATATTAGTTAAATTCAACATTATATAATAAAAATAAAAGTATCATTCCATTTCATGAGATTTGTGAATGGTGAAAAAAAAAACCATGCCTGCGGTAATCGATTCCTGTTATATTACGTCTGATAGTCTCGATAGTGTTACATCAGGACCGCAACTGCTACGTTACCCGATATCGTTATTTAAAACCATGATAACATCCTTTAATGATATAATCCATGTTTCTAGAATATTCTTAATATCGTTATGGTAGTTATCTTTGCAACCCCATTCTCCATATCTTCCCATAAATATAGTGTACACCATAGTGAAAAAATAATTGAACACACTTAGTTTTATATGTTAAATTCGTGTCGAGGTTCGCTCAACTTTATGCTTGTTGCCGCTAACAAAAATTGTACAAGACTTCAATGGAACCAAAAAATATTCAAGCGGTCCAATTGGGGCAAAGGATTTCATCCCTTGGGCCTTTCGATGTTTGCAGTTCGATCGAGACTTCATCAATACACACCACCAACAGTAGCATTACACTCCCTTCCCTCTCACCTTCATGAAAATAATTCCTACCAAACTTTTACAGCCTCCAACAGAACTCGCATCACCCATGATAAAAATCTTGAACCATTACTTGTTGTCTTCCATAGTAGTACACACCATCCCTTTTGCAAGACCACATTGACCCCCATAGTACAGTCTTTAACGACCAAACCCCACACTCATATTTTTCATTGTCTAGCCCAATCAAAGACCATACCCTAAGACTTTCATGCCCAAAATACCATGATAGTTATGTTGGAAAATTGGACTACTTATAAAGCTGTCCAGATTTTTCTGGACAGAATTTTGAGCAACTTCGAGCTCAAATTTAGGTGGGAGCCACACTACGATAATTGTGGGAAAATATACGAACGCGTTCTCCTCCGCAAGGAGATTAACGTAGTATATTCACATGTCCAATTTCATTAAGTTATGAATGATAAATATGTCCCCAAAGTGACTCACAAAGTAATGAAAGTTAATGTATTGGGTATGTTTTAACTCTTGTCCCACATTGGAAAAGTAGTGGGAAAATGATGAGTTAATAAAACCCAAATGATGGACTAAGGCTTGGATGCCTTGGGGTATCCAACCCTTTGAAGGGGAGATGACCTAAGCTATGTACGGGGTGACTTTCGGTCAAAGGTCCACACGAGCGCCCGCGCGCCCGCGCGCGCGTTCGTCCGGCTCGGTTCGATTCGGGTTTGGGCTTGGGCTTGTAAAAACCTCCTACATTTTTTGGCGGAATTAATTTAACTTTCTGGGCTTTAATTATTAATTAATTAGGAAATTAATTAATTAATTAATAAACTATTGGCATTTATTTCCAACAGTCAACAATTAATTTCGTTTAACTATTTTTGTCAGTTATTGCCAACAGTCACTTACTTTGCTATAAATACAGATACCTCCCTTCGTTTTTAATTAATAAAAAATTCCCTCCTCCAATTCCTTCCATACCAAAAGTGTTGTCATATCTGTTCCAGAAAATTCTTTTTTCTCTATATCTCTTTTCACATCTGTTAAATTGTTGTTGAGTAAAAGCCACAGAATTTGAGTTCGTCGTAATTAATTATTGTCGTGCTACATAATTAATTGAAAAATTCGTTCTCTCTTGGGAGACAATATTCATCAACCTCGGAACACATTTGAGGGAATAAATTGTCTTAAGGACACTATGAAAATTCACAGTGCTCAAATTATTTTTCTATTTCTATTATTGTTTTCTACAAATTCAAGTAAGTTTTTATTTTCTGTAATTTTGTTTCATTTATGTAATTAGATTATAATTTGTAATTATGTACTTTTGTATTTAGTAAACAGTAGGCATAACAATCTTAAGACAATTTATTTTTGTTCTAATGTTTTGTAGTGTACAGAAATTTTTATTTATAGAAATTTATTTGTTGAAAAACAAATCTGTTTTGATAGAAAAAATGAATTAATTTATTGCTTTATTGCAGAAATTAGTAAAATAGTTTTGGTACATAAATTAATTTCTATACTGTTTTAGAAAATAAAATTTTATTTGTGGATTTTTTGTTAAAATCTGTTTATGTAAAAAAAATTAATCTTAAAATTATAATTCTGTTTTGTACGGAATTCCTTTTATTACTAAAAATTAGTGTGACACAGATTTTATTTAGTATAAACTTCTTTTTACATTATAGTTTAATTCTGAATATTTTGTGGAATTCTTTTGGAATTCATTTATTGTGAATTATATTTGGAGGAAATTGGTGCACAGAATTTTGTATTCTGTTTTTGATTAATTCATTATATATGAATTTTATCATTGATAAAAATTATGTTTTTGTAACAGAAATGGAATCGCAAAGTACGAACACTACTCCTAGTAAAGTGACTGTCACCAACACAAATGTGACTGCACCCGTATCTATGCCACACGGGGAGAAACCGAAAATGTTCATTGGGGCTGACTTCAAACGTTGGCAAGGACAAATGTACTTCTATCTCACTACCTGCCAACTGGATAGGTTTGTATATGAAGATTGCCCCTCTATTCAAGAGGGAGATGACTCTGAAAAGGTTGTTGTTGTTGATGCTTGGAAGCACTCGAACTACCTATGCCGGAATTATATTTTGGACTACTTGGACAAGACATTGTACCATGTCTAATGCACGATCAAGACATCCAAGGAATTGTGGAATTCTTTGGAAAAGAAGTACAAAACTAAAGATGCTGGGATAAAGAAATTTATCGTCGGGCATTTTTTGGACTTCAAAATGGTTGATTCTAAATCAGTGATCTCGCAAGTGCAAGAACTCCAAGTGATCCTCCACGACATTCATGCTGAAGGAATGTCACTTAGTGAAACTTTCCAAGTTGCTGCAATTGTTGAAACATTGTCACCATCTTGGACTTTATTCAAAAACTATCTCAAGCACAAGCGAAAGGAGATGAATGTGGAGGAGTTGGTGGTCAGGTTGAGAATCGAAGAAGATAACCGTGAGTCTCAAAACAAAAGTGGGAAGAATCCAAAGGAAACTAAGGTCCATGTTATTGAAGGTCCTAAGAAGAACAAACGAAAGTATGATGGGGAAGGCACTTCCAAACAGAAAAAGAAGAAGTTCAAAGGCAAATGCTAGTAAACCTGGACACCGCTCAAGCAAGTGTCATAACCCTAAGAAGAAAAATCGAAACAATCCTCAAGCAAATGTAACTAAGGGTGAGAATATTGCCAATGACTTGTCGGATATGAATCTTTCGGTCGTGGTCTCTGAATGTAACTTGGTTAGAAATACCAAGGAATGGTGGGCGCACACTGGAGCCATACGACACATTTGTGAAAACAAATGGATGTTCTCCACCTATAAGTCTTTGGAAAATGAGGAAAACCTCTTTATAGAAAATTCTTCCACTTCTAAGGTGGTGGGACAAGGAAAGATAGCTCTAAAAATGACTTCTGGAAAGGAACTTACTCTCAACAATGTTCTTCACGTGCCTGATATTCGAAAGAATCTGATTTCTGGATCTCTCCTTATAAAAAATGGTTTCAATCTTGTGTTTGTGTCTGATCGCTTTGTGTTGTCAAAGAATGACATGTATGTAGAAAAGGGCTACATAAATGAGGGGTTCTTTAAAATAAATGTTCTTACTGTAACCCCAAAAACATTCGTTTCAATGAATGAAATTGCTAGTTCTTCTTACTTGATTGAGTCATCTATTATTTGGCATGTTAGATTAGGACATGTCAATTTTGATACATTGCGTAGATTAATTAACTTGGAATTTTTGCCAAAATTTAATATTGATAAAAATCATAAATGTGAAATTTGTGTGGAATCTAAATTAGTTAGATTGCCTTTCCATTCTATTGAAAGGATAACTGAACCTTTAGATTTAATTCACACTGATATTTGTGATTTAAAATTTGTTCAAACTAGAGATGGAAAAAAGTATTTTATTACTTTTATTGATGATTGCACAAAATATTGCTATATATATTTGTTACATAGTAAAGATGAGGCTATTAATGCATTTAAACAATATAAGAATGAAGTTGAGAATCAATTAAGGAAAACGATAAAGGTTATTAGGAGTGGTAGAGGAGGTGAATATGAATATCCATTTGACGAATTTTGTTCGGAAAATGGGATTATTCATCAAACAACTGGTCCTTATTCTCCTCAATCGAATGGTGTTGTTGAACGCAAAAAACGTACTTTGAAAAAGATGACGAACTCAATGTTATTAAGTTCAAGAGCTCCACAAAATTTGTGGGGGGGAAGCCTTACTTTATGCTAATTACATTCTCAATAAAGTACCTCACAAGATGACTCACAAGACACCTTATGAATTATGGAAATGTCGAAGACCTTCCTATAAATATTATGTGGGGGTGCTTAGCCAAAGTGATGGTTCCTAAACCTAAAAAGGTAAGAATAGGGCCAAAAACCGTGGATTGTGTATTCATCGGTTATGCTACTAATAGCAGTGCATATCGATTTCTAGTTATAAATATGAGATTTCAGATATTCATGTAAATACGGTTATTAAATCGAGGGACGCTTCATTTTTTAAAAATGAATTCCTGTATAATATGACCTGAGAATCTGGTCCTTCTAAAAGGAAAAATCAAGCTACTACAAGTGGTACTCATCAACCTATTGAATCAATAGAGGATGAACCAAGACGTAGTAAAAGAGAAAAAACCTCGACTTCTTTCGGTCCGGATTTTCTAACATATTTGCTAGAAAATGAACCTCAATCGTGTAAAGAATCCATATCCTTACCCGATGCTTCCAATTAGAAAGAAGCAATTAATAGTGAAATTGAATCCATATTACAAAATCATACACGGGAATTAGTGGATCTTCCACCAAGTTCAAAACCGTTAAGTAATAAATGGATCTTCAAAAAGAAGTTGAAGGCCGATGGATCAATTGATAAATATAAAGCTAGACTTGTAGCTAAAGTCTATATGCAAAAGGAAGGGTTGGATTACTTCGACACATATTCACCGGTAACAAGAATAACGTCCATTCGGATGTTAATAGCAATAGCTGCTATTAATGGAGTTGAAATACATCAAATGGATGTAAAAAATGCATTCTTAAACGGTGAATTAGACGAGAAAATTTATATGGAGCAACCTGAAGGGTTCAAGGCTCCCAGACAAGAAGAAAAAGTATGTAAGCTTGTTAAATCATTATATGGATTAAAACAAGAACCTAAGCAATGACATGAAAATTTTGATAATGCAATGTTATCAAATGGTTTCAAAATTAATGAATGCGATAAATGTGTTTACTTGAAATACATTCAAAATGGATATGTCATTGTACGCCTCTATGTTAATATGCTTATCATGGGTAGTAACTTGAAAATTGTCAAAACTACAAAATAAATGTTGAGTAGTAGATTTGACATGAAAGATTTGGGAATCGCCGATGTTATATTATGAATTAAAATTTCTAGAACATCGGATGTACTTATATCATCTCAATCTCATTACATAGAGAAAGTAGTTGAAAAATTCAAGAAGTATGATATTAGTCCTACCAAGACACATGTAGATGTAAATTTACATCTAGCAAGAAATAATGGTGAAATTATATCTCAACTAGAATATTCTCGTATTATCGGCAGTTTAATGTATATCATGAACTGTACACGACCGGACATAGCATGCTCAATAAGTAAGCTAAGTCGATTTACGAGTAATCCAGGAAGAGATAACTGGAAAGCAATATTGACAGTGTTGGGTTATTTAAAATATACTCAAAACTATGGACTGCACTACTCAAAATATCGAGCTGTTCTTGAAGGACATTGCGATGCAAATTGGATATCCGATACAAAAGACTCTAAGTCTACGAGTGGGTATGTGTTTAACCTTGGAGGGGCAGCCGTATCTTGGAAATCCTTAAAACAAACGTGCATTGCTAGATTAACAATGGAATCTGAATTCATTGCACTAGACAAAGCTAGAGAATCACCTGAATGGCTTCGAAATTTCTTAGAGGATGTTCCAAATTGGTCTAAACCTATCCCGCAATATGTATACATTGCAAAAGCCAATCAGCGATTGGAAGGGAACAAAATCACATGTATAACGGAAAGTCACGACATATTCGTCGTCGACACAATACCGTTAGACAACTTCTCTCAAATGGAATTATCTCAATTGACTATGTAAAGTCAAAAAATAATATATCGGATCCACTAACGAAAGGTTTAAACCGAGAGCAAGTTGAAAGATCATCGAGAGGAATGGGTCTAAAGCCTATCAATAAATAAGAATCAATATAGTGGCAACCCAACTTAGCTGACTGCAGATCCCAAGATTTAGGTTCAATGGGCAAACCGAACTATATTGTATTCAGTAAGCACTGGAGGAGATTTAATCCTATCCATTCCAAAGTTGAGACAATGCATATCTGTCGTGAAATTAGGATAAGTTATGCTTTTAATGACATACATATCTTAGTATGTCTAAGTGGGGTATTGCAGGATACTCTTTATGGAAGTCACCTACGTGAGTAAGAAGAGGGCCACTTCTATGAGAATAATGAAAGGCATATTCTCTAAAATACTCACGAAACCAAGTGGTGTTCATGACCAAAATGAACACAAACGTGAGAACCAACTGTGTTGAAGAATTATTGTGTGAATACTGTTGTCTAGGTTTACAGAAACGGTTGACGGTTCAAGGACGTGAAGTCTACTGATTAACCAAGTAAATCCTATAGTATATCACTAAGGAAAGTTCAAGGCCACTAGACTACTTCTTCCGATGCAATAAATCTTTAGTTTTACTCAACATGTGTCTGCATCTGTATTACCATCTGTTATGTTTTATTTATAGTGATATATCATTCATTTGAGGGATTGTTGGAAAATTGGACTACTTATAAAGCTGCCCAGATTTTTCTGGACAGAATTTTGAGCAACTTTGAGCTCAAATTTAGGTGGGACCCACACTACGATAATTATGGAAAAATATACGAACGCGTTCTCCTCCTGAAGGAGATTAACGCAGTATATTCACATGACCAATTTCATTAAGTTATGAATGATAAATATGTCCCCAAAATGACTCACAAAGTAATGAAAGTTAATGTATTGGGTATGTTTTAACTCTTGTCCCACATTGAAAGAGTAGTGGGAAAATTATGAGTTAATAAAACTCAAATGATGGAGTAAGGCTTGGATGCCTTGGGGTATCCCAACTCTTTGAAGGGGAGATGACATAAGTTATGCATGGGTTGACTTTCGGTCAAAGGTTCACGAGCGCGCGTCCGTCTGGCCGGCCGGCTCAGCGCGGGCTTGGGTTTGTAAAAATCTCCTACATTTTTGGGCGAATTAATTTAACTTTCTGGGCTTTAATTATTAATTAATTACGAAATTAATTAATTAATTAATTAACTGTTTTTGTCAGTTATTGCCAACAGTCACTTACATTGCTATAAATACAGATGTCTCCCTCTGTTTTTAATTAATGAAAAATTCCCTCCTCCAATTCCTTCCATACCAAAAGTGTTGTCATATCTGTTTCAGAATTTTTTTTTTCTGCATAACTCTTTTCATATCTGTTGCATTGTTGTTGAGTAAAAGCCACAGATTTTGAGTTCGTCGTAATTAATTATTGTCGTGCTATATAATTAATTGGAAAATCCGTTCTATTTTGAAAGACAATATTCATCAACATCGGAGCACATTGGAGGGAATAAATTGTCTTAAGGACATTGTGAAAATTCACAGGGCTCGAATTATTTTTCTATTTCTATTATTATTTTCTACAAATTCAGGTAAGTTTTTATTTTCTATAATTTTATTTTATTTTATTTTTGTAATTAGATTATAATTCATAATTATGTGCTTTTGTATTTAGTAAACACTAGAGATAACAAGTTAGCCCCCACCAAACCCCACCCACACTCTCTAGCGTCCACACATCCAAATCCAAGCAAAAACTCAGACCAAACGTAAGATAGCTTTGTTGAACTCTGGAAAAGCACGAATTGGAATAAACTCAGCGAACGTCCATCATCTCCATCGTCAAGAGGCTAAGCGACCTACCTCCAACTCTAAATAATAATCTAAAGAGCTATTAAAGTTCGATAAAAAATGTACTATACCCTGATAATACTTGAGAGAACCAATAAAATATGAACTACAATGAAAGGTTAGTCTGGTCTTTTCTTAATTCGGAGAGCGTATCATTTAATTATATCTCGGTTTATGCAGAGATAATGTAGATATTGGCAGCTCTAACAGTAACGAAAATTTAAATTGGTCCTTCATATGGAGAGCAACTGTTCCAAATGAAATATCTGGGTCCAGGGAAAGCCAAAATGGCCTTACCTTCAAATGAGAACATTCTAGTGGAGCCTAGTTGTCTGGTGTGAGAGTGTACGATGGAGTCTTCCATTCCCATACTGACATATTGTGAGTATGAAAGGAATGGATGGGCTTTGCCTCCTTAATCTCAAAGTCAATCGGGGATGTCATCCTCTGGATGTTTGGATGCTTGGAGGGGGTAATTATTGAACTCCCATGATGGAATGTTTTTCTAGTCATTGTTGGGAATTATGGCATAAAAAAAAATTATTCCATTCATTATGGTGCAATCAAAGGGTCTAATGACCTTTTTTAATTTTTGTTTCAATTATTTATCTTACTCTCTCATCAATCATGGTATATGAACACGAGTTAACAATCGGAAGTCTAAAAAAGTAGTTCCCCTACTCACGATAAGGTAAAGATAAATTTACAGTGTTCAAAGCGGATAATAAGACGTTTTGTGTCAGAGAAGTGATTCGAGATGATAAAAGGAAATTTTTTTGGTAGTTTCCTTTAAGAGCATTCACGATGGTGGAGTGTTTGAACAAAAAAAATGGTATAATTATAAATTTGTAGACGTACAATGGAGATACGCACTTGTCAAAACTAGAGAAAGGAATGGTAATGGATTTGTAAAGTTACTGGTTGGCTACTGATTCAGTAAAAACTTCTTTCGTACTTCTGATGGACTTAGGAACTTCCTACGAACTTCTTTTGTCCGTAAAAACTTCTTACGAACAAAAGAAGTTCGTAGGAAGTTCCTACGAACTTCAGAAGCTCGTAACACTACAAGAATTTGCACCATTAGCAACATACAAATTATGTTGCTAAAGTTAGAAATATGTTGCTAAAAGCTTTTGGCAACATATTTTGCTATGTTGCCAGCTTGTTGCCCATTGCCTGTCTAGGAAACCCTTTGGCAACACAGCAGATATGTGTTGCTGAATGTATACTTTTGGCAACACGCAATTGTGTTGCCAAAAGTATTTTATAATTTGTCAAATTTATAATAAAAAATATTATTTGTGTTGCCAAAAGTCACTCAACAGCAACAAAAATAATTGTGTTGCCAAAAGCTATACATTTTGGCAACATGAGAGTTGTGTTGCCAAAAGGCTATACATTTGACAACACAAGTCTTGTGTTGCCAAAAGTCACTCAACAGCAACAAAAATAATTGTGTTGCCAAAGGTATAGCTTTTGGCAACACAAGACCTGGGTTGCCAAAAGGGTATACCTTTGGCAACACAGGTCTTGTGTTGCGAAAAGCTATACCTTTGGCAACACAAGAGCTATTGTGTTGCCAAAAGAATAGCCTTTTGGCAACCCAGGTCTTGTGTTGCCAAAAGTTTTACCTTTGGCAACACAAGAGTTGGGTTGCCAAAAGTTATCTTTTCGCAACCAAATATTTGTTGCCATATCCAAAATAGATGTAGATAATAACTTTCGGCGACAAAAAATTGTGTTGCCAAAAGTACTAGATTTTTATTTATCACCTATTATTTTTTTCGCAATTGAAAACATTTTTAAAATTGCACTTTTTTCATCAAACATACAACCTTATAATCCAAAATAACATTGCAAATTTGTCATACAATCATAAGTAATACAAAATTCCACAATTTTCAACCAAATCTCACAAATATGAATTACAAAAGAATATTTCATCACAATCCAAGTATAAAAGTACAAAATAAATGCGTCCCAAATACGAACATAACAAATCCCAACACATCAAAAGATGTTAAAAAAGTCCACGCAAACTAAAACGACGGCGACAATATGGCTCCCCTACACATAAGAAACCCCAGCTCCAAGCCACCACGAACATATTAACTCCAAGCAAAATCCATCATCAACCTGCACAAAATACAAAAATAAATGACTACATGAGTTTTTATAACTTCAAATGCATGTATGTTTGACTTAATCAATTTAAAACACTCTTTAATTTCAGAAAATTTCGGCAGAGTTTCCTTTGTTTATTCATGAAATCCAACCTGTTTTTAACATTAAAATAAATCCAACAGCAAAAAACACCGCTAAACCACCATTAAATCCCTTTCACCGATTTAATATCTAAAAATAGTATCCGAGTAGCTACATAAACTTAAATAAGTATCCGAGTAGCTACGTACCTCGATCCTCCGTATCCATTGACTTTTCCATGTGTCGCAAATCCATTTTTATTCTACACAAAATACAAAATAAATTATAATCTATCCGACTTCAAAAGATAATAATAATTTATAACTATTATAGTTATATATAAATAGTTAGATATAACTGTTATAGAAACAGTTATAATAGTTTTTATATATATAAATTGTTTATATATTTATCTATATAAACAGCTGTTCATATTTTTTTTCATAGATATATATATACTATATATATATATACTGTTATATATAGTGTTATATATAGTATATATATATAATATATATATATATATATATATATACACTCAGGACATATACACTCATATATATATATATATATATATATATATATATATATATATATACATAACCCATACTTCCCATACTGTTATATTAGTATATATGTATAATATATTATTATAATATATTATTAGTATATATATATATATATACATACTGATATGTATATATATATATATATATACATAACAGTATGTATATATATATATATATATATATATATATATATGTATATACATAACCTGTTAGTATATATATATATATATATACATAACAGGTAACCTGTTAGTATATATATATATATATACATAACATACCTGTTATGTATATATATATATATATATATATATATATATATATATATATATATATATATATATATATACTGTTATGTTAGTATATATATATATATATACATAACATATATATGTTAGTATATATATATATATATACATAACATACCTGTTATGTATATATATATATATACTGTTATGTCTGTTATGTTAGTATATTAGTATATATATATATATACATAACAAACCTGTTATGTATATATATATATATACTGTTATGTCTGTAATATGTCATGTTAGTATATTAGTATATATATATATATACATAACATATATATATATATATATATATATATATATATACTGTTATGTATGTATGTATATATATATATTATAGTGTATATATATATATATATTATAGTATATATATATATATACATAACATACCTGTTATGTATATATATATATATACTGTTAGTATGTAGTATGTATGTATATATTATAGTATATATATATATATATACATAACATACCTGTTATGTATATATATATATATACTGTTAGTATGTAATGTATATATATATATATACTGTTAGTATGTATTATAGTATATATATATATATACTGTTAGTATGTTAGTATGTAATGTATATATATATACATACTGTTAGTATGTATTATAGTATACTGTTAGTATGTTAGTATGTAATGTATATATATATATATATACTGTTAGTATTAGTATGTATTATAGTATAATGTTAGTATGTTAGTATACTGTTAGTATTAGTATGTATTATGGTATACTGTTAGTATGTTAGTATGTAATGTATATATATATATATATATACTGTTAGTATGTATTATAGTATATATATATATATATACATAACATACCTGTTATGTATATATATATATATACTGTTAGTATGTATGTATATATATATATATATATATTATGTATGTATGTGTGTATATATATATATATATATATATATATATATATATATATATATATACACACATACATACATAATATATATATATATATATACATACATAACAGTATATATGTATACAGTTAGTATATATACCGAGTATAGTATGTATATATATACATACTGAGATATATATATACATACTGAGATAAATATGTATATATAACAGTATAGTCAAACCGGGAGCCCCGGGACTACGCGGTCGATTCCTAGGGGTCACATTGGTCCCGTGCGAGGCGTTGGTGACTCTTACGGGGCCGTTATGTGTTTGTTTTACGCTTTAATCCTTCGATGTCATGTTTTTATTCAAAAGTCTCACTTTTGGCAAATTTACGTCGTACACTCAAACCGGGAGCTCCGTGACTACGCGATCGGTTCCAACGAGTGAAATTGGTCCCGCGCGAGCTGTTCGTGATTCTTACGCGACCGTTCTGTGTTTGTTTTACGTTTTCACCCTTCGATGGCATGTTTTTATGATTAAGTCTAATTTTTTGCAAATTTAGGTCGTACACTCAAACCGGGAGCCCCGTGACTACTCGGTCGGTTCCTACGAGTCACATTGGTCCCGTGCGAGGTGTTCGTGACTCTCACGGGACCGTTTTGTTGCTATTTTACGTTTTCACCCTTCGATGGCATGTTTTTATGATTAAGTCTAATTTTTTGAAAATTTAGGTCGTACACTCAAACCGGGAGCCCCGTGACTACGCGGTCGGTTCCTACGAGTCACAATGGTCCCGTCCGAGGTGTTCGTGACTCTCACGGGACCGTTTTGTTGTTGTTTTACGTTTTCACCTTTCGATGGCATGTTTTTATGGTTAAGTCTAATTTTTTCCAAATTTAGGTCGTACACTCAAACCGGGAGCCCCGTGACTACGCGGTCGGTTCCTACGAGTCACATTGGTCCCGTGCGAGGTGTTCGTGACTCTCACGGGACCGTTTTGTTGCTATTTTACGTTTTCACCCTTCGATGGCATGTTTTTATGATTAAGTCTATTTTTTTGAAAATTTAGGTCGTACACTCAAACCGGGAGCCCCGTGACTACGCGGTCGGTTCCTACGAGTCACATTGGTCCCGTCCGAGGTGTTCGTGACTCTCACGGGACCGTTTTGTTGATGTTTTACGTTTTCACCCTTCGATGGCATGTTTTTATGGTTAAGTCTAATTTTTTGCAAATTTAGGTCGTACACTCAAACCGGGAGCCCCGTGACTACGCGGTCGGTTCCTACGAGTCACATTGGTCCCGTGCGAGGTGTTCGTGACTCTCACGGGACCGTTTTGTATCATTGACATAGAAAACTTGTTGAACCTGACTAGGCAAAACAAATGGATCGTCTTTATACCACCGACTCTTGACATCAATACTAATAAAATGTGAATCAGTGCGCATTGTCTTCCTACTACCGGTGTTGAACCATTCGCATTGGAACAAAATGACTTTATTCCCGTAAATATATGTCATCTCATAAATTTTGCTCAAGTAACCGTAAAAGTCAAGCTCACGACCCTCGTGTTCCCCTTTGGAGACCAACCCACTATTCTGACTCCTACGATGCATGTCTCGGTCCCTAGTATGGAATCGAACTCCATTGCAAATGCAACCCGAATACATATTCACTATCACGTTAGGTCCATTTGCTAATGACCAGAGCTCATCATTTGCTTTGGGGGACCCTTGCGCTCGTAAAAGATTCATCTACATAAACAACATATGAAAGTCGTATTAAATTATTGTTAAAGTGATGCAAAGTAACTTTCTTTATATATCTTACCCGTTCTTTAAACCACTTCGGAAATTTTTGGCGTTGAATTTGAAGTATGTCACGTCCATTTGGAATTTGAAGTAGACTTTTGTGTTCCCTAATTAGAGAAATTTAATTTATTAATAAAATGGATAATCAAACAAAAAGATCATGAATATTATAAATTTGAAACACGTACTCTAGATACGGCTCAACCTCAGCAGTGTTATACAACACAAACCACTTAGCCATATTGAGCTCCTTTTCAGACACATCAGGAGCCCTTGAGATACATCCGAAAGGACGGACATTTTGGTTAAAGACAACTAGCCCCAAGCCACGTTCGCCACCATCACAATTGCGTTCTTCTCTGTTAAATACGGTTTCAACATGGCTCAAGTACATTGAGCAAAAAGTCAAACACTCTTTCACGATGTACGTCTCCGCAATGGAACCTTCAGGCCTGGCTCGGTTAGATACAAATTCTTTCAAAGTTCCAAGAAACCTTGAAATTAATAATAGTTAGATGAATATTACACATTTTACACATTTTTCAAGATATTAAACTAAATTAACGTTATAATAGTTGCATTTACCTTTCAATTGGAAACATCCATCGATATTGTACTGGTCCAGCAAGTTTGGCCTCACGTGCCAAATGAACCGCCAAATGGACCATTACATCAAAGAATGCCGGGGGGAAAATCTTCTCCATTTTGCAAAGTATCAGAATTATGCGTTCCTCTAATTTCTCCAAATCTGTCCGCACTAATGTTTTGGAGCACAACTCCTGAAACCATTCACCCAACTCAGCCAGTGTAATACAAATATCTTTAGGAAGGTATCCACGCATCCCAATGGCAAGAATTCGTTGTAACAAGACATGACAATCATGGCTTTTAAGGCCCAATAATTTTCCAGCCTTTGTAGTCACACATCTTGAGATGTTTGCAGCATAGCCATCTGGATACTTAACTGATTTCAAAAAATCATAAAAATACTCCTTCTCCTTTGGGGTTAATGTATATATTGCGGGAGGCTTGACATAAGACCCATCAGGACGCTTTTGTAAGTGCAATTCCGCCCTTATGCCCATATCTTCTAGATCAAGGCGTGCTTTTTCTGTGTCCTTGTTCTTCCCATCCATGTTCAATATTGTTCCAAGTAAATTGTCACATATATTTTTCTCAATGTGCATCACATCAAGGTTGTGACGAAGCTTTAGTGTTTTCCAATACGGGAGCTCGTATAAAATGCTTTTCTTTGTCCAGTTCAATTCTGTTGGGTCACGAGGCCTTTTCTTGTTGCTCGGATGCTTTCCAAACTTGGCATTTGACAAGCAATTCAATTGATTTAGTACTTTTTCCACTGGTAACTCCAAGGATCGAGTTTGATTCTCAGACATACCGTTAAATGCCTTACTCCTTCGCAAAGTATGGTCCTCGGGAAGGTAACGTCGATGGCCCAAGTAGCCAATCTTACTTCGCAGGCGTTGAGATAATGCATCATCATTACATGGGGGACAAGCAAGATAACCTTTCGTACTCCACCCAGATAAGTTACCATAGGCAGGAAAGTCGTTTATCGTCCACATTACAGCTGCATGCATCCGAAACGTTTGTTGAGTAGAGGTATCATAAGTGAGTACGCCATTTTCCCACAACTCGTTCAACTCATCAATCAATGGTCGCATGTAAACATCAATTTCTTTACTGGGGGCATTAGGCCCAGGAATAAGTAAAGTCATCATGAAAAATGGATCCTTCATGCAGTTCCAGGGTTCCATGTTATATGGCATCATTATCATAGCCACATGCTATAAGAGGTGCTCATGTTCCCAAAAGGGTTGAACCCATCGGTGGCGAGGCCTAGCCTCACATTACGGGGATCCTTAGCAAAATCAGGATAACATCGATAAAAGTCCTTCCACTCCTCACTATCAGCTGGATGCCTCAATATCCCATCATCCACGCGCTTATCACTGTGCCATCTCATGCCTGTAGCCGTCTTCCTTGACATAAACAATCTTTGCAACCTAGGTGTCAATGGAAAGTAGCGTAGTACCTTTTGAGGGATCTTCTTACCATTGCCAAAATTGGGCTTGTATCTATACTCCCCACATATTGGACAATTATCAAGAGATGCATTCTCCTTCCAAAAGAGAGCGCAATCATGTTGGCATGCGTGGATTGTTTCATATCCCAAGCCCAATTCTCGTAGCAGCTTTTTGGCTTCATAAATCGATTTCGGAACCAAATTCCCTGCAGGCAGAAGATCCACTAATACCTCCATCAACATGTCAAATGACTCATTACTCCATTTACCCACAACCTTCAAATGAAACATTGTAATCACAAATTTCAATAGCGTATATGTTTTGCAGCCCGGGTACACCTCACGTTGGGCAGCCTTTAGTATTTTTTCGATATTTTGCACATCATTCATTTTGGTGTTATCATACGCTTCTTTTGTCCCAAAATCCCTTGAATCACGCCCCGTATAACCCCTACAATAGTCTTCTACTAATTCGGGGAAATCGTCATCCTCGTCTTCATTATCACCAATTTCAACATCCGTGTCATCTTCAGATTCATCGATTTGGTGTTGCAAAATAGATTCCCCATGATGAACCCAGATCTTATAACTTTCCATTATGCCATGTCGTACTAAATGATACATCACAACATGGCCAATGTGCCAATAACGATTACAACAATTATTACACGGGCATTGAATTGTACCATTTTGGCTCACTTTGGCCATTGCTCTGTCAACAAAAGACTTAGCGCCCTCACGATACCGCTCGCCTACTCTATGCCTAAGTGTCA
This sequence comes from Sambucus nigra, assembly GCA_949130495.1. NCBI lineage: Eukaryota > Viridiplantae > Streptophyta > Magnoliopsida > Dipsacales > Adoxaceae > Sambucus > Sambucus nigra. The sequence goes on along the minus strand of OX422210.1, from coordinate 350,521,181 downwards.
TCCAACTCTTGTCCACTTCTTCCATATCTTTTTATTGAGAGATTACATAAACAACAATAGATGAATTAAATTTTACTTAAAAGTTACCTTTTTTCTTCGTATATTTCATACAAAGCAATATAATTTAAACTCTTATTGACCCCCTACATATTCGCTAATTGAGAGAGTACATAAACAGCAAATGATGAATTAACTTTTACTTAGAAGTTATAATTTATTTCCTTGTGCATCTCGTATAAAACAATATAACTGTATGTCCTCTAAAAGGTGAGTGGTCCTATCCCATTCAAGACCGCATATTTCTGTAACACACTTAGCAGCTCATCCACATTGTTTCAATCTGAGGAAATTTCGGCAGCATATCCCCATAGTTCTCCAAGTACACGACATAGATTCGCAAGTGTTGGCGTTATTTCAATTGATGTCGATTTATCAATTGAATTAACACTCAACACCACATCAATCTAGTATGTACTCAGAGAACATTAAGAGACGGCAACAGAAGTTCCCCAAAAAGTAACAAGTGCACACCACTAAGTACATTATTATACATAATTTATGCAATCCCAAACTGTCCAAACGGGACAATTCAAGAGATCTCATTACAGGGGTAATGACTCTCGAACGGGTCTAAGGGCTATTGAATGCGTACGCATAAGAACTAGATGGCTAGTATCTATGCGCACTATGTGTAACTTGAGAGGTTTATTACTATGTATAATTTACCCTACTTTTAATTGATGCTTTAAAAGTTATGTTGCTCACCACATTAAAACCACCAATCAGATAATAGTATTTATACTTTACTTTTAAATTCTTAGACCACAACTAACCCCTTGCAAAAATACTATTAAAACTATAATTAAAGAGCAATGCACATATCTTCTAAACATTAATTTGAATATTATAAACCGAAAAAAGGGAAATAACATAAATAAATTTGCAGTAGCTATAAAATTGCAGTACAAATTGTAGCTTCCAGCCATTTGATTATTTTTCAGCAAACAAAAATAAATTTACAGTAGCTATAAAATAGGAATCACAATAATGTTTATCAATCAAAGTCAAGATAGCCCATTTAAAGCCATCATCAGATTTGTAAACAGATTCATGTCCATAACCAACTCTTCCAGAAGACCCAAATATGTAAAGTGATGAAATAAACAAGGAGATGACCTAAATCAATCATTCTCATCAAAACCAAATCAGCATAAACACTAATTTTTACTATAAAACTAATATAATAAAATATAATATATTTACAAATAAACAAATGAGGTATAGAGTAAGGATTGTCAAATGAATGATGTACCTGAAAAGAAGTGAACAATCGATTTCTGATAAATAAACAAATGAGGTATAGAGTAAGGTTAAAATCTTGGGGATCTTCACTATGAGCAGTCGTTTGAACTCACTCCATCACGTCGAAATGGCGATTTCTCTCATTGAACAGTCGTTTGAACGAGGTGGTGGACGAGGTGGTGGACGGAGGAGAGGGAGAGCAGGACGGAGGAGAGGGATAGCAGGAGAGGGAGAGAAGGACGGAGGAGAGGGATAGCAGGAGAGGGAGAGCAGGATGGAGGTGGTGGACGGAGTAGAGGGAGAGCAGGACGGAGGAGAGGGAGAGCAGGTTAGGGTTCGATTTCGATTTCGGTGAGAGTTTTTTTTTTTTTTTTTGGTCTTTTATCCTACTTAACGGCCAACAAAATTAGTAACAAACAAATAAAATATTTTTGGCATCATAATTTTCTTTGTTGCCAAAAGTATGAGATTTTTCTCAACCCACTCCTATGTTGCCAAAAGTTAAGTCATGTTTGGCAACAAAAAAATATGATGCTAAAAGTTAAAAAATTTCCCTCTTTTATTTTGCTAGCTTCCCGCTTGAAATTTTAACTTTTGGCAACAAGTTTTATTTTATGTTGCCAAAAGTACAATGTAAAATAGTCTTTTGGCAACATAATTCAAATTTTGTTGCCAAAAGGGTATCTTTGGCAACAAAAATATCTTGTGTTGCTAAATCTTGTTGCTAATGGTGCAAATTCTTGTAGTGTAAGAATTACTACGAAGAAAAGAAGTTCGCAGGAAACCCTTTTTACCCGCTGTAAAATCCAACACCGTTTGAGAGAATTCTTTATAAATAGGGGCCAAGTTTCTTCCAATTTCTTATTGTCCCCCTTTATAAATTTTTAGAGTCTTCCAATTTCTCTTCCATTTTCTTATTTTCATTCTAAATATATTATATTTCCATAAAAAAATATGTCTTTTTCTCAACCAATTATTTTTGGTACATCTCGACAACCTAATATGACCCCTTTTGAGAATGAAGTATTATGTACCATTTATGCAAAATATACAGCTCGAAGTATTGAAGGAAACTCAATATCATCGGGCACATTTTGGGACACTGTGAAAGATGAGTATAACGTCACGTATGGAATTACAATTACTCGTACGAGATCTATGTTATCAACACGTTATAATCATATATCGCATCAAATAATGATATATATTGCAAAGCTTTCTCACCAAATGAATAATATGGGAAGCGGGACGAACGAATTCCAAGCGGTTACTAATGCACGCGACGCGTACCGCGCCGAAACCAACAAACATTTTACGTTCGATAACTACTATCAAATTTTAAAAGATTTACCAAAATTTGACTTGGAAAATACAGCGGGGAACGACGACAGCCCTACACCTGTACGTGAAGATGATACTCCGGAGGTACGAGACGTACCGGATAGACCCGTAGGCAGGAAGGGTGAGAAACAACGTCCACGTCAACGAGCGCGTTCTGACAGCTTGGATTGTAACACGGCAGTACTCAAACATTGCGAAGACTTCAATGCAATGTTTAAAAGCAAGCAAGAGTGGAAGAATAATCGTGCCCTTAAATTTGACTCTCAAATGGATGCGTTCATTCAGATGAAGCGAGCTGATCAACTCACCAAAAAGCAGGATCAACTCGTGCGCCTAGGACGAGAGAAATCGTACATCATGGAGCTGGATATGACCCATATGAATGAAATACAAAAGCAGTTTCATTTTAAAAGGTTCAATATCCTAACAACGATGGTTGTTGCGACCGAAGCTGCGATATCTGAGTTGCAATCGAACTCTGTCGGGTCGTCTGGTCCAAGAGGTTCAATTAATGATTAGTAGCATTTTTAAATGATGTATTGAACCCTCATAATTGTATTTCATTTTTTTTTTCGGTATATGGAGAGTGATTCACTATCCATCTTAATAAATGAAATTCCACCCTTAAATAGATGAATGTGAGTATTGTTTAATAATTTTCCGCTTATATAATATTGTCGGTTAAACCATTATTTTATATAGAATAATAGGTATATGATCACTACGACAATTCTACAAATACAAATTGAAAATGGAACAAACATAACATTTAACCACGGTTAAAATAAAAAATACAATAAATTCATCAACAGACCATTTCATCACCGTGGGTGTTCCAAATGTGCTCTACCAAATCATTCTGTAACTGTTGATGTTTAGTTACGTCTTTTATCGTAGCATCCCGTATGAGGTAGTCGTAGAAATTAGTTTGGCCCCTCATAATTACAGGTGTTTCATCATTCTGTTCGTACTCATTTTGCCATGGACAATCTCTACGTTCATCGTCAATAATCATATTATGCATTATAATGCATGATTTCATAATGGTTGATAGTGACGCCCTATTCCATAATTTACAAGGTTCCGAACAAAAGCGAATCGAACTTGTAATACACCAAACGCACGTTCAACATCTTTTCTGCACGTTTCTTGGTACTTGCAAAATAATTTCTATTTTTGTGTAATACCATTTTGGTTCCTAAAGGTTTTTACTATTGAAATGTACGGAGGGTAAATGCCATCTCCAAGGTAGTAGCCCATGTCGTAAGAATTTCCGTTAACATTGTAATTAACGGGAGCTTCCGTCCCATTGCGCAATTCTTGAAAGACATTAGATCGGTGCAAGACATTCAAATCATTGCAAGAACCAGGCACCCCAAAGAATGATTTCCAAATCCAAAGATCGTAGGAGGCAACCGCTTCAAGGATTATAGTTGGTGACTCTTTACGACCACTATATTGAGCGTGCCATGATGTTGGACAATTTTTCCAGCGCCAATGCATGCAATCTATGCTCCCTAGTATTCCTGGGAAACCTCTATTTGCATTTTGTTCGAGTAACCTTGTAACGTCGCCTTGTGTCGGATTTCTGTCGTACTGGGGACCGAAAATTCGTACAATTGCCTCTGTAAATCTAATAACAGTTTCTAATAGAGTGGTTTCACTCATAGCGTACTACTCAGACCACACGTCATGGGAATCCCCATTAGCTAACAGTCGAATTGCCCCCAACACTTTCTGATGAGAGCTTAAACCTTGACGACTGCAAGCATCATTCTTCTGAACTAAGTAGTTATCATAAAGGCAAACAGATTCAAGGATGCGATTAAAAACACTATACCGCATCCTGAATCTCCTTAAAAAAAATACTCGTTGTATACCTTATCTTCCCCAAAGTAATCTTCACATAGTGTTGCATGTCCCCTTTCTCTCCTACGATTCACTCGACGTCTCGTTTCGAGTTCTTTCCCATTGTGAATTATATTTTTTTCAGCACACCACCGGGTAATCTCCATCATAATAATCATTACCTCGTCTGAATCATCGGATGATCCACCTTCATTAAATTGTGCATATTGGTACAAAATATTCCATCCCTCATCGCTAGAACTAGAGGAGTCCATGATATAATATGGTTACAAATTAATTTAGATGTAGATGAAAAATTATACTTTACTTGCATAGTTTTATGATACACAGGTATTTATAATTTTAGGTAAAATCTTATATAGGTAAGTGTGCTACATGTAACTGTGCTACAGATAAGTGTGCTACAGATAATATAGGTAAAATGTAAATTTTTGTGTCCTATTGGTTAGTGTGCAATACAAATTTATCTAGATCAGTGCGCTCGTTCAGCGTCAATAATATCTGTGTCCTTCCGTATGTAAATATACTGTATGATATTGGTAAGTGTGATTCATTTTGGGTTCAGGTTCTTCAGGTAATCAATATGTTGTATAGTTAATTTAGAAAGTTACTATGTGGTAACTTCAATCGTCTTCATGTTATTATTGTGCCTTTATATGTGCCTTTTTATAATTTATAAAATTATAAAATTACTACGTGATAATTTTTCAGCATTATGTGTGCCTTGGTATGTGTGCCTTTCTATTTTTTATCTTTTCCATTGGTATGTGTGCCTTTGTATTATTATAAATATTTTTTATCATTGTAAAATAAAATTATATCTTCGAAGGTTTAAAATTACCTATAAATAAATAAATTTTGATGTAGATGAAATATTATACTCTACCTGTATAGTTTTACGGTACACAGGTATTTATAATTATAGGTAAAATCTTATATAGGTAAGTGTGCTACATGTAACTGTGCTACAGATAAGTGTGTGACATATAATATAGGTAAAATGTAAATTTTTGTGTCCTATTGGTAAGTGTGCAATACAAATTTATCTAGATCAGCGCGCTCGTTCAGCGTCAATAATATATGTGTCCTTCCGTATGTAAATATACTGTATGATATTGGTAAGTGTGCTACTGATATTATCAGTGCTATTGGTAAGTGTGCTTCATTTTGGGTTCAGGTTCTTTAGGCAATCAATATGTTGCATAGTTATTTTAGAAAGTTACTATGTGGTAACTTCAATCATCTGCATGTACATATATTTAAATACGGTCATAAATAGTCGAACCCCAGTCTAGAGGCTTTGTCCAAAAACCATAAAATACGGGCATATATAGCCGAACCCCAGTCATATGTGCCGATGGCAGGAATATCCTCAAGATAATGTAAATAACTGAGGTCGGTAGTGGAGTGAGCATTTGGAAAAAATACACTCCCCAATACATAAAACCAAAATGCCCGAGCTATGATTGGGGACATATAATCTGGTAACGGTTCAACCTAGACAAAATTTTCTATATATTTTTTTAGGTCAAAAAACTAGAATTCCCGCACCAGTAAATCTCTGTATATGAATTTCTGGGAAAAATTCATTTATGGTATTAACAAAATTTGTATATTGTTCAATTCGTAGATTTTCAATCGGTCGTCCTTGTCCAATTGGAATGCCTGCACGAAAGTTAAATTTTTTTCATATATTTAAATAACTATGAATATGAAAACCATAATATATATTTCAAACAATCATTTATGAATTTAAGTACAACTATTTATTTTCACATATTGAAACATTAAGTGAATATAAATAATTATTTTCATTTATTGACACAGTAGGAATGCGGGTACATTTTCATAATTTTTTTGTCATATATTGAAATAATTATGAATATAATTACCTAAAAATATATTTCAAACATTTAATTATGAATTTAAGTACAACATATTATTTTCACATTTTGAAACGATTATGATGCCCGTACATATATTTAAAATTTTGTCATATATTTAAATAACTATGAATATGAAAATAATAATAATAATAATAATATATATTTCAAACAATCAATTATGAATTTAAGTACAACTATTTATTTTCACATATTGAACCATTAAGTGAATATAAATAATTATTTTCATATATTGACACAATCGGAATGCGGGTACATTTTCATATTTTTTTTGTCGTATATTGAAATAATTATGAATATAATTACCTAAAAATATATTTCAAACATTTAATTATGAATTTAAGTACAACATATTATTTTCACATTTTGAAACGATTATGATGCTGGTACATATATTTAAAATTTTGTCATATATTTAAATAACTATGAATATGAAAATCATAATATATATTTCAAACAATCAATTATGAATTTAAGTACAACTATTTATTTTCACATATTGAAACATTAAGTGAATATAAATAATTATTTTCATATATTGACACAATCGGAATGCGGGTACATTTTCATAATTTTTTTGTCGTATATTGAAATAATTATGAATATAATTACCAAAAAATATATTTCAAACATTTAATTATGAATTTAAGAACAACATATTATTTTCACATTTTGAAACGATTATGATGCCGGTACTGAGAGAGTAGCTACAGCGGAAATATTGCGACTTCTCAAATAAAAACCAATTTTAATTAATCTCAAATTTTAGTTAAACCCTAAATCATGCATCTAGATGATTTATCTAATAAAATAAAGCATGCGGGATAAAACAAACACTTTCAGGAAAAATCAAGCACATGCTTGTGAGGAAAAATCCCCTAAAAGGGCAAAACCATTTATTTTCATTATAATATTGTAACAGTACAATTTCGGATTACAATGAAAATACAAGTGACTAAGAATTACCCTCAGGTGTCGGATTCTGTAGTCGGCGGCTGAAAATATCCCTTTCTAGGAGGGCTTCAATGAAGAAGAGAAATGGCTTCTCCACAAGTTTGTCGGCTGGAATTTTCCTTTTCCAGGAGGGCAGCAATGAAGAAGAAAGATGGCTTCTCCACAAGGATTGAACAAACCAAAGTTGTGTTCTTGGGTTGCAAAAGGATTCACAAATATTTGGCAAGGATGTGTGAATCAAAACATGAGTCTTGGGACTCAAAAAATATGAAGACTTGAGGTATTAGGACTCTCAAATTCGTCTATCAAAGTCTTACAAAACAGCTCCCCCGAAGTTGGCTTTTATAAGGAAACCAAAAGAGTTTTAAAAAAACTGGGACTGTTTATGTGCGTGTACCCCGAATCGATTCTGGTGTACCCCGAACCGGTTCCCCCCCGAACCGGTTCCCCATGCGGTTTGGGGTACCTCTCTGGTTTGGGGATTAAAAAAAAATAGCATTCTTTAAGGAATTTTCTCCATTTTCAAAAGGTCATAACTCCTTCACCGTAGCTCGGATTGAGGTGTCGTTTCTTCCAGTATCTTCGTTACGACGAGCTCTTCAACGTTCCAGTTGACCATAACTCCGGACTATGGATGTAAAATTACCAAATTTCCCTTGAACTTTCCTATCAAGCCTTGTTGCACTGTTTTGACTTCTCTTGCGTACCACTTGCATAAAGTCCCTAAAATCATGGAACGTGAAGTCGTTGAGGCAGATGTGGCACACATTAATGGAGATGTTGAATGCTTGATTCTCGGAATTAGGATAGAGGCCGTCATGTGAGATCGTGAGGTGACGTGCCAAATGTAGCGGCGTACGACCTACATAAATGTACATGTTGGACATGAGAAAAATGTCCTTACGAGTACATATATTAAAAATTTTGTCATATATTTAAATAACTATGAATATGAAAATCATAATATATATTTTAAATAATCAATTATGAATTTAAGTACAACTATTTATTTTCACATATTGAAACATTAAGTGAATATGAATAATTATTTTCATATATTGACACAATCGGAATGCGGGTACATTTTCATAATTTTCTTGTCGTATATTGAAATAATTATGAATATAATTACCTAAAATATATTTCAAACATTTAATTATGAATTTAAGTACAACGTATTATTTTCACATTTTGAAACGATTATGATGCCGGTACACGAAGGTTAAAATTTTGTCATATATTTAAATAACTATGAATATGAAAACCATAATATATATTTCAAACAATCAATTATGAATTTAAGTACAACTATTTATTTTCACATATTGAAACATTAAGTGAATATAAATAATTATTTTCATATATTGACACAATCGGAATGCAGGTACATTTTTCAATTTTTTTGTCATATATTGAAATAATTATGAATATAATTACCTAAAAATATATTTCAAACATTTAATTATGAATTTAAGTACAACATATTATTTTCACATTTTTAAACAATTATGAATATAAGTAGAACGAAATAAGCCATAAATTATTACCGGAAAGCATTGTGAAGTCCAGCGAAGTGAACGCAAACTCGACATATGGTAGTTGGAAGGTATGCGTCGTGTTCCACCAACGTTCGATCATCATCGTCACAATACATTGATCGGAATTGGGCATCACCATAGAAAAGAAATTCGACATAAAACCGACACTGTCGATAATTGTTTTGATATCAGGCTTTCTCTCTTGAATCAATTTGTACAATTTCATTGGCCCGCCCAATTCCCCCAAAATTCAAGTTTGTTTCCGTTTATTATCGGAGTTTCATCGTCTGACGCGCGTGATACTCCGTCGTAAATACGGGTATAGTTGTCAATTGCGGGATTCGATGATTGAATCGGCGCGGAAGAATCGGGAATTGTCGTTGAAGTCGACCCATGTTTTTTTGATTTCCCGATATTAATATATTTCTTCCATTTTCTACCTAATTCCATCGTGTTGACAAGATCTGATTTGGAGGATTTTCTATATCTAGATTGGGACTGATTTGAAATTATATTTGGAAATAAATGGAATAATTTTTTAGAGTATATGAATAAATTTAGGAAAAATATATAAAATATTTGGACTGAATTATATGAGACTGGTACATACAAATATTGAGTAAATAAGAAAAGAAAATGGAGGAAGATGAAAATGGAGAAGATGCAGAAGACAAATGAAGTAGGAAGAAGAGGAACTGAATAAATAAACGGATTGGGTAGAATGAAGAAGAAGGAAGAAGAAGGAAGAAGTCTCCTGAATATATAAACGGAGGAATGTTACCGTTTGAATGTGACCGTTAAGTTCTTACGAACTTCTGTAGTTCGTAAGAACTTCCTACGGACTTCATTTGTCCGTAAGAAGTTCTTACGAACTATAGAAGTAACTAAGAACTCCACCACTACTTTCTGCCCATTTGGGCGATAGGTAAAACACACACACGCGTCTCACACGATGTTAAACTTATCTTTCACCGATATACACCACTACGGATGCTCTAAGGAGTTTATGGGTCTCAAGGAAGTTGACCAAGTTAAGGTTCTTACGATGTTGTAAGCTACTTCTTGCCTTGTCAATTGAGAATGGATGATTCTAACTATGTAATTTCGATGATGAAGGCTAGTGGAGAGAATTCACCAACCTTGATACTACAGGCACATACATTAAGGCTTCTCTCAAGATATTTTAATGTATTTATCTTATGATAGTGCGGAGGATGGGTAACATTATGGCTCACTGTTGGGCTAACATGCTCACCAAGAGGATAAAGGGTTAATTTGGGCAGGCATGCCAATGTCTTTCATTTTTCAATAGCTTCTGGAAGGGTGGGAATGCCCCCTTCATATTGGGTTCTTTCCGTACAGTTTGAGTTGGATGCTAATGTGTTTTGTTGTTGGTTTTTGGATTGTGTGGCTTGACTTTCGTCACTATTCTTCAACAACAAAAAAGGGAAAAATTATGCATTATTTATAAAAACAAGCGGGTTTATAGGTTCCACAAGAAAACTTTTAACTTCCGAATAAGGTTGCAGGGTTGAAATAAGTAAACAAACAAATAATCAAATAATCATGATCAATTTAATTTTTATATATCAAACACCTTATCTAAAAAATATGTATATATACCATGTTCCATGACTAGTAGAAATTGGAGCCGGAGGGAGAGGCGTGACAAAGTTGATGTTGGAAAATTGGACTTGAATTGGGTTTTAGAAAGCTATCCAGAATTTTCTGGACAGAATTTTGAGCAACTTTCAGCTCAAATTTAGGTGGGACCCACACTACGAAAATCGTGGGACCATATACGAACGCGTTCACCTCCGCAAGGAGATTAACGTAGTATATTCATACGTCCAATTTTAATAAGTTATGAATGATAAATATGTCCCCAAAGTGACTCACAAAGCAATGAAAGTTAATGAATTGGGTGTGTTTTAACTCTTGTCCCACATTGGAAGAGTAGTGGAAATTTGATGAGTTAATAACACCCCAAGTATGGACTAAGGCTTGGATGCCTTGGGGTAACCCAGCTCTTTGAAGGGGAGATGACCTAAGCTATGCACGGGTTGACTTGCGGTCAAAAGTCCACACGCGCGCGCCCACGCGTTCGTCCGGCCGGCTCGGTTCGGTTCGGTTCGGGCTCGAGCTTGGGCTTGGGCTTATAAAAATCTCCTACATTTTTGGGCTTTAATTATTAATTAATTACGAAATTAATTAATTAATTAATAAACTGTTGGCAGTTATTGCCAACAGTCAACAGTTAATTTCGGTTGACTGTTCCAACAGTCATTACAAAAGCTATAAATTAAACATTTCCCCTACAAATGTACTTCTATCTCACTACCTGCCAACTGGGCAGGTTTGTATATGACGATTGTCCCTCTATTCAAGAGGGAGATGACGCTGAAAAGGTTGCTGATGTCGATGCTTGGAAGCATTCAGTCTACCTATGCCGGAATTATATTCTGGCTTACTTGGACAAGACATTGTACCATGTCTACTGCACGATCAAAACATCCAAGGAATTATGGAATTCTTTGGAAAAAAAGTATAAAACTGAAGATGCTTGGATGAAGAAATTTATCGTTGGGCATTTTCTGGACTTCAAAATGGTTGATTCTAAATCTGTGATCTCGCAAGTGCAAGAATTCCAAGTGATCCTCCACGACATTCATGCTAAAGGAATGCCAATTAGTGAAACTTTCCAAGTTGCTGCAATTGTTGAAAAGTTGCCACCATCTTGGACTTTGTTCAAAAACTATCTCAAGCACAAGAGTAAGGAGATGAATGTGGAGGAGTTGGTGGTCAGGCTAAGAATCGAAGAAGACAACCGTGAGTCTCAAAAGAAAAGTGGGAAGAATCCGATGGAAACAAAGGTCCATTTCGTTGAAGGTCCTAAGAAGAACAAACGAAAGTATGATGGGGAAGGAACTTCCAAACATAACAAGAAAAAGTTCAAAGGCAAATGCTATAATTGTGGTAAACCTGGACACCGCTTAAGCGAGTGTCGTAAGCCGAAGAAGCAAAATCAAAACAATCCTCAATCAAATGTAACTGAGGGTGTGAATATCGTCAATGATTTGACGGATATGAATCTTTCTGCCGTGGTCTCTGAATGTAACTTGGTTGGAAATACTAAGGAATGGTGGGTGGATACTGGAGCCACATGATATATTTGTGCAAACAAATGGATGTTCACCACCTATAAGCCTTTGGAAAATGAAGAAAATCTCTTTATGGGAAATTCTTCCACTTTGAAGGTGGTGGGACAAGGAAAGATAACTCTGAAAATGACTTTTGTAAAGGAACTTACTCTCAACAATGTTCTTCACGTGCCTGATATCCGAAAGAATCTAATTTCTGGATCTCTCCTTACTAAAAATTGTTTCAAGCTTATGTTTGTGTTTGATCGCTTTGCGTTGTCGAAAAATGACATGTATGTAGGAAAGGTCTACCTAAATGAGGGGCTCTTTAAACTCAATGTTCTTACTGTAACCACAAAAACATCTGTTTCAATGAATGAAATTGCTAGTTCTTCTTACTTGATTGAGTCATCTAATATTTGGCATGCTAGATTGGGACATGTTAATTTTGATACATTGCGTAGATTAATTAACTTGGAATTTTTGCCAAAATTTAATATTGATAAAAATCATAAATGTGAAATTTGTGTGGAATCTAAATTAGCGAGATTACCTTTCCATTCTATTGAAAGGATAACTGAACCTTTAGATTTAATTCACACCGATATTTGTGATTTAAAATTTGTTCAAACTAGAGGTGGGAAAAAGTATTTTATTACTTTTATTGACGATTGCACAAAATATTGATATGTATATTTGTTACAAAGTAAAGATGAGGCTATTAATGAATTTAAACAATATAAGAATGAAGTTGAGAATCAATTAAGCAAAACGATAAAGGCTATTAGAAGTGATAGAGGAGGTGAATATGAATATCCATTTGAGGAATTTTGTTCTGAAAATGGGATTATTCATCAAACAACCGCTCCTTATTCTCCTCAATCGAATGGTGTTGTTGAACGCAAAAACCGTACTTTGAAAGAAATGATGAACTCAATATTATTAAGTTCAGGAGCTCCACAAAATTTGCGGGGGGAAGCCTTACTTTCTGCTAATTACATTCTCAATAAAAGTACCTCATAAAAAGACTCACAAGACAGCTTATGAATTAAGAAAAGGTCGAAGACCTTCCTATAAATATTTTCGAGTGTGGGGGTGCTTAGCCAAAGTGATGGTTCCTAAACCTAAAAAGGTAAGAATAGGACCAAAAACCGTGGATTGTGTATTCATCGGTTATGCTACTAATAGCAGTGCATATCGATTTCTAGTTTGTAAATCTGAGATTTCGGACATTCATATAAATACGATTATTGAATCGAGGGATGCTTCATTTTTTGAAAATGAATTCCCGTATAACATGACCCGAGAATCTGGTCCTTCTAAAAGGACAAATCAAGCTACTACAAGTGGTACTCATCAACCTATTAAATCAATAGAGGATGAACCAAGACGTAGTAAAAGAGCAAAAACCTCGACTTCTTTCAGTCCGGATTTTCTAACATATTTGTTAGAAAATGAACCTCAATCGTATAAAGAAGCTATATCTTTACCCGATGCTTCCAATTGGAAAGAAGCAATTAATAGTGAAATTGAATCCTATTACAAAATCATACATGGGAACTAGTGGATTTTCCACCAGGTTCAAAACCGTTAGGTTATAAATGGATCTTCAAAAAGCAATTGAAGGCCGATGGATCAATTGATAAATATAAAGCTAGACTTGTAGCTAAAGGCTATAGGAAAAAGGAAGGGTTGGATTACTTCGACACATATTCACCGGTAACAAGAATAACGTCCATTCGGATGTTAATAGCAATAGCTGTTATTAATGGACTTGAAATACATCAAATGGATGTAAAAACTGCATTCTTAAATGGTGAACTGGACGAGGAAATTTATATGGAGCAACCTGAAGGGTTCAAAGCTCCCGGACAAGAAGGAAAAGTATGTAAGCTTGTCAAATCACTATATGGATTAAAACAAGCATCTAAGCAATGACATGAAAAATTTGATAATGCAATGTTATCAAATGGTTTCAAAATTAATGAATGCGATAACTGTGTTTACTTTAAATACATCCATAATGGATATGTCATTGTATGCCTCTATGTTGATGATATTCTTATCATGGGTAGTAACTTGGAAATTGTCAAAAATACAAAACAAATGTTGAGTAGTAGATTTGACATGAAAGATATGGGAATCGCCGATGTTATATTAGGAATTAAAATTTCTAGAACATCGGATGGACTTATATTATCTCAATCTCATTACATAGAGAAAGTACTTGAAAAATTCAAGAAATATGATATTAGTCCTACCAAGACACCTGTAGATGTAAATTTACATCTTGCAAGAAATAATGGTGAAAGCATATCTCAACTAGAATATTCTCGTATTATCGGCAATTTAATGTATATCATGAATTGTACGCGATCGGACATGGCATACTCAATAAGTAAGCTAAGTCGATTTACGAGTAATCCGGGAAGAGATCACTGGAAAGCTATATTGAGAGTTTTAGGTCATTTAAAATATAGTCAAAACTATGGACTACACTACTCAAAATATCTAGCTGTTCTTGAAGGACATTATGATGCAAATTGGATATCCGATACAAAAGACTCTAAGTCTATGAGTGGGTATGTGTTTACCCTCGGAGGTGCATCCGTATCTTGGAAATCCTCAAAACAAACGTGCATTGCTAGATCGACAATGGAATCTGAATTCATTGCACTAGACAAAGCTGGAGAAGAAGCTGAATGGCTTCGAAAATTCTTAGAGGATGTTCCAAATTGGTCTAAACATGTGCCCGCAATATGTATACTTTGCGATAGCCAATTAGCGATTTAAAGGGCATAAAATCACATGTATAACGGAAAGTCACGACATATTCGTCGTCGACACAATACCATTAGACAACTTCTCTCAAACGGAATTATCTCAATTGACTATGTAAAGTCAAAAGATAATATATCGGATCCACTAACGAAAGGTTTAAACCGAGAGCAAGTTGAAAGATCATCGAGAAGAATGGGTCTAAAGCCTATACATAAATACGAATCAATATAGTGGCAACCCAACCTAGGTGACTGGAGATCCCAAGATCTAGGTTCAATGGGCAAACCGAACTACGTTGTATTTAGTAAGCACTGGAGGATATTTAATCCTATCCATTCTAAAGATTAGACAGTGCATATATGCTACGAAATTAGGATAAGTTATGGTTTCAATGACATATATATCTTAGTACGTCTAAGTGAGGTATTGCAGAATACTCTTTATGGAAGTCACCTACGTGAGTAAGAAGGGGGACACTTCTATGAGAATAATGAAAGGCATATTCTCTAAAATACTTGTGGAACCAAGTGGTGTTCACGGCCAAAATGAACACAAACGTGAGAACCAACTATGTTGAAGAGTTGTTGTGTAAATCCTGTTGTCTAGGTTTACAAAAGAGGTTGACGATTCAAGGATGTGAAGTCTACTGATAAAGCAAGTAAATCCGATAGTATATCACTAAGGAAAGTTCAAGGCCACTAGGCTACTTCTCCCGATGCAACAAGTCTTCAGTTTTACTCAACTTGGGTCTGCATCTACATTAGCATTTGTTTGGTTTTATTTATAGCGATATATCATTCATGTGGGGGATTGTTGGAAAATTAGACTTGAATTGGGTTTTAGAAAGATGTCCAGAATTTTCTGGACAGAATTTTGAGCAACTTTCAGCTCAAATTTAGATGGGACCTACACTACGAAACTCGTGGGACCATATACGAACGCGTTCACTTTCACAAGGAGATTAACGTAGTATATTCATACATCCAGTTTTAATAAGTTATGAATGATAAATATGTCCCCAAAGTGACTCACAAAGCAATGAAAGTTAATGAATTGGGTGTGTTTTAACTCTTGTCCCACATTGGAAGAGTAGTGGAAATTTGATGAGTTAATAACACCCCAAGTATGGACTAAGGCTTGGATGCCTTGGGGTATCCCAACTCTTTGAAGGGGAGATGACCTAAGCTATGCAAGGGTTGACTTTCGGTCAAAAGTCGACACGCGCGCGCGCGCGTGTTCGTCCGGCCGGCTCGGTTCAGTTCGGATCGGGCTCGGGCGGCTTATAAAAATCTCCTACATTTTTTGGCCGAATTTATTTAACTTTCTCGGCTTTAATTATTAATTAATTACGAAATTAATTAATTAATTAATAAACTGTTGGCAGTTATTGCCAACAGTCAACAGTTAATTTCGTTTAACTGATTAACTATTTTTTACAGTTAATTTCGGTTGACTGTTCCAACAGTCAACACAAAAGCTATAAATTAAACATTTCCCCTACAGAATTGAAAACTGAAAAATTTGCCCTCCAATAATTCCGAATTTATGCTGCATCTTTTACCAGAAAAATACAAATTTTTCTACTGCTACTGCATACATTCCTGCATATTATTCTTTGATCTGGTTGAGTATAAACACAAAATTTGAGTTCGTTGTAATTAATTATTATCGTGATACATAATTAATTAAAAAAATCCGTTCTATCTTGGGAGACAATATTCATCAACTCGGAGCACATTGGAGGAAATAAATTGTCTTAAGGAGACTGTTCATAACAGGGCTCGGATTTATCTTTAATTCTTTTATTATTTCTGCAAATTCAAGTAAGTGTTTCATTTCTGTAATTATATTAATAATTCATAATTCTGTACAATTGTTAT
Source organism: Sambucus nigra (assembly GCA_949130495.1). Lineage (NCBI taxonomy): Eukaryota > Viridiplantae > Streptophyta > Magnoliopsida > Dipsacales > Adoxaceae > Sambucus > Sambucus nigra. Next base: position 350,504,472 of record OX422210.1, on the reverse strand, counting down.
TTATAAATAGTAGACATAACAGTTGACTGGAGGGAAGAAAATGATATCTGATATAATCTTGAGAAGGAGAGGTGGAGGTTAAGAAATAGATGAGTTCTACGCCTGATGACGGCGTCGCTTTGTGATAATGTGATGACCACTTCATCTAGTTGAGGTTTAGGATACGGTTTTTGGGGATTTTGGTTGCTACCACTGTTTTTGTCCCTGCACACTCCCTAAGAAATAATACGTCATAAGAAGATGATGTTCTTCTATATCAACTAGATTTATGGTTGTTTTCCAATTTTCCAAGATTAATAATTTGAACAGGGTGAATAAGGTGTTCGGGTAGCAAGACCTGTATCAACAGATCGCTTCGGGGGATAAGTTCTATACACGGGCGAAGCCAGGATTGTATGTTGGGGGATCAAAATTTACTGGGGGTTCGGGAGCCCTCGAGGCGATTTTTTTTAGAGTTATTTATACTTTTATACAATATTTTAGCACTAAAAATATATTAACCATAAGCATTTTTCCCAGCAATATCTTATATATAAACCATCAAAATCCAAAAGTTTCACCACATACTGTTAATAATAACAGTTAATAACAATTACTAATTATGGTCATTTACTATTTGGGGTACGTTTATTTATAGTATTTGTGACTTGGGGTACGTTTGTTTCCGTATTAGTTGGATGGGTGTTATTTTAACAGTTTGGCTAACAGCCCTCAAACGACGGTACTTTTTTTTTATCAGTTACACTAAATGCCCTTATGTTTAAATACTCTTATACCATTTTTAAACCCTAATATTTTCTCTCTCTCTCTCACTGTCTCTCACATCCATCTAAAAATGAGATGTTGGTTCCATGGCCGGAGGTTTGCTGAAATCGTTTTTGTTGAATTCGTTTTTGTTGAAATCTTTTGTTAAAATCATTTTTGTTCCATGACCGAAGGTTATTTTTTCCCTGGAGTTTTTTTATAGCTGCAGTTTGTGTTCGGAGTGTTTGTTCCATGGCTTGAGTTTTTGTCCTCGCCGGAATTTTTGTTCCATGGTTGCAGTTTTATGGCCTGGCCGGAGTATTTGTTACATGGCTGCAGTTTCATGGCCGAAATTTTTTATTTCATGGCCGGAGTTTATGCTGGAATTTTTTTTTGCTGGCTGGGATTTTTTGGAATTTTTTATGCTGGCTCGGATTTTTCATGGCCGGAGTTTTTGCTGGAATTTTTTATTTCATGGCTGGGATTTCATGACCAGAGCTTATGCTGGAATTTTTTATGCCGGAGCTTTTATTTATGCTGGAGGTTTGGAATTTTTATGCCGGAATTTTTTATGCTAAAGTTTTTAGTTTTTATTTTTATGCTAGAACTTTTTTTGTCTATGGAAATTATTTTTTGGGTGCAACAAATTTTATTTTGTTGAAAATCATTTTATTTCGTGGAATATTTTTTGTCAAGCAAAAAATTTTTTTTTTTTTAAATAATTTTATAAAGTGAAAAACTTTTTTTTCCTGAAAATGATTTTTTAAAACTGAAATTAGTTTTATTTTCACATTTTTTAGGTGGAAATTATTTTTTTCTTGGAAGTAAGGTTATAATTGAAATCAGTTTTATTTTAATATATTTGTTGCTGGAATTTTTTTGGGGGAGATATATGTTCTTACATATATATTAATGTCATTTTTTTGGAGATATATAAATGTCATTTTTTTGGACATATATATTAATGTCATTCTTATATATACATATATATATATATATATATATATATATATATATATATATATATATATATATATATATATATATATATATATATATATAAATCAGTTTATATATTTTTTTAGTTTATTTTTTAAATGTATAAACAGTTTTAAAAATTTATATATAAAAAATCAGTTTGTATATAAAAAAAAGTTTATATGTAAAAAAGTTTATATATAAAAAAAGTTTTATATATAAAAACAGTTAGCATATATATATATATATAATAGTTTATCTATAAAGAAAACATTTTGAAATGATATTTAAACATATTTGTAATATTCTTATACATATATATTAATGTATTCGGGGGGTAAAGTGGTCTTTTTAGTTAAAAATGTTGGTCAACTAATGGTTAACTGAGTCAACTGACGGTTTCCGTTAGTTTTGAACCTAACCATCTAATACGGAAACAAACGTATCCCAAGTCACAAATACTATAAACAAACATACCCCAAATAGTAAATGACCGTAATAATTAACTACTTTAACAGTTAATAAAAATTAACTACTAAACTAATTTATTAGAACACTTAAATCATGTAGGAAAAATAATTACTAAACTAATCTACTAGAACAGTTAAAATTAACCACTAAATTAATCAATAATTAACTAATAATAATTAACTACATTTATTAGTTATTATTAAACTAATTAATACTACTTTGAGTCATAACATGGATAGAGAAGAGTGATACCTTTGAAAATGAGGAAGTTTGGTTTGGCTGCTTGCTGCCGTGACTTCAAAGTGGAGGAGTGGTTTTCTATTAAGTTAAGTTAAAAGAGAATAAATGAATAAAATTGGTCGGGCTTAGACATTTTTGGTATAAAATTGAGATATAACATATGTAGGGTATTTTTTTTCAAAACTTTGGACTGGGCCATGGCCCACCCCTGCCATGGGGTGGCTTCGCCCTTGGTTCTATATGACGTGTTCATGATAGAATTTGGATAATAGACAATAAATTAATAAGGATTAACCAATCGATAAACAGAGAAATAAGGAATGGATAACTTCAAGCTACGAAAGATACAAGCAAAAGAAAATGTTAAATGTTTTTTAAACAAGTTTGTGGGCCTTTTCAATTCATGTATAACCAACTAGTAAGCCTCTTTTGATGATCAAACATATTTTGTAATTTTTCAGACATTAGTTTTGGATTTGATGGTTTATATGGTGTATAGAGACAATTGAATAGATATAACTTCAGCTTGAAAATCAAACTTAGGGTACTAGTTTGAGAGAGAGGGGGGAGGATGATACATGGGTTCAATGGTTAGGGGAGGGTTTATATAGTGATTGAATGAAATTTAATCGATAGACAAATTGGGTGAACTAAGTAAAAATAAAAGGAAGAACAAGGGTTCCTCCATTCAAAAAAGAAAAATAAAACTAAAAAATAACTGGGGAAATTTTGATAGTATATTTCAAACAATGAGGATAATTACATGTGACGAAAGACAGAATATTAGTTTGATTATGATTTTTAAGACCTTATACAATAAGAGTATTTTCTTGCATTTCACTTGATCTAAATCCATAGATAGAATAGCTTGTAACATAATGGATTAACATGACAAGTATGTAATATATGTAAGGACGTTTTTGTCCATTATCAATTTATATGTCGTACGTCGTTACACCGTTGAAGAAACTCAAGATTGCATCTACATCAACGTTTCTGGATTTCAAAGTGTCTTCAACATCATAGCCTCTGCGAGAATGAACTTGGTAAAATTTTGTTTTTACGTTCCTTAAAGTTCATATTTAGTATTGGGAATTTTATAAAATGTTTTTTATAAAAATAAGAAGTAAGTTTTTCAAGCAAAATGAGGCTTTTAAAAGTTTTTTAGTTTTCTGGGAAGCCGGACCGGTCCGCCTCTATACCGGACCGGTCCTCTCCTCAACCGGACCGAAAGCGAATCGAAGAAGCCCATTTTTAAAAGAACCGATCCGAGGTCGAACCAATCCATCTCCAAGCCGGACCGGTCCACCTGGGATAAATTTGGTCAGATTTGTTCGAGATTTTTTAGGCTCAAAGTTTTCTTATTTAAGCCAACTTCGGGGAGTTGTTTTCTAAGACTTTTCAAGACGGTTTTCAGAGTCCTAAATACTCTAAGTCTTCACCTTTTTGAGTCCCAAGACTCTTTTTGATTCACACACAAAAATCCCAATTACTTTTGTGAATATTTTGGAACCCTAAAAACACAACCTTTGTTACTGTTCATCTTTGTGGAGAGATCTTTGCAACCGAGGGTTGCGTGTCATTGCTAAGGGAGTCTCTACAAAGTTTTATGGATGCGTGTCATTAAGGAGAGCTGCGGTTCTTCCTTCGTTGTTTGGGCTGCGTGTCCTTGGAGGGTGCTGCGTGTATTCTCTTGCTGAGTTCAAGACTGCGTGTCTTTGTGGGTTGGCTGCGTGTTAATCCATTGCAGATTTCTCTATGTAATTGTAAGTTGCGACTTGTATATTCATAGTGAAATAAAGGTTTTACCCGAAAGGGTTTTTTTCCTGAAATCTGTGTCTCAGCATATTTTGTGTCACATGCTTTATATGTTTATGGGTTGACACTTGCACTTTAGATGCATGATTAGGGGCTGAAATTAAATAAGCGTGCTATATTAGAAAGTTGCGAAGTTAATCTATTATCACACGTAATTCTCACGTTCTCAATATAAATCACACTAAGCATAACTAAATAAGAACTGAAAATCAATGTAGTGACAAAATGAATTAACATAACAAGCATGTTAAAAAATCACATTAAAAATTACCATATAAGGACTGAAAATCAATGTAGCGACAAAAAAATTAACATAGCAAGTATGTAACATAAATTACACTAAACATAACTAAATAGATCTTAAAATCAATGTAGCGATGGAATAAGGCCACAAATTCACACTACAAGTATTAAGCATAACTTGTAACTTGACAAACACAAAGAACACAGCAGTAGATCTCTAGTTGAAAATCAATCCCTAGTGTATCTTTCAGTAGATAATATTTAGGGGCTGAGAAATATGTTCAAATTGATAAAATTAGATGCAAAAAATTATTAGGAATATTTATGATACGTGAGAAGCTTACCATAACTCGAGTTGCGTTTGCACAACCATCATTATCGACCAAACCTATCTCTTAAATCGCATCATTTCAATCCCCAAACCAGAAAAACAATTATATTAAATTTGTATAAACAAACCCGCCAACACAAATTACAAATAAAGCCATGCAAACCAACATACGTATCATAAAAAAATGAAGTAACATAGGGTTTATCACATACTTTGCATCGTTGAAGTAATCTATTAATCTCATAATGAATGTGAAGAAACAAATGATGGATAATCTCCCAAATCAAAACCTATAACATCAAAACTCCACAGCAAGAGTGAGGGCGCCGGAGAGAGGGGAAGGGTGTTAGAGAGAATAAATCTCAACAGTTTTTTTTGTTGAATCGCAAGAGACAGAGGGAGAGAGAGAGAGTCCTAAGATTTTAAGCCAGTGTACTTTCATATTGTGTATGATAATTGGCCTGCTTTTTTTAAGAAGATGGAACTGAAATTTACGAAAATCCTGATTTAAAATGTTGGGGCATTTAAGGGGGAAAATTATTACTTATTTTAATCATAATTTTAAAATTAACCTTGATAAAAATATCAATATATCATAAAACATGATATAACGTACATGAGTGTGAAATTTATGTCATTTTGACCTAATACGAGAGAAGGATTGTTATAAGACTGTGATAAATAGTTATTTTTCTTCTAGTGTCATTTAAGAACCTACATCTTTCTAATGTCACATACGCAATTTTCACACCTATATCTATCCAACTTCTCTTCACATTATAGTATATAACTAAAATGTCAGCGAAACCCAGTGTCAACATTTGTTGCACCCACACGACGACACGTATACACTTCATAACTGTTTAATTATTTTACTCTATCCCAGAATTTGAAGAGGCTCTATTTATTTAACTTCATGACTCTTTATCTCATTGTCTTTTGGATTACCTTATTTACGTCCTCTTTTTGGCTTCACTACAGTCCCCCAACCTATCCAATCAATTCAGTCCTAATGCATTCGTCTCTCTACATTTCACCTACCAACTGCTACATACATAAGGAGGCGATTTGTTTTTTATGAAATCTATAAAACTTATGCCTTTTAAGTAGAAACTATATAATATACCGAAATAAATTGTAAAGTCTCTCAAGGATAGAAATATGATCAGGAAGATTTAAGGCAACTAAAAGTTGATTCCAATGGTAAGGGCTTTTTGACATTTTATTTCCATAAAAAAATTGTTTAAGATTTGAGATTTTTTATGGCGATCCTAGACATCCACAAGTAAGGCAATAACCAAATCTATTTTATGAGGTATCAACAACTTTTTTCACAAATAAATCCACCCAATAGGGGACAACTCCTGTTGTTACCATGGTTAATAAGGTATTCAAATTTGTATTACATCTCATTAGTTAATAATATCAATGTATATCACATTTGTACTAAATGTGTTTGGATTATTTCAAATGGGATTTTTTTCTGAAGCTGATTTAGTTCAGATTTTCATTTCAATCATGTGAGTATTTTTTATTTTCCCATTTCACATTGTGCTTCATTTTCCTTGATTGCTACAAAATGTACAGACCTCCTAATTGCTTTGTTTTGCACTTGGTGGTGAGATTGATTTTAAGTAGGTATAACCTAAATTACGGGTTATTTGTTTTGAGTATGAGACCCATTTAACTTTTTTTAAATCAATATTTTGTTAACCTTTGGATCCGCAAGCTCTCTTCACATATGCACACATAGTTGGTTCTTTATATGATTTGATTTTTATTTTTAGTTGTATTTTCTTATCAATTTTATAATACGCCCGTGCAACACGTGGGTTGCATGCTAGTTTATATCTCTAATATGGAAGTGTTAAAGATATTAACGAGTAGGATACATTTAAGTCTCCTTTATGTGCCACGTGTGTTTTCACTACAATTACTGTTAAAGAGCATTTTGACTCTTCCTTATCTCCCTGTCCCTCTCTCTCCCCAAGCTAATCGAATAGATACCCGTCCCAAATATTTTCGTATGAAACCATTTAATTTAACTCCAATTATATAGATATCCAACAAACATGAGAACCCATCAGTTCATTCACGCTTACGCATCGCGCGGGTTTCATGCTAGTTTCCACTATTTAAGAAAGCAATTAGCCTCCCTATCAATTAAAGTTTCATCTTTTCAAGTATAAGAGATTGTGAATTGTAACTCTTCACGATAAACACATTCAAAATTTCAAACAACCACTAATTTCATTTTAATATTTTACACCATATATGGTCCCTATATACAAAGAGTGTCTACATATAATTATAGCACAATCATCACACAAAGTCAAGTGATTTTATTTCGTATTGTGATATTATAAATAACACGTCTAAATGCATGCTTCTAGTTAATATTTGATAATTCATCCAAATATAAGCTACATATATACATTCAAGACAAGAAAAAACGTACACCACATTTATCATTTTTGATAAAGAAATAAAGAAAATTACTCATGTTCCAATTTTTCAACTACACATCAACAACATGAAAGTTGACAATGCACATATCCAAATATAAATAAAATACTAAAGTACTTTGCTCATTCACTCATCCAATTGACTTACAAACTTAGAGGACAACACGAGAGCAATCTCACATATTGAAAAACATTGTTGGGAAGACATCTATTTCAACTAAAGGTAAATTCTTGCAATCTGTTGGGCGATCGGTGATAATTGCGAAGCTAATAAAATATAACATCAACAAGTAAGTCTCAATAAATTCAAAAAATGAACGGGAGGTAAAAGTTTTACAAAGTTTATAAAATTATTGGATTAGAGATAAAACCTCTAATATATTAATTACAACACATGAACACAAGTGAAGAAGAAGAAGGAGAATATTTACTGAATATGGATGAAAATCACAAGGACTTATCGTATGCTCAAAACATATACTGATGGATACACCAAAGGAGGATCATATTTCGACGGGGAAACAAACATGTACATATTCACAGTGGTGGAGCCATGAATATATTCTAGGTGGTGCAAAATGCATTAACACGGTTCGGGGGCGTTAGCCCCAGAAAAACAAATTAGGCTTTTTTCTACATTTTTCCAAATATTTAATTGATAATGTACAGTACCGACAAATCTTTCCATCGCAAAAATCCTTTTATCCACATAACACACAACAAAAGCCATTTACTTTTTAACCGATACATCGCGAGAATTGATATTGCAAGTTTAAATATTAAATTATTTTATCTCAATAAACATTAAATTAAAAAATAAATACAAATTACAAGTTTAAAATAGCAAATCCCTAGAAATAAACAAATGATAACAAATAAAAATTAAATCATATTTACTAAACAATTGATAACAAATTCCTAAAAATAAACAAATGATAACAAGTCCCTCTGCCACTGCATATTCATATGTACCTCTACATACATCAATTTTAAAATATACCTTAAAAGTCAAACACAAATAAAAAATAATACATGTTATTTCAAAACCGTGTAGCGAATATGAGAATGGGAACTGTAATAACATAATCACTTCAACCTCATCCCAAGAAACCTAAGATATTTAATTGAGAACTAGGATTTGATTGAATTCTACTATTATTACGCATAACAAAAACATATATATATATTAGTTTTTTAGTGTTCCTTTTTATTATTCTATATTGATGCTAAGAAATTATTAAACCACGTATCATTTCGTGTTATTTAGTTTGCATTGGTTAACTTTATGTGCACGTTTTTAACCAAACATATAATATTTTTATGTCTCTGAAAACATACTCTCTAAGTTAGCTTAAGAATTTCGCTAGTTTTATTTGATATTGATGTTTGTGTGATTTTAAGACTTTTAAGTGGGCATTATATCAAAATCATAATAGAGGTGTATTATGTCATTTCAGGGGCCGAGATAGTGTTAGTGTAATGCCCCAACCCATATTTAAGGGTCATTTGTGGGTCAATCCGATCTGGTCTGACTGTGTTATGTGTGGACTAGTGTAAAATAACCAATATAATTATAATAGTCCTTTTTAATTAATTATATTTACCCAATAAGCATGAAATTCCAGTGTAAGGCATATAAACATAATAATAACACGTGCGGTATTCAGTAGCAAATGCCTGAGGGCTTATGTAGTCAGAGTTACCAACATAAATTAATAAGAATAACTTACTTGGGAAACGCTCTCAAAAGACTATACATCGTGTAACCTATTGTAACAAAGGAAATGGGGAAAGTTAATGCCAATGGAGTTCCCAACAACAATCCAGTATAGAAACGAATGACATAAAAATGGATGAAATATTGAAAATGCAATAACTTAACAGTGTATGCATTAAGAAACTTTTATTCAAAAAATAATATCTCTAACTTAAGTTAAAAGACATTAACATTTATGTTCATCAATTTACCATTTATTACAAAAAAAACGTCCATTTAATCCCTTAATCCACATGACTACTATGAAAGAAATCATATTCCCTTATTACTTCTTTATTATTTATCGGGCTTCTATTAAAAATTACCAGCTTCATGGCATTTCTAAAAATAGCATTTCAACACACACATTCAATGTATAAAAGATTCATTTGTACTTATGTGACTGTCGAGGTTTATAACTACTATAAATTATTCAAACGCCCAAATCACAGTTATTTAATACTTAGTTTCCTTTGGGACCCTTAATATTACAAACATATTACCATATTAACTCATTATATTCTTTAATTCAGTACACCATGGATATATCGAATATGTAGTTTGTAAGATTACCCATAATTCTATCATATGCAATTTAAACCCAAAATATCACGGCCGTATTAATTTATTAATCGTTTATCTTTCCCAAAATTTACCAATTCAATATCTTTCCATTCATTTATTTTTACATCCTAGAGTTAAGCGTATCCCATTTATGTTTACGGGATTTTACTGCCTTCCATAAATGCCACGATTGTTGTTTCCCTAGTTAGTGGTTTTGGGGTCTAAGCATAAGCCGCACCTTAGGACTCCCGGCCCTTATTAAATTTTTCTGGTGTTGCGTTGTGAAAACTCTTTCACTTTATATTAGTTCCATTTCTTGCGGTCCAAATGCTATTTTTATCAAAAAGACCATGCTTATCGTCATCTTTTTCTTACGTAAACCCATTTTTTAGTTCCTTAATTTTACTCTAAACATTTTACCCGGCTCAAAGGCCAAAACGCAATGTAAATACCATATTGTCACCATTGTTAAACGTGTGAACACGTTTTACCATTTAGTCCTTATTACTTAATATTAATATTTCGATAATATTTTACTTTTACCAAAGTCAATCTATGCGTTTATTTATACCCAATGTGCATTTCCATCGTATTTATGTTCATTCCTAAGCCATGTGTAACAAATACTTTTTTTTTTTATTTATCAAAATATCATATTTTGGGTAAAATCAAGGCACATCCTTTTTAGGGTACAATTTGTAAACTATCAATTTCAAGTTTTTCATACACTTCATCAACTTAATGTCAAACATTCAAAGATTTATCATTTGAACCTATACTTATAATATTCAATTTTTACCCTTTAGAAATGTTTAGCCACATTTTCATGTATTCTTTTTTAAATTTCCTTAAACATTACTTTTAACAAGAGAAAAAAGTATTTAAGTAATCCCAACTTACTCTAACTTTATAAACATAAGTCATGTTCAAAACATATCAACCTAATTCTGATTTTAGATTCAAGAAATTCTATTTTAGTTATATGAAATTAGCTCATGATTAGGGAAGAGATATTTAAGAGAAATATAAACAACCACACCAATGAAGTTTTTTACGTGGTAAAACCTGTAACAAGGAGGGGAAACATCTACGAAGTTCTCTACACCTCAAAACAAAATTCACTAAAATCAAACGAGTTACAGATTATAGCATACAAGAAACCAAAAATTCCATATCTATAAGTGTATACCTATCAGGATCTTTTCCCTAGTCTTTCCTCTAAGCGTAAACTATGCTCTTTGTTGTAAGATGCTTCTCTTGATCAAACTGGATAACAGTACTTCTGAACAATATACCCATGTGTAGTGCATGTAAAGTGTATAAACAAATACAAATTTCTATTTTAGCGCGTGCGCACACACACACACACACTTATTACATGCAAATATCTAAATGAATTACACTTTTTTAATAATATGAATAAATCATTATAAAAGAAATAAACTAGAGTTATTTCAAATTCGAGTTTAAAAGTGTCAAAAACATCAATACAAAAAAATGGATTTGAGTTCAAATAATAGTTTCAAGAACTTTTAAAAGTCTCAAAGTATCTTTACAAAAAATAATTATCAAACTCAGAATAATATGAAATCCTATTTATTTTAGATCAATAGATCACCACAAATATAATATTAACAATTACAGATCTATTTAGACAGAAAATGAATCTAAACTTAATTTTTTTCCAAAAATCGTTTTAAATCTAAAGGATTTTTTAGATTTATTTAAAGTGTGAAAAACATATTAAAACCCAAGAAAAAATAATTATGAATATGTAAGTGAGTGAAGATGTGGGATTTATGTCTCTAAACTAGAATTATTGGTAACTTCTAATTACGTGATAAAAACCTAACCTAATTCTTACAAGCTTTAAGATGCGGCAAACATAATAGTGTTTATGGAGGCTGATTTTATAGGTTTAGAAAATATCTCACTCAATCACCATTTTCTTTGATATATATAAGTCTTGTCTTGTATAGATGACACCCACTGCAGTAATGTGTGCCCCTAATATATGCTCCCAGAGTCATAATCCCAGTGGAGCTCTCATGATTTTTCTCGCATTAGATTGTCTTGGCCCCCGAGACCACCCTGTCATAGGACAACCTTCACCAATGAGCAAGTGCAGTGTCGACCTTAGATTAGTCTATATACCGTGTCGGCCTCCCCAGCAGTATAAGTATTAGCAAATAGTCTCATGAGGTCGATACCTCATCTTAACTACACCAACCACGCACAAAATAGGACTTGCCTTGGATCACTTTATAAGATTAGCACTTTACCCAAGATCGACCAGTTGAGACCAATAGCTTCAGACACAATGTACACACATGGAAAATATAGCAAGGGTATTATTTCCATGTCAATCAAAACTGTGATGATAAATCAATCAATACATGACGGGACCATTTCTAATCATAAACCATTCATTTCTCTCTCTACACGTGTCACACATCCGTTGGCTACTCATCTCATCACACACGGACTGCATGCCTAGGGTTGATACTGGGCACCCACAAGACTATAAAAGTCATTCAATGTCTCCTTCAACTAGGATCGAGCTCCAACTAAAACCCTACCATATCACTAAGATTGTAAGGAGAATTTACAGAGAGAGAAAGCTTGTACTTGTCTCCAATGGCTTCCAGCCACCCATTATAGTGGAATCACTCACATATTTTGCACAGTGGATACGGACTAATTCCAAACCACTTAAATTCCTATTTTTGTCCTTTATCTATAATATCTTCTACTAAATGATTGCATTATACTGTTTCAACCATTGTTGTGTGAGCTTAGAAACCAAGTTGAATTCCTTGAATGATATTTAGCATTATCATTTTAGCACCGTCTTTGGGAAGAGACCGGGTTTTCTTCTTCACCATAGCTTCAATAATCATCTTGTTGTCTTTGGTGGTGATCCAATCCCACAACTATTCAGAATGTATCACCATTGAAAGATATTGATTTGGGTGTTTCTTAAGCTTTATTGATTCATCCCTTTACTAGGTTTTTTACTCTTTTCTTTTTCACTCTTTTTACTATTTGATTTAGTCTTACCAGAGATGGACACTGATTTGCCTTATAATTACGGGTCCTGATCCAGCTCTAGCCAACTACCTCAACAGTCAGAAATGGCTGTCATGGCTATAGTTCTGAGGTTTCTTGTGGTTAGGCAGTAGGAGATGCAACAACAACTCCTGGACTTCAGTTAGGAGATTATGAGAAAGATCACCGATGATCCCATTATTAATTTAATAACTTTGGATTCCAGAGAGGCCACATATCCATTTATCGAGGGACCACCCCCCAACTCCAGCAAATGAAGTTCAACACCACCTCAAGCGGAGGGATATAGCAGACTTGCAGCATCTCTGCATTGGAAAGGAAGTCCAAGAGTATCCGAGAAATTTGGTTTATGATGACGAGGTTTGCTGGGAGAGGTATAAGACCTCCGACACCTCATATAGGCCAACGGCTACTCCAACTCCATATTACCAAGGAAAGGGTGTTTAATAAACTCCTCAGAGTTATTAGGTAGGCTCTGTGTTTGACAAGTTAAGTAAAGGGTCAACTTTTAATCGTTTCGATCCAGAGGATGATGGTGTTTGAGACGGACATTCCTGAAGCATGGAAGGAACACGTGCCACTCGTTGTTATGCCACAAGTAGGCTGAGACGAGATCGAGAAAGAAAGTAATATCAAGAAATAGTGGATAGAGAACTGCAAGCAGAGAGCCGACCGCCTAGATAGTTGCAGTAATTGAAGGGGATTGAGATAATATTGTACATGAGGACAAGACTTGGAATAGCTCAATCCATAGGCTGGAAGACAAGATCGTTTGTCTCATTAAGAGTCAAGACCCAAGTCACAGGGGGTATATCGAGGGATGTCCATTTGTCCTAGGAATAGTTAGTCAGCAGACTCCTGTAAATTTTAAACCACCGACTGTGACACCTAGTTATTATGGGTGTACCAACCCAATTCATCAAATAGAGATGTATCAGTCGATCGTCTGCACATATTCAACACCTGACGAGATGAGGTTACAAGCATTTTCCACTACCCTCACAAGCGTGAGTGATGTGTGGTATACTGACCTGTCGCGAGGATTTATTGAAAATTTTAAACATTTGGCCGAAAAGTTCATTCACAATTTATGTTTTGGCATGAAGTCGTCCAAACATGCGACTCACCTACTTAATGTCAAGCAAGGAAAAAGTTTTCCTCTGAGAGACTATATCTCTCGATTTAACAAATAAAAGTTGAAGGCTGAAGACTATGAGGAAAGTATCGTCATGACAACCCTAATCAGCGATCTACAACCTGAGAAACTTCTATGAAACTTCTGTGAGGATCCTCCAAAGTCCATGATGGAAGTCTTGGCAACATTCAGGAGAATTATGAACACGGAGGAGGCCATGGAGGCCAATAAAGGTGACTTAACATAAGCTAATAGTAGTAGAAAATTCGACTAATACTGAGATAAGGAGAAAAAAAGAACAAAAGAGATCTAATGATAATAAATTTGCCAATTATACTCTGTTGATAGTCAGTACTGACATGATCCAGAATGAGATTAAATATGATAGAGGGATAAGGTGGCCAGATAAGTTGAAGTCTCCACAAGAAGGACAAAAGTAAGTGGCATGAGTTTCACCAAGAACATGCTTATATGAAAGACCGTTGCTTCGCCATTAAGAACGAGATCAAAAAGCTTCTGAAACAAGGAAAGCTCAAAAAATATATGGATAAAAGTGGAGGATGAGATGAGGGAGAAAAAAGTTCAACGCAAGGAAGGATACAAAATCCAAAGAGGATGTATAAGAAAATAGTAATGAACCGAAGTCAGACAACAGTGGTGAATATAACCCTAACCTTTCTACGAAGGCCCCTGATGTTGGAGGTAACCCCTGATGTTAGAGGTAACCTTAATATGATTTCGTTTGGTGTCAAAATCATTTTTGAAGGATTAGCAGGTGGAGGAATTGAGTCGACTAACAGGAAGGCTCATGTGGCTGAAGTGAAAGTTGGACTTAAGTGTGACGAGTTTAATTCGACTCGGAATGAAATTAAACCTAGTAAAATGAAGAAAGTTTATATGGATAGTCTCTTTGTGGAATTTTTTAAGACAAGATTTCAAGGGAATTTTGTCCCCACATGATAACCCCCTTGTAATCAGTACGTGGGTTCACGACTATAATTTGCCTCTTATATTGGTGGACAGAGGAAGTTCGATCGATGTTATATTTTAGGATTTCTTTAAGGGTATGAAGGAGAGAAAGAAGAGACTTGTCCTCTATCACCAACATATGGATAAAAAGTACACCCACTCAGTGTTCACAAAATTGATGTATGCATGGAAACCTGGTCGAGATGCCTGATTAGGAACATAAGGTTTTTCGTAATCGATGAACATGTTTTCTCAGCTTACTACATAATACTGGGGAGAGTAACACTCAAAGAGTTCAAAGTTGTGCCTTCCACCGTACACCAGATGATGAAATTTCGAACCCCTTATAGGGTAGAGGAAGTAAATGGTAATTAGGTGGAAACACGCAAGTGTTACTTCACCTCAGTGGAAGAGATAAAGTTCACCAAAGGAAGACAAGTTCTTACAACATAGACACCCTTGATCCAGAGGAAGAGAAAAAACTTGAAAATGGAGAGCCTATTGAGGAGGTAGAGTCCATTGTCCTAAATGAAGATGAACAAAAAAAAAAACAGTCCAAATAGTTTAATCCCTTAAGTCAAAAAAAGAAAGAGCTGGTTGAGTTATTGGGAAAATGACAAAATGTATTCATGTGGAGCCATAATGACATGCCGAGAATTGACCTCAAAATCATCTATCATAGGTTGAAGATATCGAGCATGCTAATCTAGTGAAATAGTGAAGAAGAATCTTTACCGAGGACAGGTACGAGATTATAAAAGATAAAGTTAAGAATCTCCAGACTGCAGATTTCGTTAAGGGATGAACTACCTAGAGTGACTATCCAATATCGTCATTATGATAAATCAGAATGGAAAATGGAAAATGGAAAATGCGTGTGGACTTCACTGATCTCAACAAGGTCTACTCGAAAGATAGTTTTTCTCTACCCCTAATTGATCAGTTCGTAGTTGTTATGGCCAAACACGAGCTCATGAGCTTCATAGACGGTTATTCCGGGTATAACCAAATTTTAATGCAAAGGTTGATGCCGAGAAGACCTCTTTTATCACAGATAATGGAACCTACTACTAACAGGTTATGCTATTCACTCTAAAGAATGCAAGGGCTATTTAGCAGAGGTTAGTAAAAAAAATGTTTGTATAAGCTCATTATTCATTCTAGAGTTTTTATGTTCCTCTCTTATTATGTCTCTCTATTTCTATCGCTCAAACTCTATTGTATTTTCTCTCATCAATCTACCAAAACAATAACTCAGATAAACGATTTATTTATTGTTTCTAATAAAAGCTCCAAGAACCTAAGAGGAAATAAAGGGATGAGATTGAATTGGGATGATCTAATGGTTAAGGGATGTGTGTAGAAATCAAGAAAATATAATGAGATTCCTTAATACATCAATGACACAAAAATGACATGTATTACTTAAACAAAAATCATTTTGTTTTAAAACGATTTGATAAAAACAAATTATTGGTTTTATAACTATGCGTACAAGACCCACTGGGATTATAGAGGAAAAATATGGCCTAATGGATCATACCATTTGAAAAACCAATAGCCATGAGCGACTTATAATGAATCTTGACGGAATCTAATATCTATATTTAAAAATGGAAACTTTTCTTTTGATTTTGACACATATCGTACCCAATTAATAAAGAGAGAATCACCGATTTGGAGATTGGAGATTGGAGATTGAGAGCTGTGACACCTAATTAAACGAAAAAGGACCTCCAAAAGACAAACTCATGCCAACACTTTGTCTGAGTGTCTCTATATATTGTGATTGTTCATTAATGGAAATTTGTATCTCACTCTACCCGACTCTCTTTATCCCCAAATTAATTTATGTATCCTTTGATATTTGCCATTTTTTTTGGTAGCATACCATGAGGTGTTCGGGCTAGTTTCCGCGCACCTCGACTAATTCTCATTTCAATTTCGTATATAGCTTCTGAATTGGGCATAGGAGACTATCTTGGCTTTATAAATAGAAAGGATTTTCTCTCTAAATAGGAACCTCTTCATTGAATGCCCTCTTAGTTCCTCTCATTTTATGTCCTCTACCTCTTTCATTTCTATATATATAATTTTAGATTTGTAAAACTTCTTATCTCTCTCTCTCTCTCTCTCTCTCTCTCTACAATACCTTAACATTCCTACTTCTTACAATTATATCGCTCGTTAAAAACCCCTCCCAAGATTAATATCTAGTCTCAATCGGCAAATGATATACACTCGACGAGGACTGCAAATTTGGGCAACAACGAGATATTCGATGAGTAAGAATTCTTATTTTCTTCTATTTTCTAATGTGATTTTGTCATGATAATTCCAAGGATGATGGGTTTTATGCGAAGGTGATAATGGACGATGATATGGACGGTCATCTTGGTTATGAGGCTTCATGTGAACAATATATATAATGATGATGAGGGTTTGCGGTATTTTTGTCTTGGTATTTGGTTGAAATTAAATAAGAATATTTTAGTACTATCTTAACATATAAACAATATATAGAATATTATATTTTCTGCGACATTGAAATATTAGGACTTTTGCTTCAATTTTTTTCCATTCTCAGGGAATATAAAACAATATACAATTTACACAAAGCAAAAATTGTTGAGTACTCTGAGAACCAAAATGTTGTTTCGTTCAAAGAAGCAGAGAGTCATTTATCAAATAGAAAATGTAAATTGTCATAACAAAGCATAAAAGTTTAGTTTTGCATCAACATTTTAACGTACGTACTATCGAATTGGCTATTTTTTTATGCTTATTAACTGTTTGATGAAATTTGTACAAGAAGTCTATATAATATTTTTTTTGCTTATTAGTTGTTTGATGAAATTTGTATGTGATGTTTACAAAATAATTAAATTTGTAAAGAAAATTGATGTTACGAGTTAGTTTTTTCTGTTTTTGTGACTGAATATGGTTAATTATTAATTATATCACGTGTTGGTATTTCTTTTATTTTTTTTCATTAACATAGTTCATATGAACTCCTTAAAAATTTCTCATATGTGCTTGAGTTGTTTATATGATACATGTAAGGAGATACTACATATTTTTGTTCATTTGCAGATTTTAAGAAACATCTTTGACAAATTATACGAATAGGTAGACTAAATGATTTTTTAAAGGTATGTGCTAAGGTACAATAACATCAATCTCTATGCATATGTTATCACATTCTTTATGTGCTAAGGTACTATAATATCTATCTTTATGCATATGGTTTCCTTCTTTTATGTCCTTTAAAGACTGTTAACGATATAGGGAATGATTTTGTATTAGTTTTGGATGATAAAATTTGGGTGTGCTTAGTTTTATCACATAAGTGAAAGTGAGCTCCCAAGGATGTTCAGAAGAGTTGGATAAGTTGAAATTAAATATTTAGTCTATGGAGTCTTTCAAAATTGAAAATTTCTATAATTGAAGATAGTTAAACATAGTAAAAATTATGTAAGCTAGTTTAACTATCCAATTGATAGATTTTTATGCTCTTGACATTATCCCATAGGAATAACATTATGTGACAACATTTCCATTTACCGATGCTTATAGTTTCATCTCGGTATGGCAATGATGTAGGCACCAAATTTAAGTCGGCCTCTATTTTTAGTGAAAATAGTGTAAAAACTCATCAAAGAAAGTAACAAGAGGAAATTATTGGTGAAATACCATTGTCTCTTCATGAATTTGACAGCTTTTACTTCAAAATTTTTAGTAATTAACGAATGAATAAATGATATCCTATACACCCACTTCCCTATCATTTGAGCTTAATATCACTCACTCATATGTATTTAGACGTTATATTTTTTAAAAGGTTGTGATATTAAATTGTAAATGAAATAGGTTGTTTAATTTTGTGCATTTCTTACGTGAAATTATTGTTACATGCATTTGAATTTTTTTGTTGCCCGCGCATCATGCGGTGCTGAAAAATTATCATCTAATATAACAAACGCTAATATCTCTCAGTTATAAATAAATAAACATTCCTCGCGAATGGGAAGGTACAGGTGGATGGCACCAAACAATCTTTCAATTCTTGAATTTTAAAACCGTTGGTAAAAATAATTCGTACTAAATAAAGCTTTAAATAATATAAACTAGAGGCTAAAGTGGGTAACAAATAGGAATGCCTAGTAAGTATTTAAAGCCGGTGAGTGAGGAACTAAAGCTCCCTACGCAAATAATAGCTAACATGCATCGTTGCTTGTATGAAAAGGGCGGTAAAACATGGAGTTGTTTAGCGCCTAAATCTAAGAAAATTATGTGTCATACACATACACACACCCCTGTGCACGGATGAAACATCTTGGATGTGGGATCATGAGTTTTCTCCAAAACACTTTCGTGAATTTTTACCTTTATTAACCTATGATGAGAATATCTTTGGCGCTTTTGATTTTCTTGAATTGGGTCATCTTCAATGAAGTCTAGGCTAGCCCAAATGAAAAAAAGTTTGTCTAAACATAATCCAATTAGTTTAATACTTTATAGTAGACTCATAGAAACTTAGGTCTTTCATAACGATTGTTCACTTTTACTTTAACAACATATTATTGCATGCAAATAATATTATGAAACTATAAACCTAATTATTTCATGTAAATTATTATTAACCATGTTCATAATTAATTCAAAATGACAATATCTGACTTTTCTTGAATTTTTACACTAAAAAATATCAATCTTTTTAGCTTATTATTTTCATCTCATTGGAAATCATACCTCATTTCATAATTGGGTAGCATGTGGTCTAATATGGGTCCCTTAAAATGTTTAAATATTACATAAAAATGTGCAAACTTAATGTCCAAATTTAGTGTGCACAAGAGTCTCTCTCTCTCTCTCTCTATATATATATATATATACATATATATATATATATACATATATATACATATATACATATATACACATATATATATATACATATATACACATATATATATATACATATATACACATATATATATATACATATATACACATATATATATATATATATATATATATATATATATATATATATATAATACTTGCTCAAGAAGACCCACGACCCGGACTGGGCGGACTGGCGGAACAGACTACGGCGGCGGCGCACGCACACGTGTGGGCCTAAGACCCACCCCGATACATGCATAGTGTAGTTCATCTCTCATTCAAAGAGTTGGGATACCCCAAGGAATCCAAGCCTTAGTCCCCTATCAATCCCAAGTTAGCCCACCACTTTTTCAATGTGAGAGAAACCCACTTAACTAAATTACACCAAATAGCTTGAACTCAAATGGGTAACTTTAAGTCCAAATTTCTCATTCATTACATCATTATTTTGAACAAATGATTATATTAAATTGATATCCTTTCGACAAGGAAGGCATTGGTACTAAGACACATCACTTTTGACATATGTGTCTCATATAAAATTCACACCAAAGTTTGACCAAATGATCTGAACATTATATCAAAATATCCAACAATCCCTCACATGAATGAAATTCGAAAGAATCAAACAAATATTGATGCAAACGAGGAGATTTTCTAGGAAAAGCACTACATAAAAAAAGATAGCTTATGGCTTTGGATATTTTCTAGTGAGATACTATCGAGCTTACTAGTAAATCAATGAACGTGATGTCTTGAATTGATCAACCATTTGCGTAAACTGAGATAGTAGAATTTGATACGACTCAAAAAGGGTCTTTAGTGCGTGCTAATTTCGGTTCAAGTGCAAACCGATCTTGTAAGAAATAATTCGAGCAAGTCGGGTATCAAACTCAGGGACTAAGATGAAGAACGTAACGAAGAATAGGGAAGACTAATAACCTCACGATTGACTCAGGAAAAGATAATTGTTTTTGAAAAATTCTATCAACTAATGCAACTCAATTAATGATTGAGAATCAACTACATATGAAAGAACAATTACTTTGCTTTTCATCTATGTGAGAAAATAGAGTTGGAGTACGCTCCCCCGAACTGTCAGTAATTACGTTGGTTATAAAACCTTCAAGAATTTAATTCATAATTCAAAGAAACATAAAATATTATATAAGCATTATACATATGCGAATTTTACTCCTCACAACATCAAATCAAAAACATATTTAAGGCGAATGATAAATTATCAAAACACATATTATATTCTTATTCATTCCGTTTACCTAAGGCAAACGAAATTAAGACCTATAACATTTGTTTCAACGATATTTCAAACCTCCGAATTAGTAATTAAATTTTGTCCAAATTTTAAGTCCATCCATAATACTTAGGTTGGGTTCATTTATCCCAACCCTCTAAGAAACTTACCCGGACATGGTGTTACTAGGATTAAGAATGATTTCTACGTTGCATGGATTCATTGTTACATAAATATTGCAACTAAATATTTATAAAATATTTTTAGAAAGAAATTGAAGAATTATAATCTTTAAAGAAGACAAATATTGAAAGAAATAGGAGAATAACACTTGTATTGATGAATTCCACATACAATAATAAAGAAGATGAAGTTTGAATGATGATCTTTTCTGCTAATGTTTCTTGCCTCCAAATAGCCTACAAAACTAGGTTAAAAACCTCTCTCAACTAGGTCTAAACTCTAATTAGTTGATTGGGTATAAGTTTTTACCCGAGTTTTAATGAAACCAAACTCTAATTAAAAAAATAGAATAACAGATAAATTTTTCGGGCAGGAAATTCGAACCGGTTCGGTGTAAGGGAGCATCGGTTCACCTTGCAAACTGAATCTATACCTCCCAAACCGGTTCGCAAGATGGGAAAGTTACAATATTGCCCCTAGATTCTTCTCAATTTCAAACGCATATATCTCCACAACCATAACTCGAAATTGAACATCATTTCTTTTAGTATTCTCATGATTTCATACTCTTCAATTTTTCTTTTTCACTTCCGAGTTTGGGATCTAAAATTACATTTCTATCCTTGGACTTTATTTTATTCTTTTCTTTCTTGATTTCGGTTTCAATCCCATATTCACTTGTACGAAACACCTGTAAAATACACGAGAGATACACAAAACAAAATATACTTGCCAAATAGGGTCTTTAGCATGAATATGAGATAAATCTATCCTAATTACACCGTACGCGATAGTAAAAGTATCTAAATTATAGGGATATATATGAAATATTTACGCCGAATCAAACCCCCTAACTTTGAATTTTGATCGTCTCGAGCAATGTAAAAAGAATAAGAGTAACGTCCAAACACATCTAAAATAATTTACTGGGATTGAATACATTTTTTAGGACTAAGAGATTACATTTACCATATGCAACAAGCCGTTAAACTCCTAGGCTACCCTAGTAGGGCGAGTGGTGGCGCGTGAGCATTTGAAGTGAATATACCCAAAAAATCCCTTTTTGACTCAAGAAAAGTATCAAAATAACTAACCGCAAAATTTAAATTTCGTAAAAATTAGTCACTTTAAATTTTTCTTCGATAAGTCTCAATTCATAGTGTGTGTGCGTGTGTGTGTGTTCAAAGCCGAAAATCAAATCGTTAGCTTCCATCGATTGATCGTTACGTTACTTTTCGTAAATTTGTTTTGATTCAATTTTCACAGGACACTCTCATAAACGAATCTCTCTGAATGTGGCTAGTTCTTTCGATGTGAGTGATATAAAGAGTGAATGTAAAGGAACACAAATTCACGTACACATATAGAAAGACGGAATTTTTATGGTGAAAAATCTCATTAACAGGTTACGATCATTGGAAAACGAGAAACGTCGACTCTTCTCCGCACCAATTAATATCTCTTATTATGCTTTTGTGTTTTAGCTCCGCATGCGGTAATTAATTTCGTCATTCGGACTCGGTTAGGTCTTTTTCGAGTTATGGTATATTTGGTAAGAAATGGGATGGTTGAAAAATTCGAAGCTGAAAAATTTACTTATGATGTCCATATGTAATTTTTCAGGAGTTTTCTCAAATTTATTTCTCTTTTTCTAATTTATTTTTCTTTTATATTTTTCTCATTTTTTTGCTATTTTTGTTGAGCATTATTCTTCTATTTTTTTTTTGCCCATTTTTATTGCACTATTTGGACTTAATTGATGAATTTCTTGATTTTTCACAACTTCGGGCTAATAGGTTTTTCGGGTTAATCAAATGAAAAGGAATATCATTTTGGGCTCAAATTGATTAGCAAAAGGATATTTTTCATAACTTTTTATGGATAATATTTTTGGATAACAAATGTTGGCCTAACTTCATTTATTCGAATCACTAATTATTTCACCATATGCGTCTCGCGATTACATTTAGTTTAGAAATATTTTTAGCGCGTTTTTACGATGACATGTCACTCGTTTTTCGTAACCGATCAAAACAAAGAACAAAGATATTCAACGTCTTATTTAATGTTAAATTGAACTTTGATTTAATTTTAACTCGGATTGATTTAATTACTTGAAAAAAATGATAGACTCGAAATCTCACCGGGTTAATAATCTTCACACTTATTCGTTAAGTCGTCAAATTTTGTTCAATTTCCATTTTTAATTAATTTCGGCTTTATGCTTTTAATTTTACAAATTGAGACTTTAAACAAAAATTTGTGATAGTTTTGAAAAATTGAAATTCCAATTTTATTTATTTTAAAGAAAAATATTTTTGACTTTTTCAAAATTTTTCATTTTTTTTAAATATACATTTTTTGGGGGCATTTTGAAATTTGAAAGAGTTTTAGAAGATGCACGTCTACCCCCCTAACTTAGACTTTTGCATTGTTCTTAATGAAAATGACTAAAATCTAAAATAAAAGAAGAGTGCGGAATAAAAGGCGACAAATATCAAAATGCAAAACATTTATTTCCACTATAATTTATTATAATATGATAAAGGATAAATTACATAGTTCTTGCAATGATGAAATAATCAAGCGTAAAAGAACTACATAAAGAAGGAGCAACAAAAACATCACAACACAAGAGCTAATGCGAGGGGCAAGTGGTATCAGATCACGGGTAAAAGGGGAGGGATATGTGAATGAATTTGGTAGGAAAAAAAAACGAAAGGGGGAGGAATCTTTAGCAGGTACTCAGATCCGGTTTGGGGGGTCCAAGCGAATCGATTCGTCTGCAAACTGGTTCGGCCAATGTGGTCTATCTCAAAATGATTTTCTTCATGTTTCTCTTAATTTAAGTGATGCCATTACATATCTCTCTTATTTGATGTCTCTCAAACCTCCATAAATAACTTAGGACCCTGGTACAGCTCAACCTCGCTCTTGTAACGCGCGTATGCTCTCTTATGCATAAAAACCCAATGCGGTATTCCTAAATTTCCTAACTCACGACTTCTCAGGACTTCTAAACTACCCTAAATCTAACTCAACTCAATAGTATACAACAAAAATAACTCCATACACGTCGGGAGTGCGACGACCTCTCTCTCCTCTAAAAACTCACTAGACCTAATGTACGGGGTCCAATGCTCTCTTCATCTCCATCTTCCTTACATTGTAAACCAATAATCAGAACAAATGGGGATCATCCCCATAGGCACGGGGGACATCTGGAGGCTCATGATGAATGACGTGAATGAGATTATCATGGTTTCCACTGGAATCGTAGCATACTTGTTCCGACTTGAAGAGAGTGTCTCGATGAAAATTGGAAGGACATGTTAAACCTAGATTTCCCTTACACTCGAGACTTCTTGGATTGGTCTCTAACTGTAACAAAACACTAGTACTCTTCTCAATCGCTTTCGAGAGCTCAATTGACATGCGTGGATAGTCACAAAGAAGGAATTTGTCTATTCGATCTTTCTAGTCATGTTCCTCTAAGTGATAAAAGGAGTCCAATAACGATTGGACTTGGATATTCAGATTCTCATCCATCGGCCTGAATTCTTTTTAAAAGTCCTCTTGACTCATATCCCCTAACTCTCTCTCTTGCTCGATATCCGATTACTCTATCTTACTCTCATCAACCATCTCTCTCGCTCATATCTACATGCTCGCTTTTGGTCTCAATAAGCGTGATTAAACACGCCTCCTCTACCTCTCGCTCAATGTCTCACTTGGTGTAACAAGGCATACCCACAACGACTCTCTCGTGTGATTCTCCTCAACGTGCTATTTTGATGTCTCTTCTATAAAACCCATCTCTTGCAATTCACCCTCATAAGCCTCGTGCTTGGTGATGTTGAAGATATTTGCTTCGAGAGTTGATGAGTGCACTATTTTGTATTATTTACACCAAAATCTAGGCCTTCTTAGTTCCTTGCACCATCAAGCTCACATCTTATATCCATTGCTAATATCTTATTAAAGTTTGTTTTTAAGTCTTGATAGGTTTAAAAAGAAAGCGGTGAAGTCCGGACGGAAATTGAGCATGAAAAGGTCACTTACGCACCTTCAGGGGCAATATTGTAAATTCAAATGACTGATTTCGGACTCAAACCAAACTCGAAAATTGAAGGCCTTGAATCAAGGGACGCCTGGGTTCAAACGGTGTGTCAACCGGAGTTGAAATGAAGAAGTTATGGCCGTTCAAAGTTCGAAGCCGAAAGAAAGTCAAAAGTCGACCCCAAAGTCAAACCCAATCCCTTAACCAAAACCGACCCCTAAACCTAGCCCAACCCACACCTCAACCTTATGCGTGCGTTTATTTTGTATTTATATATTTTTATTTGAGTCGTGTACATATTTTTAGTAATTTTTATATGTCATTTATGTGTGTAGTGTTATTTTTATTATTTTATATCTTTCGAGTCATTTTTACTATTTTATTTACTTTAGTGTTTTACCATTTTATGTAAATATAGTAGTGCGTATGAGTATGCCTGTCATTTTATATGATACTAAGTCCGTGTCAGTCAATAATATAGGTGTGAGTTTTATTTTTATTTTATTTTATTTTTAATTTTATTATTAGTTTAGTAATATTTTTATTAGATTATCTTCAAATTCAATATAACAAAGTCTCTCGAAAAAAATATAAATCACTAATTCTCTATACAACACAATAAAATAATTCAAATCTTCCAAAAAATATTTTTCCCAAAATAATCAACGCTAAAACTATCCCAATTGGTCCATAGCGATCAAATCCACGCTAACCTGCCAACTAAAAAAAATATGGGGAAGTACACAATACGACATGAAAGATGCTCAAAAAATATATTAACAATGAATAAAGTGTAACAACACGAGTACAAATATTCAAATCAAATGCAAATCTCAAAGCATTTATCAATAAATTTCTCAACAACACATTAACCGGGTCACCAGGTCTCACCCCATCCGCATATGCTTTATCAAGCCATAGCCCGGTGTAACACCCCGCCTAATTAAATACCGGGTGGCCAGTCCCATACCAAATTAAAACATAATATACAATTGGCTCATTCTTAGCATCACTGTCGAAAACATTTACAACTCACCCAAAACTCAATTAAGATGATGTAAAAAACTTTCCAAATTTTAATTAAACAAAATCCATTCCCAGTTTAAGAATAACACAACACATTTTATTCTACAACACAGATCACTAAAGAAATAACTCAAAAGAATTTAAATGCAACTGGAATAAACCTTCCCAAATAATATAAATCCTTTACAATAATCCCAACAATGTTAAATGTATTAAAAAGACACAAATACAATAGTATTTAACTCCGACAGAAAATGATAACTGAAATCCTTTGGGCGACATGCCTTATGTAAGAATACTGTGAATCAAAAAGATGACAAGCGCCTAAGAAAAACCTCCATAGCTCCATAGCTCGATGAAATCAACTATGGTTGGCGTCCCTGTTGCTGGACACCTGATATAGAGATACAATAGAAGAGAAAATATGCAAGGAAACGGGTCAAGAGCCCGAATGTATAGATTATTTTAAAAAAAACAGCAAGTATTTAACAAGTGCAATAAAGCATTTATTATGTACATGTTAGATCCCACTCTCACTTGAAATTCTCACCACTCAACTAGAGTGCACACTTAACGTTTCCTATTAACCTCCTAGTTAATGGTTCCTCTTTTATAGTCTCCATATTATAATTCCATTTCCATATCAAAATCCCCGTATGTCCCATATCATACGTCACATTATTATACATTTCCATATCTCCTTTATATGATTAGTTTCTCATTAACATGAATCATTACTCATTAATATGAGTATGCTTTCAATTCTTTAAGAATAAAAATTCATTAACTTAATTCCATTGTCTCTCTATATTCATCGTTATCTACAATTATCACCGTAGATGGATTTAAACACAATATATAATCATGTAACCATTTAATCCATTATATATATATATTCATATATAATACAGCACCCCGAGTCACAGCTGTGGTGCAATGCATTACTCTGCTATCATGTCCCATCATCGCATGTCGCTGAATAGGGGACTACAGGTTCGATAAGATTCCACAAACCACAAACAACAAACAAATTTGAGGCGAACATAGTTCTCGTATCCATGCGTCACGCACATACCAACGTACCCACAGTCAGCGGACTTATCAACTCCCCGATAAGTCTTTCATATACCTATGTTCTCGAGCGACAAATCAAAGATCCCATGGATTCATCAGGATATGACTGCCCTCACGCGTAAACCTCCCACCGATAGCAAGTAAGCTAGGTATGTCATACACATAATCATCAATCAGTCAAATAGGTATTATCATACCTATAATATAATATCAATAAGTTAATTATCACTACCCTAAGATATTTCCCATACGTAGCATTTAGATACCATATCTTTACTTCATAATTTAATCATCCTCGCATCCTATAACATCTCTCCACTACCGACGTCGTTAAGGTTCATGCGCGGAGCGTCTTGCAAAGCAAAATTCAAACAAGGAACCCCTCCAATACACTACTTATTAACTTTGTCGATCGAGGAGGTCCGAAAACTTTAACTATGCAATAGGGATAACCTCATAACCTCTTTCAATCAAAATGTGTTCTAAGCTCCCATCTCACAAGATTCAAATAGGATTTTCCTCATCTTATATTCAGTAAGAAGTTACTAATATCCTACTGGTCCATAACATTATTTCTCCCAAACTACTACGAGTTTAGTTCTCCTTTTAATTAAGGTTAAAACCGATAGTTTCAATTCTCTTATAAACACATATTCTTTCACTTAGGATTAAACCCTCTTATAAACATAAGGATACCCAGGTGTTATATTAAATGACCCCTACTGGTCCTATCTTAAATCCTCATCCATCCCCATTTGGAATTTTAACAAATGAATCTAGCAACCAAAATTCCATTCAATATAATTTTCATCATTTAAATCACTCGAATCCAAATCAAATTAATTCAAATCTTATCAAGGGTTTACTGATATTTTATAGGTCCCACAATCTCCAAATAATAATCACCAAAGATCCACAAAAGTTTTGGGATAAGAATCAACATTTAAAAAGAAACAACTTTACATAATCTGGGGAGGTCGATCGATCGAAGGTAGGGGTCGATCGATCGATCACTCAGGTCCCAGCCTGGTTTTTCTGCATTTCAGCAACTACGGGTTTCACTATTTTTACTCATTCAAACCTTCATATTAACCTCCAAAATGAGTTATTATTATTACTACATGATATGCCAACATATATGAACGATTTCCAGTACACTAAACATCTTAGAATCATCAAGGGATTGGATTAAAAAGCATGTTTATCTCCTTATTTCCAGAAATTATCAACATAATATCTTCAAGAACACATCAATGGTTTTCATAATCTCTTCAACAGATTCCTGACTATTTCGTGGATTAATATCATCCTAAAACATGAGTTAAATTCCTATATCATTTCAGTTTTCCAGAAATCCATTTAATACTCCATTATTTCATCCAAACAATAATAATCTTCTCTTTTCATATTATTCTAACATGGACAATATACAAACTTAATTTTCCATTATCAAACACTTGCCTTTCTTGTAGGTCTGATCCTTTGGTGTAGTATATCTCAGTTGGTTGTCCCTTCTCCGGTCAAACTCCAGTGGTGGTTGGTGGTGGTGAACCTTGGTTCTTGTTCTTCTCCTTCCCAAGTGACTATTCCCTTCCCAAGCACTCTTACACTCTCTCTAGGAAGATGGCTGCTCTTATTTGTGAAGAGGAGATGAATAACTCCCATACACTTAATCTACTAATACTTATAAAAATTCCAAATCCGAAATCACTATTCATCCCCCCTAGAAAAATGACCAAAATGCCCTTTCGGGTTGTCTATTCATTCCCAAATGACCCGAGACTCAAAATTGACATCCAGATAGACTTTTCTGACTATTTCGAACCTTCCGAATGCAACGACACAGTCAAAATGACTATTAGATCGATAGAAAATAAATTTCCTGTTTAATTTAATAAACTAGTCCTGACACGTCCCATACCGCGTCTGACTAAAAATATAAATTACCGAATTTATATCATACAGTCATATCAATGACATCACATTTCATATATTACCTAAATATCTTTAATTAATATTCAGAATCATTTATTTTAATATCCACCGTCCGGATAAACCCGAATGAATTAATTAATAATAAAATCTAATTAATCCATTAATTTAAAATATAACCCATTTTAAAAGTCATTTAAAATTACGGGGTATTACATACTTCCCCCCTTATAACAGAATTTCGTCCCGAAATTCAGGAATATAAGTCATACCAGTAAGGTCAACTCCGAGTATAAATCTCACATCGCAAGAAATCCAAGATGTACCGCCCATACAGTACATTAACAAAGTCCCTATCGATGTTATACGCCAAGCCTCACCATATCGTTTCAACTGAATCAAATTTAGACTTTATCTAAACTTCTCTATACCGTCCTTGTAACAAACTTTAGGGAAAAATGATCCTCTCGTAGTGAACAAATAAATCCTGAAGTCTCAATTAATTACCTTTTTCACAATTATGAAAAATACTACAATCCAGTCATCCAGGGCGCCCATACACCCTATCGTACCGCTTTCAATATTAAAAGTTTCGCAAAGGTTATAAACTCGTTTCCCAAAGACCTAACTTATTTCGACTCCCAATGGTTATTAGTTTCATGCGTGGGGTGTCTCGCAAGCGAAATCCAAACAAGTAACCACCCCGATACACTACTTCCTAAAGTAGTCGGTCATCGAAACTCCTAAGGTCCTTAGTCAATAATATATAAAAATTTTGGTTTAAAAAATATCAGGTTTATCGATTTTTAAAAACAAAAAAAATTGGTTTTATCGATTTCAAATAGGGTCTACGCATCTACTCTTTTATAGAAGACAAGATGCAGACATATGCTCTCATATACCACAAATCAATGCACGCCGATAGTCGAATCACACTCGAACATGCTCAAGGTAAGTAATCCCATGATACAAATCAAACCCACGTGATAACATGTAATATAAAGGTGTCCCACACCTCTCAGTGAGTCTACATAAATAATAGTGCTATAGGCTAAGTTTAGCAACCCTTTTTGCCCACACAACATTAATCGTAACAAAATCACTATACGCTTCATAATTCCTTAGATAGAAAACATACCCTCATTCGCGGGTGGTGGTTGTTGAATCCCAATATTATAACTTTGCTTCGATGAGTCAAGAAAAATTTTACCCCAAATTTTTAGTTCTAGTTAACCACACTCCACTATATACCCAAGCCATTCAATATATTGCCTTCGTTAGGGAACATACACAATTCATGCATTTCAAGAACTTCTACTGATGACTCTCCTCAATTTTTCCATAATAGGGGTGACCTCGACTACGGTCATCATACTCGAACATACTTCATAACCTCCTAAGTACGATCTCCGCTATCCGTCCAATGGCCCTCATCTGCCATAAGTATGTAATAAAAGATTTCCCAATAAATGTTGGCGAATTTTATAGTTCAACCATCAGTGAACATTAAGACTCTCCTCTCCTCAGTAGGTACTTCAGCTGGTACCAAATTAGTTAATCTCGTAAACTCTTCCTCATATTCCGCCATAGTTTTCTCTCCCTATTTCAAATCAAGTAGCTTCCGCCTCATCTCTGTCTGGATGGCGGAAGGAAAATACACTACAAAAAAAATGATGTATTGGGACTGACATATTAGGGACGGTTATAATCCCCGTCCCTAATTATATATTCATTAAGGACGGTATGGTCTACCCGTCCCAAATAATAATTTTTTTGAGACGGCCCACTCCCCCCGTCCCAAATAATACAAACTAATTGTATTATATAGAACGGTTGAGTACCCGTCCTTAAAAATGTGGTTCTTTATACTTTTATGGGACGGTTCTAATTTTCATTAGAGTTTTACCGCCCGTTGTTGGCTCGCGCTTAGAGAGGCGGCTACTTTTCCCAAAATCGTTTCCTAACAAACCTAAACCTAAACCTTCGGAGCTTTTCCCAAAATCATTAGATTTTCTAAGGGGCTTTTCCTCACGCATCGGAGCTTTTCATCTTCAGAAGCTTGGTCGGAGCTTTTCCTCACGCATCGGAGCGAAATAGCAGACCATTGTTTTTTCTTCTTTAGAAGCTTGGTCGAGAACTCGTGGTAAGGGTTCTCCCGTCTTTGGTATAGTCTGTGTGATTCTTGTTAATTTCCATTGTTTAATTTTAGAAGAACTTACACCACCAATAAAATGAATCAACAGAGAAATATGGACTCAAAATAGCAGACCCTTGTTTTTTCATATCTGATGATCTGTTTGTGATTGGTTTTCATTTATAAATAGTGAATTTATTAATTTGTTTTTGCCATATTTCTTGATTTTAGATGAGCTGGTTTTGTTTTTGTTTTATAATATTAATCTGTATCGGTGACTGTATCGTTTTTTGTAAGTATCGACGATAAATAAGTATTACTCGATACATATGTATAAGACGTATCGTATTGTATCGTCGATACATACCTTTTTGTTTATCAGCTAAACGACGCCACTTTGCTTTTTTAACAAAAAAAAAAAAGAATAAGTTGAGGAAGTTCGTAAAAGGAATTTGGGATTTGATTTAGCAAAGTTACTAGGGTTTTAAAAAACAAGGAGAACTTAAAAACCATTACAACTTTTCTAGGGTTTCTAATTACGAACCAAATCACATATATTTCTTCTTCTTCTTCTTCTTCTTCTTCTTCTTCTTCTTCTTCTTCGATTTAGATGAGTGTTTGATTTCCCACTGATCGCAACATCCTCTCTTTTTTTCATTTACTATTTTCTTCCTTTGTTTCTTATATATATATATATATATATATCTTTACTAAAAGTAAGACTAACAAAATATCAACCTTCTTACGTTTGATGAAGCGTCTCATTGGATCCAGCGTTTGAAGTTACTATGGACAAGAGTTGGATTGAGTTGCGTGATAGAAAGTCAACGACATATATTAATGGGGTTAAAACATTTATATCATTTGCTTACACGAATAGGAACATGAAAACGTCACATATCAAATGCCCGTGTACAAATTGTGTAAATCGATTCTACAATAACCTACAAACCGTGAAAGATCATATAGAAATGTATGGTTTTGAAAGGAGTTATACAGATTGGATTTACCACGGGGAGTTCTATGGGGGTTCAAATAATAACAATGAAAATCCAAGAGAAGGTATGGTTGAAGATTTATTATTTGAATCAAATTCAGGGGCTGACATGACTTCGATGCTTCATGAGGTAAGGGGGATTCCACGCATGGAGAATAATATGGGCAATGCGGAGCCCATAACTGAAGATGTTGCAGGGTCTGATGAAAATGTGTCAACATATTATAAACTTTTTAAAAAGGCCCAAAATGATTTGTATGAGAATTGTCCCGAGGGTATTACAGAACTCTCATTCGTAGTTGAGCTCTTGCACCTTAAGCAACTTAATGGGTGGACAAATCGTTCTTTTACAATGTTGTTGGCATTATTGGGGAAATCATTCCCTAATGCAAAGATTCCTAAATCTTTCTATGAAGCCAACAAGATAACTACGGATTTGGGATTCAATTATGAAACTTGGGATGCCTGCCCTAATGGTTGTATGTTATTTCGAAATCAGATGCAGAATCTCGATAAGTGTGACATTTGTGAGGCGTCAAGATATAAAGAGGATAGTGTCAATGATGTTGATCTTGTTGAACCGAGTAATTCAAGTGCAAAAGTGGCCATAAGAAAGGTAAGATATTTCCCTTTGAAGTCAAGACTGCAGAGATTGTTTTGGTCATCACATACCGCTCCGCTAATGAAATGGCATGCGGAGGAACGAGTTGATGATGGCGTGATGAGGCATCCTGCAGACTCTCTTGCTTGGAAAACATTTGACCAGAGAAACCCATCTTTTTCAAGTGATAGTCGTAACATTAGACTTAGTTTAGCAACCGATGGATTCAATCCATTTAGTAACATGAGCATAAGTCATAGTACTTGGCCTGTTATTCTAGCGCCATTGAATGGCCCTCCATGGTGGTGCATGAAGCAACCTAACCTAATTTTGTCGACTCTTATTGATGGTCCAAAAGGGCCCGGTGATAAAATTGATGTGTTTTTACAACCATTGATTGACGAGTTAAAAGAGTTATGGTCTGAAGGGGTATCCACTTATGATGCATCGAGTAAACAATTTTTTCAGTTGCATGCATCATTGTTGTGGACAATTAGTGATTTCCCTGCATATGCCATGCTATCTGGGTGGAGCACAAAAGGGGAATTCGCATGTCCGTATTGTAACAAGGATCATCAAGCGACGCGATTGAAATATGGTGGTAAGTTTTGTTATTGGGGTCATCGTCTGTTTGTACATCAACGTCATAGGTTTCGGAAAGAAAAATCAGCATTTAATGGGAAGGTTGATATGAGGCCTCCACCTCGTAAGTTATCAGGACCACAAGTTTTGCAACAATTAAATGACATTGGCATTGAAACTGAATATATAAAGGAAGATGTGTTCAGAAAGAGGTCAAGAGAACAAGCGGAGAAGGAGGCTGCAAAATCAACAAAAGGTAAGTTACCAAAAACAAGTCTAAATTGGAAGAAAAAGAGTATATTCTTTGAATTGCCATATTGGGAGAATAATTTAATTCGCCACAATCTTGATGTTATGCATATTGAAAAGAATGTGTGCGATAACGTATTGTTTACACTCTTAGGCATAAAAGGTAAAACAAAAGATAACTTGAAGGCTAGGAAAGACTTACAAGTAATGAAAATTAGGACAGATCTACATCCTCAACCACGAGGGGCAAATCTACAGTATATGGCTCCGGCTGAGTTTACGATGAGCAACAAAGAGAAAGATATTTTTTTGAGAGTTCTGCGAGATGTCAGAGTTTATGATGGTTATTCATCTAATATCTCACGATGTGTGCACCTTCAAGAGAGAAGCATATGGGGACTAAAGAGCCATGACAACCACATTTTAATGCAACAACTTCTTCCTATAGCTATACGAAGAGTATTGCCGAAACATGTTGTCAAAACCATAATTGAATCAAGCAATTGCTTCTCAATATTGTGCTCAAGTGTGAATACTCTTGCTGATATAGAAAAATTTGAGGATCGTATGGCTCTTACTCTTTGTAGTCTTGAGAAGATATTTCCACCAAGCTTCTTTGATGTGATGGAGCACTTGCCAATTCATTTAGCAGATGAACTACTGATTGCTGGCTCAGTGCTCTACCGATGGATGTACCTCATTGAACGATACCTTCATACACTAAAACTCTTTATGCGCAATCGTGCTCATCCCGAGGCCTCAATTGACAAATCAATTATTATGGAAGAATGTATGACTTTTTGTTCGAGGTACATAGATGATAATGTGGAAACTAAGTCTAGTCGACCGATCAGGAATGATGATAGAGGCAATGACGCTGGCCGTGCCGTGGGAAAAAAAACTCAATTTATACTTGATCCCGAGACGTATATACAAGCCCATCGCTATGTTCTTGCCAACACTGATGCAATTGCACCGTACATTGAGTAAGTCACTTAACAATGAAATTACATAGAACATCACATTGAAATTGATATATAATTGCCCACATTTTTACAGAAAACACCTTGCTGAACTTTCAAGTAAATATCCTCAAGTTTCACAGCGACATCATGTCCGTCGCCTTCATAATGAACACTTCCACACATGGTTTAAGGATCATGTAAGTATTTACTTTTCTATTAAGCTTCTAATTACGTTATGAGTTTTATTCATTGTTAATTAATTTTCCTTTTGCTTTCAAATAATATTAGGTGAATGAACTGGCAAAACATGTCGAACTATCAAGCGAAATTCGGAATTTGGCCTTAGGTCCAATAAAAGATGCTTTACGATTCCGTTCTTATGTTGTTCGAGGTTTTCGATTTCGAATAAAGAAGGTTGATATTCGTAGGAAAACTCAGAATAGCGGTGTTATTCTAAAAGCAACACAAATGAGTTATGCTAGTCGACGAGACACAAACCCAGTTTCAGGGGATATTACATTTTATGGAGAGTTGATAGACATCATTGAAGTTCAATACCTTAATGGTATGAATTTTGTGCTATTTAAATGTAATTGGGTTGATAATCGAGCGGGCCAAAAAGTAGATGAGTTTAACTTTACACTAGTGAACTTCAACCACTTGTTATACAAAGATAATCGAGTTGGCGATGAACCTTTCATCCTAGCATCCCAAGCTGAACAAGTATGGTATGTGCAAGATCCTTTAGAACCAGACTGGCATGTTGTGGTTCGAATGACACCAAGAGACCGGTTCGATAGGTATTCAACCACTGAAGAAGAATTAGAAGACCCTCGAGTCGAGCCATTTAGCATGCAAGAGTTGGATGAAGCTCAGCGCGTTTCTTGGGTGAGACAAGGCGTGGATGGATCAATAGTTGACACAACTGTTCCTGATATCGATGAATACGAAGATGACATGGATGACGAATGAGGATGTGAATTGCAAATTCAATTCATTTTATCTATTGGGGTGGTTATAATGTGTATTGGCAATTATTTTTTTGCTCTAGTTCATTTTTTTTTGCTCTAGTTCAATTCATGTTGCTTCTTTGCACTTATTTTTTTTTAACAGATCCATTATGAGTACCTTAAGGAGGAGGGGCACAACAGTGCGAAGTACAGCCTCGAGAAATTGTACAACTGTGAGGTCAAGGACGGAGAATGGTTCCACCTCTAGCGCAAGAGTTTCATTAACGTGCACACCAAACTCTACAAACGAGGAACATGAATCATTTCCAATGTCGCATGAATCATTTCCAATGTCGCATGCAGGTAAATATATACGTTATAATCATTTCCAATGTTGGGCAACACTGTGAAAGCTGTGAATGATGAAAATAAAACAGAAACAAAATGAGCTGAAAGTTGTGAATGATGAAAATAAAATGATCTGCGTATTGCAGACTGCATACCCTGTCGCTTCTTTATCGTCTATGCCTTGCATAAAAGCACACCTTTGATATTCATGTCGAGCCGATACAATGCAAATTATGCGACAAACTGTACCCCCCACCCCCACAGCACTGGAAACTGTGCTATGAGTATGGCTGAAGTTTCAACAATGAGCAGGGGCTAACTATGTAATTCAGAAACTGCTTACCCCTTCTCAATGGCATAGTTTTCAGCAAGTTCCTTGGAAACTAACTAGTCATCATCTGGTTCAGCTGAGAAGTCAGGTTCTTCAGGCTTCTGTAAGTTGGGCAATTCAACATTCTTCATCTTTTGTGCTCCTCTCCTTGTATTGGCAGCAAACCTGGAAGCTAGTATTGTGACTCCCAGGTTCTGTTTGGCCTGGGAAGAAATGAGGGACTTGGAATTTGTTCCCTCCTGATGTTCAATTTCATCATAAGGAAGAAAAGACAATGAAGACTGTGTGTTGATACTAAGGTTTTTGGCCATCACTCTCCTCTTGTAGCGGCGCCAAGCAACCTGAATGAAACAGGCAGCCCATGTCCTCCAGTGGTAGGAATAGAAACGAAACGTGTGTTGTAGCTTTTTACTATGGAGACGTCTAAATTGATTAGCTACAAACTTGAGATCTTCTGCTCGCAAGGCAAAGGCTTCCACTTCATTAAGGGCTCTCACTGTTCTTGTGGACGAAGGCAAGTTGAGTGTGGATTTGGGAAGCAATGCCCAAGCAAGCAGCTCCTCCCCACAAAACTCCTCGGGTCTCAAAGTTATTGAATTGAAGAAACCTGTCCGACCTCCATTTGTAGTTGAGCTCTCCAGTCTTCCTCTGATGATAAAAAGCATCTCTGTGACAGGATCACCCTCACGAACGAGTGTTATAGAGTCGATTATGCAGTGACCTCTCCCAATCCAGCTCTGATGTGCTGAACCAAGCATCCCAATCCAGCTCTGATGTGCTGAACCAATCCTTAGCTTAATTAATCATAATTGAAAGACCTGATTATGCAGTGACCTTATTATCTCTGTTATTATATATATATATATATATATATATATATATGTTAACTGTTATAAAACAGTTACACTTATTATCTCTGAGCAGCCCTGTATACAACTCATGCATCCCATATTATATATATAATAACAGTTACAGTTATTATCTCTGAGCAGCCCTGTATACAGTTATTATTTTAGAATTGATATTGAATTTCTTAAACTAATTATTTGATGTCCATTACCTCTTTATGATAGGTAGTACAGAGGGCACCCCATCTTCTAGGCCGCAAGGTAGAGGAAGTGCAAAACCATGGAAGGGATGGGGCAAAGACAAAAAGATAATTGATTGGAATGAAAAGTGTCAACCAATTGGTGATGAGGCTTCAAAGTTGGCAACTCAGTTGGGTTATTTTGCACGGCAAGGGAACCTATTTCCCTTGGATGTGCCATCTTGGGATAAAATGGATCCACACCGCCTCATAACAATTTGGGAAACAGTGCAGGTAAAAGTTGTTGATTTTTTTATATACATTGATAATATAAAATTGCACATAATCTAATTAGTTTATTGTAACACATGTTCCTTAGAAACATACAAATGCCCCTGATGGTTACATGGATCTTTGTCTTAAGAAAATCGGGTTGCAATGGAAGCGATTCAAGAACCACTTAAAGGAGAACTATTACAACAAATTTGAGACATATGAGGAGCGAATTGAAAATAGACCCTCCCATGTTGAGAGTGATCAGTGGGAGAAGTTGGTGGAACGTTGGGGCACAGAAAAATCCAAGGTGTTAATAAAATATTGTCATTCGATTGTATCTTTCACCAAAAGTTCTATTTGTTCCAATACATCTTTTCAACATATAATTTTAATTTAGTTTCATTCTCTTGCAGCAAGTGGCGGATCAGAATTCTCAAAATCGAACAAACCTTTGTTTTCATCCTAAGACAGGAAAAAACTCATTCCCACGAGTAATAGAAGAGGTTAGCCATGCCATTTGATTTTGTTTTGCATTTTTATGTCTTTAGTTTGAATCAAAATAGTTCTTAATGTACTTATTTTTACTAATACATCAGATGAAGTCAAAAGGTTTGCAAATCGATAAACTTGGGGTTTGGAGATATACACGAAAGAGAAATGAGTCTTATAGTGATACTGATGGATCGGCCGATAAAGAGGTATATGCATTTCAACTATTTTTCTCACCGTCTAACGTGGAATAGTAATAAACAGTTCCATTTGCATAAGAGCCATTTTATATAACATGTGCGTTTCATACTTTATTTGAATTTTTATCTTTATTTGTAGGAAAGTATAAAGAGATTATTGGAAGTGTTACTGGAAGATCAACAAAATGACGTCGAAGCACGAAATAAGATATTCGATGAGTTGATAGGGTCCGACGGGCACGATCGTGTCTTGTGCATGGGAGTAGATCTTCGACTGGCACCTAAAAGGTCAAACACAACGTCATCATCTCAACATTACGAGCAAGAGATAGCCGAATTACGCAAAGAGGCCGAGGAACGTGAAATTCGCCATCAAGAAGAGCTTGATCATGTTCGGGACGAGGTTCGTGCCGAGACAGATGACAAAATCAACAAGACTAAAGAGTTTTTTCTCAATTTGATGCAGCAAGCTGGCTTTCCCATACCAAATGATGCACTTGCTTAGGTATTTTCTTAACAATTAGAATTATTTTACTAATAATTGAGATTAAGCTAGGCCGTGCGGGCTAGTGAATATTTATGATGATGAAATTAATTTATGTGCTCATTTGAGCTTTTGTTGTTGTTGAGTTATGTTTTAATGTTAAAACAAGTTGGTTTTCATGAATAAACCAATGAAACTCTGCCGATTTTTTTAAAAAAATAACAAGTGATTTAAAAATAGTTTAAGACGATAACATACAGATTACCATAGTTGAATATTGTACTAATTTATGTTTATTTTCTCTTTCACAGGTCCGGACATCATTTGGAATAGGTGTTGGCCATCTCTATTTTTTGGGTTTCCTATGTCTTCGAATTGGTTATTTTTCTCTATTTTTTGGGTTTCCTATGTCTTCGAATGATATAGCTTATGTTTTAAGTTGGTTGTTTTACTTTTTGGAGATGTAATGTTGGAAATTTTGAATATGAATGAATGAAATTTTGGAGCTTTGTTGATCTTTTGTTTTTGATATTTATTTAGCATAACTTGTACATTTGTTAATATTGACTAATTTTGAATGAGGCTACAATCTTTCCTAAAATGTTGTCACAATAGAAATTTTGGTGACAATTACGACCACTTTTTAAGGGACGATTAATAGTGTCCCAAATAATATTTTTAGGGACGGGACTTGCCGTCCCTAATAACACTATTTTGGACAATTCCTTAGCTGTCGCTAATAATAATATCAGGGACGGAACTAACCGTCCCTAAAAATATTATTTGGGACGGCTAGTCCCGTCCCTAAAAGGCAATTGGACAAATAGTAATTTTGGCGCCAACTTTTAAGGGACGGTTTATACCGTCCCTAATAACATTATTAGGGACGGTAAAATCCGTCCCTAATACATTTGGGACCCCCATCAAATGTGACCATGCCTTGCCGTTCCTAAATCCGTCCCTAAAAGTCTTTAGGGACGGATTTATAGTCTTTAGGGACGGATTTTACCCGTCCCTAAAAGTGATTTTTTTTGTAGTGATACTTCCCATCAAACCATATCCAAAAGTCTTGGATAGTCATTATGTCTCTCTCCTCCATAGTGGTCGTAGCTTCCCACCATTGCAAAGCTGCCCCTACTAGCCTGAATGTGGCTAGTATTTGGCGTTGAACCTCAGTGCATTCAATCATTCTCAAGTGCCATTGGATATCTTTCTTCCATTGGCTAGCAGTCACAACATCTGATCCTCCCTGAAACTCAGGTGGGTGCGCTTTCTAAAAGGCATCCCTCTCTCGTTCCCATGCAGTAGGAAACACTTGCCCTTGCGCGAGTGGCACAACCGGTGCCGGTGCTGGAGCCTGCTGAACAGCAGCTAAAGCCGCATTGACTGCCTGAGCGACAATTGCAGCAACTTCGGTCGCAGTCATCATACCTTGAGCTGGGGCGGGCTGAGGTGCACGTCGAGGAAGCATCTGTAACGAGAGAACACTATCAGTATTTGATATCTCAAAATAGCTGAAGATCGTAAGCGTAAATAAAAAAGCAATAATCCTACTCATAGGGCTCTACATCAAAGAACGCTAAGCTGAAGACACAATAAGCCATACAGATCCTAAAGGACACTAGAACCTAATGCTCTGATACCACCTGTAACACCCCGCCTAATTAAATACCGGGTGGCCAGTCCCATACCAAATTAAAACAGAATATACAGTTGGCTCATTCTTAGCATCACTGTCGAAAACATTCACAACTCACCCAAAACTCAATTAAGATGATGTTAAAAACTTTCCAAATTTTAATTAAACAAAATCCATTCCCAGTTTAAGAATAACACAACACATTTTATTCTACAACACAGATCACTAAAGAAATAACTCAAAACAATTTAAATGCAACTGGAATAAACCTTCCCAAATAATATAAATCCTTTACAACAATCCCAACAATGTTAAATGTATTAAAAAGACACAAATACAATAGTATTTAACTCCGACAGAAAATGATAACTGAAATCCTTTGGGCGACATGCCCTATGTAAGAATACTGTGAATCAAAAAGATGACAAGCGCCTAAGCAAAACCTCCATAGCTCCATAGCTCGACAAAATCAACTATGGTTGGCGTCCCTGTTGCTGGACACCTGATATAGAGATACAATAGAAGAGAAAATATGCAAGGAAACGGGTCAGAGCTCGAATGTGTAGATTATTTAAAAAAAAAACAGCAAGTATTTAACAAGTGCAATAAAGCATTTATTATGTACATGTTAGATCCCACTCTCACTTGCAATTCTCACCACTCAACTAGAGTGCACACTTAACGTTTCCTATTAACCTCCTAGTTAATGGTTCCTCTTTTATAGTCTCCATATTATAATTCCATTTCCATATCAAAATCCCCGTATGTCCCATACCATACGTCACATTATTATACATTTCCATATCTCCTTTATATGATTAGTTTCTCATTAACATGAATCATTACTCATTAATATGAGTATGCTTTCAATTCTTTAAGAATAAAAATTCATTAACTTAATTCCATTGTCTCTCTCTATTCATCGTTATCTACAATTATCACCGTAGATGGATTTAAACACAATATATAATCATGTAACCATTTAATCCATTATATATATATTCATATATAATACAACACCCCGAGTCACAGCTGTGGTGCAATGCATTACTCTGCTATCATGTCCCATCATCGCATGTCGCTGAATAGGGGCCTACAGGTTCGGTAAGATTCCACGAACCACAAACAACAAACAAATTGGAGGCGAACATAGTTCTCGTATCCATGGGTCACGCACATACCTATGTACCCACGGTCAGCGGGCTTATCAACTCCCCGATAAGTCTTTCATAGACCTATGTTCTCGAGCGACAAATCAAAGATCCCATGGATTCATCAGGATATGACTGCCCTCACGCGTAAACCTCCCACCGGTAGCAAGTAAGCTAGGTATGTCATACACATAATCATCAATCAATCAAATAGGTATTATCATACCTATAATATAATATCAATAAGGTAATTATCACTACCCTAAGATATTTTCCATACGTAGCATTTAGATACCATATCTTTACTTCATAATTTAATTATCCTCGCATCCTATAACATCTCTCCACTACCGACGTCGTTAAGGTTCATGCGCGGAGCGTCTCGCAAAGCGAAATCCAAACAAGGAACCCCTCCAATACACTACTAATTAACTTTGTCGATCGAGGAGGTCCGAAAACTTTAACTATGCAATCGGGATAACCTCATAACCTCTTTCAATCAAAATGTGTTCTAAGCTCCCATATCACAAGATTCAAATAGGATTTTCCTCATCTTATATTCAGTAAGAAGTTACTAATATCCTACTGGTCCATAACATTATTTCTCCCGAACTACTACGAGTTTAGTTCTCCTTTTAATTAAGGTTAAAACCGATACTTTCAATTCTCTTATAAGCACATATTCTTTCACTTAGGATTAAACCCTCTTATAAACATAAGGATACCCAGGTGTTATATTCAATCACCCCTACTGGTCCTATCTTAAATACTCATCCATCCCCATTTGGAATTTTAACAAATGAATCTAGCAACCGAAATTCCATTCAATATAATTTTCATCATTTAAATCACTCGAATCCAAATCAAATTAATTCAAATCTTATCAAGGGTTTACTGATATTTTATAGGTCCCACAATCTCCAAATAATAATCACCAAAGATCCACAAAAGTTTTGGGATAAGAATCAACATTTAAAAAGAAACAACTTTACATAATCTGGGGAGGTCGATCGATCGAAGGTAGGGGTCGATCGATCGATCACTCAGGTCCCAGCCTGGTTTTTCTACATTTCAGCAACTACGGGTTTCACTATTTTTACTCATTCAAACCTTCATATTAACCTCCAAAATGAGTTATTATTATTACTACATGATATGCCAACATATATGAACGATTTCCAGTACACTAAACATCTTAGAATCATCAAGGGATTGGATTAAAAAGCATGTTTATCTCCTTATTTCCAGAAATTATCAACATAATATCTTCAAGAACACATCAATGGTTTTCATAATCTCTTCAACAGATTCCTGACTATTTCGTGGATTAATATCACCCTAAAACATGAGTTAAATTCCTATATCATTTTAGTTTTCCAGAAATCCATTTAATACTCCATTATTTCTTCCAAACAATAATAATCTTCTCTTTTCATATTATTCTAACATGGACAATATACAAACTTAGTTTGCCATTATCAAACACTTGCCTTTCTTTTAGGTCTGATCCTTTGGTGTAGTATATCTCAGTTGGTTGTCCCTTCTCCGGTCAAACTCCGGTGGTGGTTGGTGGT
The DNA here is from genome assembly GCA_949130495.1 of Sambucus nigra. NCBI lineage: Eukaryota > Viridiplantae > Streptophyta > Magnoliopsida > Dipsacales > Adoxaceae > Sambucus > Sambucus nigra. Next base: position 350,461,254 of record OX422210.1, on the reverse strand, counting down.
GGTGAACCTTGGTTCTTGTTCTTCTCCTTCCCAAGTGACTATTCCCTTCCCAAGCACTCTTACACTCTCTTTAGGAAGATGGCTGCTCTTATTTGTGAAGAGGAGATGAATAACTCCCATACACTTAATCTACTAATACTTATAACAGTTCCAAATCCAAAATCACTATTCATCCCCCATAGAAAAATGATCAAAATGCCCTTTCCGGTTGTATATTCATTCCCAAATGAGCTGAGACTCAAAATTGACATCCAAATAGACTTTTCTGACTATTTCGAACCTTCCGGACGCAACAACGCAGTCGAAATGACTATTAGATCGATAGAAAATAAATTTCCTTTTTAATTTAATAAACTAGTCCCGACACGTCCCATACCGCGTCTGAATAAAAATATAAATTACCGAATTTATATCATACAGTCATATCAATGACATCACATTTCATATATTACCTAAATATCTTTAAGTAATATTCAGAATCATCCATTTTAATATCCACCGTCCGGATAAACCCGAATGAATTAATTAGTAATAAAATCTAATTAATCCATTAATTTAAAATATAACCTATTTTAAAAGTCATTTAAAATTATGGGGTATTACACCCGGGAAGCAGGAATTTTGCCGGGTACCCAACATCCGTGCCATATTTGTAAGACCCCGAATTTTCATAATTTAATTTTATCAAATAAATTCAAACAAATAATTTCCTTTTATGAAACAACAAATTTACACCAAGTGAAGTAAAATTAATCAATTAATATATTTACTTAAACCAATTAATTAATCCAAGTCCTAGAATTTACCTAAGTCATGATATTCAATATTCCGAAGTTAGGCCAAACCAATTTTAGCAAGTGACTTGAATTAAACAACTTTACCCAAAATTCAATTTAAGTCCCAAATTAAATTGAGTGTGATGATTTAAACCAAGTTTTATCTTGAAGTATTCTAAGCATACGTTCTACGTTATTTATGCAAGATAAAATAAATCAATCACACTACGCCGTGATGTATGAGGAAAAACCCAAGACGGGAAACAACCTCGGACGGCCCTAGCCACCAATCCACTAGATACGGAATTACAATTACAAGACAGATAGACTTACAACGCACGACTCGATCCCTCTCAAGCCTCGACGCTTCTTCTTGTAGACTCCTCTTCCCAACGGATAACCTTGGAACACCACCGCGGTCTCGGAATCCACCGATAGGACTTTATATGGTCACCATCACCCGAGCAAGGAGCCTTTCTCCAAGTGGGTAGAATCGCAACAAAACGTCTTCTTCTTTGATGGATGTAGAAGTAAACCAAAACTTCTCTTTGAAACGGAAGAGATAAACCGGTGCCAAACTCCAAGCAATTGATATGTATATATGTGAACTTGGATAAACAATATGGGTGTAAAACTAGAGTGATAAAATATTTTCTCTTGAAAAACAGCACTCAAAACTTGAACATTTTCCTTAAACAATTTTAGCTCTCAAACTCTCTCTAAGAGATGGAATGGAATGAAAAGTTAGATTGGAAAATGTTCTTCCCGCACATATTAAAGTCTGAAAAAGTTAGTTAAAAACCAAGTGGGGAAGTGGGTGCAAAACTGCCAATAACTGTTCCCGCCTGGCATCTCGTTCGAACGAAATGTCGTTCGAACGAGAGTTCTAACGACGTTCCAGATTGAACTCGTTAGAATCTCGTTGGATATCTCGTTCGAACGACATATCGAACGACATTTCATAAGCCTATACTGGAACCTCGTTGGCAAACTCGTTCGAACGACATCTGGTTCGAACGAAAAAACTAACTTTTATCCCAGAAAAGTTTATAAACATTTATTTAAAGTTTTAATTAATTCTTTCTTAAAACAAAACGTAGTTTTTATAAAACCTAACACCCAATAAACTTGCTCCAAGCTCCTATATAAATAATATTGCATTCATACCTTGGGAGCATGGAACCATAGTTGATGACGTAAAAATGAGGCACGCAAACCGGCATATTTGATGAAGCTTTATATTCTTTGCCGCTACGTCTTCAACAAACACTTCATAGGCTTGAGAATATTACAATTAAATACTATCCTATGAAAAAATGTTTTTGTCCAGAATTGAGCCAAAACTATATATGGACTCAATTGGAAATTTGTGTCCTTACAAATCTCCCCCTTTGGCTATTCCGGAACAAAAACCAAACAAAAATCCTAAAGGGCCGTCAAGCTCTACTAGACTCAAAACATAACCCACCCAAAACTTGACTCAACCCAAGGTCAAACGCTTCGCCATTGAAATATGCCGCTTTAGAAGAATTCCTGCGCACTTAAGCAAACTCATCAAATGCATAGGGAATATCAAAATATTAAATGCAATTAATTAATTACTCCCCCTCAATTAATTCTCCCCTTTATCAAACAAATGACATACTTAGAAAGACGTCTCCCCCTATGATAAATCTCCCCCAAACTAAGATACGATAATAATAAGATTAGATACCATTTCTCCCCCTATCATTTCTCCCCCTTTTTGTTCAGGAATAGGCAAAGGATATAGAACTAATAAACACAGTGAAGCTTAAAGTGTTAAGACATTAAAGCATAAGGGCAATAAAAGCAAGGCAAGGACAAACAAATATCATATATATATATATATATATATATATATATATATACTAGACATATACCAATAGAGTACTTGCATATATATATATAGATATAAACACACACATAACACAAAATACAATAAGTTTGCACACTCGTATGGCAAAAATGTCTCATATGGAAACGTAAGTGTTGGAGTGTGAACTAGCAACAATTAAATTTAGACCCAAACACTTAATAAACATTCACGGAGTTCTCATTTGATTGCAAACTTTATCACATTTAAATATAACCTCATGTGACAATATGAAGATTGAACTCAATGAACAAACATACACAATGCATACAAGCCTAGCAGGATGATGATTCTACAAACAAAATAGAGTCATGACATTAAAGACAACTAGGATAAACGGACATTGTGCAAACCGTTGATATACCATCCAATTCTCCCTCAATAAGCATATATATTCTTTTGCTTTTGAATGAATATATCAAACAAACATAGGCCTTGGCAATTATTTTCTTTTTAATGAAAAATATTCTGTTTTTAGGCCTTTGGATCACGTATTTCTTTTAGATCCAAGAAACGGTGGCTTACTATCGCAAAGGATTTAATTCATCCTTTCGGAGCCCTTCCCCGTGCACATTTAGATATATAATTTTTTATCTCACAAAGCTCACGTGCAACGGATTGTTACATGAACTAGTCCTCCTAGGTCATAGATATGTAGATGAATAGATTGGTAGGAGAACACCTCAAAAAGCTCAAATATAACATGTGACATTAACATTTCAAAAGAGCTCGTGCATGTGTGAATAGAGGCATGTAAAAATAGAATCCATTTAAACAATACAAACTCCAACTGCTCCATATAAAACATGGTAAAGAACATTTTAAGGATTGAAAATCTAAACCAAAAGTTCTAGCCACGTGGGAGCGTAAAAGATGGGATTCAAACACAAATATATGCCACATAAAGTGTGTCAAACTAAAATACACACAAAATAAAATCTTTTTGAGTTTTTGACACTTTTAACCAAAAATAAAGATATATACTCAAAAGAATAAACAAAAATCATTTGTATTTTTCATTAAGCTTAAATGAAATAAATAAAACACAAATGATAAACAAAAATCTTTTTATATTTTTTAATTAATTCAAACACAAAATATAATACAAAAAGATAAACAAGTCATAATTTCTAGCATGTGATATGAAATAAGGCAATGACTAGAAAATGACTAAACATGCATACATCTAGCAATGATATATAATATGAAGCACAAAAAAAGCTAGAGTATGAAAACACTAACACATTCAACCTTTAAATTTAGCCAGGGAGGTTTCATGTGATAGTAAATGAGAATCAACAAATCGTACATCTAGCGCGTTGAAAAGTGATTTCCTAACCCATATAGATTTATATTATGGGGATTGGGAAATAATGAAATGCTAGATAAAGATTTCCTTGGACTTATTTTAAGATCAAAACAATATAACCTAAGGTGACCTTTCCTACCACAATGCAAGCATGTGTAAACACGAGGAATGTTACCTAAGGTGTGACCTTTTCTAAAGTCTTTGGACAAAATTGATCCTCTAAAACAAACAATGGTTTTAGATTTAGCAATGGAAGAATTTGAGCATGATGTGCTAGAACCATTAGAACTACTACTAGAGTCTAGAAAATCATTTTTCATTTTTAAAATTTCGGACTCAAGTAATGAATTAGACTCCTCAAAATTATGGGACTCCTTCTTTAAATTTTCAATAATTCCTAGAAGGTTAACACGCTCTCCCTCAATATGAGAAAACTTGTCCCTAAGAGTCTTTTCATGATTTTCACTCTCTTTCTTGGACTTTTCTAAAATATCAAAATTTGAATGTAAGTCCATGAGCTTTTCACGAAAAATATCTTTTTGAGATAAGGAGATTTGCAAAGATTCAATGTGAGCTTTAAAACAAGAATTTTCATTTTCAAGAAATTTAATTCTTTTTACAAATCTCAAATTTAATTCCTTTAAATTTTCGTTACATTTATTAAGCCCATTTAATTCCTCTTGAAAATTAAAATTTTTTTTTCCATTAAAATTGGACAAATTTTCATTAAGACGTCCCATCGAGATATATAAAACAAAAAATTGAGAGTGAGTCAAATTTGAACCACCTAAAAAGGTCAGGAAATACAAAAGTCGAAAAACGGATCTTTAACGCGATAACTTAGCGCTCCGGCTCTGATACCAATTTGTAAGACCCCGGATTTTGATAATTTAATTTTATCAAATAAATTCAAACTAATAATTTCCTTTTATGAAACAACAAATTTACACCAAGTGAAGTAAAATTAATCAATTAATATATTCACTTAAACCAATTAATTAATCCAAGTCCTAGAATTTGCCTAAGTCATGATATTCAATATTCCGAAGTTAGGCCAAACCAATTTTAGCAAGTGACTTGAATTAAACAACTTTACCCAAAATTCAATTTAAGTCCCAAATTAAATTGAGTGTGATGATTTAAACCAAGTTTTATCTTGAATTATTCTAAGCATACGTTCTACGTTATTTATGCAAGATAAAATAAATCAATCACACTACGCCGCGATGTACGAGGAAAAACCCAAGATGGGAAACAACCTCGGACGGCCCTAGTCACAAATCCACTAGATACGGAATTACAATTACAAGACAGATAGACTTACAACGCACGACTCGATCCCTCTCAAGCCTCAACGCTTCTTCTTGTAGACACCTCTTCCTAGCGGATAACCTTGGAACACCACCGCGGTCTCGGAATCCACCGATAGGACTTTATATGGCCACCGTCACCCGAGCAAGGAGCCTTTCTCCAAGTGGGTAGAATCGCAACAAAATGTCTTCTTCTTTGACGGATGTAGAAGTAAACCAAAACTTCTCTTTGAAACGGAAGAGATAAACCGGTGCCAAACTCCAAGAAATTGATATGTATATATGTGAACTTGGATAAACAATATGGGTGTAAAACTAGAGTGATAAAATATTTTCTCTTGAAAAACAACACTCAAAACTTGAACATTTTCCTTAAACAATTTTAGCTCTAAAACTCTCTCTAAGAGATGGAATGGAATGAAAAGTTAGGAAAAGTTAGATTGGAAAATGTTCTTCCCGCACATATTAAAGTCCGAAAAAGTTGGTTAAAAACCAAGTGGGGAAGTGGGTGCAAAACTGCCAAAAAACTGCCAATAACTGTTCCCGCCTAGCATCTCGTTCGAACGACATTTCGTTCGAACGAGACTTCTAACAACGCTCCAGATTGAACTCGTTAGAATCTCGTTGGATATCTCGTTTGAACAAAAGGTTCGTTCGAACGACATATCGAACGACATTTCATAGGCCTATACTGGAACCTCGTTGGCAAACTCGTTCGAACGACATCTGGTTCGAAGGAAAAAACTCGTTCGAACGACATATCTAACGAACCACCAAAAAGTTTGAAAAATTCATTTTTAGCCCAGAAAACTTTATAAACATTTATTTAAAGTTTTAATTAATTCTTTCTTAAAACAAAACGCAGTTTTTATAAAACCTAACACCCAATAAACTTGTTCCAAGCTCCTATATAAATAATATTGCATTCATACCTTGGGAGCATGGAACCATAGTTGATGACGTAGAAACGAGGCACGCAAACCGGCATATTTGATGAAGCTTTATATTCTTTGCCGCTACGTCTTCAACAAACACTTCATAGGCTTGAGAATATTACAATTAAATACTATATTATGAATAAACGTTTTTGTCCGTAATTGAGCCAAAACTATATATGGACTCAATTGGAAATTTGTGTCCTTACAATATTAAAATCTCATGACAACGTGCTCAATAACAACATGAATAATACCCCATGAATCAAAATAATTTCAATAATTATTTTTCCAGATTTCAATGAATTTAACAATTCAAATATGAGTTCAATAATCGCAAGAATTCAAAGGCAATAACTCTCGAGAGATTTATAGAGCATATTGTGTAAAAACCCATACCTTAAAATCATTGCATGAATCATTGCATAAATCCAGCCTCAAAATATGATCACACTGTCACGTTCCTCTCGCGAAAATAATCAAATCATGTTCTAGCCCCAAAACGAGATAACCTCAAATAGTCCTATTTTAAAAACTCAGAAAAATCATATCTAAAAATTATTTGAATCACCAATCCGACTTCAGATTTGGATTCTACATGAAAAATTGAGTCAGATATGTGTTTTGAGTTTTTCTCAAATCTCATTCGAATGCACTCAAAAAGAAGATCTAAACTTTCCAAATTGGCTCTTCTTATTCCACTCGTTTTTGCCTCTTTGGATTTCGTTTTTGGCCTCTCCTTTTCATTTTCATTTCCTTATAATCACTCATAATATTCCTTATATAGCCCCTCTCTCAAACCCTATCTTGGAGCCTAAGCTAACGCATATTACTATATTACCCTTTAATTCAAAATTATCAACTTTACATATTTAAACAATTACAGAATATCTAAAAATAATTTAGATTTAAATGTTTGATTCGATTTCAAAATAAAATAGATTCATGGGGTATTATTCATGTTGTTATTGAGCACGTTGTCATGAGATTTTAATATGGCACGGATGTTGGGTAACCCCAAAAATTCCTGCTTCCCGTGGCTATAGCTTGATAAAGCATATGCGGATGTGGTGAGGCCTAGTGTACCGGTTAATGTGTTGTTGAGAAATTTATTGATAAGTTCTTTGAGATTTGCATTTGATTTTAATATTCGTAATCGTGTTGTTATGCTTTATTCATCATTAATATATTTGTTGAGCATCTTTCCTATCGTATTATGTACTTCCCCATATTTTCTTTTAGTTGGAAGGTTAGTGTGGATTTGATCGCTATGGACCAATTGGGATGATTTTAGCGTGAATTATTTTCGAAAGAATATTTTTTGGAAGATTTGTATTATTTTATTGTGTTGTATAGAGCATTAGTGATTTATATTTTTTCGAGAGACTTTGTTATATTGAATTTGAAGATTGAGATTAGTGGTTTCTCTTGTTTTATTGTGGATTTAGATGCTCTATACTTGATTTTTATGGATTTAGTTTAGTTTTATCGTAGTAGCATGCCTCATGTCTCTCCGGGCGTATTGGGTGTTACGGATGGTATCAGAGCTTAGGTATACGACAACCCTTGGGTCTTGGGTATTGGGTCTAGCATGCGGGTTAAATATGTTTTCTTGGGAGATATAATTTTTTAAGGATGTCTTAAGCATCGTGGTCAGGATATTTAGAATTGATTTGAGAACTTTAGTGTGTGATTTTGGGAAAGAGAATCGAGTAGAATTTTATTTCGAGTGTTAGGTTTCGTCGAATTTCGAGGACAAAATTCCTTTTCAAGGGGGGAAGTATGTAATACCCCGTAATGTGAGTGCTTTATTTATGAATATAGTATATAATTTTAATAATATTATTATTTTACTAATCGGGATATTAATATTATATTTATTTTTATTTGAAATAAATTGAATGAATATGTATATCTTGGTTAGATCTATATTCTGTGTGAATTAAGTAAATTGAAAGATAATAGTATGTAATTAATTAAGTATGATAATGCTTAATTATGTTGAATAAATAAAAAGTCTTATCCATGTTGAATCTTATTGGATATATAAAAATTATGCGGGATATATATGGGCTATGATTAGTTGATACAGTTATGAACTAGTTAGAATGGAGAATAGTAACTAGTATGATTTAGAGGTACGTTAGGTGTGCACTCCAGATGAGAGGTGAGAATCTCAAGAGAGAGTCCGATAATCTAACATGTATATTATAAGTGATAAATATTGCAATTATTCACTTGTTATTTTCAGAACTATTTTTACCATCAGGCTCTGACCCGTTTCCTTGCATGTTCTCTTTTCTCTCTTGTATCTTCTATATCAGGTGTCCAGCCGTAGGGACACCAACCATAGAGGATTATGATGTTTGACGAGCTATGGAGTACTGTTAGACGCCTTCATTTATTTGATTCATACTCTGTAGTGATCTTTTATTTAGGGCATGTCGCCCCAGAGGATTTCAACTGTTTCTTTTATACTTGAGTCAGGATTTCATACTCGTGTCGTTGTGTTACATTTACTATTGTTGGGATTTATTTATTGAGATATTTTCTGGAAAGTTTATTCCAGTTGAATTTAAATTCTATAGTGATATCTATTCAGTTTATTGTTGTTGTGGAATGAAATGTGTAGAATTGTTCGAAATGGTGAAATGAAATTTTTATTGGAAAGTTTTTAACACCATCTTAATTGAGTATTAGGTGATAGAAAAATATTTTTGACAGTGATGCTAAGACTGAACAAACTCTATGTTCTGATTTAATTGGGTATGGGACTTATCACCCGGTATTTAATTAGGCAGGGTGTTACAGTGACAAGTCAACAACCCTTTCACTAAGTAGAGTGGTTACCGAGCTTCATTTCTCTGGATTTATAGGGATTAGAGCTAACACGGTTTTGACCTTGAGGAGGTCTTTGTCCTTTGTTGGGAAACTTTCCCTTCTCTTGGACACTTAAGAAGGATATCAACTTAGACAATGGCGCCTTCAAGTCGGTTAATTTTGGGGGTTTCGAGCATTTATTGCTAACTGAGTTTGCAATAATTGATTCAAAGTGTCCTCGAGACTTCTTTGTTGGGGGTAATATAGGGTGAGGGAGGTGATGCTTGTATGGGTGGAGCTTATTGATAGGGTGGGAGCAGTGGCGGTTATTAGATAACATGCGAGTTCAGATTCATTGCTAAATTTTATTGCACATAACTAAAATTAGGATGGTTTCACCATGAGGGGTTCTAGTTTTTCTCGTGAGGGGCATTAACATTATCCTTAAAAGCTCCTACCGAGTCCACTTTCTCTTGGGGCATCACTTTTTAGGCGGGTATCTTCAGGCATTCCTTCGTTGAATGTCCCGCCTCATAAATATCACACACCTTCTCTCCCAATACTCGAGTGGAGCCGGATATGTCTCTCCCCCTAGCCTCGACTACGTCCTCTAGCCTCTCTGCTAGTTGATTAATTTGGAATTTTAGTTCGGATTCCTTACCCAATTGATATAGTCCGGATGTGGAAGTATTCGTGGACATTTGTCTAGTCTTGGGTTGGCTATTTGGGTCTGATGTGTCCAACTCTTGAGTAATCTTGGCGATGTACTAAATGTGGGCCTCCACGTCATTCGTATCTAACCCTAAGAACTTTGCCTTGCACATGGTCTCAATGAGTTGTTTAGAAGTTAAGCTTAGCCCATGATGGAAGTAGGATAAGAGTATCCACTTCTCAAAACTATGGTGTGGGCACATGTTGGCTAACTCATTGAAACGCTACCAACATTGATCAAAGGGATAATTCTTGTTTTGTCTAAATGTTTGAATTTGATCCCTAATCGCATCGGTTTTATGTGCTGGAAAGAACTTTTGGTGAAACTTATCCCTCCAAGTGGCTATCGAGTTTGGAGCTAGCGAGCAAAGCCATGTCTTAACATTATCCTTAAAGGATAAGGGAAAAGCTTGAGATGCACCACATCTTAAGTGCATGCTTTGTTCGTGAAAGTCTCGCATGCCTCCTCGAACTCTCGAATGTGGAGGTAGGGCCTTTTCGACTCCATACCATGAAATGTTGGGTGAATTTGGATCATACCATTTCTAAAATAAAAATTCCCTACAATATACGAGAGTATAATGCATCTCGAAGTGACGGTTCGCTCGGGATATAAGAGGTCTCTTATAGGGCAATATGGTAACTCACCCTCACTCATACCATAACTAGCGATGTCTGACATCGCGCTCTATCTTATTGAATCAATATTCTCACTCGATGCCCTAGACATGTGACTCGTCATATGAGTAGTGATGGACTTGGGCAGTGTATGAAATGGAACCCAAAATTGTGCAACGTGTGGAGTGTGTGGGCTATCGGAAGTGTACTCAAGTATGGGATTTTCGTTGATTTCTAGTAGGAGTAGAGTGAGGAGTTGACTGAGTATTTTTGCATGAAAGGATTTAAGAGAATTCATATTATTTTTTTCCTGATTTTTTTTGGATTTTTGTATTTTTTGTATTTTTTTTCTTTTTGAGAATTAGAGTCAAATTTTAGATTAATTCGACTTAACCTAAATGTCTACCTAGTGCCTAGTAACATTGCCAAAAACTTTATGCGACTCAAAAGGCATCTCTAGTGCGTACTAATTTCGGTTCAAGTGCAAACCGATCGCGTAAGTAATAATCCGAGCAAGTCAGGTATCGAACTCAAGGACTAAGACGAAGGACGTAACGACGAATAGGGAAGATGAATAACCTCAAGATTGACTCAGAAAAAGAAAGGAAAAGACGATTGGTTTTGGAAAATTCTATCAACTAATGCAACTTAATTAATGATCAAGAAAAAACTATGCATGCAAGAACAACTACTTTGATTTTTATCTATGTGAGAAAATAGAGTTGGAGTACGCTCCCTGGAATCATCGGTAGTGACGTTGGATACAAAACCTTCAAGAATTTAATTCATAATTCAATGAAACATTAAATATTATCTATGGATTGGACCTATGAAGATTTTACTCCTCACAATATCAAATCAAAAACATATTTAATGTGAATGATAATTTATCAAAACGCATATTATATTCTTAAACATTCCGATTACCCAGGGCAAATGAAACTAAAAGACCTACGACATCTGTTTCAACAAGATTTCAAATATCTGAATTAGTAATTACATTTTATCTAATTTTTAAGTCCATCCATAATACCTAGGTTGGTTTTATGTACCCCAAGCCTCTAAGAAACTTAGCTAGACATGGTGTTATTATGATTAAGCATGATTTATGCATTGCGTGGGTTCATTGTTACATAAATATTGCATCTAAACATTTATAAAAGATTTCCAGTAAGAGAATGAAGAATTATAATCTATATAGAAGATAAATATTGAAAGAAATAGGAGAATAATACTTGTATTGATGAATTCCACAAAAATAATGACGAAGATGAAGTTTGCATGATGATATTTTCTCCTAATGTTTCTTGCCTCCAAGTAGCCTCCAAAACTAAGTTAAAAACTTCTCTCAACTAGGGCTAAACTCGAACTAATTGATTGGGTACAAGTTTTTACCCGTGTTTTAATGAAAGAAAACTTTAATTAAAAATAAATAAAAGTTAAATTTAGCGAGCAGGAAATCCGAGTCGTTTCAGTGTAGAGGTGAACCAGTTTGCATTACAAACTGAATCTAGAGCTCCCAAATCGGTTTGCAATCTAGGAAAATTATAGTATTACCCTTGGATTTTTCTCAACTTTAAATGTGCATATCTCTTGAACGGTAACTCAAAATTGGACATCGTTTCTTCCAGTATTCTCATGATTTCATGATGTTTAACTTTTCTTTAGGCTCCACTTCTGGGGTTTGGCTGAAAAATTATATTTCTGCCCTTGGACTTTCTTTTCTTCTTTTATTTCTTGATTTTGATTTCTCTCCCGCATTCACTTGTACGAAACACCTGTAAAATACGCGAGATATATACAAACTAGATATACTTGAAAAATAGGGTCTGTATCATGGACATGAGATAAATTCATCCTAATTACATCGCATGGGATAATAGAAGTACCTAAATTATGTGGATAAATATGAAATATAAGCCGAATCAGTATTCACACAATTTCTTTCCAACCTTATATGTTCTCATTGTTTTATCCATTTTGGTCTTGAACACCTCCTGATTTCATAAGTTTTCTAGAGAAATATCCTTCATTATTCTCATAGAAGTGGACCCTTATCACTCACATAGATGGTTCCTATAAAGAGTATCGTGTTAATTCCCCACTTGACCATTTTATTCAAGATATAGAAATCATTAACAACATAGTTTATCATAATAGATGCAGTGGTTTATGCACTAAATCATCTTCATAATAGGAGGAAGCAATTAAGGAATTACTTCCCAATGCTAACCGAGTCATCATAATTAGGTTATCTGTTTGAACCTATTTCTTGGGATCTCCAATCATTTAGGTTGGGTTTACATTAAGTTGACTCTTTAGACTTTAACAAACATTAGGTCCATTACACGTGAGTTTCTTGCAACTTGATATCCAAGTATACCTTTAGTTAATGGATCTGTAATATATTCATTTGACTTTACATAGTCAACAAAACCAATTTCGTTTGAGAGCAATTGTCTAACGGTTTTGTGTCGACCACGTATATGTCTTGACTAACCCTTATAGTTACTATTTTCATCCCTAACACTTGTCAATTGATTATGACAGGTGGCATGGGATTTGGCCAAATTGGAATATCCTCTAAGAAGTTTCTAAGTCACTCGGCTTCTTCCTTATCTTTGTTTAAAGCAATAAATTCAGATTCTACAGTGGATCTTACAATGCACATTTGCTTCAAGGATTTCCAAGATACAGTTGCACCTCCAAGAATAAATACATATCCAATTATGGATTTTAAATTATTCGAATCGGATATCCAATTTGCATCACTATAGCCTTCAAGTATAGCTAGATATCGTTAGTAGTTCAACCCATTCTTTAAAGAGTATCGAAGGTATCAAATAACTCTTATGACGGATTTTTAATGATCTTTTTCGGGATTACTCCTATATCGACTAAGCTTACTAATTGAGTATCTATATCCAATCGAGCACGATTTGATAAATACATCAAACTTCCAATAATATCAGAATACTATAATTGAGATATACTTTCACCTTTATATCTAAATATGTGATGATTTTGATCTATGGGTGTCCTCACTAGAGTTTGATCATATTTATTATACTTTTAAAGTATCTTCTCAATGTAATGTGATTTAGATAAGCTAATTCCTTAAGTAATTCGAGTGATTTCAATTCCTATAATTACATCAGTTAGTCCCAAGTCCAATTTAAATATACTAATCAACATTTGTTTTATTATTATTATTATTATTATTATTATTATTATTATTATTATTATTATTATTATTATTATTATTATTATTATTATTATTATTATTACTATATCTTCTACATATAGACAAACAATCACATGTCCACCTTGAGTGCTCTTGACATAAATGCATTTGTCACAGTCATTTATTTTGAAACCAGTTGACTTCATGACATTGTCAAAATTTTCATGCCACTGTTTAGGTGCTTATTTCAACCCATATAGTGAGTTCATAAGTTTACATACTTTACTTTCTTTACCAGAAGACTTAAAACCTTTTGGTTGTTCCATATATATATTTATTCATCTAATTCACCGTTTAAAAATGTCATCTTTACATCCATTTGGTTATTTCTAATTTATGTATTTCCGCAATTGCAATTAATGTTCTAACGGATGTAATCCTTATAACAGGTGAATAAGTGTCGAAATAATCTATTCCCTCCTTTTTCTTGTAACCTTTAGGTAGAATTCTAGCCTTATATTTATCAATTGGCCCATCAACTTTTGATTTTTCATTTGAAGATCCATTTACACCCTAATGGGTTCATCCTCGATGGTAGGTCCACCAGTTCCCATATATGATTTTGCATGGTGGATTCAATTTCAATATTAATAGATTCTTAATAATATGAAGCTTCCAGAGTGGATATAATTTCCTTTACCATTTTAGGTTCACATTCTAACCTCTACTTTCGAAAATCCAGACCAAAAGATTTTGAAATCTTAGCTCTTTTTCTAAATCTAGGTTCCTCCTCCATAATATTTTGAGGCTCACTATTTGTAACTTCTAGCATTCGTTTCTTAGAACTTGTTTCTTGTGCATTCTTACAAGGAAAAATATTTTTAAAGAATGATGAATTCCTAGATTATATAGGTGCATTTTCATGAATGAATGTCAGACTTATGCACGAGGAATTGATATGCACTACTATTATTTTCATAACCAATGTGTAATCAATAGTCTTGGAACCAATTTTTACCTTTTTAGGTTTAGGAATTAGTACTTTTTCAAAACACCCCCACACTTTTAAGTATTTATAGGAAGGCTTGAGCCTTTTCCACAATTCATAGGGTATCTTATTCGTTTTCTTATGAATAAACCTTATTGAGAATGTAGTTAGCTGAAATCAATGCTTTACTCCATGTGTTTTGGGGTAAACCCAAACTTATTAACATTCCATTCATCATTTCTTTTAAAGTTTGACTTTTTTCATTCCGCAATTCTATTGGATTGAGGAGAGTAAGGAGTTGTATTTTGGTGAATAATGCCATTCTCTAAACATATTTTTTTAAAAGGAGATTCGTATTCATTATCTCTATCGCTTTTTAATTCTTTAGTCTTTTTACCAAGTTGATTCTCAACCTCTATCTCGTATTGCTTAAAAGCTTCAATTGCTTCATCCTTGCTTCTTCATAAGCAGACATAACGATATCTAGTGCAATCATCCACATAGGTAATAAAGTACTTTTTCCCACCTTTAGTTTGAACAAATTTCAAACCACATATATCAGTGTGAACTAATTCTAACAGTTCGTTGTTTCTATTAACAAAAATAAATTATGAGTTAGTTAATTTAGCTTCTACAAACGTTTCACATTTATGATTTGAGTTAGTGTTAAATTTTGTAAATAATACTAAATAAATTAATTTAGTCAAAGTATGATAATTAACATGTCCTAATCTACTAAGCCACATATCCATATACTCGAGCATATAAGAAGAAGATATCATATTATTATCATAGTTACCTCTAAGAACAATATTCACGACGTTCATTTTGAACATCCCATCACACATATATCCTTTCCCCACATACATTCCATCGTTATTTAGAACAAATTTGTCTCCAACAAAGACAATATTAAACCCTTTTTTTCTTAACCAAAAACAAGGTTCTTCCTCATGTCGGGCACATGCAATACATCGTTGACCACAAGATGCTTCCCTAAAATTGTTTTTCACAATAATTTTCCTTGACCTTCAACCTTCAACGTGGAGGAGTTTCCCATGAATATTTTTTCTCCATCTGCAATTTTTTGGTAGGTTGTGAAGATAATTTTGTTGGAACATACATGGCCTATAGTGCCAGTATTAACCCGCCACTCTTTGGTGTTACCCACCAAATTTACTTCAGATACAATTGCAGAGAAAAATATGTTGGAAACATCATCAGACAATGCATCAACTTCTGTCATGTTGGACCGTGGTGCTTTCTTTTTGAAGTTCTCTTTATTTTTTTGGCTTACGATAATTCTTGGCCCTATGACCTTCTTTGTTGCAATTAAAATATTTTCCTTTGAACTTCTTAGCACCGCCTTGTTGACTTATGCCTTCACTTTTGTTCTTCCTCTTCTTGTTGAATTTGTTCATATCCTCAATAATATTTTCTTTTGAAGATATATAATAGTTACCATTTTTCTTTTCATATTTAAGATTGTCTTCTTTTATCCTTAACCAAACAATTAAATCTTCAAGTCCCATCTCTTTTCATTTATGCTTCAAATAATTTTTGAAATCTTTTCAAGAAGGGGATAATTTTTCAATTACTGCAGCAACTTGAAATGTTTCACTTATGACCATATTTTCAGCAATTACTTAATAAAAAATTAGTTGAAGCTCTTAGACTTGGCTTATGACAATACCGAAATCCATCATTTTATACTCGAGAAATATATCGGTTATGAGTTTTTTCATACCGACATCTTTGAATTTATATTTTTTTATCCAAAGACTGTCGTAATAATTTAGCGATTTTGATTGGACTATACACCTTATAAAGTGTATTCTCCAATCCATTAAGGATATAGTTTTTGTAAATAAAATTCGAATGCTTCCATGTATCTGCAACTAACAAAGTTTTCTTATTAGTTTCATTTTCATTAACCACGGGAGTACCCTCATTAATAAACCTCGCAAGGTTAATGATAGAAAAATATAACAACAACGTTTGTTGCCAATATTTTGTAACACCCCGCCTAATAAAATAACGGGTGATCAGTCCTTTATTAAATCAAAACAGAATATCTAGTTGGTTCATTCTTAGCATCACTGTCAAAAACCTTTTAATATTTACTAACCACTTAGTATTTGAAAAGCTGGTGTCAAATTTTAACTTTATAATTAACATGCAACCAAATAAATTTGTAATACCACATTCCACATTCAACAATTAAACAAATAATGAATATAGTGTCAGAATAATACAAAGGTGTCTGGAATACACAATCCAATTTGAAATAATAATAGAGTTATCCATAATAAAAACTAGTCCAACAGTCTGAGAAATAAAATAAAATGAAAGTCCCCTATCTTTGAATGAAGTCGGAATAAAAGGGGAGCCATGCCCTACTGAAACAAGTAGCTCACAAGTAAGGAATGAATATGTAAAAACCCGCCCTTTTGGAGATCATTAAATTCCATAATTGGATATAATTTGGAATTTGGGGAATTTTCCTAAATAGTAATTTTTGGGATTTTCGAGGATTGAATGATTTTCGATGGGTGCTGTAATTATTTTTGGGACTATATAGGTTGAAATATTTTAATTATATGTCGTCATTGAGTAAAACGACATGAGGTAAGATTTTTAATTGAAAAATTCGCATTCATTTATTTTGGGTTGGAATAGTGATTTGTGTTCAAGTACCTCAGATGGGAATTTCGACCGCGCCGTGAGTCTCGGAATATCCGATATAGTCGAAAAAGAGTGTCCGATTGTCGAAAATGAGTTTCGGATAATTTTAGAGGTAAAAGTAACTCGTAATAAGGTAAACGAGTCGTTTTTGGGTTTTAAGGGTTAAAACCCTTTTCTTCCTATATAAAGAGGGAGAGAGGGAAAGAAAAGAGAAAGAAAGAAAGAAAAGAGAGAGAAGAGAGGGAGGAAGGAGAAAGAGGAGGAGAAATGGAGATTCGGGCCAAACTCCGTCGGATTCGACTCGAGGTCGTCGGATTTTATCCACGAGGTAAGTGTTTACTTGCTTTATTTATCTTTTTGCATAAATATCTCATACCGTAGTTTGGTATAAACAAACCCTAATGGTTTTGGGGTGGGTTATCGTGGATAAAACGGATTTTTGGGAGTTAAAACAATTAAACCCCAAATAATATTTCAATTTGTGGAACTTAGGTTTTAATCTAAATTAATTGGTGGTTTTGGGTTCTAGGATGTTTAGAACCCTTAATATATGTGTATTTGTAGTTGTTTGAGGTTGCAGGACGTTGGGTGAGGCGACAAAAGCTTGGGAGAAGCCTTAATGGCCGAAATCGTCTCGGAGAAGACGATGAATAGTAACCCGTCACTTTATGGGGCCCTTTTGGCCAGGAAAAGAATTGATTTAGCTTTCGGCCAAAATATGAAAGTTGTAGATCTTTTTGATACGGTCGCGTGGAAGCCGACAGCGTATTTGTCTAATTTTTCTACGATTTGATATGATTTTTACAAGATGGCAGCTCCGGGTTGAAATCATCAACTCGGAAATCAAATCGGGAATTGGAAAAATTACGGCTAGGATTAATTGCGTAGATGTTTGGGATAATTTTTGGGGTAGTTTAGAAACCCCGAAAATGAATTTGGGTTGTTGGATAAAAGGATTTGAGGAAAAATAATTTGGGAGACCTGGTGTGACCGGTCGACCTCGCCCCCAAGGTCGGTCGACCGCGTCAAGGAGAAAGGGCCTACTGCTTTGTTTCGTAGGCTTATTTACAACCCGCGGTCGACCGGGGGTGTAGTACCGGTCGACCGGTGCCCTGTTTTCAGCCCAAGATTTTGGAGATTAGGATTATTTCTCCGTTTTGAGTTTAATGTTTAAGGGCCTTCCAAATTAGAGATTATGGAGGGTTATGTCATAAAGGACTTGAGGAATTGGGAGTATATATATGTGTATATTCACTTGGAGTGAATTAGCATAATTGGATATATCCAAATGAATCCATAGATGGGATTTTGGTATATATTACTTGTTAAAGTAAGAAAATATTTTGGGTTTAGTATCATGCACATATGATTTCATGATTATGATTCTTTGAGAGAATCTTTGGGATTATTGGTCATCGATAGATGGTTTGGAAAATATAGCCATTTTTATATATTCAGGTAGGAATATATATATATATACTATGTGATTATGTATATATATGATATGATCTATATGATTTTGAAAATATATAGATGAATATTTTCAAAATGGGAAAAAGATAAATGATTTTCATAATTGATAAATTATGGTTACACACCTCCCTAAATCGCTATCATAAGGGAAGTTGCACGCGTTGTGGTGAAGCCTTCCTGGCTATTGAGCAGGTTGGATATAGTCCCTAGGCCATATGGGCGGTTATTTGTTTTTCTGCGCTGGTTAGGGGATTCTGGGTGTGGTCCTGACTTTCCCGCAGGAAATATGGCCACTTCCCGTCGTTGGTAGGTTCCCAGGTTGTCTTGTATAGATAGGCCCTGGAACGTGATAGCCATTTAGGGGCGCGTCCAGTGGGGAAACCCAGAGGGACGGTCTTAGATTTATTAAAGCAATTCATGATAATGGATTGGCTTTAATTTACATTTCCTGAGTATAAAAAGGGAAATGGGATAAAGGTTTGGCTTCGGTAACACTCCCGGATGGAAGAAGGGATGTGGAAGCATGATTTGATCAAAGCATTTTCATGATAATGGAAATGGCTTTGGGTACATTTCCTGAGTATAAAAAGGGAAATGGGATGACATATAAAGGAAAAGCATTTTTATGATAATAAAATTGGCTTTTAAAAGGTATATGATTTGTTAAATCAATTCATGATAATGAATTGGCTTTTATATTTACATTTCCTGAGTATAAAAAGGGAAATGGGAAATTTAAAGAAAAATAAAGGTATTGATAAATACTTGATATATGAATCCTCAGTCCGGGAGATAGATCCGGATGGTTATGGTAAAATATGATTAATATATATATGGATGAATCGAGTACCGAAGGTCTAATGGATACCGACGATCGACCTTGCCGAATAGTAGTGTATCGGGGGGGGGGGTTCCTTATTTCGATTTCGCTTTGCGAGACACCCCATGCACGAATATGGCAATGTGTTGAGACTGGGAAAACGATTAATCCTTAGTTCTCTAATATTAAATGCTTAGGATATATATATATATATATATATATATATATATATATATATATATATATATATATATATTTATATATATATATATATATTTATATATCTTTATGTACTGAGGGACTGGCGGATCTCGACTATCGACCGTGTCGCGTAGTAGTGTATCGGGGGGGTTCCTTGTTTGGATTTCGCTTTGCGAGATACCCCACGCACGAACATGGCATAGCGTTGAGACTGGGGTGAACTTTAGCCCTCGTACATTACTTGGACTATCTAGGGTTGATAGTGGTTGGGTGATAGACTAGTCTAGCAGGGTAGCTTGACTAGGATGATTAGAGGGATGCGCTAGGAGTGCACTATTAGCGGAGAGATGAGGCGTATCTCATGGGAGTACGATACCAAACTTAAATATGAGATAAAACCTTTTTCAAAATAATAAGGCATTTATGCACTTGCAAAATATTTTCAAAACTCGGGCTCTAACCCGTTTATCTACTTTTTCTTTCTTGCTATATTATATATATATATATATATATATATATATATATAGGTGTCCAGACACAGGGGCGCCTGGATGGCACTTCTTTCGAGTCAGACGTCAGCTGCAGCAGTTGTGGATGCGTGCAGGTTTTTGATAGCCGCTTCCATCGTTGTACTCTAGATAGGAGGTACTATATAAACATTCAAGCCAATGGCTCAATTGCATTTATTTATTCTTTCAGTACAGCATTCGATATGGTTGTATAATTTGAACAAAGTGTTCGGTTTTTTTAATTTATTTCAGTTTCATTTACGCATTAACTTGTGGATGTTTTATTTTAATCGTAAAAAGAGTAGTTAAGTAAAAGTTTTTAACGCTCGCCTAATAGGATATTAGTAATTAAATGGATTTTCGACAGTGATGCTAAGGTTGATCCATATGTGACTCCTGTTTTAATTTGATATAGGAGTGATCGCCCGGTATCCCATTAGGCGGGTTGTTACAGATGGTATCAGAGCATCAGGTTCTAGTGTCCTTAGGAATCTGTGCAGACGTACTACGCTTTCAGCGTTGCTCTCATTTGTTATAGAGCCTCAGGACTAGGATTGTTGATTTCTATTGTGAGATTTCGTTCTCCTGCCATATTATGAGATTATAGAAATCTTTTGCGTGCTCGTTTGAGAATCGTGTACGGAGCTTGAATGGTAGCAGGAGGTGAGGCTTAGCTGGAGCAGCTAGTAGAAGGTTGGGATGAGGACCTTAGTAGAGGTCACTCTCCTTATGGTAATTTTTAAGGATTTTTGCGGCGACTACTAAATAATAGTAGTTAGGATTACCGCAGTACCGCTGAAGTAGAGAGTGGTACTAAAGTCGAATTCCTCATTGAAATTGAGGGTTCGAAAGGGACCTTACGAATAGTTTTAATCGTGAGTCCCCATGATTTATCCGGAATGAGAAGGATGTTGTTATGAGTTTTACCTTAATCGAGGAGGTATATTTGGAGTGACTAGATAAAATCACGATATTAGTTAGCCCTAGAATCGTGTGGGTAATTTGAGTTATGGCGGTATCGATAACATTATATCATGTATGCCTATGTGTTGTCCGCAGTAACGGAGTTTTATTTTTCTTCATTCGCCATAGAGGCGGGTGCTGATATATGGTATATATATATATATCTGGTTAGTGATGCTCGTTTTATATGTTTATGCGAGCATGGTGGTATGATGAGTATAATACATTATGGTGTATTTCGGAGCGATAGCAGGCTAAGAATGGCAAGTCTATCGTGTCCATGGTTCCTCGAGGGAACAGGTTATTATTGCGGTGTCTCACCTAGATATAGGTTGAGTTCACCTTATTTGTTATGGGTTAATGGAACTTCAATGATAAGAGGTTTCCTTATCGTGATTTGGTTATATGGCGACCTTATATATATGATTTAAGGCCGCAGGATTTTTGTTGAGCTGTAAGATAAAGCTCATTATTTTTTTTCGCAAGGACTTAAAATATAGTGCGAGCGCGGGGTGGTGTGACTCTTATTTAGAGATAGGAGTTCATACCACCTTTTTATTGGATTAGGGGATAGGGATATCCCGGTTGCATGTTCAAATAACGGAACTCCATAACCAACGAAGTCAAGGGTTAATGTGTGGAGGGGTTCCTTGTTTGGATTTCACTTTGCGAGACACTCCACACATGACTCTTAATGGCGTCGGGCGTGGAGAGCTGTTATAGGATGCAAGGATTTGGGTTAGTCTTGTAGTGTGGATGAACCACTATAGACTATGAGCCCTGTGATGATGGTATGTTTATGGAGATATGGTGCTATGGAAAAGCACTAACGTGGTCCCCTCGCCACAAGTGGGTGGGTGAGGTTGGACTTAGAGAAATTGGTTTGAGGATAATAACCAGCCTTAATGAAAAGGCAAATTTTGAGAAGATACATTTTGGGTATTATGTTCGTGACACTTTCTGCAGAAAGTGGGCACTTCGATTGATTAGGTTTCCTTCCGTATGGGTGGAAGGATAAGATACTAGAAATGCGTTCGTAGGTTAGCGTAGGCAGGATTGAGGATGTCCCGCTGGTGTGCCTTGGGCCGTTACATCTCGATGACCGACGACGCGAGGGAGTAGTGTAACGGGAGGGTTCCTTGTTTGGATTTCGCCTTGTCGAGACGTACCACACACGAAACCGAGCAAATATCGGGATTCGAGAGAGGCCTTGGGCACTAGGGACATATTTAGGATACTCGTTTCACTTAAGTAGGGTAACGCTTAGACCGTAGCATTAGTAGGATGTAGGTTCTCTAGAGTTAATGGCGCCGAGGTTAGGAGGATTGAATTTTCGAGGGTCGGTAGGACCCATAGATGAGTATTACACCGAGGAAAGGAGATCCTTATAGGGAGAGAGTGTTACATGTCAGACGTTCACTACGGATGTGCAGATATGCACAAGTTAGAAAGGTGTATGGGCACCTTGCTAAGTTGGTTTATATACCACCGGAAATAGAATGGGCATAGTATATAAGGTTGAAATTCATGCCGATAGACATTATAGATGATGGGTATTATGTGACGTATAAGAGTCACTTTGCGATCGTGATAGTCGTGTAGCATATGGTTGGGAACCGTTGGGTTAGTATCGTTTCCCTTGAGGTATTAGGATTTGGAGTGATCCTAAGATTGGTGGTGTAGGTCGTATATGAATTTCGAGGACGAAATTTCGTTGTAAGGGGGGGAGTATGTAACAACCCACCCTTTTGGAGACCATTAAATTCCATAATTGGATATAAATTGGAATTTGGGGAATTTTCCTAAATAGTAATTTTTGGGATTTTCGAGAATTGAATGATTTTCGATGGGTGCTGTAATTATTTTTGGGACTATATAGGTCGAAATATTTTAATTATATGTTGTCATTGAGTAAAGCGACACGAGGTAAGATTTTTAATTGGAAAACCCGCATTTATTTATTTTGGGTTGGAATAGTGATTTGCGGTCAAGTACCTCGGATGGGAATTTCGACTGCGCCGTGACTCTCGAAATGTCCGAGATAGTCGGAAAATAGTGTCCGATTGTCGAAAATGAGTTTCGAATAATTTTAGAGGTAAAAGTAACTCGTAATTGGGTAAACGAGTCGTTTTTGGATTTTAAGGGTTAAAACCCTTTTCTTCCTATATAAAGAGGGAGAGAAGGAAAGAAAAGAGAAAGAAAGAAAGAAAAGAGAGAGAAGAGAGGGAGGAAGGAGAAAGAGGAGGAGAAATGGAGATTCGGGCAAAACTCCGTCGGATTCGACTCGAGGTCGTTGGATTTTCTCCACGAGGCAAGTGTTTACTTGATTTATTTATCTTTTTGCATAAATATCTCATACCGTAGTTTGGTAGAAAAAACCCTAATGGTTTGGGGTGGGTTATCGTGGATAAAATGGGTTTTTGGGTTAAAACAATTAAACCCCAAATAATATTTCAATTTGTGGAACTTAGGTTTTAATATAAATTAATTGGTGGTTTGGGGTTCTAGGATGTTTAGAACCCTTAATATATGTGTATTTCTAGTTGGTTGAGGTTGTAGGACGTTGGGTGAGGCGACAAAAGCTTGGGAGAAGCTTTAATGGCCGAAATCGTCTCGGAGAAGACGATGAATAGTAACCCATCACTTTATGGGGCCTTTTTGGCCAGGAAAAGAATTGATTTAGCTTTCGTCCAAAATACGAAAGTTATAGATCTTTTCGATATGGCCGCGTGGGCGCCAACCGCATAGTTTTTAAATTTTTCTACGATTTGATATGATTTTTACAAGATGGAAGCTCCGGTTTGAAATCATCAACTCAGAAATCAAATCGGGAATTGGAAAAATTACGGCTAGGATTAATTGCGTAGATGTTTGGGATAATTTTTGGGGTTGTTTAGAAACTCCGAAAATGAATTTGGGTTGTTGGATAAAAGGATTTGAGGAAAAATAATTTGGGAGACCTGGTGTGACCGGTCGACCGCGCCCCTAAGGCCGGTCGGCCGCGTCAAGGAGAAAGGGCCTACTGCTTTGTTTCGTAGGCTTATTTACAACCCGCGGTCGATCGGGGGTGTACCCCTGTTTTCAGTGCAAGATTTTGGAGATTGGGATTATTTCTCCTTTTTGAGTTTAATGTTTAAAGGCCTTCCAAATTAGAGATTATGGACGATTATGTCATAAAGGACTTGACGAATTGGGAGTATATATATGTGTATATTCACTTAGAGTGAATTAGCATAATTGGATATATCCAAATGAATCCATAGGTGGGATTTTGGTATATATTACTTGTTAAAGTAAGAAAATATTTTGGGTTTAGTATCATGCACATATGATTGCATGATTATGATTCTTTAAGAGAATCTTTGGGATTATTTGTCATCGATAGATGGTTTGGCAAATATAGCCATTTTTATATATTCAGGTAGGGATATATGGTATATATATATATATATATATATATATATATATATATATATATATATATACTATGTGATTATTTATATGTATGATATGATCTAAATGATTTTGAAAATATATAGATGAATATTTTCAAAATGGGAAAAAGATAAATGATTTTCATAATTGATAAATTATGGTTTCACACCTCCCTAAATCGCTATCAAA
Source organism: Sambucus nigra (assembly GCA_949130495.1). Classification (NCBI taxonomy): domain Eukaryota; kingdom Viridiplantae; phylum Streptophyta; class Magnoliopsida; order Dipsacales; family Adoxaceae; genus Sambucus; species Sambucus nigra. Next base: position 350,436,434 of record OX422210.1, on the reverse strand, counting down.
AGGGAAGTTGCACGCGTTGTGGTGAAGCCTTCCTGGCTATTGAGCAGGTTGGATATGGTCCCTAGGCCATATGGGCGGTTATTTATTTTTCTGCGCTGGTTAGGGGATTCTGGGTGTGGTCCTGACTTTCCCGCAGGCAATATGGCCGCTTCCCGTCGTTGGTAGGTTCCCATGTTTTCTTGTATAGATAGGCCCTAGAAGATGATAACCATTTAGGGGCGCGTCCAGTGGGGAAACCCGGAGGGGCGGTCTTAGATTTATTAAAGCAATTCATGATAATGTATTGACTTTAATTTACATTTCCTGAGTATAAAAAGGGAAATGGGATAAAGGTTTGGCTTCGGTAACACTCTCGGATGGAAGAAGGGATGTGGAAGCATAATTTGATCAAAGCATTTTCATGATAATGGAAATGGCTTTGGGTACATTTCCTGAGTATAAAAAGGGAAATGGGATGACATATAAAGGAAAAGCATTTTTATGATAATAAAATTGGCTTTTAAAAGGTATATGATTTGTTAAATCAATTCATGATAATGAATTGGCTTTTATATTTACATTTCCTGAGTATAAAAAGGGAAATGGGAAATTTAAAGAAAAATAAAGGTATTGATAAATACTTGATATATGAATCCTCAGTCCGGGAGATAGATCCGGATGGTTATGGTAAAATATGATTATATATATATGGATGAATCGAGTACCGAGTGTCTAATGGATCCCGTCGATCGACCTTGCTGCATAGTAGTGTATCGGGGGGGTTCCTTATTTCGATTTCGCTTTGCGAGACACCCCACGCACGAATATGGCAATGTGTTGAGACTGGGGAAAAGTTTAATCCTTAGTTCTCTAATATTAAATGCTTAGGATATATATATATGTATATATATATATATATATGTATATATATATATGTATATATATATATATGTATATATATATATATGTATATGTATATATATATATATGTATATATATATATATATATGTATATATATATATTTATATATCTTTATGTACTGAGGGACTGGCAGATCTCGACTATCGACCGTGCCGCGTAATAGTGTATCGGGGGGGTTCCTTGTTTGGATTTCGCTTTACGAGACACCCCACGCACGAACATGGCATAGCGTTGAGACTGGGGTGAAGTTTAGCCCTCGTACATTACTTGGATTATCTAGGGTTGGTAGTGGTTGGGTGATAGACTAGTCTATCACGGTAGCTTGACTAGGATGTTTAGAGGGATGCGCTAGGAGTGCACTATTAGTGGAAAGGTGAGGGGTATCTCATGGGAGTGCGATACCAAACTTAAATATGAGATAAAACCTTTTTCAAAATAATAAGGCATTTATGCACTTGCAAAATATTTTCAAAACTCGGGCTCTGACCCGTTTATCTACTTTTCCTTTCTTGCTATATTATATATATATATATATATATATATATATATATATATATACATATATATATATATATATATATAGGTGTGCAGACACAGGGACGCCTGGATGGCACTTCTTTCAAGTCAGACGTCAGCTGCAGCAGTTGTGGATGCGTGCAGGTTTTTGATAGCCGCTTCCATCGTTGTACTCTAGATAGGAGGTACTGTATAAACATTCGAGCCAATGGCTCAATTGCATTTATTTATTCTTTCAGTAGAACATTCGATATGGTTGTATAATTTGAACCGAGTGTTCAGTTATTTTAATTTATTTCAGTTTCATTTACGCATTAACTTGTGGATGTTTTATTTTAATCGTAAAAAGAGTAGTTAAGTAAAAGTTTTTAACGCTCGCCTAATAGGATATTTGTAATTAAATGGATTTTCGACAGTGATGCTAAGGATGATCCATATGTGACTCCTGTTTTAATTTGATATAGGAGTGATCACCCGGTATCCCATTAGGCGGGTTGTTACAGAATAATATGGAGGCGTCTAATATCAAGGTCCTGCAACTTTCACAACAATTGCAGCACGTCAATTGCTAAGATCTGCTAAGCCCAGTGTCCCAGTGAATGGGCACCTAAAATGTTTTACAAAAAATATAGATTTGGAGAAAAAGGGTCAGAGCGCGAGTAAAACAGTTTAAAAAGGTTTACCAAGTATTTAAAATGCAAAATCAACATATATTATATACGTGTAAGGTTTACATGCCGTCACTTGAGGTCCTTACCTCTCAACAAATATGCACACCTAACGTATGTTATCTAACCCGTCTTAGTCATGCTACCCCGCCTAACTAGTCCAAACCAAATCAATTTCGTCACAATCTATCTCGTTAGGACCACCCATTTCACCCATACTATACGTTACCAAAATCTTTATATCAATTATCCAATCTCGAAGTTCTCAATATATGTTTAATTCTCCATATACTAGGGTTATTTTAGATCTCACTATCTTTATCAACTACTAAGCACCAACAGTAGAGTATATATATATATATATATTAATGCGATGCCCCTAGGCTGAGGTGCGGTGCATGCATACTCTGCTATCAAGTCCCGGTACATCACTGGTTCAGTATCTCTCTCGAACCATAATTACAAATAACACATATTGAAGGTGAATATAGTTCTAGGCTTTTGGGCTACGCACATACCTATGCACCCAAATGATCTTACACCCCATAGTACACATAGATAGTCTTCCAACCTAAGTCCTAAGTTCAAAGGTACAAGTCAATATCGCCCCAAATGGACTCATCTCAATAAGACTGTCCACGCTGCGTAACCTCCCGTGATAGTAAGCAACATAGGTATGCCAATACACATAATATCAAAATCAACATAATATATGCATACACTTATCCTATACATACATAGAGTATATTTCAACTTTATCCCATAAACTAACAATTCACATTTTATTCCCATTTTTCGTTATTCCTAACATCTCTTGTTAACCAAAAGGATATAAATAATTTAATTAATTATTTCAATAGATACCTTCAACCCATACTTATTGGTCCAAAACCCAGAATCATTATAAAAAGCCCAAATTATATTTTATATCCTAATAATCATTTTTCTCGATAAAGTTATATTGTGCCCACAAATATAAAATTATGATTTGAGGCTTTTATGATCCGATTTTGAAAAAAATTGAAACTACAAAGTTGTTCAGAACTTCATTTTATGTAAGAACAATGGGGCACACTACCAATTTCCTCTTAAAAAAGTTCTAAAATTATCATACAATGTTTGTCCTTTTTCAAAAATGATTTTACATGCATTTGAATTTCGGATTCATATGAGTTCACTTAATTTCTAGTTAGATAGTTGAATCTCCAATTTAATCACATGCTTTTCTCATATTTAAAAATCATTAATAAACTATATAATCCTAATCATGAGTTCTAAAATCCCAAATGATGTTATCTTAAATCAAAACCTTCATTACATATTCCCATACTCCCAACTAAACCCACCAAACATCATCCCTACCTATATAAATGATTTCTAATGTTCATAATCATCAAGTCATCAAGAAACATCATATAATTGGAATTAAATCTTGAATCATTTACAAAAAAACTAGTTTATTATTTATTCTCAAGAACCTCTACAAAACCCAAATTTTCTTCATGTTTAAAATTTTGAAATTCATCCAAATTCATCATATTACATAAGGCATTAACTTCCAATATTAATTCAACCCAAAACATTATTTGATCTCCCAATTGAGTCATCAAAACACATAAAATGAAGATATTAAATATCCTATTCTAACATGGATGATATATCATTCATGAATTAATAAAGATAAATACTTTCCTTTGTGTGTAGGTATGAATTCCATGAAATGACCGATATTGTTGTGTTCCTCTCCCTTCGATCTATGCAACGGTGGTGTTTGGTGGTGGTGTAAGGTGGCTCTAGGTGTTTCTCCTCCTCTAAGATCCTTCACCTTCTTCAGAAACTCTTCACTTTCAAGTAAAATCTCTACTTTCTATCCTTTGGTTTCCTCTCATTTTGATTTTTCTATTCCTCATTTGATTATTTAAAGATTTTGTTTTAAAGTAGCTAATACCATATATCTTCATAGGTTGGAAATCCAAAGGTAAAAAATGGACTTTGCCGACCCTGAAATGACCCGAGACCCTATACATATGTCCGGATATAGTTTTCTGACTAATTCGACCCTTCCATACACTTTGGCGCACTCGAAATGACCATTTGGATTTTCTAAAATGCACTTATATTTTATTTCCCAAAATTAAGTCCCAACATAACTGACACGCGCGTTTCGATAAAATTTATCGTAACTGTCGTATTTCTCACTCACGACAATCATAATACTTTCTAATCAATTTATTACTCATTCACTAAGTAATATTTAATATAAATAAATATTACCCCTTGTCTCGCTGATTAGTATTTATTTTAATTAGGAATAATTTCTAATTTAATTTAATTTAATTAACCCCAATTAATTCCCAATATAAAAATCAATTAAATTATGGGGTGTTACATACTTCATTAGTTCATTAGTTTGAACAAATGAGTATACTTCATTAATTCATTAGTTCGAACAAATGAGTATACCAAACTAATCTCCTTTTGACAAGGAACATATTGGTACTAAAACATGTCATTTTTTACATATGTGACCCGTATAAAATTGAATCCAAAGTTTGACCAAATGAGCTGAACATTATATCAAAATATCCAATTATTGATAAAGCAAACAATATCTAGTCATGTCACTTTGTAGTCTCCAAGTACAAAACTTGACAAGTGGTAAATTTGAAGAAATCCATGCAGTTCTAAGCACACATAAGTTACTAACTATATTTTTACATTAGTACTACACAATTTAGTTGTGTATAGATGTAATAATTTATAGGCACCAAAATTCTTTTTATTGAACAAATTTTACTATGATTAAGAGGATATACTATTTTGTTATTTACCAATATTAGTTGAATATTTAAGAGTTTTTTTTTTAGAGTTCACCATGATTAAAGGTTTGTACAATTCATTCACATCATAATAGATGTTCCATAAATGATTCTTACTGGGACAGTTGCTTACATTAAATATTGGGAAAAATGTCAAATATAATAAAATGGTCTAAATATCATAATTTAATTCACCAGATTAATTTACAAAATCTAAAGTTCGTCCGCTCATCATGCAGGCCGAATAACTATTTTACATATAAACTCCATTGAAGACTCACGATAAACATACAAGATAGAAGGCAATGGATTAAGAAGTATATACATGATCAAGACTTCATAAAGAGGTTCAACCAATCTACACTAATAATCAAATGCTTGAAGAAATTTAAGAATATCTCAAGTAGTAAGAACAAATCCTACATTCACCGAGTTCTTCTACAAACACAAAACAATTTTGAATAATGCAGACTTGGAGATTTGAGTGTTAGGTATCAATAGTGACGGATTTTGGATTTTTGTTAAGGGACAAATATATGAAGTTGATTTTGCATCTGCATGATATGAACTCGAGATAAAGTAACGTAACCAAAACATGATATGACACATTTGAATTGACATCTCTATACGAAATCGAGTATCAAAAACAAAATATCTTAAACAAAGTTAAAGTATTAAGCACTAAACAAGTGAACCTAAATTCATAAAAAACTAAATTAAAAATAATATGAACTAAATTGAAGCCCTGATCAAATTTAATTACAACCCCTAACACAATTAACTTCAATCACTAAAAAGTAAAATTCAATTAAATTGAGAAGCTCTAACACAATCAAATTTGATATTTAACCAATTTAATTAAAATATCCCAACATATCTAATTTAAAAGACAACATTAAATATTTACGAATAAGAAAACCACAAAAATAATCGCACTAAAAATTATTAAATATTAGTCATTTTGTTAATATTAGTGTATATTGACCTAAGTTCATTATAGACTGAATAAATACCTTGAAGAAACTATTGTATAACATAACATAAGCATCTTTACTCTCAAAATTTTGGTCAACCACCATTTTTTTATCTAGGTACCTAATCATGGATTCTTCTCTAGCCTCGTATACTCTAAACATTTGATTGAATACCAACTAAGAATCAATGTGTGCTAAAATCTTTTTGGCACCTAGTGATGAAGCCAACCAAAAACCTACTAATAGTTCCTCAAATATAGCCTCGTTATTAGAGGCCTCAAACTAAAATCGAAGGGCATATTCCATGTCTATCCTGTCCGATGTAGTTATGATCAGGCCTGCTTCACTCGCCATGGTGCAAGATGAGCCATTTGCAAACAGTTTCCATACATTAAAGCCTTGTTGGAATTCTCCCATAGTTAATTCTACATGTTCAAATAAATTATTTACCTGCTCCAGGTTGTAAATGAGATCTTGTCATTTGATTGATAATTATGGAACATCTTTATTCTGATTTGACAATGGCATGGTTGAGCTCTCTCCTGAAGGAATCTGCTCGTCTGACTTGACATGTGAGTTATCTTTCGAATAAATATACTCGGTGTCCTCTATTACTGAGCTATATTCCATAGAAGTTTTCTTTTCCAAGAGTTTCGAGATCTCTCCCAGAGGGGACTACTCTATTGATTTCTCTTGTTATATTAATTTAGCAATGAAGTTTGCCATAGATTGGACTTTGACATTTATCCTAGGTTCATACTGATATCATATTCTTGAATGTTCTACATTCCAAGCCATCAGTGTACCGAATTTCTCAGGTTAATGCATAACTTATCGTAGATGAAGGTCTGTGTAGACAATAATCGTGTGATCATGGAAGTAAGGCTTCATTCTCTTAAAAGCTTTAATCAGTTCAGTATACCAAGTTTTTTCTCCTCGGTATGCTTTGATGGTGTAGTATTCTGGCCTTTATACTCCATCTTCATGTGTAACCAGAGCTTAACTAACTACTGATCTTAACACGATTAGATAGATGTAGAGTTTCTCCCTAAACACTAGTCATGATAAAAGAGGTGCAGACCCCAAATACCATTTTAATTCTAAGAATGCGGTTTCACCTTCGTCATTCCATTCTAAAGATTTTATTAATACTTTAAAACGGAAGGAATTTATCAATGGCTCCAGAGATGAACTTGTTAAGTTCCGCCACACATCCAGTCAGTCTTTGAACTTCTTTCTTGGTTATTGGGGACTGCATACTCATCAACGCCTGAATTTTTTGTGGATTGGCCTCGATTCCTCTCTACTGATGATGTATCCTAAGAACATCCCTTCCTTCACCCCAAATACACATTTGGTCGGGTTAAACTTCATTTATTTCTAACTGATCGAAAGTCTGTTTCTAATCTTTGATGTGATCTTCCACCCTTTTTCTCTTAGTGAGCATACCATCCACATACACCTCCATGTTCTTTCCAATTTGATCTTCGAACACTTTGTTCCATCCTCTGATAGGTGGACTCAGTATTTTTTAAATAAAAGGGCATGGCGTTGTAGTAATATGTACCTCTAGTAGTGATGAAGGACATTTTCTCCCAATATTTTGACTTCATTTTGATCAGATTATACCTAGAAGCATCCATAAAGCTGAGCAACTCGTTACCAGAGGTGGCATCAACTAAATGATCGATCCTGGGCAGTGGGTAATGATCTTTGAGCCTTGCTTTGTTCAAGTCGATGAAGTCTAAACACATTCGCCACTTGTTATTATTCTTTTGAACCATCACCAAGTTAGAGAGACACTCCAGATATCTGACATCTTCTATAAATTATCCTTCTAAAACTTCTAAACATACTCCTGTACTACCATATTATTTTCGGCATAAAAAACTCGTCACTTCTGTTTAACCATTTTAGTGCCTTTCGCTATGCTTAACTCGTGACATATGAAATCTGGATTGATTCGCAGCATATCATTATGACTCCAGGCAAACACATTTCTTCACTATCTGAGCAAATTTGCTAGATTCTTCTTGAGTTCGAGTTCCAGAGACGATCCGATCTGAATAGTATTCTCTGGAGCTCATCATCTAGAATGAGGGGCTTAATTTCTTTGACTAACCATTCCTTGACTAATTTCTCCTCGTCCCGTGGATATATCACATTAATCTAATAGGTCATAGTTATCTTCTTCTGTTCTCCCTAATCGACTTATGTATAATAGGATTCTCGGTCTTCCACCTGGTTCCCCCTGACTACACCCACTCCGTAGTGGGTGGGAAATTTTAAGCACTGATGAACTGTGGAAGGTATGACTTTGAATTTCTTTAGTCCTACCCTATCAAGAATCATGTTATATTCTAGTAAAACATTTTTATCCAAGATGAAGAAATGCATATTTTATATTCGATATGTTGGCCAAGAACCTATTATAACTTCAAACTTGATTGTGCCTAAGGTTTACACCTTCTCACCCGTGAAATCGATAAGAGGGCCGTGATATGGTGTTAGCTTACTATCACGAAGTCTTAGACTTTTGAGGAAAATATAAAGCATCATCTGTCTAGATGCCATTGTCAATGAGGACCTTAGCCATGTCTCTTTCATAGATCATCACAGTGACGATAAGAGGGTATCTATGGTGATACAAAATACAAAATAAATCATCTTTAGAAACATTGATAATAAGGAGATCTTTGTTTACCTTTATTGGATGAGTATCCATACTGGTTGTTAGATTGATCTGTCTTATGTGAGAATAATCCTTTACTTCGTTGAGGTAGGCCTTTCTCTATGCCAGTTTATCTCCTCCTATAGCATCTCCACCATCAATGTATTGGCCTCCAAAGGATATCATCTTAACCTTATAGGCTGGTTCCCTGGGACTTTTTTGACAAATCTAAGTAATCATCTGAATTGTGATCCCATCTTATTTTCATCTCATCCGCCTTCTTATGAGGTAATTTTGATCTTATTCGAATTTTTTGCTTGTCATCTGGACCCTCTTGTTTATCTTTCTCCAGACATCTCGAAAGTTACACTCTTCTAATTAAGCTTTCAATCTCGTTCTTGAGGGTAATGGATCTATCCATGCTATGATCGTGGTCCTTGTGAAATTCGTAATACTTATTTTTGTCTCGATGGTTTGTAGGTGCTTTAAGTTTCCCGAACCACCTCAAGTCTTTTTTTCTCAGGTATCCTTAAGGATGTGGTTAATACTAACAGTTAAAGGGGTATATTTGCCATATCATTTTGACTTCTCGCTCTTTTTATCCTTCTGATCCATATTTTCTCCGCATTTACTGGAAGCGGTTTTTGATTGACCCGACTCCTTAAACGCCATAACCTCCTACACATTCATGATTTTTCTCTCTTTGGCTAAGAGTTTTATCTTGGTCCGTGGTGGATTTTTATCCAGTTCCCAAAATAACTTATGTAGCTGTAACCCGCTCATTAGCGCGATTATGACAATTTGCTCATTATAATCCAACACTTCTATCTTTTCGTTATTGAAGCAAGTAATAAAATCATGGCTGAACTCGTTTACCTTTTTCCACACGTTGCATAAATGGGAAACTCTCTTCCCTAGTTTAGCCCAAAAGTAGAAATTGCAAAAAAAGAGGTTGGTCAGTTGTTAGAAGTTGGAGATCTTCCCCTGTTGTAATTATTGCCCCAAGTATGGGTTGATCCACTAATTGTAATAAATAATGTTTGGAAACTCATTTCATATGGGATTGAGTATATATCATCAGCAACTTGATACTGCTTTACGTGCAGTACGGGATCTATTTTTCCATCATTTTTGGGCATAATGTTTGGAGTTTTAAATTTTTTGGAGGTCGGATAACCCACAATAGATCGGGCAAAGGGAGATCCCTTCACAAAGTCCCTATGTAGATAATTCTTCTCCCAAATGATTCTCTAATCGATGGATGGATCCTTTTCAGGGTTGGTGTTTTAGCTCAACCTTAATGGGGATGGACTTGGTTGTTCTTATTAGGATTTGAGGCAAGATCTCTTATAAGGAAGTCTGCTCGACTTGAGCTTCGTTTTGGACCTAGCTGAGCATTGTGTTCCCCTGGTAACTGACTGATAATATTCTTCCTATCATTCATTGCATGATTTAGGATCGATTGGCTGCTGGCATGTGAATGCGCATCGGCCCTTACGGTGTACTCTTAGGCAAAGATGAATCGAATAAACACAAGTCTAATATTTTTATATTTTTGAAATTTTAAATATTGAAATTTTAAACAAAATTAGATAAAATCTTTCTTCTATAAGACAAATTTACCAAATTTTATCTTTTTACGCTATAGTATGCATCTAATGTGATAAGAAGATAAAATAAAGAAAACGACCACAAGACGCCAATGTACAAGGAAACCCACAAAGGGAAAAACCTCAGACCGACTAGCCAATGGATCACTATGATATGGTTTTTCAAAGCATAGACAATAAAGTTACACAATAACTTGTTCCCTCACAAGCCTTAATGCTCTTTTGTATTCAACCACCCCTGCACATCGCAACGTAGGATTCCACCCACATAAGCTGCCACAACACACGAGTTCACGTTCACCTCGATATCCATTGATGACACTTAACAACTGTCAAACACAACAATCAACACGTAGAAAGTCCATCAAATAAAAATAGGTTCTCTCAAGACGAAAGAATCTAACTTTTGACACGACCTTAAAGAATATGTATTATGAATCTTAGATCTTGAAACGTAAAGGGTGAAATTTAGGGCTTGGAACTTTTGTAAACAAGTGCAGAAAAGTTTTTTGTCAAAAGTTTTTTTTAAAATTTTTAATCTAATGCACCTGAAATAGTAAAACACCAATTTTGAGGCGACGAATTCGTCCGAACAAAAACCAAGCTCATTCGAACGAGAATCACATCACATTTGAACGAAAATCTACTTCGTTTGAAAGAGATTACATTCTCGTTTGAACAAGCTTGAAACGAGATTCTAACGAATTCCAATAGTGTGGAATTGTTTGATGTTTGTTTAAGACCAACATCGAACAAAAAGAAAAATTCTTTTCTAAAGACTTATTAGTTCGTTCGAACAAGAATTCTATTTCATTCTAACAACCTTATATTGTGTTCCAACGAAACAAAACTCAGAAAAATATTTTCTTAAAAAATATTAAAAATGTTCCAAATAATTTTTTAAAATAAAGCATAACACCCTTAATAAAAATTCAAAGGACTCATAAATTATATGCATTTATACATGTGAGATCCTTGGTAAATGTGGAGACAAACTTGGCACGATAAACATGGCATGACATATCTAATGTTTGAAGCTTGGCCACTATGTCTTCATTAAACATCGTCATAAGCTTATGGGAATATCAATACAAAGTATATCATATGACTCAAACGTTTTGTCCAGAATTAAGCCAATTATATACAAGTTAACTCAATTGAAAATTTGTCCTTACAAATATCACCCTTTAGCTATTCCGGAACAAAACCAAAACAAAACTTCTAGGTGACGTCAAGCACTCTAAAAAGAATGATTCCGTAACCCCAAAATGGAAAAAGAGTACTGACGCTCGATAGACACACAAACATGAGTATCTTAAACTACATGCAATATGTCGAATTGTCACGGTCATTGACCTTGACAAGTCCCACTTGTCAAGGTCAATGACCATGACAATTCTGTGGGTGACAACGTTTATTTTCATGGACGTGTCACGGTCATTGATCGTGACAAGTTTATTAGAATTGTCACGGTCATGTCACGGTCTATGACCATGATAAGTTTTGTCAGGGTTTATAACCTTGACAAACTCGTGACAATATTTAAAAACTTGTCACGGTCACTAACCGTGACAATTCTGGGCAGAATTTAAAAAAAATCTGTTGGGCAGTACGGCCACTACCACTGCCCAGCAGTATATTTGTACCTGTTATAGCAACATTATACATGTTCAAACATCATATATCCAAATAAAATAGAGAGAATGCAAATATACATTCAAAGGAATACGCATAACAATATAATCCAAATATAATTCAAATATAACAACTTAAAACAATTCAATTCAAATAATGTCACTACATGTCCAAGGTAAGGTTAGCTCTGAGGAGGTGAGTAGGCCACATGATATACGAATTGACACACCCACCAATATATATCGTGCTGCATTGTTCGCGCAACCACAAGGGGGAGTTCTCCTTCTCGGGTATCACATGTGTGACGAGCACCTTAGACTCAATGTCTTGAAGCAAGTGTCCATGAACTGGCGTACCCTGGACGGTATTCTGGTCCCTCAACCCCCGCCCTATCCACTGGCCATCAAATATGTCTAGTATAAACATGCTTGGCCAACCAAGTGTCGACATCGATCAGTTGAAGGGAGACAAATAGGGGAGTAGATCATTAAAGTCCTCACGTGTCGACGATGAAGCAGCGTGGTCCACATCCTTGTCTTCCTGCAACTTCTCCTTCCCTTCTCCAATCCGATGATCCTAGATTTCGCCACACGCGAGCTCACACCCATTGTCCTCCCCTTGCGATCAGTGCCAAGCACTTGTCTGAGTGAGTCTGTGGATAAATATGCCTTGTCGGTATCAGACTGCGACTCATGCACTTCCTTAAGCTTTGCCTGAAAAGACAAAAAGCACATGATTAGTAAAATAAGTAAAAAAAAATTATAACGTAATTAACAAAAAGTAAATTGTCGAATTACTTGTAATTGTGGTTGCGTCGCTCGGGGACACCTCCTTATCCTTCCCCTTCTTCTTCCGAATAGACACATAAGTATCGAGCCTATGTGGCCTACCCCTAGGGCCACTCCCTGTCCGCTGAAATAAAATAAAGTAAAATTAGTATCGGCCCCGAAAAGTAAAATAATGCAAAATAATATATTTATGTAGTTATAGAAAAATTAAATCTTACCATCATCCTATGCTCCACCTCGACGTAAGACGTCTGGCCGGAGTAGTGCACGTCCGTCTTTTTTGCCTGATTTTCCCTCCCCGATTGGCGAGATGCCAATTTTCGCTCCCCGATCTCATTGTCAATGAAATTTAGCCATTGTGCCAATGAGATCGGCTCCTTCAGCGGGACAGATTCACGCATTCGGATAACGGACTCCCGGGTCTTCCCAAAGTATCGGGTCCGCATATTTTTCTTCCGTGTCTTGTGTTGCTCCCTCAATTGCTCCAAGACGGGATCGCGTAGCTTTGGATCCAGGCTGAATTATTCTTATCCAACAAATACAATGTTAGTTGCGAATAAATATAACTATAAAATGAAATCAAAATTGAAATTGAAATATTCATATAAATATAAATTCATTACCTGTTGTGCCACCCAAATAGCTAACTTGAGCTCATTTGGCACCTCCCTTCAACTAGTATACCCCAGGATGATGATAGTCTTTACCAGCTCGAGGGATCTCTCTAATAGACCCGTCTTGTTCTCGATGGCCATCCCCAATTTTCCATATTTGGGGAGCCTAGGGGCCGAGGATCCCTCCTCGCCTCCGCTTCCACCGAGCCCAGATGACATCATCACAGTTAGCATCATCATCCTGGCCTTAATACTTGAAGGAGACATTTGCTATAAAACAAAATATTGTTATTAGTACAAATCAAAATGAAGACATGCAAATATTGTCAATTACTAAAAATCCAAATGAATTGTTACTGTTTAACACCTCAATTATGAATTCCAAAACAACAGCATCTAGCTCATAATATGTACAATTACTAAAAATTCGAAACATCCCCACCCCCACCCCTAGTGCCCACACACACGCACATTACACAAGAGTGAAAATGATAAAGTGCAAATCAATTAAAAGCATTAAAAATGGATTGATAAAGTACAAATTGTAATATTTATTACAAATTGAAAAATTGTTTCAAATTCGGGTTATCATAAAAAATGGATTGATATTCGGTAGGAGCAGCCAAGTCATCCACACTACTATTTAGAAGTTTTGGCGCGTGCAGGAAAATTGACCACAGCTCGTTGTTGATATACTCCGAGTAAAACACTTGGTTAACATTTTGAAATGCACAAACAAACAGCTCATTACTCACGTGGTCGTTCCTATTCAACTTGGACAAGTCAACCATGATCAAATTGGTGACAGGATCAATTTTACAAGTATTTTTATCCTCAACTCTTACCCAGTCAAAGTAAAATACAACCTCTTTGAAGTTTATATAATCCAATTCAAATATATTTCGAATTTCACCATAGTAAGTCATTTTTGCTTCAACGAGGTTTTTATCTTTTTCGCTCGCTCGAAAGAAAGTAAGAGCCTTGTATGAAATGCCCGAGCTTTGTACATTTGTACTTTCCTCGTACACTTTTGTGCCAAATACATAACCGTTCAATCGATACTTTTTTTACTCTTATTCCACGAACAAGGGTTCAGTGGCTAGACGAGCAAGCCTTGATGTCGCATCACCCGTCTTTAAGAGCTGAGAACATAGATAAATTATTTAGATTAGTTGTAAAGTTTGAGTGTAATGTAACGTTATATAACGGTCATTTTCATTATAATTACCTCTTGTGACAACCACAGCTTAAATTCGTTGTCTCATTGTACCATTATTTTTTGTCTTTTATTGTTCTCACAGGCTTCATATTTTCTTCATATTACAAAATTAAACTTACTAAAATATTCTAAAATAACGTTAAACATTAAAATAATCTAAAATATTATAAAATAATGTTAAATATTAAAATAATTTAAGCTTACTTTTTCCATTCTTTGACATCTTCATGTGTCTCAAATAGATAACGAGCTACTTGTTCATGTTGCAAACTCATTAATTTCACTCGTTTTCCCATCACATGACCACCATCATCGACAAACTCATCAGTGTCATCAACGCTGGTCGAGTCAGGCATATATTACCGAATATATATTGATGACTCCACGGTGATGTATTCCTCTGTAATTGATCCTGCAATGTATTGCGTATTCTTGACGTAATATTTAAAAACTTTCATCAATCTTTCAAACGGATACATCCGCCGATATCTAATCGGACCACAAAGAAATTCCTCGTCGCATAGGTGTACCAACAAGTGAACACTTATGTCAAATATTTCTGGGGGAAAGTACTTCTCCAACACACAAATCGCTTCGGTCACCGCCAATTTTGCGGCCACTATGTGTTCTCGATTGACTACCTTCTCACACAAGAGTGAGAAGGTAATACTAATTTGCATAATATCCCTCCGCAAATCCTTGTGCTTGGAGAAACAGTGCTTAAATAATAGAGGAACCAATTACATGATCACATGTCAATCGTGGGACTTACACTTATGTAAATCATAAGTAGCATAATTCACAATCCTTTGCAAGTTGGACGAAAAATTAGATGGTCCCTTCAAATTATATATTGTGTTTAAAAGCACCTTCCTTTACCCACTCATCAAAGTAAATGCACCAGGGGGAATTATTGTACTTCCCCTACTATCTTCTTGCAACCATAGTTGTGGCTTAAGATTAAATGATTTAAGGTCTTTTCGTGCATTTTCTCTATGCTTTGAATGACTCCCCCCAAGGGAAGTGCCCACAATATTCTCAGTGAATTTCTTCTCTGCATGCATCACATCCAATACATGGCGCACCGGGTTATTCTTCTAATAAGGCAAGTCAAATAAAATTGACCTCCTAGACCATGCCTTTCTTGTATCAGTTTCATTCCCAATTGGGGTCTTCTTATGCTTAACATTCTTAAATTTGGGATTCTTACATGGCATATTAGGACCACATTCAGAAAATTTACTTTAAATTTCTGAACTTGAAAGTTATCTCAGTGGTAGCTTATGTTCAACCCCGCCTAATAAAAAATTGGAACCTTTCTCAAATCTAAAACTATGAGCCGGGGGTAAAAACCTCCTATAGCGATGGTATACATTTTTTGAGCTAAAGGATAGATGAAGATATTCAGTCTCCTCTCCACAAATAGGACACCCCAAATAACCATGTACTACACAATCGGATAATGTCCCATAAGCTGGAAAATCATGAATTGCCCACATCAACATAGCTTTTAGCGTAAACTCTATTTTCTAAAAGAGTCAAATGATTGCACACCATCTTCCCACAACTCATTAAATTCTTCTACCAAAGGATCCAGGTAGACGTCGATGTCATCACTTAGTGCCTTTGGCCCAGGTATCAACAAAGACATCATCAAAAATTTAGGTCGAATATACTGTGAATGATGGAGGTTGAGTGGGTCTTGGATCACTGGACATACACTCTGATTGGTGCTTAGATTTCCAAATGGATTAAAACCATCTGTTGACATAATCAAATGAATGTTGCGCTGTTCTCGAGAAAAATCGGGATACTCATAATTCATCCTCCTCCAAGCTGTAGAGTGTAATACCCTGTAATTTTATTGATTTCTATTTAAGGGATTAATTGAATTAAATGAGAATTAATTGAGAATTAATCCGGATATAAATACTAGCGAGATGTGAGTTGGTATTTGATTATGATGTTAAAATTAAAAATTTCATGAGTATTGAATATTTAAATTGTCACGAGACAGAAATAGGATAATTTGGAAACTTAAGTTTGGACGCGCATGTCAGGAACGTCAGGAACGAAATTATTTAAATTAAAAGTGAACTTTATTTTTATCAACCGAATGGTCATTTTGAGTGCGCCAACGTGTCTGAAAGGGTCAAAATAGTCAGAAAACACTAGCCGGGGGTTTAGTTTGGGTCTCGGGGTACTTTTAGGCCAAACCGGCTACGTATAGGGGTATTTTGGTCATTTTAAAAATTAGGGAATTAAAACCCACGAATTTTAGGAGTTAATTTTATATTATTTTAGAATCCACTAAGGCCATTACCAGCCAAAATCATTAGAAGTGGGCTACGGGAGTTAGAGAGGAGTTACCATAGGGTTCCAAACCATAAACACACACCACCATCATTTTGGAAGAGATTGGTGACCGAAAAAAGGAGAGAATCAACCTTGGAACATCGACAACAATCTGAAGAACGAATCTAAGGCAAGTTTTTTCATATTTTTAAGTGCATTGAATATTTCTTCCATGTTTAGTGTAGGAATTGTTTTGTCTTGGAAGTTGTGAGAAAAATCTAATGAAGATGATATAGAAACTCTAAGGTTGGGTTAGGAATTTCATGTAGAATGACTATGGACGAATTCCGTATTCAAAAACATAACTATGATGATTTTAAAAATGGATTTTTGATGAGTAATTAGACACAATGAAATTTTGGGTTCATGTTCATAGGGTTTGGAAAAATTTGGGGATTAATGATATTTGCATGTTGATTTGGAGGATTTGACCCCAAAAATATGTTAAGAAATGGTTTAGGAACATTAAAATTCTATTGGGATGATATTAGGATGAATTTAGAAAAGATAATAAGGAAGAAAAACGAAATTTGAGATTTCTGGGTGCAAACTGCCATCTCGTTAGAAGACCTGCCCAGGTCATTCGAACGAGCTTCTAACGAGATGACAGTACCCCTTCTAACGAGTTGGTAGCTCGTTCAAAGTTATTCGTTCGAATGACACTCGTTCGAATGACCTCATTCGAATAAGACTTCTAACGAGTTGACAGAATGTCCTTTTAGGCATAATTTTTTTTTCGAACCTCTAGTAGTATCATATAATTGAGTGTTAACCTTCCCTTGTTGACAAGTGGATATAGTTGTGAGTTTGGAAGTACGTTGAGGATTCAAACTTAGAATTTGGTAGTAAACGGGAGGACATTTATGGTCTAGGAAACAAGTACCTAAAATTACGGCGTGAAAAGGGTTGGTGTATATTATTCGGGGACTTATAAACATGTAACATTTAATGACGGTATAGAATTGAGAAGTATACCTCTATTACTATGATAAGATGTATAAGACATGTGAATGCTTGGAATATGCATTTATTTGTGTATAACATACCTACCATACTTTCTATCTCGGGAGGTCGGCGTTCGATCAGGGCCATCTACTCTTTGTGTGCATACGGGGGGATTTAGATTGGTACCTCGAGGACATAGGTCAGAGAAGGACTTATTGAGAAGTTAATAAATCTGCTGATCGTGGGAGCGTAGGTATGTGCGCGACCCATGTGATGTGAACTATGTTCGCCTCTATTGTTTGTGATTATTTTTTATTGAAATGATTCCTGAGAGATTCGGAATACGTGGACCTTATGTACGTGATGTACCGGGATTGGATAGCAGAGTATGTGCGCACCGCAGCTTAGCCTCGGGGTGTCAGTATTGTATATCTATTATGAGAATAATATACTGTTATTTGGAATGAACTGTCATGTATAAATACAAGTGTGAATATTAATAACATTTTAATGGAGTTAAAAATGGAAAATCCCTAGTGATTGGTATTACCAACTTTTAGAATTAAGAAGTAAAGTAAAACACTCTATCTAAATTAAGAAGTCGGGAATTAAATAATGAATCTTATAGAAATGTTAGATTTTACATTGGACTAGTTAGGTATGGGAATAACTAGAATGGGTACGGGTACGATAGGAGTGCACAATTAGTTGAGAGGTGAGGAACTCATGTGAGTGCACACACTATCATGTACTTTATATTCACTATTTAATTATATTAAACACTTGCTTCATTTTAAACTATTTTCATAATTGGGCTCTGACCCGTTTGCTTTCAAATCTATTTTTTTTGTAAAACCTTTTTAGGTTCCTAGCCACAAGGACACCAAGCCTAGGAGTTTCATTCAGGTGATGTACTGTAGCTGCTGTGGAAGTTATAGAACCTTGACAGTAGACGCCTCCACTTTCGATCTTGACTCTATATTATCAGATTTTCTCATTTGTTGGGTATGTCGGCCTATTTCCTTTTAGACACTTTATCTATTAAATTATTTCAGATTTTGGGTTGTAATTAATTTATGATTCAAGATTGGTATTTGTTTATTTCAGTATTTGGATTGTTGTGAGGAGTATTCCTCCAGACTCTTTATTATTTTATGGTTATTCTATTTTCATTATGGTGTGGTGGTTATGTTAGCATTTCATAATCTACTTATTGCATGTTAATCAGATTTAATTAAAATTGACAACTAACTTTTTAAATATTTGGTGGCTAGTAATTGTTAAAACGTTTTTCGACAGTGATGCTATGAACTGAACCAACTTGGCATTTTGTATTAATTTAATAAAGGAGTAGCTACCCGATATTTAATTAGTCGGAGTGTCACATAGAGTCAATAGGATGACGCATGAGATTACCTCCTACTTCTTCCCTAGCATGCCAAGTCATTACCTCCGCTATCCATGGTACTGTGAAAAATTGATTTAATCCAGGCCCAATGGGAAAATATTTCAACACTTTTTGAGGCATTTTTGAGCTTGTGCCTTCTTTACTAGTAGATTGGACATATGTAGGTTCATCGCAAATCGGACAACGATCGATATTTTCATACTCCTTTCGGTATAGTATGCAGTCATACACACAAGCATGAATTGATTTATACTTCATTCCCAAACCTTTCAAAATGTTCTGCACAACAGGATAGCTATCTGGAAGCGTATTCTCCTTGGGTAGTAACCCTTTCACCCATTTCAGAATTCTTCTCACGCTATTGCCAAAAAAATGGTATTACGTCTTCAAACTGTGCAAACCAACCATGGCATGTAAAGTTTTTTGATCTTTCTCACACCCAGAGTATAACGATTGGTTTTCCTTAAATTTTAAACTCTGGTAGTCATTGTCAAGGTTTATCGTGATATCTTCACGAGCACTTGAACCTTGTACATCATCAGTAACCTCATTCTCCTCGGCTTCATAAACTCCGTACGCATCATCAACTAAATCCTCTAACATGTTATGATCTACGTCGTCCCCTTCTACATCTCTCCTACTTGTTGAAGGTTGTTGTGAAGGTTGTTCGGGGACAAAAGGAACTTTCAATTCATTGTGAAAAATAAAAAATTGATAACTCTCTTGCATACCCGATCTTAACAAATGTAGTCCAATTGTTTTCCACTCAAACACCTTACCATTCTTACACCTAGCATACGAACACAGAAATTCTTCATCATTATGACATCTCTTTGCATATTTCACTAATTCATTAGCACCTATGTGAAACACATCCCCCATTCTATTTATCTCACCCATCCACTCTTTGTATTTCGGATATCACATCACAGCTACCAAAACTAATCACCTATTAAAGGTAAGAAGCGTATATTTATGGATTAGTATAAACAAAACTTATATTTATTGCATGTTTCATTTAATTATGTCTTATTTATATTCGATTTTTAAATTTCAAATTCAAACTTAGATTTATAGTATGTTTCATTTATTTTCATTTAATTTATATTTCCTTCATCTCCTCTAAAGGGTGAGTGGTCCTATCCCATTCAAAACCGCATATTTTTGTAATATACTTAACAGCTCATGCACATTGTTACGATTTGAGAAAAATTCGGCAACATATCCCCGTAGTTCTCCAAGTACACGACGTAGATTGACAAGTGTGAGTATTATTTCAATTGATCAATTAAAATAACAGTCACACTTGTCAATATAGTATGTACCCAGAGAACATTAGGATACGACTGCAGAACTTCCTCCAAAAGAAACTACTTTAAGACACTAAGAATATTATTATACATAAATTATGCAGTCCCAAACTGTCCAAATGGGACAATTCGAGAGATCTCATTACAGGGGTAATAACTCTCGAATGGGTCTAAGGGCTATTGAATGCGTACGCATAAGAACTAGAAGGCTAGTATCTATGCGCACTATATGTAATTTCAAGTATGTTTCATTTAATTATCATACTATTTATATATTGTTCGTTATACAAAGTAATTTTCAAAAAAAGTTGAAAAATCCCTCCCCAATATGGACAATAATCCAGTGGTCATGTCACTTTTAAAATTAAACAACCCAACATCGATCCACTATAATCCAACTGTAATGGCAACAACAAATGTGTATCCCGTACTCCTTCTAATTCATCTACTCGATTAATTCTTTTCATCAATTAAAATAACAATTAAAGTATACAATTATTAATTTACTAATTTACAATGAGGGGAATCCTACTCTCATATGAAAGAGGCACTAATTATTAATTTAAAAAAAATTAACAACCAATCAAAATTTAATTAAAAAAACACACACACACGCACATATACACCCCTGCCCTACCCCTACCACTCCCACCCCCAACCCCCGCCCTAGCCCCTCCCCCCTACTGCCCCTTCCCACCACACGCACACACACACATATATACACATGCACATATACGCACAAACGCACAAATACACACACACGCGCATATATAAACACACACACACACACACGCAGATACGCCCCCTCCCCCCAACCCTGTTGCCTCCCCCCTCCCCACCCCCATACACACATGCATATTTACACACACATATACATACACATATACATACACATATATTTAAATGGGGGAGAAATAGAGAGAAAACATACCAAAGTTGTAGAGAGAGAGAGGAAGAGAGAGCAACCGCTAGACAGAGAGAGAGAAATGGAGGGAACGGATTTGGTGGGAAAAAAAGAAGGTTTTTTTTACTGACAGAATTATCACGGACGTGTCACGGTCATTGACCGTGACAAGGTTATCACGGTCAATGACCGTGACACGTCCGTGACAAAAATCACTTGTCACAGACTTGTCACGATCATTGCCCGTGACAAGTCTTCGTCACGGACTTGTCACGGTCAATGACCGTGATAAAAAAACTCGTTTTTTTTTTGTCAAGGTCAATGACCGTGACAAGCCTGGCCGCTAAAAAGGTGACAATTTTACCATTTTGGTGTAGTGGCTTTGCTTTACTTGAAAACTTTGTCGCATTAAGCTCAACCTGTAATCCTTCACAATTAAACAGACCTTCAAAAGCAATGAAAATATAACAAGTATAAATCCACAAATGAATAAACATCTAACAATGTCTAAATAATCTCAACCTATGTAAGACGCCTCCCTCTAAGATAATTATACTAAACATGCAAAGGAATTATATCATTACTCCCCTTTTTGTTCAGGAATAGACAAAGCAAGATAGCTTAAAGAATTTCTCTACCAAATCAAGATCTCCCCCTAAATGCGTGATCATAATATAACAAGATGAGAAACTTGGATTCCTAAATTTTAAACACAGGGAGAAGTGAATAAAGCATGCAACGGTGTAAAGTGTAGAAAACACACAACATGGCAAGTCAAGCACAAATAATCCAAACTATCAAGCATATGATAAACATGGACTAAATGTAAACAACAAAGACTCAAAAACATATTACTGTATATAATATAAGAAAAATACACCAATAAAAATCTAGCACACATATATAGGTAAAAACGACTACAAAACTCGACACAAAACACATAAGCGTTGCATATTAGCATATTATCAATGTGTCTAAACATGTGGGATGGAATGAATGGGCGTGAACTAGATAAAAATGAACTATGACCAAAATATTAAAATATGTTTAAGAAGTTCAAATTGAACAGAAACCTTTATTAGACTAAGCTTTATCCTCATGTCACAAGATAAAGTGAACTTCAATGAACAAACAACCACAATGCACACAAGCCTAAAATATTGATGAATCTAAAAATCAGTAGCATTATGAGAAAATAAGCATAACTAAATTCATTGTGCAAATCCATTGATCTTCAACTAAACAGCCTCAGAAGATAGAAATATATCATATTTCTATTCTTTTCTTTTCTTCATTATTTTAAAAATATTTCTTTTGAATGGTTAATTAGTAAACTAAGTTGGCCCCCTTTTTGGGATTTTTTCTATTTTATTTCCTTTAAAATTTTGTTTGGATCTTGCCAACGTTGTCTTTTTCGCAAAGGAGATTTTCTACTTTCATAGCCCTTTCCTGTACACACTTATATTTTTTCAATACTAATCAAATATTCTCACGGGAAATGGTTCTTACATGCACAAATCCCCCATAGTCACTAATACGTGTAGATGACAAAATTGACAGGAGAACAATAACATTAAACTCAAATATACAAGAGAAATTAAACGTTCAAACAACTCTTGAATGTGTGAGCGGAGTCATATACACAGTCGAATCCATTAAGCCAATCAAGTTCGAAAAAACTCCATGAAAACATGGTTAAGAACAATCTAATTATCTACAATCATAATTAAATGTCCTAGCCACATGGAAAGTATGAAGTGAATTGGATTCAAACACACCAATATGCCAAACAAAATATGTAAAACTAAAATACACCAAAACCAAAAATATTTTTGAGTATTTCTAAAGATTTTCAAACAAAAATACCATTTTTTTTTAATTTTTGAAAACATATTCTAACTCAAAAGACAAATAAAATCTTTTTGTATTTTTCCAATATGACTCAATGAAAGAAAAATATAATATAAAAGATACAAATGTCATAATACTAGAAATATATATCATAAAGCACAACTGGAGTATGACAAATAATGCTAACATAATTATCCATTAGATATAGCATGAAAAGTATCATGTGCAAACAAACAAAAATCAACAAGTCTAATACCTAGAGTCTCTAAATTTGATTTCCTAACCTAAGTAGGTGTAAAATGATGGTTAGGGTTGTTGAGAACCGTGATGACTCTATTCTTAGACTTACTAGGACCATTCTTAAGATCGTAGAAAAAATTCCTAAGGTGACCCTTCCTACCGCAATGAGTGCACGTGTAAACATGGTGAGGAGTGTTACCTAAAGGTTAACCTTTCCTAATGTTCCTAGTCGGCTCCCTCAAATGCATGGTCTTGGCTTCAAAAATCGGAGCAATACGATCATCGAAGCTAATTCCACACTTGTCATCTTTGATTTGGACGGTGTCTAACATTTCATCCAACTTTTCTGACCTAAGCTCTAAATCAAATTTGACACGAATTGAATAGCTTAGTATCTCCTCAAGCTTAACAATCCTATACACGAGTAAATCCCTAGACTCCTCAAACTCTAGAAGTTCTTTCTTCATAGTCTCCATCGAAACAGGAAGACTATCTCTCTCACCCTCAACATACTCTTGCTTCTCTCGAAGAGTCCTCTCATATTTCGTAAGATACTCAATCAAAGTACTATCATCGTTTACTATGGCACGTTCTTTCAACCTAGCTTCCAAATTCAAGTTATCCTTCTTCACCTTTAATGTTTTTTCATAAAACTCACAGAAGGCAACTTGTAGCTCACTCTCCTCCACCTCTTTTTCATCCTCACTATCATCTCCACTCTCTTGACCTACACACAATTGGGATTCACAAATTATTGCCTCGGAAGTGTCATGCAAAGGAATATTTTTATTGAAAGCTTTATCGTCAACACTTACATGAATAGCCATGAATATGGTAGAGTTGCTCTCAATGGTGGAATAATTTCACTCTTCCGAATCACAATCACTAAGGGTGGCATTAAATTCTATCGGTTTCTTTCCCACCTTTATTAGTTTAGTGGGGCATTTAGCTACCTTATGAACCCTCACAACCATAATCTCCCTCCAAATCATCCCTCTTAAAATTATCACTACGGTTCTTAGGGACGTGATCGACCTTGTTGTTATTATTATTCTTAAATACTTTTTCCTGTTTCGATTGCTTTTGGAATTTGATAAATTTATTGAACTTGTTTTCTAACATGGCCACATCCTCGAAATTGATGTCCGACTCATCATCCGAAACAAGTGTTTCCTTCTTCCAAACTTTCAAATCTATGCTCTTTTCTTTCTTCGTCACATTCTTATAGGTAGACATGTCAAGCTCATAAATTTGTAAGTAACCCACAAACTCTTCAAGTTTCATCTAGCCAAGTACTGAAAGAATTGAAAATAGACATCTTCGGATTAAATCTATCAGGAAACGACCTTAATATTTTCTTAATCACTCAATTATTGGGTATCTTCTCGCCCAAGTTAAACGACGAGTTAACTATGTTGGACGATTTAGCGTTGAACTCATGAAGGGTCTCACTATCTAACATCTTAATAGTTTCAAATTAAGTGGTGAGGTTTCAAAGTTTGGAAGCCTTAAAATCTCTAGTTCCTTCATGGGTGAGGTGGAGTATGTCCCAAACCTCTTTTGATGTCTCAAACTTCATAATACGACGGAATTCTTTAGGGATGACAGAGAAAAACAGAGCATTTAAACGTTGAGAATTGTTTTGTGACAATTTATGCTGAGCCTTCTGTCCATGACTCTACAGGTTTTAAGTGAATCTCCTCTCCATCTCTCGTGAGTGGTGGTCACCACCCATTAAAAACAACCAACCATGCCCTCTCATATATAGCCTTAAGTGCTAAATTCATACGCATTTTCCAGTAATCATTATTCGACCCATCCAAAGTAGAGAATCTAAAACAATCAAAACCTCTGAAATTCATGCCTAATGACACGGGATCGCAAACACAAAAATTGAGTGTCAATTTGTGAGTGAGCAACGGCCCCAATGGTGTACTCTTAAGAAAGGATGAATCGAATAAACACAAGTCCAATATTTTTATATTTTTCAAACTTTGAATATTGAACCTTTAAAACAAATTTGTCCAGATAAACCTAGCACCGATATTAAATATTTCTTGTGGAAAACAAATTTACCAAAATTTTTATTTTTACCCTATCGCATGCATCAAAGGTGATAAGAAGATAAAATAAAGAAATCAACAACAAGATGCCGATGTAGAGAAAACCAAAAAGGGAAAAACCTCAAAAAACATTAGCCAGCAGATCAATATGATTTGGTTTTACAAATCATAGACAATAGACTTACACAACGACTTGATCCCTCACAAAACTTAATGCTCTTCTATCTTCAACCACTCCTCCACAGTGCAATGCAAGAGTCCACCCACGCAAGCTTTCATAGTACACGAGTCCACGTGCACCTTGGTATCCACCAATAAGGCTCAATAATCATAAAACACTACGATCTCCACGTACGGAGTCAAACGCATTAAAATAGGTTCTCTCAAGATGAAAGAATCAAAATTTGGTGCCCAAACAAGATCTTAAAGGATACTTACTATAAATATTGGATCTTGAAACATAAATGGTGAAATTTAGGGCTTACAAATTTTGTAAACAATTAGAGAAATGTTTTTTGTCAAAAGTTCCTTTAAAAAAAAAATTATGAGTCCAACATGCCTTAAATAGTAAAATACAAATTTCTAGCTGAAAAATCGATTGGATAAAAAATAATCTCATTCAAACAAGAATCACATCTCGTTTGAAGGAAAACCAACTTTGTTTGAACGAGATTGCGTTTTTGTTTGAACTATCTTTCAACGAGCTTCTAACGAATTCCAACCGCGTGGCATTGTTTGAAGTTCGTTTGAACCATGCTTCGAACAAAAAGAAAAATTCATTCTAATTACTTATAAGTTTGTTCGAACGACAATTACATTTGTTCTAACGACCTTATATTTCATTCCAACGAAATAAAACTCATACAAATATTTTCTTAAAAAATATTAAAAAATGTTCCGAACAATTTTTTAAAATAAGACATAACACCCTTAAAGGAAATTCCAAGAACTCATAAATTATATCGTTTCATACCTGTGAGGTCCTCAATAAATGTGAAGACAAACTTAGCACGGTAAACACGGCATGACATATCTAATCTTTGTAGCTTGGTCACTATGTCTTCATCAAACATCGTCATAGGCTTATGGGATCATCAACAAAAAGTTTATCCTATGACTCAAACATCGTCATATGATTATGTGGGACGTTCTTTGGAGAAGGATTTTTCATCATCACACTCGGTTAATCTAAGGGAGGATGTGTCCCTAGGGCGATATGGCCTATCCTCTCACGATCTAGAATACCAGGATGTAGTCTAGATGTCATGTGACCCCAGATTCATTCTCATGGGGTCTTCGAGAGCCTCTTATCTATAAGCATGCCTCCGATCTTAATAAGGGATTGGAGATAGCATTTCACCTCTCCTTTATGAAGTTTATCGACCAACCAGAGTGAGAACTTTCTCCGGATACGTTATATCATAAAGATAAGGGCATTGCTTTAAATCACATAAGGAAGAAACACCCATTTTGGATCATGAGAAATATTACATCTTGGGCCAACGTCAGGCTCATCAAAATCCCCTTTATGTCACCCATTCCCACATGGGTGGAAGGTGGGTGTGCTTCTGCTGCACGACTACTTTATGGGTTGTCTGCTATTTCCCAGAAATTTCAAGCATAAAAAAAGGGAATAAGGTTTAGGATTAAGGAAGGTGGGAAACAATAATGTCTTGTCGAGTTCCCACAAACGACGTCAATTTGTTATCATCCAAAATTGGTTTGTGAATTGGTTGTCTTAGTTGCGAAATTCTAATAATAAACGATAACAAATGGAGACATTGTTCTATAAGGTGTATAAATTAGGAGAAAGATAATAGGATGAGAGACAAGGAAATAAGGAAGATATTTACGTGGTTCATCCCAATACGGTGCCTTCGTCCGTAGGTGCAGTGATGGTGTTCTATTTTTTACTAAACAGTTTCCATGAAAGTTGAGAATAAAAGTAATGGTTAGGTCTATCTCTCTAGGTTTGGCCTATATTTTTTTAGTTTAATAGTTTTAAATTCATTATCAAGTGGAATTTAGTGCTATTCATAGTTAGTTACCAAATAAAGAATATTAAGGGACACGTGGAATGTCTTTATAGGTCACAAAGCTAATCCTTTTACTCTTAGTGGGATAAATAATGATGAGTTTGTTACAACACAATATAGGTGGGATATAGTGTAATTTCTCACATGTACAAGCGAGGCAGTCATGACTATTGATATACCTCGATGTATACAAGATTGAACGAAGTTAGCAATGACAAAATTAATTAATTCCGTTATCAAAGTCCAAGTTAACAATAACAACAATAATAACTGAAGCAACCTCACTTTTACTGGATGATCAGAATGTACCTATGAAGCTGACCTCTTTATTTTCCTTTAAGGAGGGTACGTGTAATCCACTAAGTGGTCCACGTGGTGTCCTGTATTTATGGTATAGTAAAAAGAGTTTCAATCACTAATAAATAATAAAAACACAAAATTTGAACATTTCTCACACTACATGTAATGAAATATTATATATACATAAAGTGTGAACTCTTATAATCATGCAAAGATATTTTGTTCTATTTAAGAAAATAAATATTAACAAAAACAAAAAAATAATGTGATACAAACTTGGTTACCAATAAACATGGGAGGGGATTTCAGAATATGAACTTGCAATGGTGGGGTAGTATCATGGAGAAGAAAATTTACAAATTTGAACGAGTGGATAAGCAAAGAGGAGGAGAAGAAGACGACACAATGAAAACAAATATTGGAGAGGAGATCGGTGATGGGAAATAGTGTGGCGAATGAGAAGAAAGATAGGTAATGAGAGTAATGAAATGAGAAACAATAAAGTGAAAAAAAAAACAAATCGATTTAGGCTATAAGATTTTGTAGAGTTATTGCCTTTTTTATTGTTGAGTCTAAAAAATAGTATATATTAACCTAAACTTTCCACTTTTACACTTAAAAACCCAAAAATATTTTTGTAAGTAAAAATTTTAAAAATCTTCCGGACAGGCCCTCCCTCGGGGTACAAAATTTTCATTAGGTATGAATGTTAAAGTTGCTTGTTGTTAACTGAGTAATTAATGTCTCAAATCTTATGAAATTATCATCTATATTACGTACATTTTCCCTAAGGGAAAAAATAATAACTTCAATTTAAAAATATGTTATCACAAACATTTTCATACTCCAATTATATTATCATTTATACTTAGTACGAATTTTGGAACCTGAAACAATTCGCTCTAAAACTTTAAAACTTCCATAGATGAGATTTATGTGTTTTCAAGTAGGCCTATAAAATATTTCCCCCTAACTTACGCATACCCGATGCATTTGTCATTTTATAAGATAAACATGCAATTATGAGGTTTCCCCAATCGTCAAGGAGATGTAATGTGGAAATTATTCTGGCCATAGGCGGATGTGGACTATACAATAAACGATTATTACTACCACCCAATATGGTGGTTTAGTCGACAAATGCTTGTGTGTTGGCCCAAAATAAGTCTATTGGGTTTTCAAACGTAAAATATTTCATGATGTGTAAAATGATCCTTATTAGCATTTGTGGGTGAAAATTAATCACAATTAAAAGATTCCAGAAAGCAATAAAAGAATGATGGTAAATATGACAATTCTACAACACACAAATAAATGGGGTTCGGCAAATTCCCTACATCCATGGAGAGGTCACTGTATTTATATTAAGCTCTCTTAAGGTTTCGAAATTACATCCCCATTAGCCCTGGGATGTGGGTCGCATTTATAGGTGTGTAAAACCGTAGTGGGTGAATCAACCAAGGAACTCCCTTGGATTAAGATAAGCGTGCTTGGTGACTCTCGGAATATCTCATTTGAGATTTTGGGTAACCAACATGAGATGATTATAGTTGTTAAAATGTTTGTAATTATCCACTTGATGAATGATGACTAATATCATTGTTATTAATAAGATGGGTCGAGCGTGCCCCAAGCACTGTTAGGCTGGGTCAGCCAATCTTGAATTGGACCTAATTTGTATTTAAGTCCCCGCAATTGTCCCAAAAATTCTTTGAAAAAAGTCATTAGGACAGAGGATTTTACCACTGTTAGGGGCCCAATGATTCATTCTCCATAAAATTAAACCACTGGATCATACTTGTAAAGAAGTTGAAGTTTCAAAGGCATGCTCATCTGAGGAAAGGGTGAAGTGACAAAAAAAATCTTAGTTCCCGAACCTTATGATTATGCACGATCATTTAAACTGGGATGGTTCCAACACTTTACACCAAACAGTTATCTTTTCCATTAATCTTCTCGTATAAAAATTATTCAAAGCTTGTTCATTTTCATTCTTTAGCTTTTTTATTGTAAGTTTCTCCATATCTTTCCTCAGCTATTATTTTTGTAGCATTCCTCTTTGTCCTTCTATTTTCTTCAGTTGTAGTGGTCAATTCTTCTAAAAATTGTCAAATACTCTCCACAGTAAAAGTGTAGATGAATTTAGGAAAACATACTTCATTCCATCTTATGTTACAATCGATTGTGCCCCCATGCCCAAAGATGTTAGAGACATCGTTAGGGGACACTGAATTCCCACCTTCAATGTGGTCTAGGAGGATTGACCTTTCCCCCAAATCCTTTATTTTTAGAATTTTTTGAATCATTTGGGGTGATCCCATCTCACTATGCCCCTAATACTTTGCGTATAGTCACCGGGTTAAGTCTAATAAACGAGCTGCATGTGATCAATCGGGCCATCCCATCGATTAGGTATTGCTACACCTGGTATCATACTATAAAACTCCTTCTTTACTTGAAGGCGAGGAAGGCCAATAGAGTGTTGGTTTTACACCTATTGTAATACCCCGTATTTTTATGGCTTTTAAAATTGGAGATTCATTAAATTTAAATTGAAATATTAACTTAATATTAATTTGGAAATTTATTTTTATATTTACTAACATGATGTGAGTTAGTAATTATAGGAAAATTGTTGAATATTACTAGACGAGTAAAGTAATATATGAGATTCATTTTATTAAAAATTGTCACGAGTGAATTAAATGGCAATTATGGAAATGTAAGTCGGGACGCGCCTGTGTCGTGTCAGGACTAAATTATTATTATATAAAGTGAATAAATTATAAGTTGCTCGTATGATCGTTTTGAGTGCGCCAATGTGTCCGGAAGGGTTGAGATGGTCAAAATAATGTACCCGGGGGTTTAGTTTGGATCACGGGGCTTTTTAGGCCTAATTCACATCCCGGGAGGGCGTTTTAGTCATTTTAAATTTTTGGGCATGAAAACCCACGAAATTTCTAAGTGTATATCAGATAATAGGAGTCATATTCTAGGGTTAGAATAACCATAAACTATATACGGTCATTGGATAGGAAGAGGGGAAGCTTTCCAAGGGGTTCTAGGCCAAGAACTCCACCGTTTGCGCCACCGTCGCCGCCAAACGTTAGATCGCACAACGAGGATCATAACCACACCAATCTCTCCACAAATATGAACCAATAATTCCTAGGAAAGTATATATCTTGCTCTATTTTAGTTAATGCTTCAATAATATTAGCCTAGGAATGATTAGGACAAGTTTTTGTGAAAGAAAAACCTATTTTGGAGACTTGAATTGCATGATATATGGGTAATAGATGTATTCTGGAAATC
Source organism: Sambucus nigra (assembly GCA_949130495.1). NCBI lineage: Eukaryota > Viridiplantae > Streptophyta > Magnoliopsida > Dipsacales > Adoxaceae > Sambucus > Sambucus nigra. The sequence goes on along the minus strand of OX422210.1, from coordinate 350,405,292 downwards.
AAAATCACATGTAGAGATTGAACCACGAAATTATAGTAAATTAGGAGTATGAAATCTGGTAAAAGAATGGGAAGAAACTAAACAAAGAAAAGATTAGGGTTCTTGATATTTTTATGGATTATGTTCCCTTTAATTCGTTATTCATGATGAAAATCCGCATGCCTGACATAGAATATCACTTATTTGAGGATATAAAACTTATAATATGAATTTTTGGGAGTTTGGGAATCAAAAATAATGATTTGGTTGATTTTGGAAGAAGAAACCCGTAACTGGATATTTTGTAGATTTGCCATACCTGTTTGATCGATCGATCGACTCATGAGCGTCGATCGATCGATGCCTCGATCGATCGAACCCCTACCATAGATCGATCGACCCCTCCTGGCAGACTTATTTTTCTTCTTAAATAAAATTTCAATTTAAGTGAGTAGTAATCTTTGGACATTTCTATTAAAACATTTTGGGATGTAAAGAAGGCAATAAGACTTTATAAAATTTTGGAACCTTTAATGTAAAACGAGATTAACATTTCATGGGGATGTTTTACACATAAGGGACAATGGGAACATGCGTTAAAGATTGAGACTCGTAAGAGAGTTAGACCAAAAGATAAGTGAGTGTACGTCTACTGAAATTATACTTAGAATACATCGAGAAAGGAGAAGTGAGTACGAAATGCATTATAAATGAAAATAAAAATGACGAGTTTTTATTCGTGATAATCGAGTAAAATGTGTTAATAACAGATAATTATGATTATGGGTCGTGAAAACACCTAATTTAGAAATGTGGATAATTATATATATATATGACTGTATGATTGTGCATATATTATATATATCTGTGTAAAAATCGTACCCGAGCTACTTGCTATCAGGGGGGTTTCCACGTCGGGATAGTCTTATCTCGATTGGACCTTTATGGGGGATAACGAATTGTACCCTAGAAGATAGTGTCCTTGATTACAGGCTATCTGAGTTATAGTCAGATGGTCCTAAAAGATGTGTGCGTATGTGCTGACCTCTTAGGACTGGGAACTATTCTTCGCCTCCAATTGTTTGTGTTTTGTGTTAGTACAGTTCGAGAGTGATTCCAAACTAGTATTTCCCTTAGTTTGTGTGATACGGGGACTTGATAGCAGAGTATGCCAGTACCTTAGATCTTATGTGAGGTGCCGTTAGTATATATATTATGCGTGACTAATATATATACGTATATTTATATGAGAACTTTCTACTGTGCGTATAAGTAGATAAGAAAGGAATAAATGCTTCAACTTTATTATAAGTGTTTGGGAACTTTATAACGGTAATGAGTTGTTTTAAATAACGTAAGGAATCTTGAAGATGATGATTTCCTAAAGTAAATATCATAACTTCGCGTTTCACATAATAAATCATTATGGAGAATAAGATAGGGAAATTTATGGGATTTATTAGTACGGTAGGTGTGCAAACTAGATGAGAGGTGAGAAATCTCAAGAGAGGGTCGCATAATAATATGATTGTTGCATTAGCCGGTAAGCATGTTAAATACTTGCTAAACAAATTTTAAATTGTTTTACAATCGGGCTCTGACCCGTTTCCTATTTTCTCTTCTCTCTTGTATATATATATATATATGTATATATTACAGGTGCCCAGCAACAGGGGCGTCTTGCATAAGATCCTTTGGAAGAAACGCGCTGCAGCTTAGGTGGGAGTTGCAGGCCTCTTGATTAGACACTCTCCTTATGGATTCCAATTCTAGCTCTATTTTATCAAGTTGGGCATGTGTCGCCCTTTCCTATTATTCAGTTGTTTTTATCTGGGATTGTGATTCGTTTATTTCCAGTATTTAGATTTTGGAATGGTTATTGTCAGGATGTTTTTCCTTTAAGTTTTAAAGTTGGAATTAATTAGTTGGATGTTTAACTATTTGGATAATATATTCCAGTATAGTTGTTGGCTGATTATTAAACTATGGATTATGTAAAGTTTTAAATGTTGGTTTTTAAATGAAATTTGGAAATTGATGTCTTAAAATGGTTTTGACACTTAGCTTAATTGTTTAGGGTGTTTAATTGGAAAAGGTATTTTTGCGACAATGATGCTAAGAATGAACCAACCGTTCACCTTGATTATAATTTAAGAAAGGACTGATCACCCTGTATTTAATTTGGCTAGGTGTCACACCTACCTGATTCCAACAATGGATATTGGGATCAGGCGTTCATCGCCAGAAATTGGGAACAACCATTGCTCCCCAAGAGCAAAGAATACATGAGGTTTCTGTGCTCAGACTTGGGGGTGATGTAGGTTAACACTTTCTCTTTTAATCACCCATATTTGTTTGTACATTTGTTGTATTGTTGCTAATTAGACTTTTTCTGTTGTCTCTAGCAAAAAAAAGAAGGAACCTTCCATCCAAGATATCAAGGTCGTCGACCTGCTATAGGCTTGGAGAGTGTAAGATTTCCTTCAGAATGGTGAACACTCTAGATGGACCTCCCTTCTCCTTGAGTATAACAATACTACCAGTAAATTTATAGCTTTCTTTATAGACGGTATCTTTGATATTCCTCTTCCCTATAAGAAAACTTCTTCATCCTTTAAGTCGCTTGACATTGGCTAAATCCATATAAAAGAAGAGGAATCAATGCCTTCTGTTAAGAAGAGGGGCCTCTTTATCAATGATAAGGATGATGAGGATGATGAGGATAATATCCTCCTCTCCACCAAATCCAACTCCCGGAAGAAGGCTGAGGGCGAGCATCTATGCCTAGTGACCATAATTTGGTAGCCAAGGAAAATAAAAAGGAGGAGGAAAAGAAGAAGGCCCTAGAGGGACTTCCTCCGAAAAAGAATGATCTCCTTCCCTCTTTCTTTAATTTCTCACGGGACCAATCTGTGGTCCATAATCCATCTTTGGCCCCAGTATTGCTGAGGGGGTTAGTGCTCACTGGTGATTATGAGTGGTTGAGGATGTTGGGACCTGACCACCTCTCCCTTCGTGCTTATAAAACTCTATCACTGTTGAGAATGATCTTTCTTTTATTTCATTTCTGGTTTTTGTGGTCTTCTTTGTTGGGACTTGTCAATTTTTCTAATAGTTGTCTATTACTCTGTCTGGAAGTTTGTGGCAGAGTTTACTAGCCTCTTGGGTGGTCGCTCTAACAAGTCCAAGTTAAATGATGAGTTGAATGAGGCCTTCTATAAATATTAGGAGGCCATGGCCAAGGCTGTGGAGGCCCATGAGAAAGAGAAGAAGTCCACCATCGAGGATATGGCCTCACCAAAGATCGAGAATAGTTTATTAAAGGTTGAGAATACTCACCTGAAAATAAGAAATTCTCGATTGACTGCCGAAGTGGCCCAGATTTCTTTTACCAAGGACACTAGATTCAAGCAAGGCCAAGATGTGGTCTATGCTGACACCAAGATCTAGATAGCCTATGCCTACAAGGCTAGGTTTAAGAAGGGCCGAGATTAAGCCTTAGCAAAGGTCGGAGTCTCTATCAAGTCCGAGCTAATTGGAAAATACCACCTAGGATCCCCCCTAAGGCTGATGAAGGTCGTTCCACCAATAATCCTAATGACCAGGATAAGAAGGTGGAGAATAAGGAAAAGGGGGTTGATGCAAAAGAGGAGGTGAAGAAGAGAAGATAGTATTATTTAGTTTTTTTACTTGTACTTTATACTCTCTTTGTTCCCTTTGGGTGTTGAACTGTAAGTGGCTCTTCCTTCTTCTTTTATTAATGAAAACAGTACTCTCTTTACTTTGAGTGTGCCAATTTTTTCATTTCTGATAAATTATTTCCTATTATGCTTTGATGTTGTAGCCAATTATCGAGGAAATTCCCTCTTCTAATAACTTAAACACCGTGTTCGGGCGGGATGCCAGTGCATAGGCTCTTTGTGCATTTTTAACTTCTTACAAGGCATTAAAGAAAAGGATCGATGCCAGTTGTTAAGCTGAAAGACGACCTCAAAGACATGGAGGATGTGGCTCCTCTAGATAATAAGAAATAAATGGCTTGAAGGCCTAGCTGACTGAAATGGAGAATTTGGGTGAGGTAGGTGCTCTATTCCAATCGAAGAACGATTATTTGAAGAAGTAACTTGTTAAGGACACAAAAAAGGTGAAAAGGAGCAACATCATGATAATGGGGCTAAACCGCGATGTAAAAAAATTAAGTACTTATTTAGGATGGGTCCCCTAGAAGCCTGAGCAACAGGTTATGATGAGGGGTGGTTGGATACCCCTGTGAGGATACATGAATCTCAAGACGTGGCCTATAAGTATGGATGGATGAATGCTCTTAAGTTTGTCAAAGAACTTAAGGATTACAAGCTCTGGTATATATACCATGTTGAATGTACAACATACCGATGACCTATTTTCGGGTGAGATGAGACGTGGGTCCCCTTAGACTCCATTCCTCTTCATATTTTTAAGAGATGTTTAGAAGGCCATGATAGTGATGATGAGTTCCGACCTGATCCTAACAACAATCGAAGAAAGCTGATCGAGACATTTTTGGACAACCGACCACAAACCAGTGTAATAATTTTTGCAATTATTTTGTAATTAGTAATTTTTATAATCGAATATTCCTAAAGAATCAAGTTAATACCATTTTTTGTATTTTTCCATTCCAATATGTCTTGCATGTGTTATAATTGTCTTTTTTCCTTATAGGTCGTGTCGTTACCCTACCATAGGCCTATAAGAGACAATGGAAAAAATTCACCTGGTCTTATGGGTCATCCACTCGTTTAGGATTTCATTTGACCAAACAGAGTTGGTGTGCTACCTAAATATGCCCGAAGGGATTTAAGCTTGCCTGAGCAGGTCCTGAGGTCACTTGTTTCGACTTTAACACGGACCTAACGACTTTAATTTTAATTTTAATAAGCCAAAATACCATTCTAATTAAGTTACAGCCTGATAGGCACTTTCAAAGATTAATGCCAATTATGAGCTTGTTGCTTTGGAAACAATGTAGATATTGAGTGAAGTAAGGAAAGAAGGGCCTTTATTCATAACCAAAATAATCAAACACGAGAAACATAACTTTTGAAATGAAAATTTGTAAAAGCTAAGTGTTAAAAAGTAAGACTAAAGTATAACTTCTTAAGGTTGGACGCATTCCATGATCTTCGTATCTCTTTTCCCTCCATTATTTCTAAGTGATAGGCTCCCTACAGATCATATCTAATTACTTTGAATGGTCACTCCCAGTTTTTCCCTAGCTTACTGTTCAACGGCTTTACGACACTACCTAGAACTTTCTTGAGGACGTAATTCCCAACCTGGAATTTCCTCAGATTGACCCCCTTAATGTACTGCATCGCCAACTGATGCTGGTATGAGGAAATATTTATCATGGCTTTCTCTCTTCATTCATCATCCAGGTCAAGTTCAGCGTGAAGGGCATCGTTATCCAGTCCTTGGTCGGCCACCCTTGTTCTCATTGTTGGGAGGCAAGCTTTAAGTGGTATGATATTTTCCATTCTATATGTGAGCGCGAAGGGTGTTTCCCCAGTTGGTGTACTGGGAGTGGTATGATATTCCCAGATAACATGAGGAAGTTCATCCATTGAAGCACCTTTTTCCTTTTCCAACCTCTTTTTAAGGTCACCGAGCATTATTTCATTAGGGGCTTCTGCCTGGCCGTTACTTTGGGGGGTACACTATTTAGCTAAAATGGTGCTTAATTATGGCTTGTCACAGGAATTTTGGATAGTACCACTTTCAAATTGTGTTCCATTATCAGTTATGATATCCAATGGTACCCCAAAGCATTTTATGATATTTTTAGTTGAACCTTATCATATCCATATCTCTAATATTGGCCAGAAGTTCTACCTTAACCTACTTAGTGAAATAGTTTGTGCCGACGAGTAAGTACTTACGATTCCCTGGTGCGATATGTAGTGTCCCTACAATGTCTAACCCCCATTACATAAATGTCTATGGGATGGTCAATAGTCTTAGGTCATTGGCCGATTGGTGGACCAGGGTAGAGAATTTTTTGCACTTTCAAACATAAACACTTGCGTCTTTCTGGATATACGACCACCAATAGCCGTCTTTGATATCTCGTATTAGACCTCATTTTTTTAGGCTTTAAATCCCAATTTGATCCATTTCTTAAAATAATGCTTCAGCTTCCATGAAGCCGTTGCCAATGTGTAGACCAGTTTCTCCAAAGGCAAGTTTCATTTCTCTTCATCTAAGAGAATTTTGCTAGCATAGTAAATAGGCAACTTCTTTTCTTGCTTCTCAAAGACCATAGCCGAGTTGACTTCATGACATGATACTTTGAGGTAAAGGTAGATGGGATATTCATTATCGGAGAATGCCAGTAATGGAGGTTTGCATAGGTAGGATTTTATTTCATTGAGGGATCTAGAGAACTCACCATTATAGGTAAGGCTTTTCTCCTTCTTAATTAGTTGTAAGAATGGTCTATGACATTCGGACAACTTCGAGATAAAGAGGTTTAGATATGTGAGCATCCTAGTGAGCTTTTGGACTTTGTGTAATGTTTTTAGCAACTGGACCTAGTTAATCGCTTCTATCTGATCAGGGTTGGCCTCAATCCCCCTTTTACTGACCAGGCAACCCTAAAACTTTCCTGATTGGACCTTGAATTAACACTTGTTGGCATTGAGCTTCATCCAGTAGCGCTTGAGGATTTCAAAGGTAATGGTCAGGTTTTAAAGATGGTCGCTCTTAATTTCTGCTTTTCACGAGCATGTCATCAATATAAACCTCCACAGCCTCTCTTATCTTGTGTTAAAACATCTTTATGACTAGCTTATGATATATATATCTTGTGTTCTTGAGGCCAAATGGCATGATCTTTTAACGATAAAGACTCATTGGCATTATGAACGAAGTCTTGTCTTGGTCGGGACCTAATAGATGAATCTGGTGGTATTCAAAGTAAGCATTTAAGAAACTTATCCATTTATGGGCTTTTGTGGCATCGACCAACTTATCTATCTTCGGTAATGGGAAAATATCCTTGGGTAAAGCCTTGTTAAGGTCGGTGAAGTCTATATAAACTCTCTATATTTCGTTGCTTTTATAGACCACGACTGTGTTTAAGAGCGACTTTTGGAGTTGAACTTCTGTAATGGACCTTTTCTCCAAAAGTTTCTCTACTTCTTTTTCCATTGCCTTTGCGTTTTATGGGCAGTTCAATAGGTCTTTTGTATGATTGGCTTGAATGTTGAATCTATGGGGAGATGGTGATAGGAAATCGTAGGATCAATTCCTAGTATGTCATATGGTTCCCATGAAAATATGTCAAAGATTTTTTTCAGGAAGGTAATTAGTTCCTCCCTCTCGAGGTCGATCAGTGTTATCCCAATCAAAAACTTCCTCTTTGGTCAATTTTCATCGAAGATAATCTCCTCCAGGTTTTCAACAAACTTATCAATAGGTTGGACCCTAGTTTCCTCCACCCCTGGTCGATCATGCCATAATTATTATTTTGATAGTCCATCCTAGGTTATCTTCGGTATTTTTCTTCCAACTTTGGTCGGATGGTACCGATGTAACATTTTTGAGAAAAGATTCATCGCCTTTGATCTCCATTAACACCCGATCTATGATACACTTGAGCTTCTGGTGGTAAGTGGAATGGACGCCTCTCATGGAAGGAATCCACCCTCTACCTGAGATGACGTGGTAGGATGAATCAGTATCCACCATCTAAAACTCTATTAGTTTTAAAATATTCTCTACCCTTTCCTAAGATCATTGTCGTCTTTCCCACAAACATTAATAGAGGTATGGTCACCTATTTAAGATGTGTCATTTTAAGCTTGATCTGGTGGAAGAGATCTAGGTACATGATCTTTGAAGTGATCCCTTTACCCACTAGTAACTTATCCATATTCCATTTTGTAATTCCGAGAGTGATTATCCACGCATCATGGTGTGGGGTTCTTACCCCAACTAAATCCTCCTCCGTGAAAATAATATGCTTGATGACCTCCTATGGTTGTTGGAGCTTACTAGCCTTGATTTTGGTGGAATCTATTTGGAAGGCTTCGATCACGGTTGTGACCCTCTTGATATCCATCTGAATAGCATTCCCTTAAATTTACTTGAGGTCATATGCCCCATGTATGATCGTGAACTCGTGTCTCATCTTGTTATCTAAGATGTTGTATATTTTTTTGTCTCCATTATTGGCGACCTAGTTAGGATTCTTCTCAATGTATTCATTCAAATGCCCAGCCCGAGCCAACTCCTCTTGATGAGCTTTGATCTCCTTACAATTCTTAGTCTTGTGGATGTTTTATATGTAACACGCATCGAAGCGTGTTCTCCTCTTGGTCAGATCTTTTTGCATAATTTTTTACCACTTCACGAATTATTGATCTTTGATCTTTGTCAGAATATTATAGATTGGTTCATTTAAAACGGTGTTGATGGCTTTAAAAGATTTAAAGGAATTTGTTTTTTTCCTATTCTTATCAACATTCTTCTTCTTGTTCCCCTTATTAGGATTATTCTCCTTATCTCCCCCTTTGTTTACCTTAGTGAGACCAGTCACAACCTGATTAGTGAGGACCACATCCTCCATGTTCACATATTTCTCAATACATGATGTGATATCGTCAATGGTATCAGCTTCCTTCTTAGTAAGGGATTCTTATAACATCTATATAGGGGTATAAATATTTTAAAGGATGCCATGGTAATTTGCTCTAAATAATCTTTTACCTTATTGGACACTTCCAAGTAGTGTTTAGTGTATTCACACAGGGACTCATGTGGATTCTTTTTTATTGTGAGAAATGAGTCCATTCTCTTAGGATGAGAGCTGCAAGTGATGAAACGAGTAGTGAAGGATTCAACGATCACCTTAAAATTTTGATGGACCTGTGAGGAAGATTTTCAAACCATTTCTAGGAAACATCGCCCACGATAGAAGGAAAAATTTGACACATCAATGTGTCGTTATCATTCCACAAAGTCATAGCTTGCCTGTATTGTCGAATATGGTTGATGGGATCAGTCTTGCCATCATAGACCTTGAACCTGGGGGTTACAAACTTCTTCGAAGGTTCCTCCTCCTCGATGGTTTTTGATATTGGAGATTTCATTTGGGTGATAAGATCTCTCCTCGCTATCTCTTTAGATGATTTATCCCCTCTGTGAGTGCGGTTTGGTCCATTTCCCTATGAACCAGACTCATTAAATCATCTTTGTGGTGCTTGTTGTCTCCGTGGTATCTGCCCTAATTACTTTCATGCCATGAAGATTCTTGTTCGCTCTTAGTGCTCCATCCTCAGCTATAAGTCTTAATCACCTGAGGGCTAAGATTTTGAGCATGCTATTTATGATTATGGAATATTTGTCTCTCCATCTCTTCTAGTCGACGTTCGAGGTAATAATTCTCTTCGACCTGGAGGTGAGTTATCTCCTCTTACTGTTGAAGCATTACTTTGTAGGCATCGACCAGGCGTGAAATCTGAGTATATCTATGTTTCCCGTGACTTTCCTCTGAGGGTTGTTGTTTTGGTCGAAACCTTGGGTTTCCATCTTGACGATCCTCAGACCTGACCCCTAGTGGATCCAAATTAGCTCACACATCTTCAAGATGGGGTGAGCTATTTGGTTGATGAGACATTATAACTCGTCTTTGAATGAATTGCTTTCGTGGAAGGAAAATCGTTTAACATAGATGACGCAAATTATGAGGGCAAATTAATAAGAATTGAAAGATTCTAAAAAGAAATTGCAGAATTAAGGTAAATATTCTAATCACACAACACAGAAGTATATGTGGTTTGGAAAATTTCCTATGCCCACGAAGAGGTCATTGTATTTTTATTAAGTTATTTCAAGGTTTAAAATTACATCTCCCTTGGCCCTGGAGTGTGGGATGTATTTATAGTTCTGTAAAACTGTAGTGGTTGAATCATTTAAGTAACTCCCTTGGCTCAAGATTAATGTGTGTGGTGACTCCTTGAATATCTCATATGAGATTTTGGGTAGCTAACGTGAGCTGATTGTAACTGTTACGATGTTTGTAATTATCCATGTGATTAATGATGGGAATAATCGCTCTAATTAATAAGATGGGTCAGACGTAACCTAAGTGTTGTTAGGCTTAGTCGACTGGTCTTAAATTGGGCCTAATTTATATTTAGGTCCCTAAAACATCAAATATGATAAGACCATAAAATATTACTACTCAGTAAAAGTAAGTTAAGGGCAAAGACATAACGAACTTCCTAGTAAAGTAATCCCTGGATGACAAGGAAGAGGATGTGGTAGAGTTACCTGATGAAAACCACTTTGACATCAATTACTATCTAAGATGGAAACTCTATTTCAACTTACGTGAGAATAAAAAAGGCTTCGGCATATGGATGTTCCTCATATCTCCTGACACATGCCCTCTACCCACCACTATTAAGATTGTTTATGAAGGGAAAATAGTTGAAGTCATGCCATGCAACCAACATGTTTCCCTTGGGGGAAAACAACTGTAGTCCAATGAATATATATGGAAAATAAGTAAAAATCTAGGAAGATCAGGTAGACGATTCGGACGATCAGTCCTAATAGGACTATATAAGTTGAAAATGGTATTAGCATAAAGAGACCTAGAAGGTTTTCACTTTTGTACTTATAAATAAAGTAGACCTCACCCAATTACAGGGTACAAACTTTTATCTTACACAATGCAACTTGGACCCTCAGCTAGCAGCCATATAACTCCAATTATTTTTTGTTCTTCCAGGAAATATACTAAAATCTTTACTTTCACCGTGGACGTAGGCAGGATGATCTTTTGAACCACGTGCATCCCTTGTCCTTTGCTTATTTCATTCATATTTCTGGGGACTAAATCATAATAATGCTTTTATTATAGGTTTCAGATACCCCACATTTTATGAATATGCCAATGATATAGTGGAATACGAGGCTATTATTTAGAAATGGGCATTATATTATTGGAGTTCTATGGATATTCTTCATTGTTCATCAGTCATATCTGGGAAAGTCGAAGATTAAGGAATAAAATCTCTAACATTTCCACATATATCTTAATGAGGTTGCTTCCTGAGATTGCGGTCCCACTAGGCAAAGATGGTCCAATCAAACAAAAAGTCCAATTTTTATATTTTTTTGAATATTAAAGAATCAAACTTTTAAAAAATTTAACCCAAATAACTTGTACTAAGTTCAAACCTTTCTTGGGGAAAACCGATTTACCAAATTTTATCATTTTACCCTAAAATATGAACCTAAGTGATAAGCAGATAAAATAAAGAAATCAATCATAGAACACCAATGTACGAGGAAAATCACAAAGGGAAAAACCTTGGACAACCTAGCGAAATAGATCATTATGATGTGGAATTACAAAAGATGAAAGTATAATTACACAATGACTCGACCCCCCACAAGCCTTGACGCTCTTAAATCTTTGACCGCCCCTTTACAGTGCAACTCATGAGTCCACCTATGCCAGCTTTCTCAATGCATAAGTCCAACCACGTCTCAGTATTCATCGATGAGGCTCTGAAACCATCACACACCACAAACGGTACGCACGGATTCCATCACACGAAACAAGTTCTCTCAAGATGAAAGAAACAAAATTTGGTTCCCAAACTTTAAGATATAAAAGAATATGAATTAGGAATCTTGGATCCTTAAACGTATAGGATGAAACAAGGGTTTTGGAACTTTGGTAAATAGGTAGGAAAACAGTTTTCGCAAAAGTTCTTAAAAAATCTGATTCCAACAAGCCTTAAATAATGAAAGCACAAAAATTGAGGCGACAAGTTCGAACGAAAACAAAAGTCATTCGAACGATATTAATACTTTTGTTCTAATGAAACTGAATGTCGTTCAAACTAAGCTACTTTCTCGTTTAAATAGCCTTCCAACGAGATTCAAACGAAGTGTGAAATCAATAACAGAGAATTTTCGTTTAATGGTCGCTATTTAGTCATTCTAATGAGATTTGATGTCATTCTAACGAGACTGCAAGTTGTTCTAAAGAATATGCATTTTTGTACCAATGAGCTTTTGTCTCGTTCTAATGAGATCAAACTCAGAAAAAAAATTCTTTTAAAAAATAATTTAAAAATAGTTCCAAATGTATTTAAGTTAAAAAATAACCATCTTTAAAAATTCCCAAGGACTTGTAATCAATATGAATACATACGTTCGAGATCTTCAATAAACGTGAAGACTTTACATGATAAACTCGGTATGATGTATCCAATATTTAGGCTTGGCCGCTACGTCTTCATCAAACATGTCATATGGTTATGGTTCCAACAACACAATGTCTATCCTATGAATCAAACATTTTGTTAGGAATTATGCCAATTACATACAAATTGACTCGATTGGAAATTTTTCCTTACAAATATCCCCCTTTGTCTATTCCAAAATAAAATGAAAACAAAAACCTTAGGGGCCGTCAAAATATCTAAAAAGATTCATTCCCCAACTCCAAAAAGGATAAAAAAAATACAGACGCTCAATAGACACAGAAATTTGAGTAGCCTTATGTGACACCCCTCCTAATTAAATCCCGGGTGATCAGCCCTAAACTAAATTAAAATAGGTTTCTCAGTTGGTTCATTCTTAGCATCCCTTTCGAAAACTTTTTAATTACTAATAACCTAAGTGAAATTAGATCGGTGCCAAATTTTATCTTTCATTAACCCAAATTAATTTCTCATGCGGAACTAATAATTAAACATTCATAATATGCTATAATTCAAACCACCCCACAATATATAAAGAATAAAGTCTGGCCAAGTCAACGTTCGGCTAAAATCCAAAACTCCTAAATAAAACCAACATAATCAGAAGCTGAATATCTGAAATAGTGACAATGGACAACATGTCCCAATAGAGAGTACCAAAATAAGATCCAACACTAGATCTGAATGAATGAATCGTCTATGCAAAGTCCTGCCAACCTCCACAATGATGCAACTACGAGTCCCCGGACTAAATCCTCAAGTCTGGCATAACTGTGGTTGGACACCTAAAAGGGTTTTGAAAATATTTTGATAGCAAGAGTTACTACTCAAAACATTTAGAAAATATTTAGCAAGTGATTATCACAGTAAAATGAGTTAATGATTACACATGTTAAGATTTGCGTACACTCTCTTGAGTTAGCTCACCCCTCATCTAGTGCACGCCTAACGTCCTGTACTTAGCCCACCTAGATGTACTACCCAAGCTAACTAGACTAAAGTATCCAACTGAACTTATCTACGTGACTAAGTTCCCAAACCGACCACTTAGTATGTAATAGTAACCATATCTCATGATTTATGTACTTAGATAAATGTTCACTCTTTATAATTAAGTTTCCCTACTTAATTTTCTTTTAAATGTATTCACGGAATCTCATTATCTAATAACTCGCATAAGTAGATTATTAATACAGTACATATTTCACACATAATATATACTTGTAAATTCATTCATTACTAATATGTCCTTCTAACACACATCAAGGACTCTTGGTTCATAATGGTCCATAGACACCAAGTAAAAGGATTGGTTCGGAATGTCACCTCGACCCCAAGTTCATTTCATGTAGTGGTTCGAAAAATCACCTAGACTCCACTAATGAAATTTTATACATAGACTGGTTCGAAACTCTTTCATCATAACCCCAACTTACTATTTCCATATATTAGTTCAGAATCCTACCTCGACCCTAATATAGATAATTATACTTAAGGTATTATCTCCACCTAAGTATATATTTAATTCGGTAGGTATACACACAACCTAATAATAGTGCTTGTACGTAATATTTCCTATTTAATATTCACCGTACTTATTAATTTACGATTGATCTCACTGTCGTATTCTAATTGAGTATTCACGCAATAATAAGGGCCCTAGTTACCCATATATTAATTTCAGTAGTTAAGTTATATCTAACCTACTGGTATACTCCTTGGAATAAAGTTTACTCTCTCCGTAACTCAAATCTAAATTCCCGATGCACTACTCGATCGGTTTACCATCGTCAACCCATCACTTCAAATCTTGCACTCAATGATCATAACGGGCCCCCACTATACGCCTACTGGTACTCTCTAAGTCCCTACATAGGTATAATATCAACACTAAGGTTCCCCTCAAGCATTGGTAATCGAATAGAACTCAACCAATAAAAGAACCCAAAATCAGCTTGGGTCGATCGATCGGCTCCATCGATTAATCGACATTCAAGGGTCGATCGATCGATCGAGCAGTGACATACGCAGTTCTTCTTCTTCTTCATGCGTTTTCCACCATATTCAATTATCTAACTCACATGATAATCCACTAAACTTGTAACTAACGATACCCAACCATTCCTACACATGCTAGGATGATTTCCAACGGATTAAACAGAATAAATCCTTCCAAATTAGCCCAGAGTAGTTTAAATCTTCTAATTATTCAAGAGCCCAAATGTGACATGTTCTTCCCAAGTTTTCAATCATCAACCCAGATTTTTAATTCATACTAACAACCATGAATCCTATGATTTTCAATCCTCTACATATATAAATCTAACAACATGTTATTTTTACCCAAACATGCAATTAATCAATTCTTTTTCTCCAAGAATGTTTATCAAAATCAATTTATTTATAAATCCTACGCATGGATATTATAACTCAAAATAATTTGCAAATAACCACTAGCCTTGATTAGATGGTGATATGATTTCAAGTTTATATAAGGTGTTGGGTTTCTTTTTCTTCCAATCTTCCTTCCTCAATCACTTGTGGGACAAGAACTCCTTGAAATACCCCCACAATTTTCGCTTTTTAGCCTTGAGAATGATTTCTCTTCTCTCTCTAATGGTTTCCCTTTGTGTTATGAGGTTTCTAACCCTAACCACTCTTTTAATCAGCTGATAAAACACTCCAAAATTTGTAGGTCTTCTCACCCCATATGTCAAAAGACTAAAACGTCCCCGTTCAGTCCCAATTTAGCCCAAAAATGCCTCGGTACTCGACTAGTACCCTCGGGTATAATATTTTGACTAATTCAAACCTTTTGTAATCATCTGTGACCTCTAAATTATCATTTGAGTCACTAAAAATATATTTTCTATCTCATCCTCAATTTAGTTTACATGCGACACCCGAGTGAGATAAAAATCAAGTACGTCCACATCACTCGCTATGTTGTACAAATTAACTATCAACATTTACTATTCACACTTAGTATATTTGAATTATAAAAGTAATCAGTGTCTATCTCTCAATTAATATTTAACAATGACAACTATTATTTATTCACTTAATAATCATAATTATCATTAAATCATATTAAATTACTCTATTCACGTAATTTAAATGAAAGCATATTTCCTATTTAATTACTCAATTAATTAAATTCTAAATACGTAGAAATACGGGGTATTACACCTTACTTTTCTTGAAAACTTTTTCGTATGTTGCAAACATATAAACCTGCACAGTTAAACGCACCTTCAAATGCAAAGAGGATATAACAAGTATAAATTTGTAAATGAATAAATATCTACCAATGCATAAAACAATCTCGACTTAGGTAAGACATCTCCCCCTAAGATAAAGATATCCTAACCATTTAATGGAAGGATACTATTTCTACCCATTTTTGTTTAGGAATAGACAAAACAAGATAGAATAAAATAATCACTCCCATTAAAAGTAAAATCTCCCCTACATATTTGATACTAATTTTAAACAAAGGGATAAGGGAATAAAATCATGCAACAGTGTAAAGTGTAGTAATCACGCAACATGGAAACTCAAACAAAAATAATCCAAACTATGATAAAATAATATCAATATCAATGCAAAAAGATACCAATATGAATATGCAATGATGTATGATACCAATTTGATACAAGATACCAAAAAGGAATTTCAAACCACATAATGAGAGATACCAATATGATCATAGAGCATGTCAAATAAAATCCAACGATAAAGCATATGGATAACATAGACTAAATGTAAACTATAAAGACTCAACACGATACCATATATAATATATGCAAAATATTCTAGTGAAAAATCAGGCAAATCTATATAGGTACAAACAACCAAAAAACTCGATACAAAACACATGAACTTTACACATTAGCATAGGATTCACGAGTATAGACATGTGGGATCGAATAAATGGGTGTGAACTAGATACAAATGATTTATAACCCAAACACTGAAATATGTTCAAGATGTTCTAACCGACTACAAAACATTATCAAACTAAGATTTATCCTCAAGTGATAAGATGAAATGAACTGAATGAAAAAACAAGCATAATTCACACAAGCCTATAATATTAATAATTCTACACATCAATAGTGTCATGACATAATAAGCATAACTTGGTTTCATTGGGCAAACCCATTGATGTTCAACTAAAAGCACTCAAAAGATAACATGTATCATATTTTCTTTTCTTTTCTTAATTCTTCTGAAGCTATTGCTTTTGAAAGATCAAACAGACAAAAAAACTATGTTGGCCTTTGGGAATTTTCCTTTTCTATTGCCTTTATTTTTTTTAATTAGGCTTTTGCCAACAGTGGCTTTCCCGTAATAGCTATTTGTGCCTTTCGAAGCCCTTTCCTATGCACCCTTATATTTTTCAATACAATTCAAACATTCTCATGGGCAAAGGTTCTTACATGCACAATTCCCCCTATAGTCACAAAACATTTAGATGATAATATTGATAGTAGGACATATCACAACTCTTAAATATACATGTGAAGTTAAAGTTCAAAAATCTCATGCATGTGTGCGCGGAGGCATATACAAAGTCGAATCCAAAAAGCAAATCAAGTTCGAAACAACTCCATGAAAGCATGATTAAGAACAATCTAAGTATATACAATCATAACCAAATGTCCTAACCACATGGAAAGTACATAATTAATTGGATTCAAACACACTAATATGAGAAACCAAATGCGTAAAACTAAAATACTCAAAAAGTAAAAATCTTTTTGAGTTTTTCTAGAAAAAATCAAAAGAAAACCCATTTTTTTCAATTTTAGAAGACAAACTCTAACACAAAGGGAAAACAAAATCATTTTGTATTTTTTTTATTTTGACTCAATAAAAGAAAATTTTAAATTAAAAAGATACACATGCCATAACACTATCAAACATATATCATGAAGCACAACCTAGAGTATGACAAACAAGCTAACAAAATCAACCATTAGATATAGCATGGGAAGTATCCTATACAAGCAAACGAGGATCAACAAGTCTAATATGTAAAGCATCCAAATTGGATTTCCTAACCCCAAGTAGGTGTAACATGTTCCTTAAGGGCCTTGGGAACCACAGTGACTCTATTCTTACACTTTCTAGGATCGTTCTTAAGATAATAGCAAAATCTCCTAAGGTGAACTTTCCTACCGCAGTGAATGCAAGTGAAAACACGATGATGGGTCTTACTTAAGGAATTATCTTTCCTAATGTTCCTAGTTGACTCTCTCAAACGTATGGTATCCGATTTAGTAGCGCAAGGACTATGATCATCGAAGACAATTTCATTCTTGTCGTCCTTAATTTAAACAGTGCATAACATTTTATCCAACCTTTTCAACCTAGAATGAAAATAAAATTTGACACATCTAAAATCTCTCAATATCTCCTCAAGATCAACTATCCTCGACTCGAGTAAATGACTAGACTCCTCAAACTCTAGAAGATCTTTTTAGTAGTCTCCATCAAAACACGAAGACTATCTCTCTCACCCTCAATGTACACCTGCTTATCTCGAAGAGTCCAGATCAAGCGCCAAAAGTACCATCGTGTTAAAACGCTAATCATTGTTTTCATTTCTCCTACTCAATACAAAAACCTAAATTACAACTACACTTGATAAGCAAGCACAACGGTATGTCGGGTATCGTAAGAAATCCACAAGGAATGATTGAATTTTAGATTTTAATTATTTTACTACTTCAAAACTAAAAGTGTAAAAGGTGATACGGTTTAAAAGAAAAAATTATGAAGTTAACACTGAACAAAAATTAATAAAACTAGAGTCAGGATCGCGTCCCCGCCATGGGCTAAACAACTAATAATTTGAATTTTTGTTCGAAAATATTTAACCGAGCATTTTTAATTAAGGATAAACATCACACAATAAGAAATATAACCCAAAGTTACGAGATTAAACATTTAATCAAATATGGTCACACGCGGATTAAATTTGGATTATCTCTATAAACACGAACGTTGCGTGACAAAGAAAGTTAAACGCATAATAATCTAACTTTAATACCCGAGGTTTCAATTAAATGAAATTTTCTCCAAAACCTAATTTTCGGAGCTCGACGCCCATCAATGGAAGACACGCGATCCAAACCCAATAAACTACTCACTAGACATGATTAAAGTAAATAAACAACTAATTAATAAATAAAACAAGAAATAAATACACTACAACAATTATCTTGACAAGAAATTTGATACACAAAGGAAATAAGGCATAAAATGGAGGTAGGAGGCAATGATTGATTTATGATTATGTGTATGACATACCTAGCTTACTTACTATCGATGGGAGGTTTGCGCATGAGGGTAGTCATATCCTGATGAATCCATGGGATCTTTGATTTATCGCTCGAGAACATAGGTCTATGAAAGACTTATCGGGGAGTTGATAAGTCCGCTGACTGTGGGTACGTAGGTATGTGCGTGACCCATGGATACGAAAACTATGTTCGCATCCAATTTGTTTGTTGATGGTTGTGGTTCGTGGAATCCTTACCGAACCTTTTGTCCCCTATTTGGCGATATTGGGACATGATAGCAGAGTAATGCATTGCACCGCAACTGTGACTCAGAGTGCCGTATTATATATATATATAATGGATTAAATGAATGAATAGATATTTATTATGGTTAAATCTATCCACGGTGATAATTGTAGATAACGGTGAATAGAGAAATAGAATGAAATTAAGTTAATGAATGTTTATTCTTAAAGAATTGAATAGCCTAATTAATAAGGTAATTAATGTAAATGAATAATAATGTGACGTATGGTATGGGACATACGGGAATTATGATATGGGAATGGAATTATAATATGGAGACTAGAAAAGAGGAACCATTAACTAGGAGGTTAATAGGAAATGTTAAGTGTGCACTCTAGTTGAGAGGTGAGAATAGCAAGTGAGAGTGGGAAGCTAAGATGTACATAATAAATGCTTTATTACACTTGTTAAATACTTGTTTTTTTAAAAATCATTTTTACAATCGGGCTCTGACCCGTTTCCTTACATATTTTCTTTTCTATTGTATCTTCTATATCAGGTGTCCAGCAGCAGGGATGCCAACCTTAGCGGATTATGACAGGCTATGGAGCTATGGAGATTTTCTTAGACGCCTATCATCTTTTTGATTCACAGTATTCTTAGTTAGGGCATGTCGCCCAAAGGATTCAGTTATCTTTTTCTATCGGAGTCAAATATTATTGTATTCGGGTCTTTTTAATTCATTTAGTATTGTTGGGATTTCTGTAATGGATTCATATTATTTGGGAATGTTTATTCCAATTGAATTTAAATTCTTTTGTGTTATCTATTTGGTTATCAGTGTTGTAGAATAAAATGTGTTGTGTTATTCTTAAGCAGGAAATGGATTTTGTTAAATAAAAATTTGGAAAGTTTTTAACACCAGCTTAATTGGTATTGGGTGGGTTGTAAATGTTTTCGACTGTGATGCTAAGAATGAGCCAACTGTATATTCTGTTTTAATTTGGTATGGGACTGGCAAACCCGGTATTTAATTAGGGGGGGGTGTTACAGGTGGTATCAGAGCATCAGGTTCTAGTGTCCTTTAGGATCTGTACAACTTATTGTGTTTTCAGCTTAGCGTTCTTTGATGTAGAGCCCTATGAGTAGGATTATTGCTTTCTATGTATGCTTACGATCTTCAGCTATTTTGTCATATCAAATACTGATAGTGTTCTCTCATTTCAGATGCCTCCTCGACGTACATCTCAACTCGCCCCAACTCAGGGTACGATAACTGCGATCGAAGTTGCTGCAATTGTCTCTCAGGCAGTCAATGAAGCTTTAGCTGCTGTTCAGTAGGCTCCAACATCGGCACTAGTTGTTTCACCCGCGCAAGGGCAAGTGTTTTTGACTGCATGGGAACGAGCGAGGGATGCCTTTCAAAAGGCGCACCCACCTGAGTTTCGGGGAGGATCAGATGTTGTGACTTCTGGACAATGGAAGAAAGATATCCAATAGAACTTGAGAATGCTCGAATGTAATGAGGTTCAACGTCAAATACTAGCCACATTCAAGCTAGTAGGGGCATCTTTACAATGGTGGGAAGCTACAACCACTATGGTGGAGAGAGACACAATGACTATCCAAGACTTTTGGATATGGTTTGATGGGAAGTAGTTTCCTTCCGCAATCCAGACAGAGATGAGGAGGAAACTACTTGATTTGAAGCAGGGAGAGAAGACGGTGGCAGAATTTGAGGAAGAATTTACGAGATTAACTAATTTGGTACCAGCGGAGGTACCCACTGAGGAGAGGAGAATTTTAATGTTCACTGATGGGTTGAACTATAAGATTCGCCAGCATTTATTGGGGAATCTTTCACTACGTACTTATGCAGATGTTCTTAATGTTGCAATGCTTCACTGCCAGGATAACCGCTTTCATACTCAGGGTGTCAAGCGGGGATTTGGGTCAAGCCTGCAAGGCAAGACTACTGGGGGCAGTTCTAGTGGGACTCAGCCAGGGAAGAGTCATCAGCGTTAGAGTGAGAAGGGTTCCCAGACAGGGGATTATGCTAAGCATTTGCGATCTGGAGATTCTCTTTGAGGATAGAGGTAATGAGAAAGGACAGCAGGACCATCAGGGCTAGAGACAGGCTCAGCAGGGCCAAGGGAAAAGAGGTAATGGCCAGCAGGGTCGGGGTCAATAGGGGAAAGGTGGTGGAAAGTTTGGGGGAAAATGATTCATGTGATGAAAGTATGGGCACAAACGATAAGATTGTCCTGATAAAGACAAATTCCCTCAGCCACAAAATGCTCCACAGGAGCCACAGGTACCAGTGTTTCCACCAGCTGCTCTTCCAGCTCCAGCTCCGGTGCTAGCACTACCTTCCATTCCAGCAGCACCAGCGCAACAGGGTCAGTACGGGCGTGTATATAACGTCCATCAGGCAGCGAGTCAATAACCACCCGTGAATGAGGGTATGTTTTCTATCCAAAGAATTATGAGGCATATATTTATTTTTGTAGCGAGTGATATTATGTGGGCAATTGGGTTGCTAAACTTAGCTTGTAGCATCATTATTTATGTAGACTCACTGAGGGGGTGTGGGACACCTATATATTACATGTTATCACGTAGGTTTTATTTTTATCATGGGATTACTTACTTTGGGAATGTCCGAGCATGATGTGACTATCGGCATGCATTCACTTATGGTATACGAGAGCGTATGTACTACTACTAACCAGCATCTTGTCTTCTAGAGAAGAGTAGATGAGTAGACTCTATTTGAAATCAATAAAACCTATTTTTTTCAAATCGATAAACCAAATTTTTATATACTATTGACTAAGGACCTGAGGAGTTTCGATGATCGACTACTTTAGGTAGTAGTGTATCGGGGGGTTCCTTATTTGGATTTCGCTTGCGAGACACCCCACACATGAAACTAATAACCGTTGGGAGTCAAAATAAGTTAGGTCTTTGGGATATGAGTTTATTAATTTTTGATAAATCTTATAATGAAAGTGGTACGATAGGGTGTATGGGCGCCCTGGATGGTTGGATTGTAGTAGTTTTCAAAATTGTGAAATCATAAGGATTTTTTTTTCCGAACTTGGTTACATGTATGGTATAGGGAAGATTGGGTAAAATTTATATTCGATTCCGTTGGAACTAAATGGTAAGGTGGGCGTATAACATCAATAGGGATTTTTGATAATGTACTGTATGGGCGGTACGTCATGGATTTCTGGCGGTGTGAGATTTATACTTGGAGTTGACCTTACCGTTATGATTTATATTCCTGAATTTCGGGAAGAAATTCTATTATAAGGGGGGGAATATGTAATACCCCGTTATTTTTAATGACTTTTAAAATGAGTTATATTTTAAATTAATGGATTAATTGGATTTTATTATTAATTAATTCATTTGGGTTTTATCCGAAGTGTGGATATTAAAATGTATGATTCTGAATATTACTTAAAGATATTTAGGTAATATATGAATGTGATGTCATTGATATGACAGTGTGATATGAATTCAATAATTTGAATTTTTAGTCAGAAGCGGTATGGGACGTGTCGGGACTAAATTGTGAGATTTAAAAGTAAATTTATTTTCTATCGATCTTATAGTCATTTTGACTGCGTCGTTGCGTCCGGAGGGTTCGAAATAGTCAGAAAAGTTTATTTGGATGTTAATTTTGAGTCTCGGGTCATTTGAAAATGAATAGACAACCCAAAAAGGGCATTTTGGTCATTTTATAGGGGGATGAATAGTGATTTCGAGTTTTTTCCTATTA
The DNA here is from genome assembly GCA_949130495.1 of Sambucus nigra. Lineage (NCBI taxonomy): Eukaryota > Viridiplantae > Streptophyta > Magnoliopsida > Dipsacales > Adoxaceae > Sambucus > Sambucus nigra. Next base: position 350,382,718 of record OX422210.1, on the reverse strand, counting down.
TAAGTATGTGGAGATTAAGTGTACGTGGGTTATTCATCTCCTCTACCCAAGATAGAGAAGTCATCTTCCTAGAGAGAGTGAAAGGTTGCTTTGGAAGGGAAAAGCTACTTGGGAAGGAGAAGAACTAAAACTAAGGATCACCACCACCAACCACCACCGGAGTTTGACCGGATAAGGGACAACCACCTGAGATATACTACACCAAAGGATTAGACTTTCAATAGAGGCAAGTGTTTGATATTTGCAACTTAAGTTCGTATATTTTCCATGTTAGAATAATTATGAAAAGAGATGATTTTTCATGTTTGGAAGACATAATGGAGTTGTTAAATGGATTTCTGGAAATTGAAAATATATAGGAATCAAACTCATGTTGTAGGTAGTTATTAATTCACGAAATGATAATGAATCTATTGAAGAAAATCTGAAAACCATTGATGTGTTCTTGAAGTTAAGATGTTGATAATTTTCTGGAAAAAGAGGAGATAAACATGCTTTTTAATCCAATCTCTTGATGATTCTAGGATGTTTTCAACATTAGAAATCATTCATATATGTTGATATATCATGTAGTAGATATTATAAGTCATTTCGGATGTTAATATGAAGGTTTGAATACTCAAAAATGGTGAAACCCGTAGTTGCTGAAATGCAGAAAAACCAGGCTGTGACCTGAGGGATCGATCGATCGACCCCCTGCCTTCGATCGATCGACCTCCCCAGAATTTGTAAAGTTTTTTTGTTTTAAATGTTGATTCTTATCCCAAACCTTTTGTGGATCTTTGGTGATTATAAATTCGATATTATGGGACTTAGAAAATATCATTAAGCCTTTGATAAGATTTGAATTAATTTGATTGGGATTTAATCGATTAGAATAATGATAATTAATTTAAATGAATTTCAGTTGCTAGATTAATTTTTTAAATTCCAAATGGGTATGTATGAGGATTAAAGATAGGACTAGTAGAGGTGATTGAATATAATACGTAGGTATCCTTAAGTTTACAAGAGGGTTTAATCCTAAGTGAAAGAAGATGTGTTTATAAGAGATTTGAAACTATCGGTTTTAACCTTAATTAAAGGGAGAGTTTAGCTCGTAGTAATTCGGGAGAAATGATGTTATGGACCAGTAGGATATTAGTGACATTTTACTAAATATACGTTGAGGAAAAATCTATTTGAACCTTGTGTATTGAGTGAGGCTCGGGGATAATTAAATTAAGAATTAAAGATGTGACATTTTAATACGTGGGATTTAAAGAGATATAATGCTACGTATAATCTAAGGTTAATGTGAGTACCTTGTTGTTAGTATATTATAGGTATGATAATGCCTATTTGATTGATTTATGATTATGTGTATGAAATACCTATCTTACTTGCTATCGACGGGGGGTTTGCGCGTGAGGGCAGTCATATCCTAATGAATCCATGGGATCTTTGATTTGTCGCTCGAGAACATAGGTATATGAAAGACTTATCAGGGAGTTGATAAGTTCGCTGACTGTGGGTATGTAGGTATGTGCGTGACCCATGGATACGAGAACTATGTTCGCCTCCAATTTGTTTGTTGATGGTTGTGGTTCATGGAATCCTTACCGAACCTTTTGTCCCCTATTTGGCGACCAGCGATATTGGGACATGATAGCAGAGTAATGCATTGCACCGTAGTTGTGACTCGGGGTACCGTATTATATATGAATATATATATATATATATAATGGATTAAATGAATGAATGTATATTTATTATGGTTAAATCTATCTACGGTGATAATTGTAGATAACGGTGAATAGAGAAATATAATGAAATTAAGTTAATGAATGTTTATTCTAAAGAATTGAATAGCTTAATTCGTAAGGGAATTAATGTAAATGAATAATAATGTGACGTATGGTATGGTACATACGTGAATTATGATATGGTAATGGAATTATAATATGAAGACTAGAAAAGAGGAACCATTAACTAGGAGGTTAATAGGAAACGTTAAGTGTGCACTCTAGTTGAGAGGTGAGAATAGCAAGTGAGAGTGGGATGCTAACAAGTACATAATAAATGCTTTATTGCACTTGTTAAATACTTTTTATTTTAAAAATCATTTTAACAGTCGGGCTCTGACCCATTTCCTTGCATATTTTCTTTTCTATTGTATCTTCTATATCAGGTGTCCAGCAGCAGGGACGCCAACCTTAGCGGATTACGACAGGCTATGGAGCTATGGAGCTTTGCTTAGATGCCTATCATCTTTTTTATTCAAAGTATTCTTAGTTAGGGCATGTCGCCCAAAGGATTCAGTTATCTTTTTCTATCGGGGTCAAATACTATTGTATTCGGGTCTTTTTAATACATTTAATATTGTTGGGATTTATGTAATGTATTCATATTATTTGGGAATGTTTATTCCAATTGCATTTAAATTCTTTTGTGTTATCTATTTGGTTAACAGTGCTGTAGAATAAAATGTGTTGTGTTATTCTTAAACTTGAAATGGATTTTGTTAAATAAAAATTTGGAAAGTTTTTAACACCAGCTTAATTGGGTATTGGGTGGGTTGTAAATGTTTTCGACAGTGATGCTAAGAATGAGCCAACTGTATATTCTTTTTTAATTTGGTATGGAACTGGCCACCCTGTATTTAATTAGGCGGGGTGTTACATAATGTGGGCACGATTTTGTTTGGATGCCATTTCATTGGCGGAGGAGATTCTAGTGGTGGAAATGGACCCCTTGAGAGGAAATCTTACTTAAACAAGGAAAAATCTTGTGCTCATAACAACGAAGTGAAATTAAATGAGGAAAAGGTGACCCACCTTCATAAGGTTGACAAAGATCGTCTTATTGTTGGTTTTTCCATATATTATTTACTCAGATTATTGTACCCGCACAACTACCCTCTAGTTATGACAATGATGGTCCATGAGAGGAGCGTTCAGAGAATTTTGGTAGATACTGGTATTTTTGCAGATGTGATTTTCTATAACTGTTTCAAAAGGTTAAGGTTATCATAGAGGAAACTATAAACATATCACCACCCACTGATTGGATTCGCATGGGATAATGTGTACCCTTGGGAATCATCAAGTTAGAAGTTTTTATCCGGATATGAATGACTTGACAAATAGAGATGATAATATTTTTCATCATGCATAAGAATGTACCACAAAATTATAGCATTATCTTTGGTAGGGTCAGTTTAAAGAAATGTCCTCCATAGTACACCAACTGGTGGAACGAAAATGCTACAACACCTTAACCGAGAAAGAAGATAATGAGAAACTGACATAATGTTATTATATAGAGAAATTAGATCCTCGATGTGAAGATAAGTTATAGTCGCAGGAGAGGTAGCTGAACATATTGAGCTTGATATCTTAGATGAAAAGAATACAGAAAGAATAACCCATATCTATTCGTGTCTAGATCTGACATTGATGAAATAACATTACAGACATTCTGAGAAATAGGAAAAGCATATTTTCATGGATCCACACGGACACGGATAAAATTGATCTTGACATGGTCGGCATGAGCTCAGTATTATGAAAGATATGAATCCTATCAACTATAAGTGCAGAGTATTCTCTAAAGAGAATTGCATGGCCATTAAAGAAAAAGTGAATAAGTTGAAGAAAGAAAATTTCATTGAGGATGTGAAGTAAACAAGATAGCTCTCCAATGTCGTAATGGTCAAGAACAAGAATGACAAATGGAGAATGTGCATCGACTTTATAGACCTCAATATGGCCTGTTAAATGACCATTACCTATTACCCCCAATCGACCAATTAGTCGACGCCACGACTAGGAAAAGATTTTTACCTTTATCGGTGCCTACTCGGGATACAATAAGATAAAGATAAAGCCAGAAAAATGAGAGATAGCCTCTTTTATCACCATCAAAGGTACTTTTTCCTGCAATGTTATGCCCTCTAGGCTAAAAATGATGGAGAAACAAGCCAAAAGATGGTCAATAAGGTTTTCAAAGAAGAAATAGAGAAGATTATGTAAGTATATGTATATGAAATGCTAACAATGACTAAAACGATAACATATCACCTTCCTGACCTTGGCAAAACCTATAATGAGAGAGAAATACTATATGAAATTAAATCTTGGAAAATATGTCTTCGGTGTGAAGGCATAAAACTTTCTTTATTTTATTGTCAATCAAAGAGGTATAGATCCCAACCCTGACAAGATTAAGTCTTTAATCAACATGCAGTCTCCAAAAAGAAAGAAGGACATATATAAACTGGTTGACCATATTGCTACGCTGAATAATTTATGTCAAGGTCTAAGACCGATGCCTCTTATTCTTCATGTTTATTAAAACAATTAGAGTGGAATGATGGATGTGAAGAAGCCTTCCAAAATTTGAAGAGGTACCCCCCACTCTATTGTCGAGGTCTATCCTAGGTGAGAAATTATATTTTTATTTGGTCGTATCCAAGTCTTTTGTGAGCTCGAGGTAGGTGAGATTATAATATGGTGTTTAGAAACCAATCTACTACATGATAAAATCTTATCGTTGAAAATAAGTTTGATACCCAAGATTGGGGAAATTGTCTTTAGCATTGATTAAGTATTTTAGGAGAATCAAGCCATATTTCTAGACTCACATTATTATAGTGTAAATTGATTGGCCCTCTGATAGGACTTTCATAAACTTGAGAAATATGGTAGGTTGATGGCTTGGGTAATATAACTAGGGGATCTTGACATCGTTTATAAGCCAAGAACAACCATCACATGTCAAGTTTTGGATGCCTTTACGGAAGAAATCACTTATGGTGAGGAGCTAGTAGACAAGATAGCTGAGGCCAAGGTTTCTCTAATCCATACCAATGATAAGACATAATCCTGGATAAGGCAAGGAGAAATATATTGCTATATTGAATAATTGACAAATCTATTTAAGAATGGATCCTTGGTTAAAGGCACTTTTGAGAAAGATCCACTTCTTTGCTAGTTATATGTTAATGTCTCTTCATATGCAAATAGAATCAAATTCGGGCTAATTCTCACCACACCAGGGGAGAGATGCCGACTATGAACTAAGGTTTAATTTTAGGTCTCAAATAATGAGACAAAGTATGAGGCTCTTGTTTCCAGTTTAGGGTTGGCCTCGTCGCTGAGAGCCTAATAGTTGTCAGCCAGAGTGATTCACGACTTGTCCTAAATTAAGTACTGGGTATTTATAAAGCAAAGGAGGAAAATATGTCAAAATACCTAGAAAATGTGAATTATTACATCTAAATTTCACTGATGTTCAGGTGATAAGAATTTCAAGGACTGTGATTTTTTATCCGATGCAATGGTTCATTTAGCTCCAACAACCAGGGTCGAACTCTGGAGAACATGTCTATGGAAATTTTCATACAAAATAACACTGAGGAAAAAAATGTGCAGATAATGGATTTGGACATGAAACCATCTTGGATGAACCTTTCATAGCGCATTTAATTATTGGAGTAATCTCAAAAAACCCTAAAGAAGCACGAACACTTTGCTAAAAAGTGACCAAGTATGTGTTGGAACATGAGATTTTATTTAAGAGACTTTTTGTTTTACCTATGATACAATGTGTTAACCCTAAAGAGGTTCTCGATATGATTAAAATGATTCATAACAGTTCATATGGGGCACATTTAGAAGGTCGGTCGTTGGTGAAGAGGGTACCTACACAGGGTTAATATCAATCAATGATAAAGGAAGACTCAGCGAATAATGCCAAGAAATGTGACGAGTGCCAAAGATTTTCCATTATTCATCGTAGGCCCTCGATAGCACTGACAACTATCTCATGCCCTTGGATATATATCATAGAAAATATTTGGTCGCCCCTATCAAAGACCAAGGTTCGGTTCAGATATTTGGTCCTCAACGTAGATTATTTTAAAATAATGGTTTGAGGCCAAACCATTAGAGACAATGAATTATACGAAGGTCTTCCATTTCATATGGAAGAACACTATCTTTCGTTAAAGGATGACTTTCACATTTATCACAGATCATGAAGCATAGTTAAATAATAATAACTTTAAAGCTTACTGCGTTAAACCCAAAATAAAAATCTACACTCTGCACCTGGCCACCCTTAATGTAATGCGAGGACCGAGGTCACCAACAAGACCTTACTCAATGGGATGAAAAAGAGATTGGAAGCTTCCAAATAAGCTAGATAATATAATTATAGGGTATCCTTTTGGGTTATTGGGAGACTCCAAGGATTTCCATGGTGTTGAGCACCGAAGTAGTGGTACATATAGAGATGGGTTTACCAAGTCACAAGCTTTTAAATTTTAATTCACCGATGAGTGATTTGATGAACCGTATTCATCGTGATCTATTGAAAGAAATCAGAGAAAAGGAAACACTTAGGTTAGTAGTGTATCAGAAGAGGATGATGAGTTTATATAATATAATCAAGTCGAGAACACTAAATGAAGGAGATTTAATCTTGAAAAAAGTGATCCAAAAAGGGAGCAAAATTGAGCCAAACTCGCATGACCTTTAGAGGGTAAGAACAATAGTCCACCCAGGCGCCTACATAATTGAGAATCTTGAAGGGTAACGATTCAAGAATCCTTGAAATGCCGATTTTATAAAGAAGTATTAACATTTGCACGACCAGGGAGAAATCAATATAATGAGGGAAATTATGAAAAAGTTTTTTTGTTATCAATGAAAACAAATTTTCTTCGTACATCATTACTATTGAATCTTCTCCATTATTTAAGACAAAATATGATTGATTTTAAGATATGGTCATGGATCTTAAGTCGAAGGAATCTTAGACTTGCTACAACCATACCTCACTTCATGAGGGATCTCATAAATTAGACATGTCATGATTAAGAAGTTGGCCGATCTGAAGAAACCAATATTGTTACTAGGTTCGCTTGAAGCCGACCCAATTGACAAACAAGTTGACTAAAGTTTTAGTAGACTCTGACATATATGAGCACATCACTAGCCGTGGACAAAAACTAAACATATAAAATTGGTAGGGGAACCTTAATTTTACACTTACAACAACTATATTAGGACAAATTAGATCCGTCCACTGGCAGCCAGTAAGTCAGGTCAGGCCAGATAAGTGCCAACCATTATACCATAAAAACTCAAATATTAGCATGCCTACTATAACTTAAAAGCTTTGTTCCAAAAATAATGTTTAAACATTAAGTATGTTAAAAATATTTTAGATGTTAAATTACACACCAAAACACATATTACATATGGGTTTTAAAAGCTTGGCCGAGAAAAATAACTTGGTAAAAACTCAAGAAGGACAAGCATTGCATTAACAGTAACAGAGAATAATGGAAATAAGTTTGATTCAAATGAAAAATTCAATTGTCAATAACAAATGAGACATTTACAAAGTTACAAAACATATTTTTTCCCATATGGAGATCACATTACAAAAGAAATCATCACGCAAATAAGGAGCTCAGGAAGCTAGAGGATCTTGGGCAGTGTTACCACTAGATGCCTCAATTATTGGTGTGTTTCGAGGATTCATCTGGATTACCAAAGAGACACTAGGAAGGGTCGAATCACTAAATATGGTTTGGTCAGTCTCTGTGGCAGTAATGAACCCTCTAGTCATCTTCGAAGCCTTGAATTAAAATTTGTTTTTAGCCTCGACTTTAGCCTTCTTTGTAGCTTCGACTTCGTCTTTATTATTGGCATCCTCGGTCTTTTATTGGTGAAGAAGTACAAAATCTTGAAGATTAGCTAGTGTTGGTTCCATTTCCACAAACTATATGATATAAAAACCAGAGCTAGACAAAGTAGAAGCTATACATATACAAAACAAAAAAAATATTAAAGTCATGAAGAAAAGACAAACTCACAATTTGAAGAAATTTCACATACCTTATTCCACTTCATGCTCAACCTCGAATTCGGCTGGAACTGGAGGTTGAACTCCAACCCGTTGAGGGGACGTACAGTAACTAATCAATGTTAACTTTCCTAGGTTAAAAGTGTCTTTGAAGTAATGGGTTCATCAGTTAAGATTTTATCAACCAGCTTCTTCATGGTAGCAGAAAACTTCGAGACAACCTTCACTACAAATGCACCCGAGTAGGTTAAGAAATAATCAACCTTCATTCTTGGGGACCACTGGACGCCATATTCCTCTCATGTAGATCAAACTACCAATTCCCACTCAAGAATATGAATTTATGCTTCCAAAAATGATTACTCGTCTAATACACTCTCAGTGTCTTCTGATGAGACTTCCTAGGGTAAAGGTACTAATAACTCGGGGATTTAGCATTATCTTTCATCCCAATAATACACTAAAAAACCTCAGTTAACGAAAATGTATTTTATTCCTAATTAATTAAGTTGACTTAATTAATGTACATTTTAGTTTAACTTAATATATTGATTTTGATGATTCCAAACATATTGTTTTATAAGGTCTTTCTATAAATATTTATTTTGGTATTATCCTGTTTATTTCCGACTCTACATACCTCGACTTTACACAACGACATATCCGAGTAAAGGTATTCACGTGTGGTGCATATTTGCACTTGACACATTAGACACATAATTCTGAGCCTAAACATTTTATTTAAAATGAAATTATATTTTTTTTTGAAAATAATTCTTTTTAATAAAATTGGTGTAAGACTTGTTTTAAATAAAGTTCTTATTTTTTTTGGAATTCATTAAGAATATTATTTTTTTTTTAAAAAGTAATTTTGTTTAAATTAAATTTCTTGTTAAACATTTTTTTGTTTAGTATTTTTTTGTTTTGGCCGAGTTTTTTTTATATCTGTTATACAAGTTAGGAGCTTTAGCTAGACTTGATTAATTATACTTGCTAGATTTTGTACCATGCGATTTTAGCTTAAAAGATTTTGAATCCTTTTAGTCCAAAGCCCTTACCTGCTAGTGCACTCTTTATACACCTACTTGGTTAGTTTTTAACCTTTAGTCATTTTAAGTCCTAAGACATTTCGTTATTTAATGTGACTATATACCACTGTTAGCTATACCTCTTAGGAGATATAGATGTGAGCCATATGTGTACATATTGTACCAGAGATGTGACCTTACCTTCTAGTGTAGGGCTTAGGAGTGAGACTAGCAGATTTTGTTTTTCAAAAATCGTACCTGCTTAGCCTTAGAAAATCTTGACCTCTTATCTGTTTTTCGTCCTATTACTTTTCCTTTACGAATGATGAGAATTTGCACTTAACCCTCCTTGAGCCATGCACATGTCAGATCACATCTTGTCTTGCAGATTTTGATATATCATATTTGGAGCTTCATGTAGCTCTTTTCTTGTAAAAGAATATATTGTTTCTTTAAAGTTCTTTTTATATGCTTACATATTTACACGCCTATACATATATTTACGTTTTTTTAAACAGAAAATTAATTTGTGTTACGTGTATTTAAAATATTTTTTTTACATAAAATCGATAACGTTTTCTTCTGATTTTTTTTTAACGTTTTTTATTATAATTTCTGTTTGCATATGTTAGTCTAAAAACATGCGTTTATATTTGTTTTAAAAACCTGTTTATATAATTATTTCTGGAAAAAAAAAACGTGGAATATGCAAAACTATGTGTGATTGTGGTCCAAATCTTTTTTCTAGTTGTCTATTGTTTTGGTCAAGATTTGTATCTTTGCTTTTAGACCCAATGATGATATCAAATGTCAGGATACATTTTTCACTCTTGTCTTTCACATCTTGAAAGTGAAGTCTTAGTTGGAAATTTGGAAATCTCTCCATATCAGTCCAATCCTTTATTTGCACGCAAGATTTTTTTTGGATGAAATCTGCGATGAAAGTTTTCACATTTTTTTTAATGATTAATATATATTTTCTTATGTCAGATTTCTTCTTTCGTGGACATCCAGTAGACACAGTCCTAATATTTGTAACTGGTAGTTCTTAAGCCAAAGTTTGAATAGTAACAATTATAGGCGTATTTTATTAAGCCGAAAATTTAGGCCATGCCATGACATAACAGTTACTTTAATATTTTGATTTGACCGTGTATATGTTTTTTTTATACACTTTGGCAGTTGCCAGCAGCTTCTTTATTGCACATCATTTTATATATCAGATAGTAACAACAGTATCCTAATTTGCATACTTCAGTTGTTTCCAATCTCTCTCTCTCTCTCTCTATCAGTTCATTAATGCTCCAAGTTGATGATGAGTTCAGCAAAAAGCTTTCTTCAACGGTCATTATTTTTTTCAAGCTACAAAAGCAGACCAAGTTTTTGTAAAAGTGATGACACACGAAATTATCCAAAAAAGAGCATCAAGAAAATTTTATTCAGCTTCAGATACATACATAAAAGAGAGCAAACAAAAATTTCTTTCAGCTCTACTCAGATTTGCGATAGCTACAAAGTCTTATTCAACTAAATTTGAAGAAGAGAACAAGAGCACAAAAATATTATTCTGCTACAGAAGATTTCGAGAAGAAGACTAGTGCCAAAAATCATATTTATTGTAAAGTCTCACTCAAGAAGAAACTCGGATCAATTTGTATTTTAGAGAGTTTCGACATCCAAACTTTGTACTCAACATTCGGATTTGTTTTAAGCTGGAATTTTAGCTTCGGTTGTACTTGGAGCCGGTATTTGCTTCAAGTGTCTGTAAATGGTGGTTTGATCCTACCGTACAAGTGGATCAGGACTAGTGAAGCGCGGGAGAAGGAAGCTTGCTCTTGGCGCGTGGACGTAGGCCGGGTTTTGGCCGAACCACGTTAAAAATACGGTGTCATTTATTTTCAGCATTTAAATTTAATTATATGCTTGTGATTGATTAATTTTATTTTTAATCCCTTTACTTGCAAGATATTTAAATCTGAAAATTTTTTAAATTTATTTTAAGATTAAAATAATTAATTTCGTAATAATTATTAATTCCAGAATATTAATTTTTATTAACTACGAAAATTATTTATAAATTTATTTGGATCTTATAATCATAAAATATAACTTGTTTAATTTATTGAGAGTATTTAATTGATATTCTTGTGTGAATCACTTTAGATTAAATCCAGAATATAAGATACGAAAATTGATTATTTATTTATTGGATGTTGTAATCTCTTGTTTAATCAATTGAAAGTATTTATTTGATAATTTATTAATTGTGTGTTTCAATCTCTGTTTTAAATTGTTTAAATTTATTGGTAACTTTTATTTAATCATTATTGGTTTAATCATTTAAGATTTATTTAATCTGAAATTTGTATTAAGTGTTTTAAATTATATATTTTCTGAAATATTAATTTAACCCAAAAAGTTTGTAAAAAAAACTCAATTCACCCCCCTCTTGAGTATGTTTCTGGGCAACAATTGGTATCAGAGCTAGTGTTCTTCTTATTAATTTTGATTTAACAATCAAAGAGTTAAACATCATGACAAACTTTTCTGTATTTATTTTAAATGCTGCACTCTACATTTTTATTATTTGTATGCTAAAATGTTCGATGTCTTGTAGTTATTCATTGTTTCATTATGTGAGAAGGAAATGGACACATACTCAACCTTGCATTTCAAGCTTTATGTTAAAGGAAGACTTCAATCCTTGCTTATATGCTAATATTGATGAATCAAGCAGTGTGGAGACAAATGCTACTTGTCTCATGGAAAATGATAATGAGGAGGTACTCTCTAATCATAACTCCAGTGATAGTGATAATGATGAAGTTGATGATTATGATGAATTACAAGATGCATTTAATGAGTTATATGAAAAATATGAAGATATTGAAAAGAAATTTATTGCACTGAAAAAGACTCATTCCAAATGTGATTTTATATCAAAAGATTTTGATAATTTAAAATTAGAAAATGAATCATTGAAAAATGAGATTAAAACTTTTAAAAAGGATAAATCTGTAAATGTTACTCACCCTCTTGAAATTGAAAATAATGAATTAAAAAGAGAGATTGATTATTTAAAGAAATCTGTAGATACCTTTACTAAAGGAAATGAATATTTTCATAAAATTATGGAAAAACAAAGAATTCGATTTAATAATAATGGGATTGGATATGAGGAAGAAAATGAGAAAAAGAATTATTCTAATTTATTTAAAAATGATGCCTCAACTAGTCATTCTAATTCTTTATGTTCATATTGTGGTAGACATACACATTATTCCAAATTTTGTAAATTTAGAAAAAGAAAATATAATACTAAATTAGCTTGGATTCCTAAAGTAACAATTATGTATGCTAACCCTAATCTGCCACACTCTTTTTGGGTTCCAAAAGATAAAGTTTTTAGGTGCAAAACCGGTATTGGGACTTGAACAAAAATTTATGAGAATTCAATTAGTGTTATATTTTTTTTAGGTTGAACACATTCCTTACTTGATAAATATTGTGATATATTGTTTTCATATCTAATACACTTATTTTCATGAAATATTATTTCATATGATTTTTGAATTTTATATGCTTATTCATGAATAGTAATCTGATTAAACTCATGTTATTCCGAAATGTATCAATTGTTTGAAAATGTGAATACTCTCATTTCTTTGTCCCTGACAATGTGTACTAAGGATAACAAGTTATTTATATACCTTGATGAATAATATATTTTTGTATATGATAAAATTGACATTGATGATTATTATCTGTTACGTACATTCTAGTATGTCATAAGTTGCGTATGTCGTTGTTGTTCTTGATGATTATCTCTTATTATGACTACGCTTGAATTTTTGATAAGAAAATGAATTCTGAAATTTTCTATTTAATATTGCTTTATGGATCTAACACCTTCTTGGATGGAAAAGAGAAAATCTTGAAAGTTGTATAGGTTCCAAATTGAGATGGATTATGGAGTATGGACTTTCATGTCTATAATTTGGAAAGGAAGAAAAGTTGAATATGTAACACTTCTTAGTGTTAAAAATGCCATACAAGGAAATCATTTCATGGATAGATGACTTGGTATTGGTAAGGTTGTAAGGTACACCTTTTTTGAATTATAAATATCATATATTTATTGATGATATGATCTTATTTGATATTAATCCATACTTAGATTATTTGTTATAGCATATGAGGTTGTTCTAGATTATTTAAACATCATGTTAATTTATACATTTATTATTCTAGATTGTTTTATGTTGTAAGGCATGTACTTGATTTTGATGATAATTTTTTTTTTGTTGAATATTCATAATTTTCTTTACATCTTGACATATTTTTGTGAATAATAATATTGGATTAATTGATGACTTTATCGTATATTTAATTGAGATGAAAATGTCATTTGAGAATATTTTGATAAAATGTCATTTGTATATTGGTTAGTCATATGAGCTACTTGTTGATTTTATGATATGCACTCATTAATTTTGGTGATATGAACTTTCTCATCTTTATGACTAAATTTATGACATGCTACATGTTTTGTGCCATTAATTAAATATTAGTGACATTTCATGAAGTAAATAATTTTTTTTTAGTTAACATTTGTGTTATTTGTGCTTACTTGAAAAATCAGATGATTATTAAGATATTTTTGTGTTTAATTTCATAGCATGTTATATGAACCGATTAGTTGAAAAATATTGTCTTTTATGAAGAACATTATTTTTCTTTGGGACAAAATGATTCTTATAATGTTTGTGCTTAAATAAAAAATTATGAGTTTTTGAAATTTGTTGAAGTTGATTAACTTATGTCGCTTTCATTATTGAGAAATTTATTTATTTATTGATTTTGAAGTTCCTGAACAAATCGTTTGGTATTTGTTGAAAATCTAAAAATATTGATTTTGTGTCGAGCTGTTCGTTATTAAAAATCTGAAATTATTGAGTTTGGTTTATTATGGCCTCATAATATGTTTCATTCTTGAAAATTTGATTTCATGACTTTCATGGATATATTACATCTTATTCGAAGATAATTAAGAAAGAAAAATATAGAAAATATTTTATCTCATGAAAAAGATGCACATTATTTGTTATATGCATATATGCCTTTATTGGTATACCTTAGGGAGAGATAAAAGGTCTTCGGATATTATTTGATAATTGGAATAAACTTGATCTTAAACATTAACATGTATATTGTAATATGATTGATTATTTCGAGAATCTTATGCTCGTATCTTGAAATTGGCGAAAGCTTGAAGAAAACGCAATTTTTTTTACTATCGACCGCTATTTCTAACTCATGTTATGTGCTTAATTCAAATTATTTGAAAACCTCGAGTTATGAAATGTTTATTTGTGATGTTCTTGAAAGTTTATATCATGATGATTTATACAAACAATTGATATTGCGCTTATTGAAAATTTATACATTGGAGTTTTATTACATTAGTGAGAGAGTTAATCATGCGCGTATTACAAATTTATACGCTGAAATTTTATTATTGAGAAAGATGATTGAGCTAATTAATATATCTCTCATAATTGCATTATTTGAGAACATTGAGTTGTGATTCCGATTAATGCGTAAAAAGTTGTTCCGAGGAACTATTGTGTGCAACGCACGGTTTGTGTGACTACAACAATTGGTATCAGAGGAACTATTGTGTGCAACGCACGGTTTGTGTGACTACAACAACTGGTATCAGACAACTATTGGTATCATTTATCATTTATCATTTTTTGACTTATGCATTATTTGATTATATTATTGTCTATCTACACATTCAAATACATGCTATAAAAAAAATTATGATGACTCGTGTGCGTATTGAAAATTTTCATGTCATTTATATGTTCTTTGCGATTTATGGTTATATCCCATGCATATATTATTTTTGATAGGGGGAGCTTCGCCCTTTTTACCTGTGGCACTGAATTTATAAGAAATATCTTTTTGATAATGTCAAAGGGGGAGAAATATTTATGATTCACTATTTGTGCTTAATATTTCATTTTATGAATATATGTGAATCATTGTTTGTCATCATCAAAAAGGGGGAGATTGTTAACGAAAATGTATTTTATCCCTAATTAATTAAGTTGGTTTAATTAATGTACATTTTAGTTTAACTTAATATATTGATTTTGATGATTCCAAACATATTGTTTTATAAGGTCATTCTATAAATATTTATTATGGTATTATCCTGTTTATTTCTGACTCTACATACCTCGACTTTACACAACGACATATCCGAGTAAAGGTATTCACGTGTGGTGCATATTTGCACTTGACACATTAGACACATAATTCTGAGCCTAAACATTTTATTTAAAATGAAATTATATTTTTTTTGAAAATAATTCTTTTTAATAAAATTGGTGTAAGACTTGTTTTAAATAAAGTTCTTATTTTTTTTGGAATTCATTAAGAAAATTAATTTTTTTTAAAAAGTAATTTTGTTTAAATTAAATTTCTTGTTAAACATTTTTTTGTTTAGTATTTTTTTGTTTTGGTCGAGTTTTTTTATGTCTGTTATACAAGTTAGGAGCTTTAGCTAGACTTGATTAATTATACTTGCTAGATTTTGTACCATGCGATTTTATCTTAAAAGATTTTAAATCCTTTTAGTCCAAAGCCCTTACCTGCTAGTGCACTCTTTATACACCTACTTGGTTAGTTTTTAACCTTTAGTCATTTTAAGTCCTAAGACATTTTGTCATTTAATGTGACTATATACCACTCTTAGCTATACCTCTTAGGAGATATATATGTGAGCCATATGTGTACATATTGTACCAGAGATGTGACCTTACCTTCTAGTGTAGGGCTTAGGAGTGAGACTAGCAGATTTTGTTCTTCAAAAATCGTACCTGCTTAGCCTTAGAAAATCTTGACCTCTTATCTATTTTTCGTCCTATTACTTTTCCTTTACGAGTGATGAGAATTTGCACTTAACCCTCCTTGAGCCATGCACATGTCAGATCACATCTTGTTTTGCAGATTTTGATATATCATATTTGGAGCTTCATGTATCTCTTTTCTTGTAAAAGAATATATTGTTTCTTTAAAGTTCTTTTTATATGCTTACATATTTACACGCCTATACATATATTTACGTTTTTTTTAAACAGAAAATTAATTTGTGTTACTTGTATTTAAAATATTTTTTTACATAAAATCGATAACGTTTTCTTCTGATTTTTTTTAACGTTTTTTTATTATAATTTCTGTTTGCATATGTTAGTCTAAAAACATGCGTTTATATATTTTTTTTAAACCTGTTTATATAATTATTTCGTAAAAAAAAACGTGTAATAAGCAAAACTATGTGTGATTGTGGTCGAATTTTTTTTTCTAGTTGTCTATTGTTTTGGTCAAGATTTGTATCTTTGCTTTTAGACCCAATGATGATATCAAATGTCAGGAGACATTTTTCACTCTTGTCTTTCACATCTTGAAAGTGAAGTCTTAGTTGGAAATTTGGAAATCTCTCCATATCAGCCCAATCCTTTATTTGCACGCAAGATTTTTTTTGGATGAAATCTGTTATGAAAGTTTTGACATTTTTTTTAATGATTAATATATATTTTCTTATGTCAGATTTCTTCTTTCGTGGACATCCAGTAGACACAGTCCAAATATTTGTAACCGGTAGTTCTTAAGCCAATGTTCGAATAGTAACAATTATAGGCGTATTTTATTAAGCCGGGGCCATGCCATGACATAACAGTTACTTTAATATTTTGATTTGACCGTGTATATGTTTTTTTTATACACTCTGGCAGTTGCCAGCAGCTTCTTTATTGCACATCATTTTATATATCAGATAGTAACAACAGTATCCTAATTTTGCATACTTCGGTTGTTTCCAATCTCTCTCTCTCTCTCTCTCTCTCTATCAGTTCATTAATGCTCCAAGTTGATGATGAGTTCAGCAAAAAGCTTTCTTCAACGGTCATTATTTTTTTCAAGCTACAAAAGCAGACCAAGTTTTTGTAAAAGTGATGACACACGAAAATATTCAAAAAAGAGCATCAAGAAAATTTTATTCAGCTTCAGATACATACAGAAAAGAGAGCAAACAAAAATTTCTTTCAGCTCTACTCAGATTTGCGATAGCTACAAAGTCTTATTCAACTAAATTTGAAGAAGAGAACAAGAGCACAAAAATATTATTCTGCTACAAAAGATTTCAAGAAGAAGACTAGTGCCAAAAATCAGATTTATTGTAAAGTCTCACTCAAGAAGAAACTCAGATCAATTTGTATTTTAGAGAGTTTCGACATCCAAACTTTGTACTCAACATTCGGATTTGTTTTAAGCTGGAATTTTAGCTTCGGTTGTACTTGGAGCCGGTATTTGCTTCAAGTGTCTATAAATGGTGGTTTGATCCTACCGTACAAGTGGATCAAGACTAGTGAAGCGCGGGAGACGGATGCTTTCTCTTGGCACGTGGACGTAGGCCGAGTTTTGGCCGAACCACGTTAAAAATACGATGTCATTTATTTTCAGCATTTAAATTTAATTATATGCTTGTGATTGATTAATTTTATTTTTAAGCCCTTTACTTGCAAGATATTTAAATTTGAAAATTTGGTAAATTTATTTTAAGATTAAAATAATTAATTTCGTAATAATTATTAATTCCAGAATATTAATTTTTATTAACTACGAAAATTATTTATAAATTTATTTGGATCTTATAATCATAAAATATAACTTGTTTAATTTATTGAGAGTATTTAATTGATATTCTTGTGTGAATCACTTTAGATTAAATCCAGAATATAAGATACGAAAATTGATTATTTATTGGATGCTGTAATCTCTTGTTTAATCAATTGAAAGTATTTATTTGATAATTTATTAATTGTGTGTTTCAATCTCTGTTTTAAATTGTTTAAATTTATTGGTAACTTTTATTTAATCATTATTGGTTTAATCATTTAAGATTTATTTAATCTGAAATTTGTATTAAGTGTTTTAAATTATATATTTTTTGAAATATTAATTTAACCCAAAAAGTTTGTAAAAAAAAACTCAATTCACCCCCCTCTTGAGAATTTTTCTGGGCAATAACCTCCTCGATAATATCAAACATGGAATGCTCCCAATAGCATATCGTTGCCCTTAGGATCATCCGATGGGCATTTGGGGAAGTTGGGTCATAGCCATCCCATAATCCCTCAGGATGGACCTAACAATAGGATGAAGGGGAACAAGAAGTCCCACTTACAGAACCCCGACATGGAAATAAATCTCGTCGACTAGGGGATGATCATAAACCCTTTTATAAGAACTTGGAAAACTACACATTACACATATGGGAATGTTCTAGAGTTACTCTAAGTAAATTGGGTCATCCATGGAACTATCACAGGCATGGTTCTGGGATTTAGTGACAGCTGGGCTACATGAACTATTAGAGCTGGAAAAGATCTCATCTTCCATCAGGAGCACCCCAAGTGAGCTAAATGGTCCAGAGGGAGGTCTAAATTTCATTTCGTCTTCAGAGAAAGATCCAATGTAATTTACATACACCTGAAAAGTAGTATCAGTGCAATTTCTTCCTCTAGTGTGACGGGTGGAATCGTGAGAGCTTGTGGATGCCAAGAATTCTAATTTGATATATTCAATACTCGGGGGATGAAGAAAAAACCCAATATAACAAAAGAAATATTGTACTAAGGTGGTATTATTGTAGTTCTCTTTAATAGAGAGAATAACTTATGTAGGACCTGGACTCCTGGCTTCAAAAAACTCGGGATAAACCCTATTATACTTTCGAATAAGCCTCAACACTCTCTGAACCCACGAGGCCTCACTCATAAAGGGTGGATGTTAGGAACAAAAGTATTTAGGGGCTGCTTCATCTTAGGGATGAAGCGTTTGGGCAAGAAAACCCATGAAAACCCTATGACTAAAGATTCCTAGGACAACCAATATTCACCAAAATTCTCAAATTCTCTAACTAACAACCAATTCAATAATAATATCAACAATTTTCAGAAAATCGTAAGATAAAAAATGAAGAAATTACGAAATAAAAACCTAAAAAATGGATGAAAATGGGCAAAGCGCTTCCTAGAGTTCCAAATGGAAAGAAACAACTAAAAAATTTTATAAAAATTAGATAGCAAATGTTGGAAAAGAAAAATTCTCACCGGAAACAAGAGATTCAGCCAAGGATGTAGTGGAAAATGGAAGTAAATTAGCTGGAATAGGAAAAGATTTGAAAACTCGGAAAACCTTTCAAAGCATTGAAATGATTTGGGGAGGCTTTTTTATGTTCTAACCAAGAATCAATGCCTTTTTTAATTAAAAAAGGCATGACATTGTAAATCGAAAAGACAAACTGGCACTTTAAAACTACGTGTGCACTGCCCAATGCACATGCACATTAACAATGAACTATTGATCCAACCAACAATTGACATGTGGCATAGCTCATAGCCACACAATTTTCAAAAACATCATTACAAAATGTGCTCTAAGTGACTAATCGACGAGACACTGAGTCAAAAAATCAAAATTGAAAACATCTAGATAATAGAATTTCACCCACTCAGTTAGCGTAACGTTCACCCAAAAGATACAATGCTGGAAGTAATCCTCTACGAGATGTAATCGTGAGAAAAGTCTTGGGGCTATTTTTATACCATAAATATGAGACGACCCAAGAGACAATCAGAAAGAAACACCTATCCTGATAAACATCCAGATGATGTGGTCGTCTATTGCTAATAAGATGGTCAGATCACCAGAATGTCAACTCAGCCATCACTAACAGGGCAGTTAACCCTATTGTTAACACTGTTAGCTAATGCTGTTACAACGGGCATGTACTTCGTGATATCAACTATCCATAAGCACCAATGCACATGTGCACATGAATCCAAATTGTTAAACTAATGCATGTATGCCTAATGCATATCCAAATAAAGATATCAACTATCCATAAGCACCAATGCACACAATACCCAATATTAAACAACCCATAATCCAACACATACTTATTTAAAATTCATGCTTTGTCTTCACAACAGGACTTAATAGCCACACACACACACACACACACACACATATATATATATATATATATATATATATATATATATATATGTGTGTGTGTGTGTGTGTTCATGTACGTATATATGTATATATGTATAACCGAGATTAAAATTTAGTCTAATAATATATGCGCACATGAACATACACACATATATATAACACTACCATATACATAAGCCCAAGACAACACTACAAGAAAAATTGGATTTCGTGACGTTTTGTAAACGTCGGTATAAGCTCTAAAAACGTCGGGAACGAAATTGCCGACGCTTGAGCAACGTTTTTATAAAACGTCGGCGTATCTACAGTCGGGAAATAAGCGTCGTTTAATAAAAACGTCGGTTAAAGATATTCCGACGCTTCCTACGACGTTTATCAACCGTCGGAAATTGTCCGAATTTGGGGTATAAATGCGACCTTTTTTTAAAAAAACGTCGGTTTTGTCTCAACGTTTCCCAAAAAGCGTCGGGAATATTAAATTAAAATATTAACCCAATTCAATCATTCATTTGAAAACATTAGAATGTTAACTAATTTTTCTCATACTATATTCCAACTTTTTTTTGTAAGTGTCATATAATATCGAAGTACACATCATTAATATTATAATGACGCCCTCAAAAAGATTCTCAATCAACCAAAAAAACCTATATACAATAATATCTAATCATCCCAAAACAAAATGAAGAAAACATATCTTCAAACATCCCAAATTTGTCTACTAATAAGCCAAATATTTGTACCCAAATATTCCAAACAAAATATGAAACATATATTATCATCAAAAAAATGCTAGAGTGATGTTCAAAACAGTCAATACGATGTCTTCGCGTCCATGGGCATGACAAAACCACCTGTAAAAAGAAAGAAAATAAGTATTAAAAATTAAATAATTCAAGGTAAAAGTGATGCATAAAAGAAAAATGAAAGGTGGTTAGAGACTTACTTCCAAATTCAAACATTTCAATTAGTTGATATTTTTTGCCTTCTTCATCCGCTCCTAAAATTTGAACAAAAATATAGTTGGAAGAGGGATAGTAATTAGCTTCAATGTTTTCAAATCAACTTCTTCTATGATCAAACTAAAAAATAGTGATATATATAACTTTAAAATATATTTTCAAATATAAAAGAACCACAAAAATGTAATATGTTAGTAAATAATATTTCCATATAGCTTATGAAGTTTGCAACCCGACCCAAATAAAAAATGTAAGCCACACAATCTAGGTTGGTAACATTTTTTATGTCCAAGTTAAAAGATTAATTTTCAAAAGAGATCCCTAAAGTTTTAACATTTTTTATGACAAATTGTGATCAATGCATTATTATAAGATTTATAAAAATAGACGTAATTTTTTGTAAATTACTTTTTTTCATTGTTAGCTACTATAATACACTCTATTTTTTTTTTCATGCATTCGAATAAGTGAAGTCATAATAACATGTGGATGTTGATAAAGTAAATAGTTATATAGTAGCAAAACATGTTTTTCACGCTTAATATTTTTAAAAAAAATCGCCAGAGTTTCCTTTGTTTATTCATGAAACCCAACTTGTTTTAACATTTAAAATTAACTCAACAACAACAACTACCACCAAATTAAACCACAAATAAATCAATCCCTTCCACCAATTTCAATGAATTGCCATTGGAACGAGTATAACTATCATACATATATAATGGATCTTATATGCATCAAACGATGAAAATATTAATGTTCTTGATTTAAAATGTGCCATGAAGAATTTTAGAGGCAAAAATACTAACCCCACAATAGTTACGAATTTGAGTTCGCGATATGATTTGTGGTGGTGCCTTCATTGAGGATTGCGATCGACGTTGTGATTGAACCTCGGTTGTTAAAGGTTGCAACTGTGGTGATGTTACAGGATCAACATTAGCGTTGACAGGAACCTAGCAATTAAAATATACAAAATATTAGGTGTAATGCATAAAATTAAGAAATTGTATTCATACATCCAAAGATTGATAAAAGTTGACCTGTTTAGCGCCTAAAGAAACATCTCGCGTAGATTGGATAAAATCACCCATAGAACGCATGCGAGACTCCATGAAATCCTGTATATGAGCTTCCACACGTTCATTCATCCGAGATTCCATAGCAAATATATGTTCTTGTATTTGAGCTTCCATTTTCTCTTTCATTTCAGCTTGCTTCTTCTCATATTCTGCCTCTATCTCACGTCGCATCCTCTCGTGTTCAACCTCCATCTCACGTCGCATCTTCTCTAGCTCTTGTTGATGTCGTGTCTCAATATCTCTCAACTCAGATTGGGATTGCTTATATGATGGTCCAAATATCATACTCGGAGAGACACCGAGTCCAAATGTGCGCACACGTCCATGTCTTTCGGGTCCCATAACTTGCCCAAATATATCATCCCGTGCAACACCGGTCTCCGCTGTTTCTGGATGTTGCGATTCTAGACCATCCATCTCTTGATGCAAAAATCAACCCCAATTCTTATACAAACTTCAAATTAGATCATACATATGTAAGAATCCCTATATGCATGATTTAAGTTTCCATCAAGGCGCACATATGAATCACATATTGTTCTACTGTTAATGGTGTTGGAGTTGGTATAAGATTCTAATTTCATAAGTTTATTCTTTTCGTGGAAAATGGAAATGAGCCGCATAGGCTGGATCAATTGATTTTCGAAAGGAACAAACACAATAAGAATAAGATGGACCTTTTTGGTATAAATTGATTTCATAAAAGTGCTATTATTTTTTTCCTATTTTACTGCTAATGCTTCACCATACTATGGGTCTGATGTTATAATCGGAGTTCTCGATACAGGAATTTGGCCCGAACGACGTAGTTTTTCTGATTTAAATCCTTGGAATCAAAATTCAAAGGCGAACCAAAAATTTCAGCATATACTAACATACTCCTAAAAATTTTAGCATACTAACAATGATAACTAAAAATTTTACCATACTAACAACTAAAAATTAATTAACAACTAAAAAATAATCAACTAATTAGATCTATTATCAATAGACTATTGAAAAAACTAATCAGCATACTAGGAAAGGGAAGGGGGATGCTTCACTGCTCTGCTTCGGCAATAGGGAGGGGGCTACATTTGATTCGACAACAGGGACTAGGGCAGCGAGAGAGGAGCGAAGATCCTATAGAGAGGGGAGGGGAGGTGACCGTGTGAGGAGGGGGAGAAGAAGAAGGGCGGAGCGAGCGGACAAGTGAGGGAAAGTGAGGAGAACAGGGACGGAGCAGGTTGTTCACTGATCTCCCCAACAATAACTCCCCCGAATTGGACTGGCGTGTTCTTAGTAGTGGACTGCTGATCCACTTCCTTGATATACCCTTTTATTTTCTCAGTTATATATGTATATACATCTTATGCATCGAAGAGAATGTACTCGTACTATCAGGGGTGGAGCCAACACTAGTGATTAAGGTGGGCAAAGTACTCTATTAAGAGATAAACATGCTATAACCTTAAAATTGAAGGATACAATTTACTAAGAATTTGTAGTTTTTCCGAAATTTAAGGTGGGCAATTGGCCACCCTGCCGAAATTCAAGGACCGATTTCCTATTCCCATTATTGATAAATTGTTGGACGAATTACACGGAGCCGGAATATTCTCAAAGCTTGATTTGCGAAGCGGGTATCATCAAATTTGAGTGGTGTCAGAGGACACTTCTAAAATAGCCTTCAGAACACATCACGGCCATTACGAATTCTTAGTAATGCCATTCGGCCTGACTAATGCATCCTCCAGCTTCCAAGCTTTGATGAATAAGGTATTTCAAAATTACTTGCGAAAATTTATCCTAGTCTTTTTTGATGATATACTCATATATAGTAAATCCTGGGATGAACATTTTCAGCATTTAAAAATTACCTTGGCATTACTAAGATCTCACAAGTTGTTTGTAAAAAGAGAAAAATGTCAGTTTGGCCAAACCCAGGTGCAATACCTTGGCCATGTAATTTCAGATGCAGGTGTTGCTGTGGATTTTGATAAAATTTCTATGATGTTACGTTGGCCTAAACCAGTCACATTGAAGGCATTGAGAGGGTTCTTGGGATTGACGGGGTACTACGGAAAGTTTATTCAAAATTTCGGTAAAATAGCTGCTCCACTCACTAAAATGTTGCAGAAGGATTCTTTCTTGTGGACATAGGCTGCTGAAGAATCATTTCAACTTTTGAAGGAAGCAATGACGAAGGCTCTAGTGCTAGCTCTACCTGACTTCTCAAAAAACTTTATTGTTGAATGTGATGCTAGTGGCTCGGGGGTTGGAGTTGTCTTAATGCAAGATCGACCCATAGCATTTTACAGTCATGCTCTACAAGGAAAGAACTTATTATTGTCCACTTATGAAAAGGAGATGCTAGCTTTGGTGTTGGCTGTACAAAAGTGGCGTCCATATTTGTTGGGGAGACAATTCCTGGTACGGACTGATCAGCGTAGTTTGAAGTACTTATGGGATAAAAAAATCACTACTACAGCTCAGCAAAGATGGCTATACAAGCTGATGGGTTTTGACTTTGTTATTGAGTACAAAAAGGGAAAGGAAAATATTGTTGCCGATGCTCTCTCGAGGAAAGAACAGGGTAGTAAATGTGAAGGGGAGTTTGCGGCTATTAGACACCCCATTCCTAACTGGGTAGAGGCTGTCATGGGGAGGTGAAAGAAAAGTCTGAATTGCAAGCACTAGTTCAACGTATCCTAGGTGAAGAAGCAGTGGGGCCATGGGAATTCAGAGATGGAGTAATTTTTTTAAGGATAGAATTTATCTTGCTCAAAATTCTTCCTTAGTTATTGATATTATTGGAAAATTTCATAACAGTAGGCATGAGGGGTACCACAAAACTCTCCAATGAATTAGAGCAAATTTCTATTGGACGGGAAAGCGAAGAACGGTTCGGGAGTTTATTGCGGCTTGTGATGTATGTCAAAGACACAAGTCAGAACAATGTGCACCTACTGGTATCCTCCAGCCACTTCCAGTTCCTAATCAGGTATGGGAAGATATATCTATGGATTTTATTGATGGTCTCCCTGCATCTAAGGGAAAGACTACGATTTTCGTCGTTGTTGATAGGCTCTCCAAATATGCACATTTCATTTCATTTCATTATCGCACCCATACACAGCCGTTGGAGTGGCCCAAATATTTTTTGATAACGTTTTCAAGTTACATGGGATGCCGAGATCAATTGTTTGTGATCGAGACCCAACCTTTACGAGTTTGTTCTGGGCAGAATTATTTATAAGTTAAATGGCACTAATTTCAATTATAGTTCGGCTTATCATCCCCAAACCGATGGTCAAAGTGAAGTAGTAAAACGTACTATGGAAATGTATTTGAGATACTTTACAAGTTCACGGCCTAAGTAGTGGAGTAAGTGGCTATCTTGGGCTGAGTACTGCTACAATACTATCTGGCATTCGACAATAAAAACAACACCCTTTGAATTGGTATATGGACGGCCAGCACCTTCGTTGCTGTCGTATATTTTGAGTACGGCTAAGGTTAAAGCAGTGGAGAAAGAATTGATGGATAGAGATCATATGATCAAATACTTGCGAGTCACCATTACGGAAGCTCAAGTACGTATGAAAAAGGTGTATGATCGTCATCACAGGGAAAGAGAATTTGTGGAAGGAGATTGGGTTTATTTGCGACTTCAACCATATCGACAAGCATCTCTGTCCATGAGGAAAAATTTTAAGTTATTTCCGAGGTATTATGGACCATTTCAAGTTAGCCTATAAGTTGGATTTACCAAAGGAATGTCGAATTCATTCAGTGTTTCATGTTTCCGTGTTAAAAAAAAGATTGGCGATAAAATTTTAGTACAAAGACTGAGCTGCCCATGACCAGAAATGATGGAATTCCTCTGTCCTAAACCTCAAGCAATCCTTGATCGGAATTTCCACAAGAGGAAGGAGGAAGTTCTCATCCATTGGTAAGGATTATCTCCAGCAGAGGCAACCTGGGAAGAACTTTCGGCTATGAAGAAGCAATTTCCAAATCATAGCCTTGAGGACAAGGCTCTTTCTTAAGGAGGGAGGAGTTGTTACGTGGCTCATTTTTTAATTTTCTTTATTTGAAAGAGTCTTAGGTTGTTAGGGATAAGGCTAATAAATAGGAGAGAATTAGTCTTCTCCTGATAAGTTGCTAGTTAACGTTAATTTATGTTTGTTGGTAGAATTTCTTGTTTTTGTTGGTAGATTTCCTTTGTTTATGGAATCTCTGTTGTGTTCTGCACCTATTTAAGGTGAATGAAATTTGAATAAAGGGATATGACTTATCTTTGAAATCTTGAGTTCAACCTTGAGTTGTAACAGAGGCAACGGTTCCTCAATTAACCGCCTACTAATTATCCCACATCCACCATAGGTTCCAACAAACAAGAGAGGAAGACTCCATAGTACCTACCAGGGTCGTGGCATCGACTTTAGTTGAGGACTTCGAATCCTAGTTCCTCTTGGGACACTACCTCAATTTTGCTTTCGGAGAGCTACATCTGCATTACATGTCATTTCCTCCTCTGCATTTTTCAACAAAAACTTCGCCAACTTAAGATCCTCCTTTCTCCCCCACCGAAATTTTAAAATGTAATGACCTTGAGGTGAGTCTAAAAACAGAGACACCACTTCTTGATCTAATTCATCACTGTTGTACCATTAAACCCCCTAAAATAAACAGAGTTAAAAATCATTAATTTTACGAGCTAGCTTATAAGTTACCTCAACAGCTTCGGCATTTTATCACCAGAAGCTTTTATTTATTTATACAAATATGAAAGAGACTTTGATTATTGTTAGTACTGAATTCAGATATCTCCCTTTATCATGGTCCGTGTCGTTACTAGTATCATATTGTCATGTTTGTAATTCATTTACATCTGAAAATACAATGTTGCATCCTGAATGTACTTGATTTATTTAGCTATACGTGCATTCAATATTACTTAAGTCATCTAATTTTAGTCTTCCATGGATATTTTAAGCTTATATTATTCTTTTTAGTTCTATTCTTGTTTACTTTTCCATAGTTCTAGCAATTGAAATTAATTTTTATATGAAAAAGGTATACCCTGTGCACAAAGCTCTGCACACAGGGTGTTGAGCGAAACTCATGTAGTGTTATGCTTCACATAACTGCTCATCCCATGTATCTTCGTTAAAATTCACAAATACTTTGATATGTAAGTATATTGGGGCCTAATTGAAATCTGTGAAACGAACTGAGCTTTTTTGGATAGGAACAGTTCACAAAAGCGTAATTGCTGAACTGTTTAAATTAATGAGTTATTGGATTGCTGTGAAGTTTCTTAACTGCAGTATGTAGTTATTGTAGTATACTTGGTGCCA
The DNA here is from genome assembly GCA_949130495.1 of Sambucus nigra. Taxonomy (NCBI): domain Eukaryota; kingdom Viridiplantae; phylum Streptophyta; class Magnoliopsida; order Dipsacales; family Adoxaceae; genus Sambucus; species Sambucus nigra. Next base: position 350,355,353 of record OX422210.1, on the reverse strand, counting down.
CGTTTGATAAATTGAATTGATGTAGTAGCTACTTGAGCTAACCTAGGACTTTTGATAACATAGGAACTGTGTTTTACTTATGATGTTACAAGCAGTGGGAAGACACACACTATGCATGTAAGGCGATTTCCCATTGTGATATATATTTTTTGTTAGTTCCATAAAATCGAATGAAATATGTATTCTTCTTCTCCCCCTTCTCACATAATAGAAGAGAAGTCGATCATTCACACTGTAGCCGCTCGAATAATCCACAAAATGGGATATTTTCAAGGGCTTGGCCTTGGAAGAAACCAATTAGGAACCCTCGAAGTCGTCACTCCATATCTTTCCATTCGATATCTACCTCAGTGGATTCCATGTCATCTCACTTGCTCACTTAATAGAAGAAGAGTCAGTCATTTATAGTGTAGCAGCTCAAATAATCCATAAAATGGGATACATGTTAGGGTTCGACCTTGGAAGAAACCAACAAGGAACCCTCGAAGTCATCACTGCCACGGAACATAAAGGAAAGTTTGGTCTCGAGTATACCTCTGACCATAAAACTCCAGTCCACAGTCCGAAATACCCCCATCAAGGGTGGAATAATCATTTTGGTCTCCAAAGAGAAGACTTTTCATATCACGAACTCCTCGAACCATAGTGGGATGAAACCAAGAAATCCTTATAACTGGAGATCCTCTACGAGGAAGGAATCTGTGTAAACTATGAGAAGATCCACAAGGTCATCCAAAATGGGCTCGACATTTTACGGGTCACCGAGGAAGACAAAAATAACTATAAGTTGGTACCAGAGTGGAGACTGCACGTGCTAGTTCCTAATAAAGTTGCCCTAATAGCCATATTAGGAACCTCAAAGTTAAGGCCCATAAAATTCTTCTATGACTGGTACACTACATCGACCACTCGATATATTACTAATGAAGAGGGATGATTATTCAGCATCTCTAAACTCAATCTCTACCACTAAGTAGCAGATTCTACAGTCCCGCCCACTGAAACACCTCCTTCAGTCAAGCCCTGGGATACGACCTTCTATCCATCTTCGGACTATCAGTAGAATGAAGAAACCCAGCAACTCTTATTGCAATCCCGCTCAAAGGTACTCCCCTACATTGACCCATGGTTAGTCCAGCAAAGGATCCCACTGTAAATCTTAAGGAAGAAATAGCCCGACTCAATAAACACCACCCACCCCATTTAGTTGTCTGTGCTACTTCCTATTAATTAGGAAGGTTAGTTGCCTTTTTTTGTATATAAATTCGTGTACATCAATATAGAAAAATCATTCAACCATTTTTCATATTTTATTCTCTGCTTTTACTTATATACTATGGTGCATGAATTTTGACTTTGAATTAATTGAATATTTAATCTTGATGTCTCCTCTCTAAGTTTTTCCTCTTCTCTATTCTCTATTCTTCCTTATTCCCTTCTCCTCCTCTTTACATCTTGTCTAGTTCATACCCCATTTACTTCTGAGAATCAGACACAGCGATTGCAGAATTCAAAGCCTCTGCCACAGAATCAATATCCCAAGGGTTTACCCTAGCTAATCAATATCCCACGGGTGAATGAAGAAATCGAAGCCAATTTTGAAATCTGCGGAGAGATTCAATCAGAAATCGTCAAGTATTCTGAAATGGAGACCGAGATGTTAGGGAATCGGAGCTCACCAAGATACTCTATCTATTACATTTTGAAATCACTGGATTCATGACACTTGTTGAACAATTGACGCCGTTGTTAAATGCGAACTATAACAATGATGTTATCTTAGCCATATCCAATGGTATCAAAAAAATTATAACAGAAATGTAAAAATAAAAAAACTTCTCGAATGGAGAATTGTATTTCCATACCGATATGACATGGGGGGTCAAGATACAAAAGATACTACTTTGAACTTTTCTATTAATCTGAAAAAAGTGACACACCACATAGAAATTTTCTAAAAAGACATCGACACATAGGATTAAAAGAACCAACCATTGGAGATGACCTTAAATCTTGGGATTATTATTTACTAAACTGTAAGAGGTCGCCGATGCTAAGAACCCTGCGTAGGCACACAATCTCTCTCAAGTATAGGGTGACCATATGCAAGGCATCGAAGGTGTGGGTACAGGGGATGAAATATGTGCCATATTATAGAAATAATCAACAACCACATATATAGAGTCAAAGCCTCACGAGGAACGCAGTAGGCCCACTGCGAAGTCTACGGACACATACTCCCAAGGATGCTCGGGTATTTATAGCGAAGTTTAAAGATTGATATTAAAAGGCTGGGAGGTGTGGCAATGACAAATATAGGCGTTGTTGTCGCTCCGCATGGATGGCCAATATAATTTGATTAGTACATAGTCGCAATGATAACGAACCGAGTATAACAGAGAAACTAAAAACAGACTTCCCATAACAAGCATTCAGATTGAACCTTAGGTGCCCGTTAGATACGTTCGATGTCTTTAGGAGGGTTCAAACCTATAGAATTGGCACGTTCCCAACGAGCCAGTCTGCTCATTCCAAGGCAGGGCCCAATTGTGCTAATACACTTTCGTTCATTTGCTTTTGTGATCAGAACTGAATTTCAATTGTGCTAATTATTGAAGTGCACTCTTGTGAAATTAACATATTTTAATCATTCATGTGTACATGGCATTTATTACAGTTGGAAAGATGCCCTAATTATGATTTCTAAACTTTGTATACCGTGAATCTTATTTAGAATATGAACTCGAACATGACAGACTACGAAAACTCACTTGTCAGTAAATAGGGCTGCAAATTAAGGTGTTTTTGTGAACATCTAAAGCTCTGCTTGTTTGTTAATCTCGATCTCAAATCTCAATATTCGGCTCGTTCAAATCTCAATATTCAGCTCGATCTCAAATCTCAATATTCAACTTATTTAAGTTCATAGTGAGGCTGATGATAGGATTCCCAGCATGGTGTTTCACCCAATCATTCAACATAATATTATCAGTTAATTCTTCTGAAGCAGCCTTAACACAAAGTTAATCCTCTTCCCCAGCCTCAATTGCAAGGCATTTATAGTTTAGTTCAAAATCCCCTTTCCCCTAAAGTTGGACATAATTCCAACAAGGTAGGACTAGTGAAAATATTCATTTTGGATGAATGTGTTACTAGATGAACCTTTGAGCATTCTAAGTGCAAATATAGTAAACATGAGGGATGATTTTATCCCTCATCTTTTTAATGCATGTATTGATTTATAAATACAAAATGAATGCTACCCACTCCCTTTGCCCCATGAATATAGGCTAATCCATCCAAACCACGTATATATGGTGTTAATAATTAGTACACAAACCAAAGTCTTTTTGAAGTCTGTTTACCATTAACGAAGGGGCTCTGTATAGTCATCTAAAAAAATCACAGCAGAAAAGATACATACAATCGCTAGGGAAGATGCTTCATTAACTGGCCCCTTCCCTTTGGTTACATGTGTCTCCTTGTACACCATCCTACGAGTTGGTTTCAATCCCATCGCTTTAGTCATCTACAAGTACAACATATTAACTGTCAAAACATAATAATACAATAATAACAATGAACTAGTCAGTACAAAATTTATACCGCATGTCTAACTTGAGCATGAGTTTTTCTACCAGATGTGTGCGGCGTTTGCAATAATGCACGGATGGCTTTGTTCTTCGCACTTTTGGCCTAATACAATGGAAATACAGTTAATCATAGAACAAATTTTGAGTAAATCCTAATATTAATCCTTTTAATAAATTAATTCATTTCATGTTGTTCTTTATACGCGAGATAAACATAGTGTGTACATGTAATTCATGACTAGACTCAACAACTAGTATATACATGTGCTCGAGCGGACTCCCAGTTATAGACGAGTGTTTTCCACTGACTTTCCTCGACTCGTTGCGGACAATTTGACAAGCGTTCCTCATTAGTTCTATACTTAGTATAACCTTGGAGCTTTGCTGTGGCCTTCCATTCCTTCCATTTTCTTCCGACGGATTGCATCATAAATTTTCTCATCTCTTCTGTGGCATTCCTATTCTCCTACTTTACATCAACAAGTTAGATAAATAAACTGGAAAAATATATACCCTATACCTCCTACTTTATTGACATTATACCTTGATATGAAGTCAAATCATGTTCTTATCCTCTTTGGGTACTTGTCTCCAATCAAAGTAGGCCAATGGCGCTAGTTGACCATTGCGTGCTAAAACCCCTAAATTTGAAGCAAGTCTAGACGCGGGTTCTTCAATGGGTTGGCCAAGCTCATTCACCTCAATTTCTAAAATTCCACCATCTTTACCCCACCCGCTATGCATTAAAGTGGGGCCTCGAACTCGCCTCTGCTCCTCTAGCTCCTCCTCTTGGCCGGAGCTCGGATCTAAGTGTTACGTAGGTATTGACCAAAAAAATCATCAATGAACTACTTAAATGTCAAGAATAATACTTTTCATCAATTAAAAATATAAAAAAGTCAACTAAAAACCATACGTGTAACTTCCTCTTCTTGTTGTTCATTGTTGCCCGACAATGGAGGGATCAATGGTGTAATAGGTGGCCAATTCGATGGAGGTTCAGGCATGGCAGGGTTGGCTCCTACATGCTCCTGTTGCTGCTCAGGGGTTGGCATAGCTCCTCTAATGTGTTGAGTTTGAGATCTATTGATCGTCATAGTACTAAATGAAACAACATGAAAAAAAAATTAAATTATCAAAGTGATAAAATGAAATAGGAAACTTTGGATATTATAATCAGCCCCATTAAACTTTGGATATTATGAATCTTCATAATTATGGGAGAGATGTGTGCATGAGATAGTTAGAAACATACACTAGCCTAGTTGAACATATACTAGCCTAGCATACACCATATTCGAACATCATAAACAGATAGTAATCTAAAACAGATTCTAACATCATACACCTGATCAAATATTGATACATTACAATAACAGTAATGAAAGGAATTATTAGAAACCAATATTGATACTTATTCAATTCTGTAAAAAAAATAAGAAAATGGAATAATAAATACAAATCCACACAAGTTATTAATGCATATTCAAATGCCTAGCTAATCGATATTTCTATTCATCTTCATCCATCTGCTCCGTGGTTTCCTCATCAACTAATGCTCCATCCACACCTTGTCCAACCCAACTAACATCATCATCATCATCATGTGCCAATGTTGTATCATCCAAACATTGATCACTCCATGCCTCTGTTTCATCATTCATAGTGCTCTCGGTTGTTAACTGTTGTCCAAACACATCAAAAAAGTCTCGGGGTTTTGTTTTAACAATAATATGCCAATCTTTCTCCACTAGGTCTTGTACATAAAATACTTGCTTTGCCTGAGATGATAGTATGAATGGTTCATCGGCTTTTTGATGCCTAGGATACAACAAATGGTTGAAGTTTACAAGTGTGAATCCAAAGTCTTCTTGCTCAATGAGACCTCTACCATTGTCAACCCAGTCACACTTGAACAACACGAACTTATAGGATTTTGAATAATGCAGCTCAATGATATCTGTCAAAACTCCATAAAAATTGACATCTCCGGATATGGGATTTATGTCTCTTGCACTTGCGTAACTTTCAGTCGTTGCGTTTAACATGACTCCACTATTTTACGTGGCTCTTCTCCTCTCGCGAGCCTTAGTGTGATACCTAACGCCATTAATAATATACCCGATGAATCTTTTTGCCTTTTTCAGGGGACCCATAGATAAAATTTGAATTTCTTGTGATATTATTTGCCTTAACTAGTCCTCACCTATTTTATTACAAAAAAATGTCATTACAAGCAATAGTTATTTAATAATACATTTAAATGTAAAACATTGTTTTCAATGTAGATTTTACTTACATGATCCTTAAACCACAAATGAAATGTTTCGTTATGAATGCGGTCCACATCATGGGGTCTGAGACGAGAATCACTCCTAATTGACGCACGATGAGTACTGCATTAAAAAGAATCATTACATTATTCTTTGCATGGCTAAAAAATGAAGGAATTTTATTCAAGAAGATACTTACTCTCGAAATGGAGCAATTGCATCTGTGTTGACAAGCACATATCGATGTGCTTGTACATATGTAATGTCATCGAGCACAAATCCCTCCGCTTTTCCTAATTTACGACCACAAAAGTGATCAAAAGAACTACCATCATCATTCCTCGTTGGGCGATTAGACTTCGTCTCAACATCATCACTTAAGTACCTTGAGCAAAATGTCAAACATTCTTCTACCCAATATCCTTGTGCAATTGAACCCTCTGGATGACTGCGGGTCTTCACATAATTCTTCAATGTGAACAAGTATCTATGGTGAGGGAAATTTCAATTAGTAAGAAAAAACTACCATGAAAAATAATTTTTTTTTAAATATATATATATATAGGGAGAGGTTCACAAGTGAACCTAAAAGATGAACTTTTTAATGAACCTTAACAAAATAATACCTAACAACTCATTAATTTTAATTTTTATATTGTAATTGGTTCGCGCCAGCGGCAACGAACACACGTGTCGATCGATCCCCAACCCCCTCACCCGCCCCCTCCCCCCCTCCCCAACCACTACCACCATGGCAGCCCTTATGACAGCAGGGCTACCAGGGGGTGGGGGTGGGGGTGAGGGGACGGGTGGGGTGGTTGGGGATCGATCGACACACGTGTCCGTTACCACTAGCGCGGACCAATTACAACATAGGAATTAAAATTAATTGATTATTAAGTATTTTTTGTTAAGGTTCATTAAAAAGTTCATCTTTTAGGTTCACTTGTGAACCTCTCCCTATATATATATATATATATATATATATCGATCGGTATTGTGGTGGTCCTCCAATCTTCGTTTCTTCTGCTAAATGAATAACCAAATGTTCCATGACATCAAAAAATGAAGGTGGAAAGATCCTCTCAAGTCGGCATAGCGTGAGCTCAATGCGAGATTGACCACGATCTAAATTGGTCACATTCATCACTTTCGAGTACATATTCCTAAAGAAGTTACTTAGCTCAACTAATGGTTCAAGTACATTTTTAGGCAACACATTTCTTAAGGAAATGGGAAGTAGTTCTTGCATTAAGATATGGTTGTCATGACTCTTAAGTCCCGATAACGTACGTTGTTTAAGGTTAACACAACGCGATATGTTCGAAGCATAACCATCTGGGACTTTCACCTCCTTCAACATTTTACAAACTATGTCTTTACCCTTAGTGTCCAAGGTGAAACATGCAGGTGGCAAATAATATTTGTTGTCTGCCCGTTTCTGAGGATGCAACGGCTTACGAATACCCGTATCTTCCAAGTCATGACGGGATTTTAAGTTATCCTTCCCCTTTCCATCAACATTTAATAATGTCCAAAGCACATTATCACACACATTTTTCTCAATATGCATTATATCAAGATTGTGGCGTAACAAATTATCCTTCCAATAATCTAACTCAAAAAATATACTTTTTTTCTTCCAATTATGTGTTAAGGTTTCACCTGTCTTATTAACCCTTTTCTTCTTACCTCCTACTTCTGGATCCTTCCCAAAATTATTATTGAAATTTTTTACCTCATCATATGCTTCCGCTCCAGATAATCGGGTGGGCTTTGTATCCAACTCAACTGTGCCATCAAAGGAGTTTTTATTTGTTCTAAATTTATGTGCTTCAGGCAACCATCGACGATGACCCAAGTAGCAATGCTTACCTCCATTAAACAACCAATGGGATCGAGTGTACTTATGACAACATGGACACGCCAATCTACCTTTTGTGCTCCACCCCGATAAATTTGCATAAGCTGGAAAATCACTAATTGTCCATAACAAAGATGCACGCATTTTAAACATCTGATTACTGGCTGCATCATAAGTGTTTACCCCAACCCATAATTCCTTTAATTCATCAATTAAAAGGCGCAAATAAACATCAATGTCATTTCCAGGGCTGCGAGGACCATCAATAATTATTGATAATATCATATATGGTTGTTTCATACACAACCATGGAGGCAAGTTATATATTATTACAATTACAGGCCACGTGCTATGGACAATACTCATGCTCCTGAATGGGTTGAACCCATCACTGGATAATCCAAGCCTAACATTCCGCGGTTCAAGTGCAAAATCTGGATGAATATCATCAAATGTTTTCCAAGCAAGTGAATCAGCTGGATGCCTTACATTTTCATCATCAACACGCTCATCGGCATGCCATCTCATCTGTGATGCTGTCTTTGATGACATAAAGAGCCTTTGAAGTCTTGGTATCAAAGGGAAGTATCGTACCACCTTTGCAGGAATTTTTCGATTTATAATGGCATCAGTATCTGATTGACCATTTACTTGTTTGTACCTTGTGGTATGACACTTTCGGCATTCGTTCTCTCATTCTGTCTCATTCCAATAGAGCATGCAATCGTTAGGACATGCATGTATCTTCTTGTACTCTAGCCCTAAGTTTGCAATCAACGTCCTCGCTTCGTAGAAAGACTTTGGAAATGTTTCACCATCAGGAAATGCATCTTTTAATAATTCAAGCAACATTGTGAATGTCTTATCACTCCACCCACCAAGGCACTTTAAATGCAATAATCGAACAAGAAATGAGAGAGTTGTATACTTCTTACAATCTGGGTACAACTCTCTTTCAGATTCTTTTATCAAATTGAAGAATTTATTTGTTACTTCATCAGGGCCATCCATATGTTGATGCGCATCACCACCACCCATAAAGTTAAGTGGACTTGTAGGAGGAATTCCAAAAGCATCATGTATCATCTCTCGCATTTCATCACCAATAACTGAGTCAGAAGAAAGAACCGAAGATGACGCAAATTCCCCGTGATAAGTCCAACATGTGTAGCTATCTAAAAACCGATTTAGCAATATATGTTCTACAACATCATCTTTCTTCACATATAGCATATTGCGGCATTTCTTACATGGACACAATATTCTTTCAACATTCGGTCTATTACCAGAGGCAAACTTAACGAATTCTTCTACTCCTTTCTCATACAAAGGATGACCTCTATGTGTTATATTAATCCAACTCTTATCCATCAGCATGAATTGATTAACCTAATGAAATGAATAAGTAAACATAACAAAATTTTGTCAATTGGCAAGTTCAACACAAAGGTAACAAAAAGTAACATGCAATTTGACTTTTGTTTCTTAACAAATATCATGGTCTAAGGTTGTCAAATATAAAAAATAGAGAGGAAAAAAAAGATGGTCGACTTAATATTCTTTTAAAAAAAAAAATAAAACAACATAATAGAATGAAAAAAAGAAAAGATTACACAACTTGTCAAATGCAACAAAAATATATAAAAACTACTATTGAGATGAAATTTACAAAATTGGACACGACTTACGACAACAAGATTCTCTACCGAAACATCACTTCGTCTCAACAATAAGCATAATCCAACATTTGAAATTAATTCAACCCCTCCGATCAAACACACCCTAATGGACTAAAACCTTATTTTCCATTACAAATAAAAAATCTTACACATTTTCTAGCTTCCGAGTGGTTTCTATATCATTTATTCGCCTTCCAACTTACATTAATGTATTCATAGCCAATGCACATTTTAAACATGCGTTTGATATTATGTATTCATTACTATTTCATTGGATATAGTCATAGAAGTGAAAATGATACCTGAACAAGAGGTCTCTGAAGGCCGATATTAGAAAGAGCTCGAGATAACCGGTTTGATACGCCTATTGATATCCAAGTCACGTTTGCTTCAACAAAGAATACGACAATATAAGAAACATAATTTTATTCTATCAAATTCAAAATACCATATCCATATCTTTGATTGTGGAAAGGTGATTGTATTATTAATTGATTAAAAAATAATTTATTTTCTTAAATCAAAATTTTTTACATTCTTGAATCATAAATGGTTAACAAACTAACCCTTAAACCAATGTTAAAGAGGCTAGTTTTAATGACACGTATAAGAATAAATCTACATTCAATTTCAAATTTTTTATATTTTCTGAAGAACCAAACATCCCATATAATGGAATTCAACTAGAGAACAATTCAAAACACATTAACTACTAGTGGTAGCGCACTAGTACTAAAGCTCCAAGGTCAACTGGGTTTGCTCCCCAGTTCGAGTCTCGGCAGTTGCAAACAACCTGGGAGTCAGCGGTTGGCCACTGATCCGCGAGTGGGGATTGGTCAAAGTGCGCGTAATGCTGGCCCGGACACCTCATGGTACCTCAAAAAGGGGAAATATTACCAAAAAAAAAACTACTAGGATCAAATACCAAAAACTCCCTCAAATATTTTTTAACACACATTTAGTCCAAGCCTTTTTAATTTATTCCAAAAAGTCTCTCAAACACCCGTTTAAGCAATATTCTTTTATTTTTAAAGTCCGCACTAGAGGCATGTTGAGGGACTTTTTGAAACAAATAAAAAGACTTGGACTAAATGTGTATTAAAAAATGTTTGAAGGCTTATTTAGGATATGCCCCTGACTACTAACCACAAGTGTTTGACTATACACACATTAATCAATACATATTACCAAAAGATAAAAAATATATTTAAGAAACAGGTATTAAAAAACAGTTTGAAACCTAATAATTACCAAAATTCAATCATCAAATCAAGAATCAAGAAGGTTAACAATTCCCATTTCTATTCTCATTCCAAAATAGAAAAAATGAATCACTTCTTACTAATTCACAATACCATTAATCAAGAACGCATCACTTCTTACTAATTCACAATACCATCATCATTTACTCTCTAAATAATGATGGTTCTTGATTAATATTGGATTATAATTCCACTATGGAATATAAAATATAGATATCTATTAAATAACCACAATAAGAAAAACAAAAGGAAGAGAAAAACCAAAGAATGAAAAAAAGCATGTATTTCGATCAAGGTCTTGGAGAAACATTCAGAAAAAAACGTGATTAAGAGAAAAAAAACGTTTAGAGAAAAAAACATGAATTGGTGTTCAGAAAAAAACGTGAATTGGTGTTCAGAAAAACGTGGATTTACCTCAAACCTCGAAGCAGCCTTGCGTCTGATTTTGGCTTAGGGCTCAACAGGTGTGTCTCGATTTTGGCTTAGGGCTCAACAGGTGTGTCTCGATTTTGGTTAGGGCAATTGAGAGCCGTATGTGAGAAAAAAAACGGAGAGCCTTATGGGAACACCATAGTATTTTTTTTTTGGAGGGAAACGAAAAATTAGAGGGAGCTGGAAGCGCGGAGGTAAATTAATTCAGGACCCGACGTTTTTTCCCAAAAACGATGGGAAATAACCCACGTTTTCTAATAAATGTTGCCATTTTCCGACGTTTTTAATAAAATGCCATTAATATTTCGACACTTCAATAAAACGTCGATAAATATCCCACGTTGTTAAATAAACGTCGGCATATACACTATATACCGACATTTTTATAAGCGTTGCAAAAAAAACGTCGCTAAAACCAATTTTTCTTGTAGTGCAAACCCATAGTATAAAAATATTCGCACACATAAAGTGTGTGTGTGTGTGTGTGTGCGTGTGTGACATGTACACAAACCAAAGTGTAGGTAAATCACCCCAATGTAATGAACCAGACTCGAATTACCCCACCTACATATTATAGTCCCGCCGAGTAAGTCCCACTATGTATAATAGTATATATACATATCATAATTTACACATTGGATACAATATACAATACTATACCCATTCGCATCAAAAAACCCAAAATCGAATTATGATAATAATAAGAGGTTTAATACACTTGAATCTAAATAAAACTCCACCTTTTATCCTTTTAGTTTAGTCTCTTCCAAACTATAAATATAAATACATATATGTGTAATTCTTCTCGGTATATAAGTATAAATATCTACACACACACACAACTCTACATACCAAATAAACACAACACAAACCCCAATAAAAATGACTAACTAGAAATTTCATCAAGGTGTGCTGTTGGAAAATTTGCATAAGATACTACTAGAAACTCCAAAAATTATGAAAACGATGCTCACACATTTTGAATTTGATTATCTATGACCTATATGGGTTAGATTAATCCTTACCTTAGTTAAATCAATCCAATGGGTCCAGTAATCCAAGTTTACCCAATAACTCTTTGGTGGCGGCCCAAAAAATTTCCAAATTTACCCTAGGGTTTCTATGACCACTAAATCTCATTCTTTCAAACATTTATCCACAGATTAATGTATATAAGAACAATGCTACATTATTTGACATGTAACTAACATAATTAAGGGTTCAATACAAATCTAGATAATTAAACCCTAGTTGGGTCTTCTTCATGCAATTGGGGCCAATTTCTCAAATGATTAACATGAATACCATCATTAAACAAGTGATCATGAATTAATCAACCATTAAAACGATAATATGAATTAGATGTACATCGTATGGTGATTTAAAACATGTAAATCAATGGTTTCTCGCAATATAAGCCATTAAACCTTAAGTTAATCAAGCATTTTAACTTAAACATGGATGTAATCAGTTATTCAATTTGAATATATATTAAAATGTTTAGAAATCAGACTATAAAATTCAAAATCAGATTTTAAACCATAATAACACGCTCTTATACAATTATTTCATACACAATGATGAAATCATTATTAGAGTACAATAATATGATAAGAAATATAGTATTTATTCTGATAAATGAAGGTCGATACTTGATTAGTCCCTCTTGAGTGATTTTCCTTTCTCCCAAAGCTTGAATATTAATGTTAAGGTTTTAATTATTATATATTACTAGCATGCAACCCGCGTGATGCGTGGGCGTATAAAATTGGGAATTGAAAATTGACCATTATAGATATTTACTTTAAGCAACAATGCTTACTATATATGCACAAACGTTATTTGAAAATTGATCAAACCAGATTTATTGAAGCTTATAGAAGTAAGGACCAGGCTGGTAATATGAGAAAATCAACGACATGAGTTATAAGATAATCTATTCTTTAATCTTGATGAAAAATGGAGCCAATTTTTTTTAAGCACATACCAATTCTTGATTATAAAATGAGAAAAAACTACCGCAAATTCATTATATATGCTTATAAACAACATAGGATGAGAGTTGTGTTATAAGTGTGAACCTCGCATGACGTATAAGTTTTTTATAAATATTATGTTAAATTTCATAAATTTTCAGTTAAAACGAAATTAAAGATAAAACTAATTATTGGATCATTATATGCATGAGTGCAGAAAAATTCAAAATAAAAAGGTTCACGAAAGCAATCACAAAACGAAAAAAGTAAATGGAATCACACACAAAAACGATGTACATGGTTCGTTAATTTTTCTACGTCCACGAAGAGTTTACTAATTTTTTATTAAGTTTCTCTCAACGATTACAATTTGTTCATCCCCTTTGACTCGGGTCAGGGAGTACAATTTATACATATGTTTGTTATAGAGTTTTAGTTGTTTAAGGGACTCCTATCATCATATGTGGGTTGGCCATGAGGTGCTTGAATATCTCAATCAAGATTCTCGGCACCTAATTTGACCACATCCATGAGTGTCCTTCTCTAACTAAATTGCTCGTGAAAGGATTAAGCCGTGATTTGGGCCAGACCAAATAACTTAAGTTATGTTAGCGGGCTACTCTCCTAGGCTTGTACAAAGTGGGCTCCCACAATTGCCCCTGAAATCTTTTAGCTAATGAGCATGGGTCAATAGATTTCAACCACGTTAAAGGTTTAGGACCTTGTTATGTAGCGAGAGTCCGTGATGGTACTCATTCTCATAAGGAACCACGTTGACATCCTCATAACATGGTAGTTGCTGACTTCTAGGCTCTTGGGGTGGTGGTTAAGCTAGAAAAACATCACCTAGTAAAGGCAATTATGATACGAGATAAATTATATGAAGTGTCGTGATCCTGTTACCCTACCTATCTAACTCTCTAAGGTTGGCCTCTAAGCACTGCTTGGCTAACTTATCCACCTCCCCACAACCAAAACAACGTCATCTAAAGACTCCATTATTAATCCCTTAATGTGGTCCCACTTCTTCCCTTTTATTTTTCTTCCATAAAAGGTAGTGTCCCTGTCGATCATCACACTATGACTACTTTCCCTCTCGATGAAGAAAATGATTTCCTCTATTGCCCCTTACCTTCTTCTACTTGGTAGAGTCCACCTCCATGCCTATTTTCCACCATTTCTTGGATTTATAAAAGTTTGATTGCTCCTAATATTTCAAAAGTGTGATGTTCACCACCTAAGTATATGTAATGTAATTCGGATTCCCTAATAGTACCTACTTAATCCTCCAGGTGATCCCCCTGATGAAATATTCCATATGTTTATCCTCACTATTCACCCCCTTCGGTGTGAATAGAGAAAAAGAGTGGTTAACTCTCGCTTGTACTCGTCTACTTTGCAGCTCCCCTAAACCAAACTCAGAAATTCTCTATTCTTTGTGTCTCTAACTGCTAGAGGATAAATCATATCCTTAAATCTCTTCTAGAACTCATTGTTGTCCATGGTGATCCTCTCCTTGATAGTGGTGATAGAATCCCACAACTGTAGTGCCCCATCCACTAGTTTCAAGACGAAAAAAATCATTTGGGAATATTCATGCACTCTAGCATCTTCAAATGCCTCTGAATGTTTAACCTCCATTGGTGTATCACCAAAACATTTATGGGCCCCCAAAAACTACGGTGGGTTATCCTTAAAAAAACAAAGTGACCTCTCACAAATATACAACTATGACTCGCTGGCCACAAACATATGTGGTTGTGGATACTAGAGAAGAAAAAAAATACTAAAACTTACGGTCATCGTTGCTATGATTGCATGGGTAAGGATGGAAGAAAAGTTATATTCTACTAATTTAGTGCCTGTTATAGTGGCTAGTGGTCCGGCTCTATCTCCCGATAGGAAGACCTCGTAGTAGTTGTCTATCCTCGCCTACCTCGAGTATTTTCCATTTGAAGGAGAACAGGAAGATTAATAAAAAAAAATCAGCACTAATGAAGAGTAAAAGTCAATATAATCATATGGATGTAATGATAATGAACACAACACATAACAAAGATCCAAAGGACACTAGAACCTTGATACTCTGATACTGACTGTTACACCCCGTATTTTCCACCCGTAGTTGATTAGGTTAAATTGTTGAACATAAGGAGTGCTATGAAATTTTATATCATTCTCAATAACAACTGTAATAAAAATGGTTGTCAATAAAAACTACCCACAACAAAATAATATTGAACAGCGGTAATAAACAATATAACCAGCATGACGATAAAATAAATCTTCAATAAAACTATGTCGACTAATATGAATTTACTTAATAAAAAATTCTCTAACTAAAACATAAATAGACTCTTGAATTTAACATCTACAATAATAGCAACTTAAATAAAATCAACTTCTAAATTAAGTATGATGATGAAATGGGTCTCCCAATAACTCTAAAACCCCGATTTCTCAATCTTACTTATCTTGTACAATAATACTACTAGCGAGGAGAAAATGTTTTATTGATTTGGGTCAGCTCTCTAAAGTTGGAAAAAATATTATGCTGCTTAACATTATTAAATGCGACCTATTTACGCTCCATGACTTCACCCGTCGACAATTATATAAGAATAAGTATCACAACTTTTATAACTTGATATATTTATAACTAAACAATAACTAATCTATATTATCACATTATAAGGCTACTAATCCACATAAGTATCGCACAGTGTAATAAACCAAAAGTCGTGGCGTCCAAATATCTCTCAAATCCAGATCCTTACTAAGTTTCCTGAGTGGGACATGTTGTAAGAGGTATACAAACAAGAAAACACAATACACAACTACTTAACTTGGTCGATTATCAAGATCCGTTGTCCAAAGACTTCACTTATATCATAATAGTACCCACATAAGCCAATATTCCATCATAAGATAAGTCCTAGGAATCCCATATCTATAACACCCCGTATTTTTGACGATTTATATAATTATGTGATTAATTATTATTATGGGAATAAGTATGCGATTAATTATTGTTGTTGAATTAATTAAATTAAAATGCGAGAAATTATTTTGTTATTAATCCGGATTAAAATAATTATTAACTAGTGTGCCAAGGGTTAATGCTTATTATTGAGAATTATTGAATATTACTGTGTGATATGTAATATTGAATTATAACATTTGATAAATTGTCGGAAGTGAGAAATACGGTAGTTTGGTAATTTAAGTCTGACATGTGTGTGAGACATGTCGGGACTAATTGAATGGAATAAAAAGAGAATTTAATTTTATTAACTCATATGGTTATTTCGAGTGAGCCATTGAGTCCGAGAGGGTCAAGATAGTCAAAATAGTATATCCGGGTGTTTAGTTTGGGTCCCGGTGCAATTTTAGGCCTAACCGGCGTCCCGAGAAGGCATTTTGGTAAATTGTATTTTTGGGTTTAATTAATGGACAAAAATTGGGAGTTATTTTATCAGCCAAGAAAAGTCTTTTAGGGTTGTGAGACACAAGAAGGAATGAATGGTCATAGAGGGTGTGAGGGAGAACCAAACTCCAAGAGGGAAGGCCAAATTATCCTCACCTTGCACAACCGTGACCACCAATGTGTAGATCGAGAAGAGAGGAACGCGTATATACCAACATCACCAATGGATCAGACCCTCAAATTCAAGGCAAGTGTTTATTACTTACTTTATTATAGCAATAATCATGCTCATGTTAGCGTAGGTGAAATTAATCACGATTTACATGCTAATTGGAGATTTAAATTATGATTAAGGACTGGTTTAATTAGTGGCTGAAATGTTTTCATGTAGGTAGAGGATTATGTAATACCCCACATTTTTATCAATATTTATTTATGGGATTAATTAAATTAAATGTGAATTAATTGAGAATTAATCCGGATAAAATACTAACGAGATGTGAGTTAGTATTTGATTATAATGTGTATATATGGCAATATATGAATATTGAAAATATTGAATTTGTCGTGAGATAGAAATACGGCAATTTGGGAAATTTTGTTGGGACGCGCGTGACAGTCGCATCAGGAATGTAATTATTTAAATTAAAAAGTGAATTTTATTTTTATCAACCGTATGGTCATTTTGAGTGCGCCAACGAGTCCGGAAGGGTCGAAATAGTCAGAAAACACTAGCCGGGGGTTTAGGTTGGGTCCCGGGGCATTATTGGGCCATACCGGCAACTTAAAAGGGTATTCTGGTAATTTTGAAATTTAGGATAATTAACCAACGAATTTTGGGAGTTAAATATTAGGATATTTAGTGACGCACTAAGCCATTACCAGCACTTAACCAACTAAAGGGCTACGGGAGTTATAGGAGAGGTTAGAGAGAGTTTTCAAAGAGAAAACACAACCTCCATCTTCAACCTTCAACCTTGGGAGGAAAAGAGAGAGTGCAACCTTCATCATTCTACACCAAATTCAGAGAATAATCCAAGGTAAGTGGTTTAATTACGTTAATTTCAAGAGAATGCTTCTTCCATGCTTAGAAATTGATATAATTGCATTGTATTGGGAGACTTGTAAAAACCCATTTAATTTGGTATTATAAATTCAGATTTTGATATAGGTTTTCATGTAGAGTTGTTGTTGGGTGATTCAACTAAAAGAATTACTACTTTTTATGTTACAAAAATGGATTTATTTATGGAAATTGAAGACTTTAAATTTCTAGGGTTCATGTTCATAAGGTTTGGGAAAAATTGGGCAGATTTGATGATTAGATGCGGTTTAGGATGATTTGATCCCATATATATGTTAATATACGACCTAAGTATGTTTAAGAATGATTAGAAACCTTGAACTACTGTTAGAATTATGTTTAGATGAGATTAGAGTTGAAGAAAATTGGGAAAAACGAGATAGGAAAATTCTGGGCTCGAAACTGTCACCTCGTTAGAAGGCCTGCCCAGGTCGTTCGAACGAGCTTTTAACGAGTTGACAGTTTGACTTCTAACGAGTGGGATGTTCATTCGATGCCTTTCGTTCGTACGAGATCTCTTTAGATGCCCACTTCGTTCGAACGAACTCTCATTCGAACGAGACTTCTAACGAGTTGACAGATTGGCCTTTTTGGCCTGGTTTGATTTCTAGTGTCCCTTAACCTTGTTTAATTATAGAGATAACATTACCTTGATGACTAATTGATATAGTTGGGATATTCGGGATATATTGGGGAGTAAAATATAGAAGAATGATTTGAACCAAATGGTAATTGTGGGTTAGGACGCGAATAATTAATTACGACGTGAGGATAATGGATGATGTGTATATATAAACCGGGGACACGTGTATTGGTATAAGAATGATAAGTATACAACTAATAAATTACGGTAATTACTAAGATGTGTGCATGCTTAGTATATGTATATGATTTTATGTGTATGACATACCTACCATACTTGCTATCACGGGAGGTTTACGTTTGCTTAGGGCCATCTAATCCTTGTGTGCCCGGAATTAGATTGGTACCGAGAGGACATAGTTCAAGGGAATGACTTAATTGTGAGTTAATAAGTCAGCCGACTAAGGAGCGTAGTTATGTACGTGACCATGGATATGTTGAATTATGTTCGCCTCCATTTTTGTGTGTTGTGCTTATTCTAACAATTCCGGAGAGATTCGGAATTTGTAATCCTTATGTACGTGATGTACCAGGATGGATAGCAGAGTATGTGTGCACCGCAGCTTAGCCTCGGGGTGCTTGTATTGTATATTTATGATGTGAATGATATACGGTTAAATGAACAGAATTGTTATGTTTAATTATGAGAATAATTTATAGTACTCCTTGAGAAGATAAATAAGGGGATAACCTCCAGTAAATGGTAATGCTAATAATTGAGAATCCGAGTTTAAGTAAAGCTATCTATTCAAGTGATAACATTGGGAATTCATATTATGAATCGAGTAGAAAAGGGGTAGAACTGATGACTATTTAGTTAGATATGAATGTCGCTTAGATGGGTATGGTACGTTAGGAGTGCACAACTAGTAGAGAGGTGAGTATTTCATGTGAGGGCACGTCCTAACATGTATTTTGCAGTCATTGTTTTAATGTTATTAAAGCACTTGCTGTTTTTAAAATACTCTCCACTTTCGGGCTCTGACCCGTTTGCTTTCAAATCTGTATTTGTAAAAATCTTTTTAGGTGCCCAGCCACAAGGACACTATGCATAGGATTTCCACAGGTGACGAGCTGTAGCTATTGTGGAAGTTACAGGCCCTTGATATTAGACGCCTCATTTTCCAGTCTTGACTCCATATTCAGTTTCATCATTTGTAGGGCATGTCGCCCATTTCTATTAGAGACTTTTTATATTTCAGTTATTCAGATTTTGGTTTGTAATTAATTCAGGATGCATACTTGTTTTATTTCTTTCCATATTGGGATTGTTGTGAGGAGTATTTCCTCTAGACTCATTTTTACTTGTTGATTTCACTATTGGGACTTTATTGTGTATGGTTATGTTATTCTTTTATTCGTCACTTACTTCATGTTAATCAGATTTAATTTAAAATTGGCAACTCGCTTTTTAAATACTAGGTGGTTAGTAATCATTAAAATGTTTTCGACAGTGATGCTATTAACTGAACCAACTTGGCATTTTGTATTTATTTAATAAAGGAGTAGCTACCCGGTATTTAATTAGTCAAGGTGTCACAGGTGGTATCAGAGCATCAGGTTCTAGTGTCCTTTAGGATCTGTATGGCTTGTTATGTTTCCGCTGAGCTTTCTTTGATGTAGAGCCCTATATTCTAGGACGGTTGTATTCTTTTATGTATTTTTCCCTCTTCAGCTATTTTGGGTTTATAACTGTGAACTTATAGACCTTACTCTTATTTCAAATGCCTCCACGACGTGCGCAGCGAGTTCCTAGGAATGCATAGCCAGAGCCCCAGCCAGCTCCAGTACAGGGCACCATGAATGACACCGAGGTTGCAGCCATTGTAGCCCAAGTGGTAAATGTCGCTCTCGCTTTTGTACAGTAGGCACCACCCCAGGCGCCAGTAGCCGCGCCAGTTCAGGCACATGCATTCCCGTCTGCTTGGGAACGTGTTCGAGATGCTTTTCAGAAAGCACACCCACCGGAGTTCGCAGGTAGCTCTGATGTTATGGTTTCAAGTCAGTGGAGGAAAGATATTCAGAGGCACTTGAGGATATATGAGTGCACCGATGTTCAGAGGTGGATACTACTACTTTCAAGCTAGTGGGATCTGCATTGCAGTGGTGGGAGTCTATTACCACCGTGGAGAAGAGAGATACTCTCACTATACAGGAGTTTTAGGTGCGGTTTGACCGCAAATATTTTCCGTCAGCTGTTCACATGGAAATGAGGAGGAAGTTGATGAACCTTAGACAGGAGGGAAGGACTGTGGCCGAGTATGAGTCCGAATTCACTAATTTACTGAATATTGTCCCGGATGAGATACCGACAGAAGAGAAAAAGATTCAGAAGTTTATAAATGGATTGACTTGGAGGATCCGTCAGCACTTGTTGGGGAATCTATCGTTGGCCACTTACTCTAATGTGGTTAACACTTCACTGCTCCATTGCCAGGACCACCTCTTTCACTTTACAGAGGGGAAGCGATCAGGAGAGTCCAGCCATCAGGGAAGGATAGGTGGAAATGGTGCCAGCGGGGCACAATCAGCTCAGGGTCAGTATAAGCAGGGTGATCAGGGTTCCCAGTAGAGGGATTCTAAGATATTCCGATCAGGGGGTTTCAGGAACGGTCAGGGAGGATTCCAGAACGACCAGCAGGGTCCGAACGGCCATCAGGGCCAGCAGGGTCAAAATGGTCAACAGGAGCAGTTTCACCAGGGCCAGCAAGGCCAGGGCAGAAATGGTAACGGTCACCAGGGTCGTGGTCAGCAGGGACAGCGAGGGGGAAACTTCCAGGGGAAGTGTTTCATTTATGGTAAGATTGGCCACAAACGTCAGGATTGTCCTGATAGGGGCAGGGCCCCGCAGCAGCAGGGTGCTCGACAGGAGCCGCAGAGGCCTATGTTTCCCGCCGCCCTCCCCGCACCACCACAGATGGCAGCATTACCACCCATTCCAGCGGTCCCAGTTCAGCAGGGACAACTGCGGTAAGGGAGAGTATATCAGCTCCAGCAGGCCGCAGCCCCACAGGATCCACCGACCATTGAGGGTATGTTCTCTATTCAGGGGACTATGGGGCGCATTTTATTTGACACGGGGGCTACATACTATTTCATTGCTATGATATTTTCATGCACTATTGGGTTATTAGACACCGCAGAGAGCACCGCTACTTGTGTAGACTCACCGTTGAGTAGGGGTTCCATGATTTCGCTTATGTGTAGAGGTGTGGGTATAGAGATCGGGAGGTTTACTTTACCCGCTGATATGTTAGTGTTAGAGATGACTGAGTATGATGCCATTATTGGTATGGATTGGCTAGTTGCGTACCGAGCCATGATTGACTATTTTAGTAGGAGTATTATCTTTGCTATTCCCGGGCAGGAGATATTTTTAGTGGCGATGCCTCGCCCTGAGGGAGGATCGTCCACTCATTTGTACTACATAGAGGAGGAGACCTCTAAGGAAGTGGTGATACCACTTGATTCGATACCCGTTGTTAGTGAGTTTTTTGATGTATTTCAGGATATACCTGGACTACCTCCGAGTAAGGAGATAGATTTTGTGATTGATTTGACGTCGGGCACTCGGCCTATTGCCCGCGCACCTTACCGTATGGCTCCAGCTGAGATGAGAGAGTTACGGGATCAGATTGAGCAGTTGTTGGGTCAGGGGTTTATCCAGAGGAGTAATTCGCCGTGGGGTGCCCCTGTGTTATTTGTAAAGAAGAGGGATGGATCGTTGAGATTGTGTGTAGATTACTGGGAGTTGAATAAGGTCACGATACGGAATAAGTATCCGTTGCCCCGAATCGATGACTTATTCGACCAGTTGAGAGGAGCTTCTTTCTTCTCAAAGATTGATTTGCGATCGGGATACCATCAGTTGCGTATCAGGGAAGAGGACGTCTCGAAGACTGCCTTCTTAACGAGATATGGTTCCTACGAGTTTCGGGTTATGCCTTTTGTCTTGACCAACGCTCCAGTCGTGTTTATGGACTTGATGAATAGGGTGTTCAGAGAGTTCCTGGACCAGTTCGTCATTGTCTTCATTGATGACATTCTGGTTTACTCCCAGACAGAGGAGGAGCACGCCGAGCATTTGAGACAGGTTTTGCAGACGCTACATCAGAACAAAATGTATGCAAAGTATGAGAAGTGTGGGTTTTGGCTGAAGGAGGTTCAATTTTTGGGGCATATTATTTCGGACCGGGGGATATCTGTTGATCCGGGGAAGGTATCCGCGGTGAGGGCCCACGACACCGACTGAGATTCGTAGTTTCTTGGGCTTAGTAGGATACTAGAGGAGGTTTATTCGGGGTTTCTCCAAGATAGCGAGTCCCATGACACATCTGACTCGTAAGGGTGTGCCATTCATCTGGAGTGATGCCTGTCAGTTGGCATTCGATGAGTTGAAGGACAAATTGACCTCATCACCTGTGTTAGCATTGTCGAGACCGGGAGTTGATATCTAGTTTACACCGATGCGTCCTTACAAGGACTTGGAGGTGTATTGCAGCAGGAGAGTCAGGCCATAGCTTATGCTTCCCGCAAGCTTAAGCCTCATGAGAAGAATTACCCCACCCATGACTTGGAGTTAGCGGCAGTGGTATTTGCCCTTCGGATTTGGAGACATTATCTTTTGGGGGAGAAGTTTCGATTGTTCACAGACCACAAGTCCCTACAGTACCTATTCACGCAGAAGGAGTTGAATATGTGGCAACGAAGCTGGCTTGAGTTTGTGAAGGATTATCAGTTCGATATCCAATATCACCCGGGGAAGGCTAACGTGGTAGCAGACGCGTTGAGACATAGGCCAGTAGATGAGGTGGTAGGGGTGTGGAAGGCAAAGTGGAAGGAGCTGGGACACCAGGATGCAGTGGCCCGATCGTTCATGTCTGTAATGACTGTTACACCGCAGATTGTCACGAAGGTGGTACAGGCTCAGGCAAATGACTGGTTCTGTCAGGAACCGATAGTTCGATTACTAGAAGAGGGAGCCGAGTCCTATACCGTTAGCTCAGACGGGGGATTACGCTTCAATGGGAGACTGGTAGTTCCAAAAGGGGAGGAATTTCGACACGAGGTGATGGCAGAGTCGCACGGCTCACGTTTCGCGGTACATCCCGGTGGGGACAAAATGTACCAAGACATGAGACGTCAGTATTGGTGGAGCGGGATGAAGAGAGATATTGCCGTGTTTGTTTTAAAATGCGCCACTTGTCAGTTGGTAAAAGTGGACCATCAGAGACTGGCAGGACTTCTACAGCCATTAGAGGTCCCGATGTGGATGTGGGAGAGCATCTCCATGGACTTTATCACGGGGTTAACTACGTCACAGAGGGGTCACGACTCCATTTGGGTAATTGTGGACAGGTTGACCATAGTTGCTCATTTTCTACCCGTAAGGATAGACTACACTACGGGACAGTATGCCCAGCTTTTTATTGCAGAAATAGTGAGACTTCATGGTGTGCCCCTAAATATCGTGTCTGACCGAGACAAGATATTTGTTTCACGGTTTTGGGAGAGTTTTCAGGAGGCCATGGGCACGGAATTGCGGTTGAGTACGGCTTATCATCCGCAGACCGATGGGCAAATCGAGGGTACAAATCAGATGTTGGAGGACATGTTGCGTATGTGCATCATTGATTTCGTGGGTGGATGGGAGCTGTATCTTCCACTGGTGGAATTTTCTTAAAACAACTCCTACCAGTTCACCATTGGCATGGCTCCATTTGAGGCATTGTACGGTAGACCTTGTCGTTCCCCGTTATGTTGGTTGGAGGTGGGGGACAACAAACTACTTGGGCCGAAAGTGATTCAGGATACTTCGACAAGGATAGAATTGATACGGAGTCGCGTTCGGGTAGCTTAGGATCGGCAGAAGAGCTATGTTGATGTGAATAGGTTCTTTAGGGAGTTCGAAGTGGGGGACCAGGTTTTACTCAGAGTATCTCCTATGAAGGGGATTATGCGATTTGGGAAGAAAGGGAAGTTGTCACCGAGATATGTGGGGCCATTTCCTATCATCGAGCGGATTGGGTCTGTTGCGTATAGACTTGGGTTATCGGAGCATTTGCACAGGATTCATGATGTGTTTCATATTTTCTCGCTAAGGAAATATCTTAGAGATGATTTGGCTCATTCTCACATTGCTTTGGAGGACATCAATCTCCATCCCGATAGCTCCTACGAGGAGGGGCCGATTGCTATTTTGGACCGAAGTGAGCGAAAACTACGGTTAAAGATAGTTCTGTTAGTGCGTGTTCAATGGCGACATCATAATGTCGAGGAGTCCACATGGGAGCGTGAGGATGAGATGCGCGAACGTTATCTAGAGTTATTTTTACCAGGTACTTTTTAGTTTCGAAATTCGGGACGAAATTCTGTTATTAGGGGGGAGTATGTAATACACCGCATTTTTATCGATATTTATTTATGGAATTAATTAAATTAAATGTGAATTAATTGAGAATTAATCCGGATAAAATACTAACGAGATGTGAGTTAGTATTTGATTATAATGTGTATATATGGCAATATATGAATATTGAAAATATTGAATTTGTCGTGAGATAGAAATACGGTAATTTGGGAAATTTTGTTGGGACGCGTGTGACAGTCGCGTCTGGAATGTAATTATTTAAATTAAAAAGTGAATTTTATTTTTATCAACCGTATGGTCATTTTGAGTGCGCCAACGAGTCCGGAAGGGTCAAAATATTCAAAAAACACTAGTCGGGGGTTTAGTTTGGGTCCCGGGGCATTATTGGGCCATACCGACAACTTAAAATGGTATTTTGATAATTTTGAAATTTTAGGATAATTAACCAACGAATTTTGGGAGTTAAATATTAGGATATTTATTGACCCACTAAGCCATTACGAGCACTTAACGAACTAAAGGGCTACGGGAGTTATAGGAGAGGTTAGAGAGAGTTTCCAAAGAGAAAACACAACCTCCATCTTCAACCTTCAACCTTGGGAGTAAAAGAGAGAGTGCAACCTTCATCATTCTACACCAAATTCAGAGAATAATCCAAGGCAAGTGGTTTAATTACGTTAATTTCAAGCGAATGCTTCTTCCATGCTTAGAAATTGATATAATTGCATTGTATTGGGAGACTTGTAAAAACCCATGTAATTTGGAGTTATAAATTCAGATTTTGATATAGGTTTGCATGTAGAATTGTTGTTGGGTTATTGAACTAAAAGAATTACTACTTTTTATGTTACAAAAACGGATTTATTTATGGAAATTGAAGACTTTAAATTTCTAGGGTTCATGTTCATAAGGTTTGGGAAAAATTGGGGAGATTTGATGATTAAATGCGGTTTATGATGATTTGATCCCATATATATGTTAATATACGACCTAAGAATGTTTAAGAATGATTAGAAACCTTGAAATACTATTGGAATGATGTTTAGATGAGATTAGAGGTGAAGAAAATTGGGAAAAACGAGATAGGAAAATTCTAGGCTCGAAACTGTCACCTCGTTAGAAGGCCTGCCCGGGTCCTTCGAACGAGCTCGTTCGAATGAGCTTCTAACAAGTTGACAGTTTGAATTCTAACGAGTGGGATGTTCATTCGATGCCTTTCGTTCGAACGAGATCTCGTTAGATGCCCACTTCGTTCGAATGACCTCGTTCGAACGAGACTTCTAACGAGTTGACAGATTGGCCTTTTTGTCCTGGTTTTATTTCTAGTGTCCCGTAACTTTGTTTAATTGTATAGATAACATTACCTTGATGACTAAATTATATAGTTGGGATATTCGGGATATATTGGGGAGTAAAATATAAAAGAATGATTTGAACCAAATGGTAATTGTGGGTTAGGACGCGAATAACTAATTACGACGTGAGGATAATGGATGATGTGTATATATAAACCGAGGACACGTGTATTGTTATAAGAATGAGAAGTATACCACTAATAAATTATGGTAATTACTAAGATGTGTGCATGCTTAGTATATGTATATGATTTTATGTGTATGACATACCTACCATACTTTCTATCACGAGAGGTTTACGTTCGCTTAGGGCCATCTAATCCTTGTGTGCCTGGATTTAGATTGGTACCTCGAGGACATAGTTCAAGGGAATGACTTAATTGTGAGTTAATAAGTCAGCTGACTATGGAGCGTAGGTATGTATGTGACCATGGATATGTTGAATTATGTTCGCCTTCATTTTTATGTGTTGTGCTTATTCTAACAATTCCTGAGAGATTCGGAATTTATAATCCTTATGTACGTGATGTACCGGGATGGATAGCAGAGTATGTGTGCACCGCAGCTTAGCCTCGGGGTGCTTGTATTGTATATTTATGATGTGAATGATATACGATTAAATGAATAGAATTGTTATGTTTAATTATGAGAATAATTTATAGTACTCCTTGAGAAGATAAATAAGGGGATAACCTCTAGTAAATGGTAATGCTAATAATTGAGAATCCGAGTTTAAGTAAAGCTATCTATTCAAGTGATAACATTGGGAATTCATATTGTGAATCGAGTAGAAAAGGGGTAGAACTGATGACGGTTTAGTTAGATATGAAAGTCACTTAGATGGGTATGGTACGTTAGGAGTGCACAACTAGTAGAGAGGTGACTATTTCATATGAGGGCACGTCCTAACATGTATTTTGCATTCATTATTTTAATGTTATTAAAGCACTTGTTGTTTTTAAAATACTCTCCACTTTCGAGCTCTGACCCGTTTGCTTTCAAATCTATTTTTGTAAAAACCTTTTTAGGTTCCCAGCCACAAGGACACCATGCATATGATTTCCACAGATGACGAGCTGTAGATGTTGTGGAAGTTACAGGGCCTTGATATTAGACGCCTCATTTTCCAGTCTTGACTCCATATTCAGTTTCATCATTTGTAGGGCATGTCGCCCATTTCTATTAGGTACTTTTTATATTTCAGTTATTCAGACTTTGGTTTGTAATTAATTCAGGATGCAGACTTGTTTTATTTCTTTCCATATTGGGATTGTTGTGAGGAGTATTTCCTCTAGATTCATTTTTACTTGTTGATTTCACTATTGGGACTTTATTGTGTATGGTTATGTTATTCTTTTATTCTTCACTTACTTCATGTTAATCAGATTTAATTTAAAATTGGCAACTCGCTTATTAAATACTAGGTGGTTAGTAATCATTAAAATGTTTTCGACAGTGATGCTATTAACTGAACCAACTTGGCATTTTGTATTAATTTAATAAAGGAGTAGCTACCCGGTATTTAATTAGTCGGGGTGTCACAGATTAATCATGGAATTGAATTATATTTTGATGAACGAATCTCGGTGGATTAGGTTCTTTAATTAAAAATTTTGAAACTGGGGTTAATATGAATTAATTTGGGGATTTTATATAATTATGATGATTTATGACGAATTAATGATCCTAGGATTTTAGGAATGATGTATAACCTGTTAGGTGTAGGTGGGTATTGATGATGAGGTGTTGAGTGTTGAATCCTAGAGGTTTTTAGGTTCATAAATTGTGGAAAATGCAGAATTCAGGGAAAGAAGACGAGCAGTGACATCTCGCGTGAAGTCGCTCGAGCGACATGTGGTAGTCGTTCGAATGGCATGCATTCTGGTTCGAGCGACAGGGTGAATCTTTGGGAATTTTCTTAGAGTCCAATTTTGAGTTTACCGGTTTATTAGACTGAGAGAAACCGCCAGATAGTAAATTTAAAAGGGACAAAATTTCTAGAAAGTATGTGCGAATCAATACTTTAATTATTCGGTATCGAGAATGTACCTTGGAGGTTACGAGAGAGATAGCAATCTAAATATTTATACTATACAGTGTTTAGAGTAAAATACGTATGATAAGTATATGTGTAGGTTGGAGAAATACCTATAAATTATAACAGGATGTGTGTATACCTATTATGTGATGTTAATGCTGAGATCACTAATGGTTGATAAGCCGGGGGTGAAAGAATCTTATAGTTAAGCGCACTAATGAGTGATAACTTAGGGGTGCAGAAACTCTAATTTTAAGTGTATTAATGGGTGATAACGCCGGGGTATAAGGATTCTCTTGATAGGTGCACTAATGGGTGATAACCCGTGGCTGCTAGATTATTATTGATAGGTGAATTAATGGGTGATAACATGGGGATGCAGGATTTTATTGATAGGTACATTAATGGTTGCTAACCCGGGGATGCAAGACTCTCTTGATTGGTTCACTAATAGGTGATAACTCGGGGGGTGCTGGATTATTATTGATAGGTGCATTAATGGATGCGAACCCGGGGATGCAGGATTAATATATATATAGATATATATATATAAACTTGTGAATATTTCTACTGTGTGAAATTAGTAGACTTGGTAATAGTAATAATCATTACATTGCGCCAAGTGGTCTTAACCAAAGGGTGCAGGGTTAGTGTATATATATAGGATGATGAGACTATATATATATATATGAGTGTACTTGTGGAACTTTCTACTTTGTGAGACTAGTAGATAAAATGGAAATGAGAAATAAAATAATCTTAGTGGATAAAAGATTAACCATTCAAACGGTGAATAATGAAACTCAGTATGTGAGATAAACTATATGAATAGCATATTGTATGGGTGATATGGGAATACTACTAGTGAGCATAGTTAGTATTAGTATGGTTTCTGACTAGTTAGACTGGGAGGTATAACTAGGGGGAGATTAGATGTACGTTAGGCGTGAACAATAGATGACATGTGAGAAACTCATGTGAGAGTTCGATAACTAACATGCGTATAGGACTTGTTTTAAGAACCAGTTTTAAATACTTGCTAAATCATTTTTATACCTCGGGCTCTGATCCGTTTCTTGTATTTCTTCTCTCTCTCTCTCTCTCTCTCTCTCTCTCTCTCTCTCTCTCTCTCTTTGTATGTATATATATATATATATATATATATATATATATATATATATATATATATATATATGTGTGTGTGTGTGTGTGTGTGTATGTGTGTGTGTATTAGTACAGGTGCCTAGCCACAGGGACACCGGTTCTAGATACTTGGATGGTTTATCGAGTTGCAGCTGTTGTAGAAGTTGCGGGTCATTGAGATTAGACGCTTATCTCATTTTATTCAGTTCCTCGTTCAGATGCTTTAGTTTGGGCATGTGTCACCCATCCTCATTAGCGGGATTTTACTCAGTTCCTTTGTAGTTCTTTTCTGTTGGATTGAGCATTTATTTTGGTTTTGTTTGTGACATTGAACTGGAAGGTTTTATCCAGTCTTAATTATTGAGTATTTAAGTTAATCAGCATTCATTTATTGTGTGTGGTTTATAATTCAATGTTCAGAAATTAATTGAATTAATTGGTTTCAAATTAAATTGGAAAATATTTTGACACTAGCTTAATTAAATGTTAGGTAATTAATTGGATTTAAGTTTTCGACAGTGATGCTAAGAATGAACCAACTGAACATTCTGTTATAACTTTTATGAAGGACTGATCACCGGATATTTAGTTGGGCGGGGTGTCACAGGTGGTATCAGAGCATCATGTTGTAGTGTCCTTAGGATCTATGGGGCTTATTAAATTTCAGTGTATCGTTCTTTGATGTAGAGCCTTATGATAGGATTATTGTGTTCCCTTACGTATGCAACTTACGTTCTTCTGCTACAAATTATAATGTATGTGACTCATTATATGAACTTCTGTGTGATTCAAACACCGAACATTTTAGGATGACCAGCGAGGGCCGCAAGAAGAACTGCAGGAGAAGAAACCCAACAGAAGGCATAGAGTAATCGGGAAAGAGTGATCGTGACAAAATCACCATGTGAATTACTTAAGCAAGTGATACTGAAATCATCACTCAGGAATAGTGGGTTCCCAAGACACAGTCGTAGATAATAGTGGAATGATTTCAAGACCACCTAGCATAGTCGACAAGGGGAAATCAGAGGGACTCTTTTGAAAACCCATCGGTGAAAATGCAGAGAAGAAAAAGAGAGTGTAACAGACCAACGAAGGTAGAAAATCCGAAGGCAATTGTGTAGAGTGGGGTGTGACGACACTCAAAATTAAATTTAGGAGTTAAAAGTTATAGCTCTTAGGGGCATTATGTAGTCATTAGAGGCAATCACCACATATGAAGAAGTGTGTTTGAAATTTAGAGAGAAATTTGGGTATGATTTGACCGTGAGGTCTCTCAGTCGACGTGGTAACAAAATGCGAGTGAAATTTTGATGTTTAACAATGGGTAAGATAGGAACCGATCATAAGAGAAAGGTTAAATTGCATAATGATCTTCGTACCTAGCAGAGGGGCATAAATTATCCAAAGGGTTTATAGTTGATAAAGAAGTCGTGAGTAGAACACATGCATAAATGAGAAATCCATCTAGGATGACTAATGTTGATGTCATCAAGGTTATACGGTGACTAGTTCTTGCGTTCTTCCTAGAAGAAGCAAGCCAGAAAGGTTAGAGAATCTGACCAAAAAGTAAAACTGAACTTAATGGTGTTAGTGAAACCCACATGAGAGTATACCCAATAGGGAACACAATTAGATGATTTTAAGTTGATTAACTTCCTACAAGTGATGATGAAGTCAATCAGGGTCGTGGAGGCCAACCATGGTTCTGAAATGCAAATGTAGCCAGTCAGTTAAGACTACTCGGTCCGAGAGAAGGACATTCCCAAAATGGTCGGTGGGACCAGTGACGGGGAAATGGTTCATGATATTTTTCTTATGTGAAGGAAGTAGAACTACAAGTATTGAAGGTGTCCACAATTGAGAAGTGAGACCGAAGAGATTATAAATGGTAAACCATGCCAGTTAGACATAACAACTGGGGGAGCGAGACTTCCAGCGAAAGAATTTGGGATCAAGAGAATTAGGTCCACGGAATTTATAACCCGAGAGTGATGGGTTCAGGATGGATCAGTAGAGTTCTCATTAAAAGTAGCATACAGTATGTCAGGGTCTACGAGGCCTGGGATGCAAACGAGAATTCAATAAAGCTATAATTGAGGCCTAAAGAGTTTGGGCCAATGTTTCAATAATGGGCACGATACCTACATGATGGAATAAATTGTCCATGATGAGAGTGGACAGCTATAGGACAAAATCCTAGGATGTATGACGATTGTAGATGTTCATGGGTCGTGATGGCAGCCACGTGCCGAGACCCTGTGATTTGGCGAGACTCGTGAGGTTTTGCTTCTTCCTTGTGAGTAAAGGATAGATTCTAGTGACATGGGTATGCCACATCTTTTATGTAAATTGAAAACCCTAAACTTCACGTGCAGTTCAAGTTTAGTGGGAACGTTAGTTTTAATAGTCTTGTTACAAATGTATTTCTCGTTGTTTGCAGGGCATTTTGATGATTGCCCGTGAGTGAACCGGGTGGGCCCTAAGAATATCTTTTGTTGTTATAATTTACTATTGCATTGAGTCAGCTTTAGTATAGTTTATTATGGTAATGTGTAGTGATTAATTACCGTAT
The DNA here is from genome assembly GCA_949130495.1 of Sambucus nigra. Classification (NCBI taxonomy): domain Eukaryota; kingdom Viridiplantae; phylum Streptophyta; class Magnoliopsida; order Dipsacales; family Adoxaceae; genus Sambucus; species Sambucus nigra. The sequence continues at coordinate 350,323,640 of OX422210.1, read as the reverse complement.
GGTTAAACAATAGTAAAAATGTATTGATATGACTGTCGTGGCGGATACTCCGGGAAGAGAAATCTTTATTTTGTGCGGCGCCACCTGAAATAGGGTTGGGCCCAGATATATGAATATATGAAAATTTTCATGGTGTTATAGACCTCAGCGAGTATGTTGTCTAGTTATATGTGATTCCGGTGCGTAGGAATTTATTTTAATGAGGAGACTCAGGTTTCATTTTGTTCTTCTTCAAGTAGAGAAATAGAACCTGTTATATTTATTGCGCTGAGTACTTGGGTTAGTAAGGGCGCTATGCTTCATGTTATATTTTTAGGGACATGAGAGTGGACGAGTAGACTTTTATGTCACAATACGTAGATTGTGGGAGAGTACATAGTATGTACTGAAGGCCTTACGGACCTCGACAAATGACTAGGTTAGATAGTAGTGTGTCGGGGGGTTCCTTGTTTGGATTTCACTTTGCGAGACATCCCACGCATGAAACTAGAGAACGTCGGGAGTTGGAGAGAAATTTGGTAGATAGTGCATAAGTTTTGTATGTTGGTTATTGTACCTATAAAGGAATATAATTGAGAGTTGATAATTCTTTTATGACTTAAGGACAATTGAGTCGCCCAGTCTTAGTATCATTATGCATAGAGCAATAATACCATTGAAGGATTGATTAAGTTTTGACTCGTGGGGTGGTTGAGTGCACCTCTACCACATCAGCATACAGAGTGTGCAAGAATTGAAGTAAGAAAATTTTATGTCATTCGTATAATGATACGCGAGGCATAGGGTGTATGGGCGCCCTAGGGGATTGAATCAAACGGTGGATTATGATTATCTTGTGAATTCAATAACATGTCGTCGGGTAAGCAGAAGATTACTCCGTAAGATATGTTAGAGACTTACGTTTCAAAATAAACTGAGATTTTTGAGCGGGAAAAGAGACTTGTGTCACACAGTACGACAAAGTCACACGTATCATGATTAGAAGTACATTCAAGAGAGTATAAAATGTATCAGGATATAAATAACAGTGGTAATGGGTTTAATGTGGAGTAATTTTCAAAGTTAGTCTTGCAGTGGGTCAGTTGACTGTTAGAAAAAGGGAGGATAATTTGAAACCAGTAGGGGCTCCTTCCACTAAAGAACGGAAGAGTATCCCCAAGGATCTTCTCATGTAGCTGAGATGGTAAGATTATAGGTACTAAAATGCGATTGAGTACGGCCTAATACCCACAGAGGGATGGGCAGGACAAGCGGTCTAATCGGATGTGGGGGAGAAAATTTTATGTGGACCCTGAGATCTTAGAGGAGGACGAGAGTAGTACCTTCCACTAGTGGAGTTTATTTCCAAATAACTCCTTTCAGTTCACGTTCAGGCAGAGTGCCAGTAGAAGTATGGAACGGTAAACTTTGTTGTTGTCCTACTTGAGAGATAGAGCCGGGGGACCAATTATGATTACAAATGTGGGAGAAGAATCGATATTATCGTATATATTGTGTGTGAAATATATATTACACAACCAATTTACTTGTATGAACGACACGAGATGAAGTCGTATATATATGAAAAGAGGATAAATCTACTAAGGTGCAAATAGTAGAAGGCTAGATAGTGAATATCTAAAATAAAGTTTATGTAGTGAAACTTAAGCAGGAAGGCTTGGGCAAGAGCCTATATGACAGGGTAACTGGAGTTTAAAACAAACACATGTGAAGTGTTCATTATTAGGGTATTCGATAGCGTACTATATGGGTGGTACGGAGTAGCTTACTTGTGAGTGCAAGGACGCGATGCGCAATATTTTTACAGCGTTGTCTGTATCTGGTATACTTTTTCTGAATTTCGGGACGAAATTCCGCTGTAAGGAGGAAAGTATGTAACACCCCGTATTTTTGACGATTTAAATAATTATGTGATTAATTATTATTATGGGATTAAGTATGCGATTAATTATTATTGTTTGATTAATTAACTTAAAATGCGAGAAATTAATTTGTTATTAATCCAGATTAAAATAATTATTAACTAATTTGACAATGGTTAATACTTATTGTTGAGAATTATTGAATATTACTGTGTGATATGTAATATGGAATTATAACATTTGATAAATTGTCGGAAGTGAGAAATACAGCAGTTTGGTAGTTTAAGTCTGACACGCATGTAAGTCGTGTCGGGACTAATTGAATGAAATAAAAATAGAATTTATTTTTATTAACTCTTATGGTCATCTCGAGTGCGTCGTTCCGTCGGGAGCGTTGAGATAGTCAAAATAGTATACCCGGGTGTTTAGTTTGGGTCCCAGGGCAATTTTAGGCCTAACCGGTGTCCCAAGAGGGCATTTTGGTAAATTATATTTTTGGGTTTAATTAATGAACGAAAATTGGGAGTTATTTTATCCGCCAAGAAAAGTCTTTTAGGGTTATGAGACACAGGAAGGAAAGAACGGCCATAGAGAGTGTGAGGGAGAACCAAACTCCAAGAGGGAAGGCCAAATTATCCTCACCTTGCACAACCGTGACCACCAATGCGTAGATCGAGAAGTGAGAAACGCGTATATACCAACATCACCAACGGATCAGATCGTCACATTCGAGGCAAGTGTTTATTACTTGCTTACTTTTAGCAATAATCATGCTCATGTTAGTGCAGGTGAAATTGATCACGATTTACATGTTAATTGGAGAATTAAATTATGATTAATGACTGGTTTAATTAGTGGCTAAAATTTTTGCATGTAGGTAGAGGATTAATCACGGAATTGAATTATATTTTGATGAACGAATCTGGGTGGATTAGGTTCTTTAATTAAAAATTTGAAAACTAGGGTTAATATGAATTAATTTGGGGATTTTATATAATTATGATGGTTTATGACGAATTAATGATCCTAGTATGTTAGGAATGATTTATAACCTGTTAGGTGTTGATGGGTATTAATGATGAGGAGTTGAGTGTTAAATCCTAGAGGTTTTTAGGTTTATAAATGGTGGAAAAATGCAGAATTCTGGGAAAAAAGACGAGTTGTGACATCTCACACGATCTCGCGCGAAGTCGCTCGAGCGACACGTGGTAGTCATTCGAACGACATGCCTTCTGGTTCGAGCGATAGGGTGAATCTTTGGGAATTCTTTTGGAGTCCAGTTTTGAGTTTACCGATTTATTGGCGTGAGAGAAACCGCCATGTAGTAAATTTAAAAGGGACATAATTTCTGGAAAGTATGTGCGAATTAATACTTTAATTATTCGGTATCGAGAATGTACCTTGGAGGTTACGAGAGAGATAGTAATCTAAATATTAAACTATGCGTAGTGTTGAGAGTTAAATATGTATGAGAAGTAATTGTGTAGGTTGGAGAAATATCTATAAATTATAATAGGATGTGTGTATACCTATTATGTGATATTAATGCTGAGAGCACTAATGGGTGATAAGCCGGGCGTGCAAGAATCTTATAGTTAAGTGCACTAATGAGTGATAACTCGGGGGTGCAGAAACTCTATTGTTAAGTGTACTAATGGGTGATAACTCAGGGTATAAGGATTCTCTTTATAGGCGCACTAATGGGTGATAACCCGGGGGTGCTGGATTATTATTGATAGGTACATTAATGGGTGCTAACCCGTGGATGCAGTATTTTATTGATAGGTGCATTAATGGGTATTAACCCGGGGATGCAAGATTCTCTTGATAGACGCACTAATGGGTGATAACCCGAGTGTACTGGATTATTATTGATAGGTGCATTAATGGGTGCTAACCTGGGGATGTGACTATATATATATATATATATATATATATATATATATATATATATATATAGACATATGAACTTGTGAATATTTCTACTGTGTGAAATTAGTAGACATGGTAATAGTAATAATCATTACATTGCGCCAAGTGGTCTTAATCTAAGGGTGCAGGGTTAGTGTATATATATAGGATGATGAGACTATATATATATATATATATATATATATATATATATATATATGTATATGTATATGAGTGTACTTGTGGAACTTTCTACTTTGTGAGACTAGTAGATAAAATGGAAATGAGAAATAAAATAATCTTAGTGGATAAAAGATTAACCATTCAAACGGTGAATAATGAAACTTAGTATGTGAGATAAACTATATGAATAGCGTATTGTATGGGCGATACGAGAATACTACTAGTGAGCATAGTTAGTATTAGTATGGCGTCTAACTAGGGGAGATTAGATATACGTTAGGCGTGCACAATAGATGAGAGGTGAGAAACTCATGTGAGATTTCGACAACTAACATGCGTATAAGACTTGTTTTAAGAACCAGTTTGAAATACTTGATAAATCATTTTTACACCTCGGTCTCTGACCCGTTTCTTGTATTTCTTCTCTCTTTACAATATATATATATTTATATGTGTGTGTATTAGTACAGGTGCCTAGCCGCAGGGACACCGGTTCTAGATACTTGGATGGTTTGTCAAGCTGTAGCTATTGTGGTAGTTGCGGATCATTGAGATTAGACGCTTCTCTCATTTTATCCAGTTCCTAGTTCAGATGCTTCAGTTCGGGCATGTGTCACCCATCCTCATTAGCGGGATTGTACTCAATTCCTTTGTAGTTCTTTTCTGTTGGATTGAGTATTTATTTTGGTTTTGTTTGTGACTTTGAACTGGAAGGTTTTATCCAGTCTTAATTATTTAGTATTTAATTCAATCAGCATTCATTTATTGTGTGTGATTTATAATTCAATGTTCAGAAATTAATTGAATTAATTGGTTTCAAATTAAATTGGGAAATATTTTGACACTAGCTTAATTAAATGTTAGGTAATTAATTGGATTTAAATTTTCGACAGTGATGCTAAGAGTGAACCAACCGAACATTCTGTTATAAATTTATAAAGGACTGATCACCCGATATTTAATTGGGCGGGGTTTCACAATACCCAAAGCTCATAAACTCCAAATAGAACAGACTACATGCATGGGACATCTCATATGTCTAATTAGAACATTCGTTCGAGACTATGATAGGAGACTCCTAATCAAATACCCAAATCCATTATGTATATAAAATTTGGTATACATATACTACGTCAGTTCAGTGAAATCAACCGCCCTAGACTGACCTCCATGGATGATTTAAACGATATCCAAAATAGGCATACACAATATAATATACCTATATACCATTGAGACTAGGGGTGGACAAAAAAAGACCGACCCGAATGGACCGATTGGATCGAACCCAAAATTAAGGCTATTTTAAAACCGGTCCGAAAATCAATTCACAAAACCGATTAAACCGGTCCGGTCCGCGGTCCACTATATTAAAAGACCGATTTGGACCGGACCGATTCCAATACATATATAATAAAAATAATGTTATTGTGTTTCTTATGTATAGTTTTTGAATTAATGTATATAACTTATGAATTTAATTTGGAACTTTTTATATATGTATAGACATTTTTTTATTTGGGTTAAAAAAACCCATGTAAATATCACTTGGAGTTTCGAGTATTATTTTTTTGTATATATATTTATGAGAAAAATAGATAAAAAAATTTCATAAAATGTACATATATATAAAATAGGGTCATGACCGAATTTTACCTCGGACCGGACCGAAAATAGCCTGGACCGAATTAATAGGTTAACCGAATTAATCGGTCCGGTCTCGGTCCAAAAAAATTGAGGACTGAATATTCGGTCTGGTCCAAAAAATAGGCAAAACCCGGACCGGACCGAACCGTGCCCACCCCTAATTGAGACAGAGAAATAAACCATCTTGGACAGTCCTAACAAAGTGTAATCACCCAAATCACAAAGTTTATCACACACAAAGAGTTCTAACAAAGTGCAATTTGGGTTATATTTTCGATAGATCATCTTATCCTGGTAATATTCCAAGATAAGAAGACAAAAAAATTGATGAACGATTGGTCAGAAATGGAGGTTTTTGGGTTGATGGGTGGTTGTTCTTAGAAGGACGATAGTGTTTTTTATTTATTTCTGGTGGGTGGGTCATGGAAAAGAGTAGGTAGGTGGGTATTTTTCGGGTTCCAGTGGTGTTAGTTGAGTGGGAGGGGAAGTGGGATTAATGGTGGTAGAGAGAGAGAAATGGTAATTGGTATTTAGTTTTTATTTTTTTTTATTTTGGGTTTTTTAATTGAGTGAGGGTATTCTAGCCAATATGTGCTCAAAATAGGCAGGAACTCGATTTTTTGGAGTTATATGTAATGGGTTGATACTTAAGAGATTGAGTTTGTTAAGTATATTAATTGAGGGGGCCACCCATAAATTTGAGATACTTGAGGGGGGATAGGTGCAATTTATCATAATTTGAAAATCGAAAAATAAATTTCTATTGGACTTAATTATTTTTAGCATTTAAAAATATTGGTTTTGATATAAAATATTAAGATTTTTTCGGAATTGAATTTTGGAGAAAAATAAAAATTTTAAATCTTATAATTCAAATTGGAGAATTTTGACAACTCCCAGGTTTAGAATCGATTCTGCCCTAGGGGCAAATCAATTTGCACTCGGACAATACGAGTTAGGGGGACTCTTTGATAGAGTTTTTATTAGATTTGAAGTCTTATATTTTTCATCTTTTTAAAGGATTAGGGTTTTGACTTTTTCAACATTTTTCTTTCATCTTAAAAAGAAGTATCTTCCCTAGTTTTCCTCTCCCTCTTTCACTAAACATAAACCTCAATTAAAACAAATATTCAATCCAATATTTGAAGGCTCAAATCATTTTTTCTCAAGATCAACCAAGAATGGGATTTTTTTTAATTTTCACGAGACGATCGCAACTGCATAACCATATTGTCGAGACATCTTAAATCTCAGGCATGAATATCTCTATTGTTCTCCTTGAGTATTATATGTTTTAAATGTTGCGTAAACCTTAACTAATCATGTTTTCCTAAAAGTATTTAAAAAGATTAATTATGAAAAGTGAGATTAATTTGGGGTTATTTTTTTATTAAATCTGAAAATATGATTTAAGACTTGAAATATCGCATGCTTAGATTAGTTATAACACATTATTATGGATTATTGGAGTGAATCTCATGTGAAAAGTAAAATATGAAGTTTGAATAATATTTTGACTCGTAAGAATAAGATATTAGTAAGTATGATTTTGAATGAAGTTATTTGTTATTTGTAAGGACATTTTTGTCCATTATGAATTTATATGTCGTACGCCGTTACACCGTTGAAGAAACTCAAGATCGCATCTACATCAACGGATCCGAATATCAAAGTGTCTTCAACATCATAGCCTCTGCGAGAATGAACTTGGTAAAATTATATTTTTACGTTCCTTAAAGTTCATATTTAGTATTGGGAAATTTTTATAAAATATTTTTTATAAAAATAAGAAGTAAGTTTTTCAAGCAAAATGAGGCTTTTAAAAGTTTTTTAGTTTTCTGGGAAGCCGGACCGGTCCGCCTCTATACCGGACCGATCTGCTTGCTGCAGATCCAGTAAACCCCAGACCGAAAGCGAACCGAAGAAGCCAATTTTTAAACGAACCGATCCGAGGTCGGACCGATCCGCCTCCAAGCCGGACCGGTCCGCCTGGGATAAATTCGGCCAGATCTGTTCGAGATTTTTTAGGCTCAAAGTTTTCTTATTTAAGCCAACTTCGGGGAGTTGTTTTCTAAGAATTTTCAAGACGATTTTCAGAGTCCTAAATACTCTAAGTCTTCACCTTTTTGAGTCCCAAGACTCTTTTTGATTCACACACAAAAATGCCAATTACTTTTGTGAATCTTTTGGAACCCTAGAACACAATTTTGTTATTGTTCAACCCTTGTGGAGAAGTCGTCTCTCTTCTTCATTGCTGACCACCTGGAGTTCCTGCGGGAGATTCCAGCCGACACTCTTTCTAGCGGTTGCTTTGAAGGTTTGACGAAGACACCGTGCGTTACACTTGTGGGCGATTATCAGGTTGTATGTAAGTCAATGGTCTTGTAAATTCTTCAAAGTTCTAGAAATAAAAGGTTTTGCCCTTCGGGGATTTTTCCTTAACTTTGTGTCGCTTGCTTTATTTGTTTATGGGTTGCCAGTTGCACTTTAGATGCATAATTAGAGGCTGAAATTAAATAAGTGTGTCAAATTAGAAATTTGCGAAGTTAATCAATTATCACACAGTCTTGCGTTTTCAAATTTGTATCAGAGCAGGTTACGCTAAGTTATTGCGTGATCCTGATTTTTCGAGGATTTATTTTCTAATACAATTGTCTACTCACGTTTTCAAATTGGTATCAGAGCAGGTTACGCTAATTTATCATGTATTCCTATTTTCTGAAAAATCGTGTGATATTGATTTTTTTATAATAAAAAATTCAATTTTGTGAAAAATCGCAATATTTTCAATGGAACGCCCGTTTAATGAGGAGCTTATTTTTGAAAAAGTTCACGACCGTGCTGAAAAATTAAAAAGTTTGAATTTGAAACTTTGCAAAAGAATTAAAGTCTTGGAAAAAGAAAATTCTATCTTTAAAAGTAAGATTGAATATTTGCAAGCGTTTCAAACTCAAAGTGATATTTGTCGTGAGCACTTTGGTAATTTGTGTATCGATTTTGATTCTTTGAAAATTGCCAAAAAGAAAAGTGATGAGAAAGTCCTTGTTTTAGAGAAGGAATTAAAGGACTTAAAAAATTCTAGGGTTCCCATTTGTGCCGTCGAGGATAAAAAATTAATCGATGATTTTACGGCACGTGAAAAGACTCTTAGGGATAAGTTTGTTTTAATTGAGGATGAGCGCCATAAACTGTTAAGTTTAATTGAAAATTTGAAAAATCAATCCCTGTCTTTGGAAGAGTCTAATTCTTTGCTCGAGTCAAAAATTTTGAAGTTAAAAAAATGATTTGACTGACTCGAGTAGGTTTGATAGTGATGGTAGTGGATCATCTTGTTCTCATGCTTCTAATGCTAAAGCCAAAACCATTATTTGTTTTAGAGGGTCAACTAATTCCAAGGATGTTAGAAAAGATCACACTTTAGGTAACATTCCTCCCGTTTACACATGTTCATATTTTGGTAGCACTACACCAAAAACACCAAATTGGCACACCTTGATATAAAAAATATGGCATAGTTTTAAGCCGTGCCAAAATTTGGCACTGTTTAATAATAATCTGGCACACTTTTAAGCCGTGCCAAATTTTGGCACTGTTTAAAAGTGTGCCAAAATTGAGAGCACTTCACTAAAATATAAATATCCTAAAAAAAATTAATATCCTTAATGATTTTTGTTATCCCGCTCTCTTTCCTCTCTCCCGCTCGCCTCCTGCTCTCTCTGTCTCCCGCTCTCTCTCTCACACAAAAATCCCTAATCGCATCAATGATTACGACCAGTACCAAGAGAAGAAGAGTGGAGGTGATCGTGTGGTTGCTCTGGTAGCACCGGCGGTGGTAGAGCCTAGGGTTTTTGAATAACCGATTACTGTTGGTAGTGGTGGGGCCAAGAAGAAGAAGCTATACTAATAGCTGCAAAGAAGGTACATATACAAATCTGTGTGTGTGCATCTGGAGATTGAATCAGTGAATCAACCATGACAACCCCTGAGATTTTGCATGCTCATGAAGACATATAAACATCTCCTCTCATAAACCATTCTAAAGGTACCTCTCTTATTCTATGTTCTCCACGATTATACATTATGTATCATTGCAATTTAGCCAATATTTCGACGGAAACGTATGCAGGGGAAAATGTGAAATCTCGAGGATTGGCGATCGAGGAAAAGCTACATTTCTTGGAGATCTTTCCTGGGAAAGTAACTTCTTAAACATAATCTTGGTCACCTTCTTTAATTTTCAATTTTATCTTCCCCAAAATAAATGCATAATTAGCCTCATGCCCTACAAGTTTAAAATTAGGTTTGCTATGAATGCAACATACAGTGCGTTACATAAGAAGGGGGTAAGTCCAAATAAAAAAGTTTTATTAATGTATTTTTGTCAATTCAAATGGTTACTAGCAAGAGTTGCCTGTGACGATTTGGTTTTGAAGAAGTTTTGAGTTTTGTGATAAATGTTTGAATCTTTATGACTAATCATCCTATGAACTTTCAAGCTGTTTTTAGTTTGGTGGTAAAAGTTGGATCTTGTTGTTGACTATTTGTTTGGTAGTTTTTTATTTGTTAAATGATGGACAAGAGTTCTTTTTATTTGCTCACCTCTTTATGTTTTATTTTTTCATAACTTTTTCAATGCATTTTAGAAACAATACATTATAAGCTTTCACTTTAGTCGTCTGATAAAAACAATCTTCAACAAAATTCCATCAGTTTAAAAATCAGCTGCTAAAATAATGTGTGGGTATTGAAATTTCAAATTATTTTATCCAAAAGGAGAGTAAATAAAAGGAGCTCTTGTTTTACTTATCTGGGGTTACATTATATCATGTTTAAAATTAGTGCTATGAATTATTGGTTTTTGACTCAAAATATTGTGAATTAGTTTTCAGCATAAATTACTCAACAATAATATAGAACGTGGTTGGCTCCAATTTTTAAAATGCTGCAATCTTTAATGACTGGGTTCTCTTTTTGTGAATGTTAGTAGGTTTGTTGTTGTAGAACACTTTTTGAGGTTGTAAAGAAATTCCTTTTTTACGACTGAGCCTCTTGTATTTTATTGTTTCATATTTATTTCTTTCCATAATACATAATGTGTTTAAGCCAGTTGTATACTCTTTTAACAGGACCCTTTGTAGCATTTCATGGCTGGGTGACAGCATTTAAAAGCTGTTACAACGAAGCAAAAGTATGAAAAAATATGCGAGAAGAAGTTATCAACTCCCGTTGAGGTATGTTTTATACAACTTATCTTTTTGATTGGATTTTCAACTGTGCCATAAATTATGTTCTTTTTGAAGGTTTTATGCAAGTCTCACCTAGTGGAGTTTGCATCATACTTCCATTATTGCCATTCGATCAACGACCTGATTATGAAATCTTGAAGCGTTTGTTTCATGAATGTTTCAATCATGAAGGTATTTACTCAAAGTTTTCTATACCTTAAGTCTGATATGCGTCGCAATGTGCAAAGTTCACATGACATCATTCTCAGTAGATATGCACTGATATATATATATATATATATATATATATATATATATATATATATATATATATATATATATATATATATATATATATATATATATATATATATATATATATATATATATATATGTTATTGATGTGAATATGATTGACTAAAGGATTGTATTTGTAAACAAGTTGCATACAATAAGACTAATAGGATAATTTAAAGCATTGTCTGCTTTAAAATATACATATATTTCAATGTGCTGTTAATGTGAATATTTATTTATTTCATTATATATTGAACCATTTGCCTTTCTGGTATGTTCTTATAGGTAATGGACATATGGATTTTTGTGAGTAGGTAGAAGATCCCAAGTTTTTATTTGAAGGCAAAACCATACAAAGAATGGAGCTTCTTGTTTTGAGCACCTCCAGCTCCATCCAATCTTAATCAAGTAACTACAGGTAACTATTATTTAGTACCCATTTATTAACCTTTTAAAATGCAATGAATTATTTCTACTCAACATTTATAGTTTGTCTCTTTCATTCTATATCTGATCATTCATTTTAAACTTTGAAAATCACTTCATGGCTTACTTTATGAGCTTATTTAGTTAAATTGGTGGAAGGGATTTGCTGGTGGTTTGGTTTTGGAATTTTCTGTTGTTGTTGAGTTTAATTTAAATGTTAAAACATGTTGGATTTAACGAATAAACAAATGAAACGAACACCTCGCAGAGGACTAATGTAACTTGTGCGAACTGACCGCGTAGTCACAGGTTTCCCGGTTTCAGAATATAACGATAATTTGCAAAAATCAACACTTAAAACTTAAAAACATGCCGTTAAAGGGTGAAAACCCAAACTAGCCCCCAAACGTCCCCGTAAGAGACACAAACACCTCGAACGGGACCAATGTAACTTGTACGAACTGACCGCGTAGTCGCGGGTCTCCCGATTTGAGAATATGACGATAATTTCAAAATATGTTGATTTGGCTTGAAAACAAGTCGTTGAAGGGTGAAAACCCAAACCAGTCCCCAAACGACCCCGTAAGAGGTACGAACACCTCGCACGGGACCAATGTAATTTGTACGAACGGACCGCGTAGTCACGGATCTCCCGATTTGAGAATACGACGATAATTTGCAAAAATCAACACTTATACTTAAAAACAAGCCGTTGAAGGGTGAAAAACCAAACCAGCCCCCAAACGGACCTGTAAGAGGCACGAACACCTCGCACATGATCAATGTACCTTGTAAGAACTGACCTCATAGTCCCGGGTCTCCCAATTTGAGAATACGACGATAATTTGGAAAAAAAACACTTAGACTTAAAAACTGACCGTTAAAGGGTGAAACCCCAAACCATCCACCAAACGTCCCCGTAGGGGGCACGAACACCTCACACGGGACCAATGTACCTTGTAGGAACTGACCGCGTTGTCACGGGTCTCCCAGTTTGAGAATATGATGATAATTTGAAAAAATCAACACTTAAATTTAAAAACAAGCCGTTGAAGGGTGAAAACCCAAACCAGTCGCCAAACGGACCCGTAAGAGGCACGAACACCTCGAATAAGACCAATGTAACTTGTACGAACCGATCGTGTAGTCGCGGTTCACCCGGTTTGAAAATATGACGATAATTTGCAAAATAACACTTAGACTTAAAAACAGGCCGTTAAAGGGTGAAAAACTAAACCTGCCACTAAACATCCCCGTATGAGTCACGAACACCTCGCATGGGACCAATGTAACTTGTAGGAACTGATCGCGTAGTCTCGAGTCTCCCGATTTAAGAATACGATGATAATTTGGAAAAATAACACTTAGACTTAAAAACAAGCCGTTAAACGGTGAAAATCTAAACCACCTGTAGAAGGGTGTTATAAACAGAAAAAAAAGCAAAATAAAATAAATATGATTTTTTTATTAAATAACATCCGAGAGGTACCCGCAAGGTCACCCAGAAGTCCAAAAGCCACCGTAAGTGTCAGCGTCGCGGCGAGTCCCTACGCCACCGCAAGGGTCAGCACTACCTCAGGCGTCAGCGCCACTTCGGGCGTCAGCGCCACTTCAAGCGTCGGCGCCCCGACAAGGGTCGGCGCTGCCTCACATGTCAGCGTCGGTTCAAGCATCAGCGCTACCTCAGGCGTTAGCGCCACTTCGAGCGTTGGCGCCACTTCGAGCGTCGGCGCCACAACAAGGGTCGGCGCCACTTCGAGCGTCGGCGCCGCCTCACCTGTCAGCGCTGATTCAAGCCTCAACGCTACCTCAGGCGTCAGCGCCACTTCGAGCGTCGGCGCCGCAACAAGGGTCGGCGCCGCCTCACCTGTCAGCGTCGGTTCAAGCATCAGCGCTACCTCAAGCATCAGCGCCATTTCGAACGTCGGCGCCATTTCGAGCGTCGGCGCCACTCCGAGCGTCGACGCCGCAACAAGGGTCGGCGCCGCCTCACCTGTCAGCGTCGGTTCAAGCATCAGCGCTACCTCAAGCGTCAGCGCCACTTCGAGCGTCGGCGCCATTTCGAGCATCGATACTGGGATAAGGGTCGGGGCCACCTCACGCGTCAACGCCACTTCGAGCGTCGGCGCCGGGACAAGGTCGGCGCCGCCTCACGCGTCAGCGCCACTTCGAGCGTCGGCGCCGGGACAAGGGTCGACGCCGCCTCACTTGTCAGCGTCGATTCAAGCGTCAGCGCCACTTCAAGCGTCAACGCCACTTTGAGCGTCGGCGCCACAACAAGGGTCGGCGCCGCCTCACAGCATCAACGCCACTCCAAGCAACGGCGCCAGGACAAGGGTCGGCGCCGCTTCAAGCGTCAGCGCCACTGCAAGGGTCACTGCAGAAATGTTATTCGAGAAGTGCTGCTACAGGAGTTTTCATCATGAAACAGCAGGCTCTAAATGAACAATAGCACTAACACTTTACTTTCTTGCACAGGTTGCCTAGTCGAGCAAGCAGGGCTCGAACAGGCGCGTCGGGACCTCCTGGGAGTTTTGGCTTGGCGGCTGAGGGACAAGGTATGTTGAGCAAGCTCAACCACTTAGCACTATAGGATTGAGAGAATACTAGTAGGAAGACCCAAAAGTCACTCGGGACCGCACACACTGCACACTTGGTCACAAGTGAAGCGAGCAGCCAAAGAGCTGGCTACTCACAAGAAGTAAACTCTTTACAAGAAAATGACTTTTCCATAAAAGGGGGTCCTCGAGGCCCCTCTCAAGAAAAATAACACTTTTAGAGGGGAGGAGGCCCTAAGGTCTCCTCTCTCAAAGATTTGCAAAATTGTACCACAAGTTACCGTTTCAAAAGATAACTACCAAAATCTGCTATTTTGGTTCCATTAGGGGACATATGTGCTTTTTGGGTTTTGGTCGACGCCAGGTGGCGCCTGCAGAGGGGACAGGTAGGCTGCCTGCAGGTAGGGACAAATGGTACACTTCAGACATTGTTCCCCACCAACTCTATCAATTTTGGCGCCCAAAATCGCCAACTCACCCCTTACGCCCATGTATAAATAGACCTCTGGGCAAGGTCAAAAGATAGACATGAAAAATTGCACTGTTACTCTGCTAAAATATCACCAGACCTACCTAGTATTCTCTCCCTGCTCATTCTCTTAGTGTTGAGTGCCTTTTTCCTTCACTCCCCACTGACAGCCATCACTCTCAGGTGTTTCCCTTGAGAAAATTGCTATTTTTGCTGTGAAAGTTCATCTTCTTGCAGGGAGTGAGTGGAAGCTTGAGTTCCATTGTTACCAGAAGGAGAAGTTTTCTTCAGAAGTTGCACCAGGAGACCTTGAAGACTTGCAGACAGTGTCCATTGGAGTGGGTCACGCCTCTCCCTTTCCAGTTATTCATAGACCCCAGTCTCACTACCCTCCTACATTTAGCGACTCTACTGGGGAGGTATTCTCATTTCCATGGACAAAGAAGGTTTCAATGTCTCCAAGCAGTAGGTTTTTGAGGACACTCCATCTGGTAATGGAGCTCACAGTGACCAGACTACTCAGGAAGAAGTGGTGGTGATCGGAGCCAAGGCGCCAGCGCCTCAGGGAGGCCAGACCAGTTCGCCGGCAGTGGCTCCAATGGCAGGTATGAACCTTATGGCAATGTTTTTTGACTTTTTAAAGCAAAACAACGTGGATCTATCAAACTTGGGTCAAGGTTGTGTGACACCTGCTGCTGCCCCTTCTGGAGGGGTAGCCACTCCTATTACGATTCCGGCAGAGGCGATTCCGTCTCGGAAGGCAGCGCCGGAGCAGGTCCTGGCGCCAACAGGTTCTCCAGTTCCTAAAACCACACGTTTGGAGGAATCACCCTCTAAGGCTGTTACTATGGAAGAAGTGAGGAAGCTCATCTCCTCCTCTCAAAGAGAGGTTTCCTACCTATACGAGGAGTTACAAGACCCCTATCCACAGGAAGTAAGTGAGAATCCATACCCTGAGGGGTATATTCCACCAAAATTTATCAAGTTTGGCGGTAGGGGGGAGAACCCTCGAGAACACGTGAATAGGTTCGTCGAGTACCTGGGAGTACACACTGGCGACAAGAACCTGAGATTGAGAGAGTTCTCTAAAACTCTCACTGGGAAAGCTTACACATGGTATTCCCACTTGGCGCCTAACAGCGTCCCTAGTTGGGAAGAGATGCACAGGGAGTTTCTCCAGAACTTTTTTGTAGCGGAGGATGAATTTACACTGAGGCACCTGGCGCAAGAGGTCCAGAAGCCAGGAGAGGAATTGATGCACTACATCAAGCGATTTCGCGAGAGGGCCTTAGATGTTCACGAGGACGTGGCGGAGGCCAGGTTGCTACAAATATGTGTGGAAGGACTCTTGGAAGAGTACAAGCTGCATTTGATCAATGAAACTAGAGATGGAACTTTCAGAGAATTCACCAGGGCTGCCAGCAACATCGCTATGATAATCAAACCGAGAACCCCGGGTTGGAGGACACAAGTTCCACCGACTCCTGGGAGGTTTCAAGTTACGAGGAGGCAAGCAGTTAACTATGTGGACGGGAGTAACAAAGGGATGAAGGGAGGTCCCGGGGCCAGGACTGACAGTCCCGACAACAAGAGAAAGTTTGGGGAGGATATCTCGCCGCCACTACTGTGCAGCGTAGCGGAGGCCATGGATTGTTATCGCACCCTGGTGCGAGAAGGCATAGCAGGAACCCCAACCTAAAAGGAGAGACCCCACTGCAGCTGACAAGGCCAATCCGAAGTACTGCGAATTGCACCAACAAGTGCAGCACTCTACCAAAGATTGTTACTACTTGAGAAGGATCATTGGTGAGTAGATGGCCAGCGGTACCTTGCAGATACCCCCCGTGGACGTTAACGAGAACCCCCTACCTACGCATCATTTTGGAACTGCCAATATGGTAGTTGCCTATGACAAAGAAGCTACGAGAAGTCCTGCGAAACGGGAGGACGGCGAGCAGTTATGCGAGGAGTTAGAAAATCTGTCACTAAGTAGACTTCAGCTGGAAAGAAAGCAAGAGGAGTGGTTCTTCACTCCGGAGTATGAAAGTGGGAACCGAAAAGCTGAGGAAGTCGGTCTCTCAGAAGGCGAGGTAGACGTCATCCTCGCTCTAGACGAGGGAGGAACCTCTGAAGCGGAGTATGTTTGCAGTGCCCAAACGTACGAGGTAGACTTAGATTCTGAATGTGAGGCCATAGCAAGGAGCCCCAAGTTCAAGTGGTTTTTCGATCAGATAGGGGTGAAGTACGACACGAGGGTGTCCATCACGAGGAAAGTCTTGGAGGCGGTGCAGCAGCAGGGAGACCCTTCGTTAAATTGGCAGGGGCCAATCGGAAGGATGATTAAGAAGTATACTTCTGAAGTAGTGTTTTCAGAAGCGGATAGGGTAGTGCCCTACTTCCACAACCGCCCGTTGTACATCAGAGCCATAATTAATGGAGTCTCATTTCCTAGGGCGTTGATGGATGAAGGAGCGTCCATTAACATCATGCCCATCAGCACATTATATGAAACGGGAATTGACCAAGAGAAGTTGGTTCCGGTACCGCTAGTAATTTCCGAATTCGACAACGCCGGAATGCAGTCAATCGGATACGCGAATGTGGGAATTAAGTTGGGAAATTTCACCTCTCACATCAAATTTCACGTTATTAATGCTGACACTAGCTACCAATTACTCATTGGAAGGGTGTGGAAGCACACTCATGGCGTAGTGCCTTCCACCTACCATCAGTGCGCGAAGGCAAATATTAGAGGTACAGAGATAGTGATCAAGGCCACACAGAGACCCTTCGCCGTTGAGGAGGCCCACCTGGTAGATGCTGCCTTTTACACCGAGTTGGACAAGGAAAGAAAGGTCTCAACAAGAAACCTAGCGGGAAGCAAGATGGCTGAGGGAAAGGTCCCGCAGAAAAAATTCGTTCATGATCGTCTAGGGGAAAGGATAATTCCCCACATAGAAAAAGGCAAGAGGAAGGTAAAGGAGGTAGCTAGACCTCCTCGAACTTGCAAGAAAGTGGTTTTGCCCAATGGAAAAGTCATCTACCGTTTATAACGGTCTGCGTGGGCGATGTTCTGGGACGAGAGCATCGACCCGGCACCCGAATGTTTTATTGTTGATGAATCCCATATTGTTGAGCATGTGGAAGAACCAGAAGAGGCGCCGGAGTGCATGCAAGAAGGACCCAGAGAGCAGCTACAGGAGTTAGAGGAAATCAAGTTGGGGTCAGAAGAGGGCGAGAGTAGACCCATCCTAATTTCCAAGTGCCTGGAACCGAAGCAGAAGGAAGAGCTCATTGAGCTACTTAAGGAGTTCACCGATGTATTTGCTTGGAAGTACATGGAGATGCCAGGAATAGACGCATAAGTGAGCTCTCATAGATTGAACATCCTTCCCAACGCCCTTCCGGTAAGGCAAGCCACATGCACATATAAAGCAGACCTTGATTTAAAAATAAAGGCTGAGGTGGAGAAGTTGTTAGCGGCAGGGTTCATCAAGCCTATTCAGCACCCCATATGGCTGTCCAGCATAGTGCCAGTGGCAAAGAAAGACAAGACCCAAATCAGAATCTGTGTAGACTTTCGCGACTTGAACAGGGCGTGTCCTAAGGATGAATTCCCACTACCCAGCATAGACAGCTTAGTGGATTCCACCGCGGGACATAAGATGTATAGCTTCATGGATGGGTATGTTGGATATAAGCCAGATTAAGATGGACCCCGCCGACGCAGAGAAGACTGCCTTCCGCACGCCGTTAGGGAACTTTCACTATATAGTCATGCCCTTCGGATTGAAGAACGCTGGGGCCACATACCAGCGGACCATGGTGGCAATCTTTCACGACTTATTTCACGATATACTAGAATTCTATGTGGATGATTTGGTGGTGAAGTCTAGGAAAGAAAGCAAGCACATTCAAGATCTCAGGAGAGTATTCGAGAGGTGTCGTCGGTATAAGATGAGAATGAACCCCTCGAAGTGTGCCTTTGGGGTTACTGCAGGGAAATTCTTAGGTTTTGTGGTAAATAGACAAGGAGTGCAAGTGGATGCAGAGAAGATGAAAGCCATTGTGATGATGCCACTGCCCAAGAGTCAGAGACAACTTAAGAGCTTCCTAGGAAAGGTATCCTACCTGAGGAGGTTTATACCTGCATTGGCAGAAGTAACTCATCCGTTCGCGCCTCTACTACAAGACAAAGCCAAGTGGGTTTGGGGAGAGAGGAAAGAGAGTGCGTTCAAAAAGATTAAAGAAATCCTAGCCTCTCCGTCCACGATGATTCCCCCCGAAGCCGGAGCGCCACTGCTGCTCTACCTCACTTCTACAGAGAGGTCGATAGGGGCCCTCTTGGCGCAAGAGAAGGAAGGGATGGAAAGGCCGGTCTAATACCTATCATGAGTAATATCCGGGACAGAATCGAGATACACCGGCGTTGAGAGGCACTGCCTGGCGCTGGTATTTGTAGCCCAGAAGTTGAGACACTACCTTCTAGCCTTCACCATTCACATAATCACCAAGTGTGATCCCATCAAGTACCTCCTCGCGCGGACTATACTCGTGGGACGAGCAGCAAGGTGGTTTTTGATCTTATAAGAATATGATCTAAAGTGCGTAGTACCTAAAGCCATTAAGAGCCAGGCGGTAGCAGATCTGCTGGCCCACTTCCCGAGTGGGGTTTTCGAACCACCTAATGAAGAGCTACCCGGAGAGAGTTTCCAAGCATGCATGGCGGAGGAGGTGAAGAAGTGGTTTATGGAATTTGATGGTTCTAGTGCCCAAGGAACAGGTGGGGCTGGCGTCATACTGTCAGATGGGAAGGAGAAGATTACCCTCTCTTTCAAATTAGATTTTAAATGCTCAAATAATGAAGCTGAGTACGAAGCCCTCATTCTAGGGATGTTGGAAGCACTCAGAAGAGGGATCAGGGTACTGTGTATACGAGGAGACTCAATCTGGTGGTAAGGCAGGTCAATGTAGAGTTTTCCCTTAAACATGCCAACTTAGCGCCGTACAGACACATCATCCAGCGACTGCTGAGACAGTTCTTGGAAGTAACTTTGGAGAGGCAGGCGCGAACGATGAACAGGCACCCTGACGCGCTCGCCACCATAGCACAAAAGTTGGACATGGAGGAGTCAGAAGCAACCATCACAGTTAGGTGGAGAACAGTGCCTACTACCGTAAAGTCCTTATTCCCAAGTGACGAGCCGGAAGACTGGAGGCGTCTGGTGGAGAGGCAACTTGAAACCAGGGAAGGGCCAATGAAAATATTGGAGTTAGCCAACTATCATGTGCTGCAGGGAACTCTTTATTTCAAGAGTCCCGGAGGGTTTCTGGCACGGTGCGTAGGGGAGCAAGAAGCCAAGGAGAGGTTAATAGAAATGCACCAGAGGCACTGTGGAGATACAGATATCCCCCTTTACAGAAGACTGCAGCGAAGCGGGTATTTTTGGCCCTCCATGAGCGTAGAAGCGGCCCGCCTGCAACAAAGTTGTTTAAAGTGCCAAGCTAATTTTGATCAGCCGACGGAGGCTAACTTCGTGGAAGCCTTCGAAGATTGGAGACAGCCGTACCTAGCATATCTGAAGAATGGGGAGCTGCCCGCCGAGAGAGCAGATGAAATTTACCTTAGAAAAAGGGTAGCACGTTTCTACTTGGTCAAAGGAGAGTTGTATAGGAAAGGGTATAATGAGAAGGCGCTAAGGTGCGTAGCCAAGGAGGAAGTGGAAGGGTGCTGAAAGAAGCTCATGAGCCCTCCCACATGTGAGGCGCCAAGCTGTATGATCAGCTGATGACGTTGGGATACTACTGGCCGACCATGGAGGCTGACTCCATTGGATACGTGAAAAAGTGTAGAGCATGCCAGGTGCACGGAAACATGGTGCACGCTCCCTCCGTCAGCCTACAAAGCTTGGCAACCCCCTATCCCTTCCACACATGGGCGTTCGACCTGGTGGGTAAGATCGCCCCAGCATCTCATGGCAAGGCCTTTATCATTGTGGCTACAGAATTGTATACCAAATGGGCGGAGGCCATTCCTTTAAGGAGGGTCACTGCCCAAGTGGTAACCCAGTTTATAAAGGAGTATATCATATGTAGGCTTGGTATACCCAAAATGATCCTAACGGATAATGGGAAGCAATTTGTATGCAAAGAGATGGCCCTCCTCACGGACAAGTATAAGATTGTGCATAATAGCTCAACCATATCCTACCCCAAGGACAATGGCCAAGCGGAAGCTACTAATAAGACCCTGATAAATATTCTGAAAAAGATGCTAGAAGACATGCCGGGAGCATGGGATGAGAAGCTTCCCATGGTGTTATGGGCCTACCGTACTTCGAAAAGAAAGCCAACGGGGTTCACTCCCTTCTCTCTAGTATATGGGACCGAAGCTGTCCTACCAGTGGAACTGGCGGTACCTTCAGCCAGAATTTCTCTTAGCAATGGGCTCATCCCAGACCCAAGGCATGTGCAACTGGAGGCACTAGAGGAGCACAGGGACAAGGCGAGAGAGAATTTCAAAGTCTACACTCAGCAACTGTCCAGAGCCTATGAAAATTTGGTTAAGCCTAGGGAATTCCAGGTGGGAGATCTAGTCCTGCGAGCATCAACCCACCATCTCCGTAGCATGTCGGCGTCAAAATTAAAACCTAACTAGGAAGGCCCTTTTGTTGTTAGAGGAGTGGGGAAGTCGGGCTACTGCCAGATATCAGAACCTGAGAGTGATTGCCTCAAGTCCATCAACTGCAAGTGGCTGAAGAGGTACTATGCTTAGTAATAACTAACAAGTTTTGTTTGTATTTTGCATGTCGGCAACGGATGTCAAGGATTGCTTCTACACCAGAAAAGTTTTTTTGTTTTTTTTGAAGCAATACTACACTGTAAACGGTAGACAAAAGTAAAAGAAATGAAATAGCAACACTTTTGGTCATTTTGACGTTTACTTTGCTTACTCATTTATACATACATTTATGCTCCCTATTAAGTTAGAAGAGAGTAAAAAAAAAAAAGAGGTCGGGAACTTTGCTCACTACACTTGGGAGGTAAGTTCATCCTAAGAGAAAGTATACTGAGCAAAGTCCCCCAGACATAAATTAATACAGTTTTATAATAAAATCAGGCTTCCGGAAAGAGGCGGGGGTCACCCTCCTCTCCAGCCCAGCCTCTACGACTATAAGCAGTAATATGTAGGAATACCCCCACAGACAGGAGGGGCAACCCAAGAAAGTCACAGCTACAAAAGGTGCATTTTCAAAAAAAAAAATGTATACAATATAATAATACATAACTTTTCATATCAATGCAAATACCCCGCAGTATATGGGGTAGCCACCAGTAGACTAAAGGCTCACAGAAATTAGAGCAAGTCATATAAAACAAACACCCACAGCATAAAGGGAGAACAAAAGAAAAAGAAAGTGCAGAAGAAACAAAGTGTCTCATACAGGAATGATAAGTGATGTACACATAGAATTATGAACACTACAAAGTAAGAAGTAGCCTATCGGCTAGAAACCACAAAAAATAAATCATCGCGCGCGATGGCGCCAGCATATGACGGACCAGCCTCCCGTAGAAACTCTTCCTCCAACCTGACGGATTTAGCATCATCCTCCTCATCGCCAGACTCAAGTCTGGCAAGCTTCACCTGCAGTAGGGCGATCTGATTCCGGATCCTCGCAGCCTCAGCGTGTCGTTTCTCAACCCTGGACTGCCGGGACGTGTGAAACCTCACTATCTTCCGGAAAGTAACACTCAGGAAGGGGCGAACCCATGCGTCAAGCCAATCCAAATGAAAATGATAGAACTGCTGTAAGTCGCGGAGAGCATCCAAGAATAGCAAGATAGAAGAGCTAGTCAGCTTAGCAGGGGAGGTGGCCAAGAACTCATGAACATGGCTGGCAAGAGCCCTCAGGTTGAAGGCCGTAAGACTGTCAACCTGGAGTATACTCTGAGAAGTGAACGTCTCAGGATGGTGCTCCAAGATGAGATCCAAGATCTGACGCTCATGTACCCTGAAGCAGCCTGGTAATTCCTCACGCCATAGCCTACTAGAAATAGTCGCAGCATCCTCTGTTTCATCATCACCCTTGGAGTGGCGAGACCCCGCCTCAGAGGGAAGAAAAGATGACTCCCCACCAGAATCAGCATCACCGACTAAAGGAGTGAACTCAGAACTGTGATCTCCCTCCGTAGTTGCCCCACTACCAGTCTCCACAGTTATCGGAGTATCCTCATACACCTGGAAACAATGAGACAAGGGTGTTATAGGAATGCTTGCACAGTATACGCAAGAAGAAAAAAAAGGGGAATAGTAAAAAGAGGGGGGTATGCCAGTCTAATACCTCTCTCACAGCTGCCCCGCTGCCAGACTCCACAGTTATCGGAGTATCCTCACACACCTGGAAACAATGAGACAAGGGTGTTATAGGAATGCTTGCACAGTATACGCAAGAAGAAAAAAGGGGAATAGTAAAAAGAGGGGGGTATGCCAGTCTAATACCTCTCTCACAGCTGCCCCGCTGCCAGACT
This sequence comes from Sambucus nigra, assembly GCA_949130495.1. Lineage (NCBI taxonomy): Eukaryota > Viridiplantae > Streptophyta > Magnoliopsida > Dipsacales > Adoxaceae > Sambucus > Sambucus nigra. The sequence goes on along the minus strand of OX422210.1, from coordinate 350,300,533 downwards.
CCACAGTTATCGGAGTATCCTCACACACCTGGAAACAATGAGACAAGGGTGTTATAGGAATGCTTGCACAATATACGCAAGAAGAAAAAAAGGGGAATAGTAAAAAGAGGGGGTATGCCAGTCTAATACCTCTCTCACAGCTGCCCCGCTGCCAGACTCCACAGTCACCGGAGTATCCTCACACACCTGGAAACAATGAGACAAGGGTGTTATAGGAATGCTTGCACAGTATACGCAAGAAGAAAAAAAAGGGGGAATAGTAAAAAGAGGGGGTATGCCAGTCTAATACCTCTCTCATAGCTGCCCCGCTGCCAGACTCCACAGTCACCGGAGTATCCTCATACACCTGGAAACAATGAGACAAGGGTGTTATGGGAATTCTTGCACAGTACACGCAAGAAGAAAGTAGGGGAAAAGTAAAAAGTGGGGGGTATGCCAGTCTAATACCTCTCTCACAGCGGCCCCACTGCCAGCCTCCATAGTCATCAGAGTACTCTCGTGCACCTGGAAACAATGAGACAAGGGTGAAATGAGAATGCTTGCACAGTATATGCAAGAAGGAGGAAAGTAGATACTCTTATACACGGTACCTGAACAACGCCCTCCGTAACGGTCATAGAAGGAGGAGCAGGGGCCCCCGTGGGGGCAACAACACTGATCGATGCTCCAGAAGAGGTGGCCTCAGTGACCAATACTTCCGAAGAAGATACCTCAACCTCAGGCACCGTAGGGATAGCTACCTGAAGAGGCGCAACGACAGGAGAAACCAGCCCTTGTATAGGGGCTGCTGAAACGGCAGTGGCAGGAGACGCACTCGAAACAGCGCCAAGGGATAACTGTGACAAAGTAAAAGAGGGCTACGATAAGCACAGGCTGGACAGATAAGAAAATAGAACTAAGAAAATAAAAGAATACCTGAACCCCATCTAAGGGGGAAGCGCGAAAAAAGACGGTCGGCGCAGTAGGGGCTGTATTGATAGCCTGCAAAGAATGAAAATGCGTTGTTTACTGCATGTTCGAGGAAAAGGAGATCCCATTGCTTCAACAGAAAGGACTGACCTGAAGTGTGGGCTCACTGGTGGAGGCCATGGTAAATATTGGGTCACGAGAAATCGCCTGAACCAAAGATCTACCATCCATAGATACGCGGACCCTAGGGATAGAAATTCTCCCCGAAGAGGATAAACCTGGGGCGATAACGCCAGCTAAGGGAGGAGCCCCTTCCTGAGAAGAAAGTCCAAGAGCCATTAAGACTCCTGCTAAGAGGAAAAAAATATTCAAAAAAAAATAAATACTACCTCAGATGAAGAGGCCTCCAGGGGCTCAACTGCAGAAGTACCCACCGCCGAGACAAGAGAAAACGATGTGGCAACGCCCGAAGACACAGCTCTCTACGCATGATAAACGGGTAAATAAAATGAAGGAGTAAAAAAGGAAATGACGCAATGAAAGTTTTGAAAATAGCGAGGCATACCCGAGGAGAAGGGGAAGCCACAGGGGTGGTCCGAGTGACATTAAAATGCACGGACGAAAGCTGCGAAGAAATGACAGTATACGCAACCAAAAGACAGTTAGAAGACGAATAAATTACAACAGAGGTTAAATGAATTAAGGAGACAGCAAAACCTCTCTAAATAGGCCTCGGGAGGAAATGAGCATGGAGTTCCTCTCCCGCTGAAAGGGCATCGGTCGTAGTGGGGGAAGAGGAGAACTACCTGCCTCGATGGAAGTGGCCTGCACAAATATATGTATGATGAGAGGAAGAAAGAAAATCATATGCAAAAAAAAATATAGACAAGTAAAGGGAGAACGCCTACAGTAACAGGGCGTGTAGTCTGGCTATAAGGAAGATGGGTGGGGCTGACCCTCCCAGAAGAACGAGAGGCCTCATCATCGCTAGAAGACTCTCTGGAGACTGATAACAAAGCATAAGTGTCAGTAGTGCTTTCGCTGTGGAAACCCCGGACGCCCATATCATCCGAAGAAGAACTATAGTCGTCATAGGAAGGGGTGCATCCATAATCAACTAGTTCCCCTTCCAATGAAGGGGAGGGAGATGAAGGAACCCCGTGAGAATTGGTTCCACTAAGTAAAGGATGTGGTGATATAGTACCTTCTGCAATAGGAATAGACGCAACCCGCGTCTCCTGGGAAGTAAGGCTCGGTGAGGAGTAACCCTTTCCTGTCACTACTTGGGAAGTCCCCCCTGCACCAAGGTCACCAGTATTGGACTCTTGATCCACCGTAGATGAAGCAGCTATGCCGGCGCCACCTCCTTTCTTTTTCTTCGCAGCCCGGGTCCTCACGGGAGAAGAAGGAGGAGAAGCAGTAGTAGCAGGAATAAAATTGGAGACGTCGGCGTCAGGGTGTTTCCTTTTGCTGGTAGTAGAGGTGCCCGCCTTCCCTTTGCTTTTTGGTTGGCTTTTAGATTTCGCAGGGGGAAGATCAGTCGACGGAGGCGAAAGTGACTCGTCAATGAGAGGTTTCACTAAAATAGGGATGGCCTGCTCCAAGGGTGGCGTAGAAGTGGTGCTGAGAAACCAAGGATCTTTCTGCGTCCGCCTAACCAAAAATTGAGCTCTGGTATATTTAGTGGGGTTGGTCTCATGAGGAGGGCCAACTACACATTCTCGAATAAGACGAACCTGCTGCTGCCAAAGAAGGAACCAGGATGAAGTGAATGAAGGGTGATAATCACTGGGAGGCACATAGAGACCACCCAAACCACTGACTCTGCGGAATAACCCCTGAAGAGTAAAGCTGGCACACGCCTCGGAGAATGCCTCAGAATGACTGCCGTAGGTAGGAAGAGGAGGGGTGTGAACGCCCTGATCATAACCAAACTGTCGTCTTACCCTCTCGGAATGATAAAATTCAGCACGGGGACCTAACTCGATCCAAGAAGGAAGGTGACATGGTAAGAGCATCGTCACCACGTTAATATGAGGACACGTGGAAACTGACCCCACTGCGGAAGGACAATAGAAGGTTCCGCCATCACCAGGGAAAGAAAGCCAGCTGAAAGTACCCCCAGGGCGCTTGGTATAAGGCCAAAACTGAAACTCCTTGATGTCGTCAATCAACATTCCCAAAGACTGCTTGGGAGTTTTCTTATGCCACCGAAGAAGCCTCGCAGCGTCGCTATGACAAGCGTGAGCCCCTGAAGTAAAATGGGGGAAATGCTCAAACAAAAAGGCCATCAAGAGAGGGCCGTTGACATGATTAGCAACGTCATACCGACCGCAGGACCTCTCTACGTCTATGTGTGCTCGGTCTATCCATGTGAAAAGAGAACCCAAGGTCAGGGCAGCCAGGGGCACTCGTTTACCGCGAGACAATCGCACAGCCAATCTAAAAAGAAGTTCGCGAGGACAATCTTCAGGCTTACCTGGAAGAAGGAACCGAGTCAGGAACGTAACGAGAAAAGAGGCTAAATGTGCAAGAGAGTGAAGCTTAGGACCATCCTGGGATCTAGACGCTGCACGAGAAGTCTCCCCCTTTGGCAACTGCTCAAAGTCTCTGAACCAATATCTTTGCCATTTGGCAAAGGAATGCTTGGAATGACCCGTCACATTTATGGCCACATATCTCGAGCACTCTCCGAGAGATGACCGTAACTCCCCCACCAACTCCTGCTCTAGGGAGTCCTCGCAGTCATCAGTAAAGACCTGTTGCCCAAAGAAAGGAAGGGCGTACAACTCACATATATCCTCGAGAGTAACAGTAAATTCCCCCCAGCCCGTGACAAAGGTGTGAGACTCCATACTCCACCGGGACAATAAGAGATTGAGCGAAGAACCGTGTTTAAAGAGGGTGCAGGACTTCAGACTGCTGACGGCGGTGAAGATCCCCACCTCCCTAAGAATAGCCACGTAATCAAGAACGCTCAGAACATAGTCAACCCAACTGGCCCACTCCTCTGTAGGTCCACCGGGGGTTTTAACCTCAACGTTGGAATAGGGAAAGTCGCCTCAGTCAACTCGGACTCGAAGAATGGAATCCGGAGAAATAGTAGGAAGATCAGCAGACTCAGTTAACCCCACATGAGACCGATCGAGAACAGCACTCGAAAATTTTTCCCCAAAATCAGCAAGTGAAACCATGAAACTGTCATCAGGGCCGAAAAAGGGAGCACGACGATAAATACCGAAGTCCCGCCCTTGAGGAATGTGCATATAATCCTTCCATGCCTGAGAGGAAGTTGGCGCATGAACCACCCAGAGCCATTGGCTCAAGAAAAGAACTCACCTTAGTAGGGACTCCGAGCGAGAGACCCCCGTGGTCCCCTGTCGCAAAAAAAGAAGTAGAGGCAGAAACCCCAGTAATATCAGGTGAAAAGCCCCGGGTCAGTAGCATGCCCTCCATAATGCCAACAGTCAACGAGGCCCCCGGGGTCACGGAACCCCCGAGGTGACGAAATGTCGAGATACCCCCTTCCACGAATGAGAGACCCGTAGACGCGAGGCCAGGTCGCGAGACCCCCAATTGCTGACAAGAGGTCACTATACCGTCATGGGACGCGACCCCTTCTTCAGAAAAAAATATGGGCGTTGAGACCTCCAAGGTCGAGATACCCCCACTGACAGAATTGACGGGCGTCGAGACCTCGAAGGTCGAGATACCCCCACTGACAGAATTGACGTGTGCCTAGACCCCCAAGGTCAAGATGCCACCAGGCGCCAATGACGGAATGTGCGTAGAGGAATCGCTGTCAGCGCTGCGGCGCGTTAAGGCATGTATAGAGGACTTTGTCGCGACCCCCATACGCGGAGGACTCCTAACAAAACTCGTCATGGGCGAGAGACCCGCGGACGAGAGGACCGTTCACTCCGGGCCCTCGTCATCAGCGCTGATTGAGATACCCTTAGCCAAATGTAAGGGATAAATTTCTTGAGCCTAGTTCGAGACATGCCCCCCGACGCGACTGAGTTGTTTGTCAGAGCCCAAATCAACAGGCGAGAGACCCGCGGAAGAGAGGACCATTCGCCTCGGGCCTTCGTCAACAGCGCTGCTCGAGATACCCCCCACCAGCAGTACAACTTTGGTCGAGACATCTCCCTCAACGCTACCGATTTTTCCATCGGAGCCCAAACCAGCAGGCGAAAGACCCGAGGACGAGAGAACCGTCCGTCCCGGACCCTCGTTGACAACGCCGCCCGAGATACCTCTTTCCGCGGTAGAAATTTTTTCAGCAACCATCTCAACCAAAAAACCTGACCCCACGCTCGAGACACCCCCCGCCATCAGCGGAGCCTCGGGCGAGATGTCCCTTCCTGAAGAACCCAAATCACTATCCGCGTACGCCAAGGGCAAGGGAGAGAAACCCACGAGGGTTCTCGACCCAAAATCTGAAGAGGCGAGTACCGAGGACAATACGTCGACGCCGCTAGTCGGGCGGAATGAGGGACCGCCGGCGATGGGTATTCCGGCCATGGAATCGTCAGAAACGATTGACAAAGTGGGTATAGAGCTTGGAATGTTGGGGGTTTTAGAGTTTCTTACATTTGGAGACATATTCTTTGGTTGGAAATCCATGGATGAGAGGATATGATAGTTGGGAAGGTTGGAGTGAAAAAGGAGATGGGTGGCTATGGGGTTTTAAAAGAATCCCTCTCTCACTTTCTCTCACTACAAACCCAAAGATGCTTATATTTTGGTTGAAGAAGATGAAAGACCCAAAGATAAGGGGCTTATGTTTTTTTCACCAAAATGGAAAAACGTGCAGGAAGGCAAAAAAGTTGATGATCTTTTTTTCCCAAATGATGAGATGACAGTTCCCACACTGACGCGTGGGTTCTCAAAAAAAAATTAAATACCTCGGATAAAGGGCCACAGAATTTAATGATCCTAGGATCCCTCAGAAAATATATATATATATATATAAATATATATATAATTGTTGAAACTAGATTTATAGCGTACAAAGTTTTTTTAGTCTACCCAACCAAAAAATCTTTGCATGAGGGGCTAATGTAGAAGGGTGTTATAAACAGAAAAAAAAAGCAAAATAAAATAAATATGCTTTTTTTTATTAAATAACATCCGAGAGGAACCCGCGAGGTCACCCAGAAGTCCAAAAGCCACCGCAAGTGTCAGCGCCGCGGCGAGTCCCTACGCCACCGCAAGGGTCAGCACTACCTCAGGCGTCAGCGCCACTTCGGGCGTCAGCGCCACTTCAAGCGTCGGCGCCCCGACAAGGGTCGGCGCCGCCTCACATGTCAGCGCCGGTTCAAGCATCAGCGCTACCTCAGGCGTCAGCGCCACTTCGAGCGTCGGCGCCACAACAACGGTCGGCGCCACTTCGAGCGTCGGTGCCGCAATAAGGGTCGGCGACGCCTCACCTGTCAGCGCCGATTCAAGCCTCAATGCTACCTCAGGCGTCAGCGCTACTTCGAGCGTCGGCGCCACTTCGAGCGTCGGCGTCGCAACAAGGGTCGGCGCCGCCTCACCTGTTAGCGCCGGTTCAAGCATCAGCGCTACCTCAAGCGTCAGCGCCATTTCGAGCATCAGTGCCACTCCGAGCATCGGCGCCGCAACAAGGGTCGGCGCCACCTCACCTGTCAGCGCCGGTTCAAGCATCAGCGCTACCTCAAGCATCAGCGCCACTTCGAGCGTCGGTGCCATTTCGAGCATCGACACCGGGACAAGGGTCGGCGCCGCCTCACGCATCAGCGCCACTTCAAGCGTCGGCCCCACTTCGAGCGTCGGTGCCGGGACAAGGGTCTGCGCCGCCTCACGCGTCAGCGCCACTTCGAGCGTCGACGCCACTTCGAGCGTCGGCGCCGGGACAAGGGTCGGCGCCGCCTCACGCGTCAGCGCCACTTCGAGCGTCAGCGCCACTTCAAGCGTCAACGCCACTTCGAGCGTCGGCGCCGCCTCACAGCATCAGCGCCACTCCGAGCAACGGCGCCAGGACAAGGGTCGGCGCCGCTTCAAGCGTCAGCGCCACTGCAAGGGTCACTGCAGAAATGTTATTCAAGAAGTGCTGCTACAGGAGTTTTCATCATGAAACAGCAGGCTCTAAATGAACAACAGCACTAACACTTTACTTTCTTGCACAGGTTGCCTAGTCGAGCAAGCAGGGCTCGAACAGGCGCGTCGGGACCTCCTGGGAGTTTTGGCTTGGCGGCTGAGGGACAAGGTATGTTGAGCAAGCTCAACCACTTAGCACTATAGGATTGAGAGAATACTAGTAGGAAGACCCAGAAGTCACTCGGGACCGCACACACTGCACACTTGGTCACAAGTGAAGCGAGCAGCCAAAGAGCTGGCTACTCACAAGAAGTAAACTCTTTACAAGAAAATGACTTTTCCAGAAAAGGGGGTCCTCGAGGACCCTCTCAAGAAAAATAACACTTTTAGAGGGGATGAGGCCCTAAGGTCTCCTCTCTCAAAGATTTGCAAAATTGTACCACAAGTTACCGTTTCAAAAGATAACTACCAAAATCTGCTATTTTGGTTCCATTAGGGGACATATGTGCTTTTTGGGTTTTGGTCGACGCCAAGTGGCGCCTGCAGAGGGGACAGGTAGGCTGCCTGCAGGTAGGGACAAATGGTACACTTCAGACATTGTTCCCCACCAACTCTCTCAATTTTGGCGCCCAAAATCGCCAGCTCACCCCTTACGCCCATGTATAAATAGACCTCTGGGCAAGGTCAAAAGATAGACATGAAAAATTGCACTGTTACTCTGCTAAAATATCACCAGACCTACCTAGTATTCTCTCCCTGCTCATTCTCTTAGTGTTGAGTGCGTTGTTCCTTCACTCCCCACTGACAGCCATCACTCTCAGGTGTTCCCTTGAGAAAATTGCTATTTTTGCTGTGAAAGTTCATCTTCTTGCTGGGAGTGAGTGGAAGCTTGAGTTCCATTGTTACCAGAAGGAGAAGTTTTCTTCAGAAGTTGCACCAGGAGACCTTGAAGACTTGCAGACAGTGTCCATTGGAGTGGGTCACGCCTCACCCTTTCCAGTTATTCATAGACCCCAGTCTCACTACCCTCCTACACCAGCCACCAAACGTCCACGTAGGGGGCACGAACACCTCGCACGGGACCAATGTAACTTGTAGGAACTGACTGCGTAGTCCTGGGTCTCCCGGTTTGAGAATATGATGATAATTTGCAAAAATGAACACTTAGACTTAAAAACAAGTCTTTAAAGGGTGAAAACCCAAACCAGCCCTCAAACGACCTCGTAAGAATCACGAACACCTCGCACGGGACCAATGTAACTTGTAGGAACTGACCGCGTAGTCACGGGTCTCCCGGTTTGAGAATACGACGATAATTTGCAAAAATCACACTTAGACTTCAAAACTAGCCGTTAAGGGGTGAAAACCCAAACCGGCCCCCAAATGACCCCATAGGAGGCACGAACACCTCGCACGGGACCCATGTAACTTGTAGGAACTGACCGCGTAGTCCCAGGTCTCCCGGTTTGTAAATAGGATGATAATTTGTAAAAATCAGATGTAAACTTAAAAACAGGCCATTAAAGGGTGAAAACCCAAATCGTCCCCCAAACGACCCCGTAGGAGGCATGAACACCTCGCATGGGACCAATGCAACTTGTAGGAACTGACCGCATGGTCCCGGGTCTTCCGGTTTGAGAGTATGACAATAATTTGCAAAAATCACACTTAGACTTAAAAACAAGCCGTTAACGGGTGAAAACCCAAACCAGCCCCCAAATGGCCCCGTAGGAGGTACGGACACCTCGCACGGGACCAATGCAACTTGTAGGAACTGACCGCGTAGTCCCGGGTCTCCCGGTTTGAGAGTACGACGATAATTTGCAAAAATCACACTTAGACTAAAAAACATGCCGTTAAAGGGTGAAAACCCAAACCGGTCCCCAAACGACCCCATAGGAGGCATGAACACCTCGCACGGGACCCATGTAACTTTTAGGAACTGACCGCGTAGATCCAGATCTCTCGGTTTGTGAATAGGACGATAATTTGTAAAAATCAAACTTAAGATTAAAAACAGGCCGTTAAAGGGTGGAAACCCAAATCGGCCCCCAAACGACCCCGTAGGAGGCACGAACACCTCGCACGGGACCAATGCAACTTTTAGGAACTGACCGCGTAGTCCCGGGTGTCCCGGTTTGAGAGTATGACGATAATTTGCAAAAAGAACACTTAGACTTAAAAACAAGCCGTTAAAGGGTGAAAACCCAAACCAGCCCCCGAACGGCCCCGTAGGAGGTACGAACACCTCGCAAGGGACCAATGCAACTTGTAGGAAGTGACCGCGTAGTCCTGAATCTCCCGATTTGAGAGTATGATGATAATTTGCAAAAATCACACTTAGACTTAAAAACAAGCCGTTAAAGGGTGAAAACCCAAACGAGCCCCCAAACGACCCCGTAGGAGGAACGAACACCTCGCACGGGACCAATGCAACTTGTAGGAACTGACTGCATAGTCCCAGGTGTCCCGGTTTGAGAGTATGACGATAATTTGCAAAAATCACACTTAGACTTAAAAACAAGCCGTTAAAGGGTGAAAACCCAAACTAGCCCCCAAACGGCCCCGTAGGAGGTACGAACACCTCGCACGGGACCAATGCAACTTGTAGGAACTGACCGCGTAGTCCTGGGTCTCCCGATTTGAGAGTTTGACGATAATTTGCAAAAATCACACTTAGACTTGAAAACTAGCCGTTAAGGGGTGAAAACCCAAACCAGCCCCCAAACGACCCCGTAGGGGGCACAAACACCTCGCACGGGACCAATGCAACTTGTAGGAACTGACTGTGTAGTACTCGGTGTCCCGGTTTGAGAGTATGACGATAATTTGCAAAAATCACACTTAGACTTAAAAACTAGCCGTTAAGGGGTGAAACCCAAACGGCCCCGTAGGAGGCACGAACACCTCGCACGGGGCCAATGCAACTTGTAGGAACTGACCGCATAGTCCCCGGTGTCCCGATTTGAGAGTATGACGATAATTTACAAAAATCACACTTAGACTTAAAAATAAGCCGTTAAAGGGTGAAAACCCAAACCAGCCCCAAACGGCCCCGTAGGAGGTACGAACACCTCGCACGGGACCAATGCAACTTGTAGGAACTGACCGAGTAGTCCCGGGTCTCCCGATTTAAGAGTACGATGATAATTTGCAAAAATCACACTTAGACTTACAAACTAGCCGTTAAGGGGTGAAAACCCAAACCATCCCCCAAACGACCCCGTAGGAGGCACGAACACCTCGCACGGGACCAATGCAACTTGTAGGAACTGACCACGTAGTACCGGGTCTCCCGGTTTGAGGGTATGACGATAATTTACAAAAATCACACTTAGACTTAAAAATTAGCCGTTAAGGTGTGAAAACCCAAACCGGACCCCAAATGACCCCTTAGGAGGCACGAACACCTCGCACGGGACCCATATAACTTCTAGGAACTGACTGCATAGTCTCGGGTCTCCCAGTTTGTACATACGACGATAATTTGTAAAAATCACACGTAAACTTAAAAACAGGCCGTTAAAGGGTGAAAACCCAAATCGGCCCCCAAACGACCCCGTAGGAGGCACGAACACCTCGCACGTGACTAATGTAACTTGTAGGAACTGACCGCATAGTCCTGGATCTCCCGGTTTGAGAGTATGACGATAATTTGCAAAAATCACACTTAGAGTTAAAAACATGCCGTTAAAGGGTGAAAACCCAAACTGACCCCCAAACGACCCCGTAGGAGGCACGAACACCTCGTATGGGACCGATGTAACTTGTAGGAACTGACCGCGTAGTCTTGGGTCTCCCGATTTGAGAGTATGAGGATAAATTTCAAAAATCACACTTAGAGTTAAAAACAGGGCGTTAAAGGGTGAAAACCCAAACCGGCCCCCAAACGACCCCATAGGAGGCACCAACACCTCGCACGGGACCCATGTAACTTGTAGGAACTGACAGCGTAGTCCCGGGTCTCCCGATTTGTGAATAGGACGATAATTTGCAAAAATCAACACTTAGACTTAAAAACATGCCGTTAAAGGGTGAAAACCCAAACCGGCCACCAAACGACCTCGTAGGAGGCACGAACACCTCGCACGAGACCAATGTAACTTGTAGGAACTGACCGCATAGTCCTGGGTCTTCCGGTTTGTGAATAGGACCATAATTTGCAAAAATCACACTTAAACTTAAAAACATGCCGTTAAAGTGTGAAAACCCAAACCGACCCCCAAACGACCCCGTAAGAGGCACGAATACCTCTCACGGGACCCATGAAACTTGTAGGAACTAGCAGCATAGTCCCGGATCTCCCGGTTTGTAAGTATGGTGATAATTTGCAAAACTCAACACTTAAACTTAAAAACATGCCGTTAAAGGGTGAAAACCCAAACCGGCCCCCAAACGACCCTATAGGAGGCACGAACACCTCGCACGGAACCAATATAACTTGTAGGAACTGACCGCGTAGTACCGGGTCTCCCGGTTTGAGAGTATGATGATAATTTACAAAAATTACACTTGGTTGAAAACATGCCGTTAAAGGGTGAAAACCCAAACCGGCCCCAAAACGACCCCCGTATGAGGTACGAACACCTCGCACGGGACCAATGTATCTTATAGGAACTAATAGCGTAGTCCCGGGTCTCCCGGTTTGAGAGTATGACGATAATTTACCAAAATCACACTTAGTTAAAAACATGCCGTTAAAGGGTGAACCCAAATCGGCCTCCAAACCACCCCGTAATAGGCACGAACACCTCGCACGGGACTAATGTAACTTGTAGGAACTGACCGTGTAGTCCCGGATCTCCCGGTTTGTAAGTATGACGATAATCTCCACTCATATATGTAATTTTTTTGTTTTGAGTATTTTTTTTTTTTGTAAATTATTGGGTTACTGATATCGTAATTTTTTTTATTCTATTTTTTTTTTGCGGGATAACAGTTTATCGTTGGCTTTTATTCATGTGGAACACACAAATAACTCAATGGTTTACAACAGGGGGTTTATTAATGATTCCATTTTTTTGTGTCATGATCGTACGGTCTTTTGTTGTTTTATTATTGACTTTTATGGCCATGAGGGCTTTTGTAAGTTAATTGTTATATTTTGTGGTCGTGCGGGATTTATGTTAGGCAGGTTTTGTATTAACAGGTTTTGAAATGTCCAGAAAATAGAGGAAACTCTGCCCAATTTTTTTTGGACTTGTGAGCTGTTAAAGATTGGTAATATATTGAAGTTTGTATGTACATTAGTTTATTAATAACGCGCAATATTATTAATTTGTCTATTTTGTGCTTTCAAATAATTTTTTTTTATTAAAAAAAAAATTGGCACAGTTCAAAACCGTGGCAAAAGTGTATCATATTTTGGCACGATTTTGAACTGTGTCAAATTTTTTTAAACTGTGCTGAATCTGGCACAGTTAAAAACTGTGCCAAAAGTGTGCCAGAAATATCAAATTTTGGCACGGTTTAAAAGTGTGCCAGAAGTGTTCCTATTTTGTTGAATCTGGCACGGTTTAAAAGTGTGCCAGAAATATCAAATTCTGGCACGGTTTAAAAGTGTGCCAGAAGTGTTCATATTTTGCTGAATCTGGCACAGTTAAAAACTGTGCCAGAAATATCAAATTCTGGCACGGTTTAAAAGTGTGCCAGAAGTGTTCCTGTTTGGCCAAATCTGGCACACTTTTGAGCTGTGCTAGAAAAAAATGGCCATTTTGGAACACCTGATTCTGGCACAGTTCAAAACCGTGCCAGATTCCTGTTTTTGGTGTAGTGTAGAAAAGGTCACCTTAGGAGATTTTGTTTTGATCTTGGAAAAAGTCCTAGGAAATTTATGTCTAGTGTTCCCGTGGTTTCCAAATCCCCTACACGACGTGTCACATCTATTTGGGTTAGGAAATCACTTTTAGATACGCTAGATTTTAGAATAGTTGATTCTCATTTACTTGCACATTATTCTTCTCTTGCCATATCATATAGATGATTGTGTTTGCATGTTTGTCATACGCTAGTTATGCTTTTTGTTATATGTTTGCTAGCATTGTGACATGTACTTTTTGTATAAATTATTATTTTTGAAAAATTTTGAAAAAATAAAAAAAGATTTTATTTTGATAAAATTTTAAGAAAATCCAAAAAGATTTTTGTATTTTTTTGCACCGTTTATGGATGGAAACTTAGGATGACCATGTCACAACATTTTTCCATTTTTCATGTGACTATTTGATAGTGTTTTAAGACAATAGGTCAATTCATCCATGTGCTTTGTAATGTTTGGAGTCATTAAGATGTAATTGAGTGTTGCTCCCTACATGTTTGACTCATAGTTTCCTTTATTGCACACATGCACGAATTTGTTTGATTATTGTTCTTGACTTATCACATGTTGGTTGGGTGTTTTCATGTCAATCCTGTCCTTAAAACTAACCAAGTGCAATAATACTAGAGTAATAAAAGTAGTACATGTAAAAACCATTGCCCGTGAGTAATTAACTGTTTAGTTTGAAAAAAATGATGAGTGAACACGGGAAAGGGCTGCTAATGAATAATAATCACGTCGTGAAAGCCACCGTTTGAAAAGATCCCACACAAAAATTAAGGCAATAAAAAGATGAAATATGCCAAAAATTTGGGCCAATAGGTTTTCTCTAAGTTGAGAATTTAGTACCTCTTTAGATATAAAAAATGCATTATTATATATGAGGGAGTTTTGGATGGATATATCAATGGGTTTGCACGTCCTTTGAAAAGTTCTCGAAACGGCACTAAATAGTTTTGGACGTCATTGGTGTGAAAATCATTTTGACTTTGATTTGTTGATTTGCATAAGACGATGTCATTTAAATTCAACAAATTTTTACACCTAAGGAAACTTTTGATGCTCATTCGTTAGGGGTACACATATGCATCATGCAAAGATTATTGATTGAGTTGATTTACCTATCGAATGTGTTCACACCCATTCAATCCATTTCCATGACTTGGTTGTTTGAGTCTAAATATTTGGGGTGATTTTTGTATCATATTTGTTCAAATTGGTATCTTATTTTTGTACGAAAAATTTGAAAAATTCAAAAATAGTTTGTGAATTTGTGTTTGAGCATCTCCTTGCAAGAGCACGTTTACCATATTGTTTGATGCCCTGTTTTGTACCGTGGCACCCCGATTGTGCTTATTTGATTCATTCTTCTCATTTGTCTATTTTGGGACATCATAAAAAGGGGGAGAAAGAATTATCATATTATGGGGGAGTTTTTGAGATATAGCTTATGTTTTTATCATATATTGGTATCCATGTTTATCTCATTTCAAACTCAATATGTCACGTGGTATTTGCTTTGTCTCATGTGTGTAGGTATGAAGATTGAAGATAAATATGTTCCACACCCTATGAGAAAAGGTTTGAGATTTGATGATTGTTGAAGATTAAAGAACAAACGATGAAGATTTAAACATTTGTATCTTTCCATCTTTAGGGTTCATGGGAGGGTAGATTTGTATAGGTCATTAGTTGATAATTAGGATATTTTTTATGTATGTACCGGCATAGACATAGGGGGAGATTTGTAAGGACATTTTTTTCCATTATCAATTTATATGTCGTACGTCGTTACACCGTTGAAGAAACTCAAGATCGTATCTACATCAACGGATCCGAATAACAAAGTGTCTTCAACATCATAGCCTCTGCGAGAATGAACTTGATAAAATTTTGTTTTTACATTCCTTAAAGTTCATATTTAGTATTGGGAAATTTTTATAAAATGTTTTTTATAAAAATAAGAAGTAAGTTTTTCAAGCAAAATGAGGCTTTTAAATGTTTTTTAGTTTTCTGGGAAGTCGGACCGGTCCGCCTCTATACCGGACCGATCTGCTTGCTGCAGATCCAGTAAACCCCAGACCGAAAGCGAACCGAAGAAGCCAATTTTTAAACGAACCGATCCGAGGTCGGACTGATCCGCCTCCAAGTCGGACCGGTCCGCCTGGGATAAATTCGGCCAGATCTGTTCGAGATTTTTTAGGCTCAAAGTTTTCTTATTTAAGCCAACTTCGGGGAGTTGTTTTCTAAGAATTTTCAAGATGATTTTCAGAGTCCTAAATACTCTAAGTCTTCAACTTTTTGAGTCCCAAGACTCTTTTTGATTCACACACAAAAATCCCAATTACTTTTGTGAATCTTTTGGAACCTTAGAACACAATTTTGTTATTGTTCAACCCTTGTGGAGAAGCCGTCTCTCTTCTTCATTGCTGACCACCTGGAGTTCCTGCGGGAGATTCCAGCCGACACTGTTTCTAGACGTTACTTTGAAGGTTTGACGAAGACACCGTGCGTTACACTTGTGGGCGATTATCAGGTTGTATGTAAGTCAATGGTCTTGTAAATTCTTCAAAGTTCTAGAAATAAAAGGTTTTGCCCTTCGGGGATTTTTCCTTAACTTTATGTTGCTTGCTTTATTTGTTTACGGGTTCACACTTGCACTTTAGATGCATGATTAGGGGCTGAAATTAAATAAGTGTGTCAAATTAGAAATTTGCGAAGTTAATCAATTATCACACAGTCTTGCGTTTTCAAATTGGTATCAGAGCAGGTTACGCTAAGTTATTGCGTGATCCTGATTTTTTGAGGATTTATTTTCTGATACAATTTGTCTACTCACGTTTTCAAATTGGTATCAGAGCAGGTTACGCTAATTTATCACGTATTCCTATTTTCCGCAAAATCGTGTGATATTGATTTAAAAAAAATCAATTTTGTGAAAAATCGCAATTTTTTCAATAATATGCCCGTTTAATGAGGAGCCTATTTTTGAAAAAGTTCATGACCGTGATGAAAAATTAAAAAGTTTGAATTTGAAACTTTGCAAAAGAATTAAAGTTTTGGAAAAAGAAAATTCTCTCTTTAAAAGTAAGATTGAATATTTGCAAGCGTTTCAAACTCAAAGTGATATTTGTCGTGAGCACTTTGGTAATTTGTGTATTGATTTTGATTCTTTGAAAATTGCCAAAAAGATGAGTGATGAGAAAGTCCTTGTTTTAGAGAAGGAATTAAAGGACTTAAAAAATTCTAGGGTTCCCGTTTGTGCCGTCGAGGATAAAAAATTAATCGATGATTTTACGGCACGTGAAAAGACTCTTAGGGATAAGTTTGTTTTAATTGAGGATGAGCGCCATAAACTGATAAGTTTAATTAAAAATTTGAAAAATAAATCCCTGTCTTTGGAAGAGTCTAATTCTTTGCTCGAGTAAAAAATTTTGAAGTTAAAAATTGATTTGACTGACTAGAGTAGGTTTGATAGTGATGGTAGTGGATCATCTTCTTCTCGTGCTTCTAATGCTAAAGCCAAAACCATTATTTGTTTTAGAGGGTCAACTAATTCCAAGGATGTTAGAAAAGATCACACTTTAGGTAATATTCCTCCCGTTTACACATGGTCATATTGTGGTAGAAAAGGCCACCTTAGGAGATTTTGTTTTGATCTTGGAAAAAGTCCTAGGAAATTTATGTCTAGTGTTCCCGTGGTTTCCAAATCCCCTACACGACGTGTCACATCTATTTGGGGTTAGGAAATCACTTTTAGATACGCTAGATTTTAGAATAGTTGATTCTCATTTGCTTGCATATGATTCTTCTCTTGCCATATCATATAGATGATTGTGTTTGCATGTTTGTCATACGCTAGTTATGCTTTTTGTTATATGTTTGCTAGCGTTGTGACATGTAATTTTTGTATAAATTTTTATTTTTGAAAAATTTTGAAAAAATACAAAAAGATTTTATTTTGATAAAATTTTAAGAAAATCCAAAAAGATTTTTGTATTTTTTTGCACCGTTTATGGATGGAAACTTAGGATGACCATGTCATAACATCATTCCATTTTTCATGTGACTATTTGATAGTGTTTTGAGACAATAGGTCAATTCATCCATGTGCTTTGTAATGTTTGGAGTCATTAAGATGTAATTGAGTGTTGCTTCCTACATGTTTGACTCATAGTTTCCTTTATTGCACACATGCACGGATTTGTTTGATTATTGTTCTTGACTTATCACATGTTGGTTGGGTGTTTTCATCTCAATCCTGTCCTTAAAACGAACCAAGTGCAATAATACGAGAGTAATAAAAGTAGTGCATGTAAAAACCATTGCCCGTGAGGAATTAACTGTTTAGTTTGAAAAAAATGATGAGTGAACACGGGAAAGGGCTGGGAGTGAATAATACTCACGTCGTGAAAGCCACCCTTTGAAAAGATCCCACACAAAAATTAAGGCAATAAAAAGATGAAATATGCCAAAAATTTGGGCCAATAGGTTTTCCCTAAGTTCAGAATTTAGTACCTCTTTAGATATAAAAAAATGCATTATTATATATGAGGGAGTTTTGGATGGATATATCAATGGGTTTGCACGTCCTTTGAAAAGTTCTCGAAACGGCACTAAATAGTTTTGGACGTTATTGGTGTGAAAATCATTTTGACTTTGATTTGTTGATTTGCATAAGACGATGTCATTTAAATTCAACAAATTTTTACACCTAAGGATACTTTTGTGAAAAACGTTGCTAATGCCGTTTAATACAAGATTAAATTGTATAAGCAACTCCGAGATGTTTGTTGAAGAAACCATTTTCTTTTGAAAATAAAAATGATAAACAACAAGATGTGTTTACAAAAACTTATGTACGAGAATAATCAAGACTTTGTAATTAGTTTTAAAACTAAGACAGTGTCAAAAATCCAGCACACTATAGAATGAGATGAGGAGATGAAAATAATCAGAACACACAGTTTTTAACGTGGTAAAACCTCTCCCAATAGAGAAAAACATCCACGGTGACTTCTAAGTCACAAAAGTGAAAATCCACTAAAAACAAATAGCAGTCACAAACATTACAACATACATGCACACAACTCAGCCTATTCTAAGTTTAGGAATATACCCCACTTGGTGTCCTTCTAACTTCTCTTAGATCTGATTGTTGATGATGTTCTTCTAGTTTGATAACTTCCCCTTTGCTTTAGCTTCCTTGCGTCGACTCAATAATCTTTGATCTTATTCACAACACTTCCAGTGTGGTAGTGTGTTAAGTGTTTGTGATGTGATTCCTATCAACATGCATGAACTCACTCACACTTAGTTTTTACAGACAGTCCTAGAAAATTACATATAAAGACTATATGCTGTGATTTTCTTTTCTTTCTTTCTTACAGAACTTGAGACTTTTTTATCTTTAATATATCCCAGATTCCACGGAAATCTTGCTTCAAAATCGGTCAAGACCTTAATCAATCTCTGTTTTAAAAATATTTTTGAGATTGAAAATCTCCAAGTGAGAATCCAACTAGGTCAAGGTTAAGTTTCATAAGAACAGAAACCATAAAATATTTACAAAACTAAATCAGTAAAGATTTTCTTAAAACGAGAAAGAAATATACAGATCTAGTGAAATATAACATGCAAAGTGTAGATCTAAGATTGCTATGATAAAGTAATACAGATCTTCACAAAAATGTTTAAGTTGGTAATAAGATCACAGATCAAGAGGTTACAGCTTCAAAAGAACAAACCAGTAACACCACTCTCTCTCAAACACTTAAGATTGTGTTTGGGGTTTTGAATATACGAAGGTTTGAAGATGGTTTGAAGTTTGTTTAGGGTTAGGGTTAGGTTTTCTCTAACACATTTCCCTTTCTCTCTTTTCTCTCTTTTCTTTTTCTCTCTTCTCTCTCACTTCTCTCTTCTTTGTTATTTTTCTCTCAATTTGGACGACTGCCAAAAGTTTCCAAAGGTTGAGAATAGGAGGGTTTATATAGGAGCCAAGGAAGGTTCTGGATTGCTGATCGAAATCAACGGTTGAGATTAGGTCTTCCTTATGTTGACTTGATCCAAGGGTAGTAAAACAGCGGTGGTTAAACTGAATGTGATTGGTCCATAGAGATAGCACAAGGATAGACTTAAAACGCATGCATGCCATAGATAAGGTTTGATCTAACGATCCACAATACACCAGGCAGTTCTCTCACAAAACAAACACAAAATGATACATCAGGAACGTGACAAGTGTTGGCATACTATAGGCTTGCAAACGTGCGTCAAAAGTAATTACAGGTAACACCCTGAAGTCTCTAGCACTTTAATATTCTACCCAATCAAACATTCTAATGAAAAACATATTTTTCATAATAGCATTTTAACCCCCCAAAGTTTGTAAAAACACTTTTTATTTAGAATATCATTATTTAAAAATGTGTAAAAAATTCCCAAAAATTAGTAAAACACCATTTTAAGGGGAATTTAACACACAATCAATTTTAAGCAATATATGCACATGTATGCACTTCTAATGTGTGTAGTGTGATTCAATTATACCTTGTTTGGATCATTGAAGAGGATTAAAGAGAATATTTCTGAGGTTCTTTGGATTCTAGGTTAGACAACCAATTTTGTCACAATTTCCAAATTAGTTGAGCACTTATACAATATAGACTTAAGTAAGTCAATAGGTATAAGGTGCTTCAATCTCCCCCTTTGGAAATATGAGACAAAATCTCCTTTGAGTTAACTTCAACTCTTAGGGAACAAAAAAAAAATAAAACCTAGTCCTATACAAAAGATACTATCTACCCATTTCCTAGAAAGTCAAAAATTACATAACTCAACTATTTACAAAATTTGTACACTAGAAATGGTAGCAAATTAGTAGAAGAGGTTCCTGCAAATATGCACACTAAGATCAAGCTATTTAGATGAAATGTGAACAAAACATTGAACCCGTAAGACTCAAATTTCTCCCCAATTTTGTCTCAAATGGACAAAGGGTAAAAATTACGGTCTTAAGAGTTTAATCAGCACATACCATACCTATAGAATTAAGCAAATACAGAAATCTGTTATAGTCCAGAGGTTTAGTGAACATGTCTGCAAGTTGCAGATCAGTAGGCAGGTAATGTATTTCTAACTCCTTAGTCTCAACAAGTTCGCGTATAAAGTGATGTCTTATTTTAATATGTTTAGTTCGCGAGTGTTGAACTGGGTTTTTAGATATGTTAATGGTGCTTTGATTGTCACAATACAATTGTAACTGATCTTCTTTAATCCCATAATCGCTTAACATTTGTTTTATCCATAACAATTGAGCACAGCAACTTCCAACTGCTATATATTCAGACTCAGCCGTAGATAAAGATGTGCAATTCTATTTTTTGCTACTCCAACCTACTAAATTATTGCCGACATAATAACAGGCCCCTGATGTACTTTTACTGTCATCAGTACAACTGGCCCAATCAACATGAGTATACCCTATGATGGTGCTGTAGGTATCATTAGTGTACCTAAGTCCAAGATTAAGAGTGCCCTTTATGTACTGTATTATACGTTTTACACAGGATAAATGGCTCTCTTTAGGGTTATTCTGGTAACGAGCACACAAACATACAGCATACATTATATCAGGTCGTGAGCCAGTTAGATAGAGTAAACTACCAATCATACTACGATAAAGTGTGGAATCAACTGACTTTCCATTTTCATCTTTACATAATTTAACAGTAGTACTCATAGGCGTTTTGGCAACTTTAGCATTATCTAAACCAAATTTCTTAACAGGATCTAAGGCATACTTAGTTTGAGAGACAAATAATCCATCAGAATTCTGTTTCACTTGAAATCCTAAGAAAAGCTGTAGCTCCCCCATAAGGGACATGTGAAACTCCTTATGCATAATAGCAGAAAAAGATTTAACTTTAGATGTTGAAGTAGACCCAAAGATGATGTCGTCTACATAGACTTGGGCTATAAATATGTTTTGTCAAAATGTTTGACAAAGAGGGTCTGGTAATTTCCTCCTCTCTTAAAACCCTTATCCAACAAAAAGTTGGAAAGGCGTTCATACCAAGCTCTAGGAGCTTGTTTTAAGCAATACAAAGCCTTTTTTAGACGAAAGACATGGTCTGGGTATTTTGGGTCAATGAACCCTTTGGGTTGTTCTACATACGTTTCTTCGGACAAAATTCCATTGAGGAAGGCAGACTTGACATCCATTTGATAAAGTGTAAATTTTAAGTGACACGCTATGGCGAAAAGAAGTCGAACAGATTCAAGACGAGTGACAAGGGCAAATGTCTCGCTAAAATCTATTCCTTCTATTTGTGAGTAACCTTGAGCAACTAGTCTAGCTTTGTTTCTAAGGATTACCCCATTTTCATCAGATTTGTTCTTAAAGATTCAACGTGTGCCAATAACATTTTTGTTTTGAGGCCGCGGTACAAGATACCAGACATTATGAATGACAAATTATAAAAGTTCTTCCTGCATCGCAGAAATCTAGTGTGTGTCATTTAATGCTTCATTAATATTTTTCGGTTCCACAAGGGAGACGAAACATGCATAATTAGCATAATTTCTTAACTAGGATCTAGTACGAACTGGCTCATTAGGATTAGCGACCACGTTGTCAATAGGATGATCTTTAGAGACCTAGCCAGGTACTTTTGGACTCTCAATAGGTAATGAGTCATCTATTTCTGGTGAATCAGTTTTGAAATCATTTTCAGATTCAACCACAATAGGTGATTCAGATATCTTATTTTCGACAATAGTGTCGCTTACAATTACATTTATTGATTCCATAAGGGTCTTAGTACGCAGATTGTATATACGATAAGCACGACTGTTTGAGGAGTAACCTAAGAAGATGGATTTATCACCACGCGTCTCGAATTTAGACAAATGTTCTCTGTCTTTACAAACATAACACTGACTTCCGAAAGTTCTTAGATATTTCAGATTAGGCTTCTTACCGTACCACAACTCATAAGAGGTTTGTTTAGTGTTTTTCCTAAGGTAAACACGATTAATGATATGACAAGCAGTTCTAATAGATTCTACCCATAAGTATTTAGGTAGAGATTTGGCATGCAACATGACACGTGCCATCTCTTGAAGAGTTCGGTTTTTCCTTTTGGCAATACTGTTCTGCTGAGGAGTCTTGGGGGCACTAAATTCGTGTTTGTAACCATTGTAGTCACAATATTAAACTATTCTCGAGGCTATAAACTCTCCCCCTATATCGCTACGAATGCAATTGACTTGTGTGTCCTTCTCATTTTCAATTCTTAGTAAAATTTTCAAAAATTTCTTAAACGTGTCATATTTATGTTTCAAGAAGGCAACCCAAGTGAATCGTGTAAAATCATCAACCATGACAAGGATATAACTGTGTCCACAAAGACTAACAGTTCTAGAGGGACCAATAAGGTCCATATGGATGAGATCTAGAGGTCTAGAGGTGAGAATGTCTTTAACCTTTTTATGCGAAGTCTTAACTATTTTTCCTTCCTGGCAATAACCACAGACAACACTGGAAATAGGTTTAATTTTAGGAATTCCTCTAACAATCTCTTGATTAGACAATCTACCGAGGATATCATAACTTAGGTGATCCATACGATTATGCCAGATTTCATTGTCATCCATTCTGATAATGTTACATGTTTCGGAACTAGTCTTGACAATATAACAATTGTCAGGTGTTCTAAATCCGGTAATAATGCATTCACCTTTATCATTTAGAATTTTGCAATTGTTCTTTGAAAAGGTAACAATATGGTCTGAGTCACAAAATTGTGATATACTTAGGAGGTTGGCTTTAAGGCCTTTAACTAAAAGTAGATTTTCCAAAACAGGCATTCCCTCTTCTTTTAGGGTTCCTTTACCTATGATCTGGGATGAAACTCCGTCACCAAAAACTACTTTACCTCCAAAAAATTTGGTTTTGTTTAAGAGTTTGGTTTCATCTCCTGTCATATGTTTGGAGCATCCTGAATCTAAATACCAACCAGATGAAGTGTGTTCAGCCTTTAAGGCAGTGACAACAATGTTACACTTCATTTGGGGTAAAATATCATCTTTTCTAACCCAAATAGCTCTAGTTTTAATTTTGCGAAAGTTTGCTCTCATTTGATAAAATTTTCGAGAAGCAGCTTTTTGTCGAAAAATATTTGGAGCAACAAACTGATATTTGTGGAAAATTTGAGCTTTTGGTTTAGGAATGTTTCTGGGAGCCTATCTCTTAAATGAAATCTTAGTTTTGGTCTTTCTATTCCTGTAGTTAGAGTTCTTATCAGGTTGTCTTGGAAGGACATAATGGTTACGATTTTGCCTAGAATAGTTAAAGTTCTTATAAACAGGAGTGTTGTACACAGGGGTGTTTAGACGCCTAGCATAGCAACCTTCAAAGGAATGACCATAAATGTCACATTAGGAGAAATATTGATTGCTTAAGGGATGAACTTCCTTAGGAAAACTTCTAAAGATGGGTTTAACTGCATTCTGTTCAGAAGTCCTATTCCTAGGAGGTATGGTTTTAAAGGTAGATTCAGCCTTTCTAATCAAAGGACAGACGTATTTAGTCTCAAGTGTACTATCATCCTTAGAATTACTAGACTCTCCAATGTCTTTATGTTGTTCCTTTTGATCAAATTCTTTTTTAATAAAATGAAAATCTGGACATGTTTCGATTGGTCTTTTTCCCCCAGACACAAACTTAATAGGTTCAAGATTTGTAGTTTGTGGTTTATGCTTAGGGCAGAATCCAATACCGGTTCTATCATCAGAATTGGTCTTGGAGTCAACAACAAAGTCAGTGAAACAATTTGAATTGTTTTCAAACTTAGAATTTTTTTTGAAAATAGTAGCTATCTTTGTTTTTGCTTCCTCCAATTCTAATAATGTTCCCTTGTATTTCATTTCCAGGGTTTCATTAGTTTTAGTCAACTCTTTTAATTTTTGATCAAAAGTTTCAATTTCAGATTGATGAGACAGACACTGGTTAGTGTACTCTTCGGCATTCAGCTTCACAATAAGACTTAGATCATCTAATTTCTTAGTCAGGTCTCTAACAGTCTTCTCCAGTCTAGTGCCTTTTTTAAGAGTTTTAGCATACAAAGTATGAATATCTGGGAGGTCATCTTTGTCTGAGTCGCTAAGTGAAGTGTGTGTAGTGACCCCTAACGATTCAGTTTTAGTACTCATGCACCCATTCACATCGTTGTTATCGAGATCTCTTTGACTCACACACACAGAACTAGAGCTAGCAACATATTCAGATAACAAGGCATCTAGGCCAATCAAAGCAGTATTCACAAAAGCAGGAGTAGAAGTATCATTATCACACACAGGCATATCATCATTGTAAATGACCTTAGCAAAAAAGGACATGCAAGGGTCAAGTACATTTGATGACTCAAGTTCCTCTTCATCAGAGTCACTTGAATCATCCCAAGTTTCACAGACATTGGCTCTATTGTGTGTGTTGTCTTTATTCAGATTAACTCTGCAATCGTGAGCAATGTGACCTAGTTTCCCACATCTAAAACATTCAATATTTTTAAGGTCTCTATTAGATCTGAAGTTTTTGTCCTTAGGAGGTTTGTCAAGACCTCTCTCATGAGGTTTGGGATTAGACACAGTTGGATAATTAGGCTTGCCTTGTTTAGATGCCTGTTTGTTTCTAAATTTAACAATTTTCTTAAATTGTTTTGACATTAAGGCAATCTGATTATCTTGTTTGTCTATATCACACTCCTCATCAGAGTCACAGTTTGTCAAATTAGTCTCATGTTTAGATATCTTAGAGGAAAAACTCAATTTAGAGTTGGGGTGTTTTCTTTGAGACTGATTTAATTGTTTCTTAAAGTCTAATTCCATTTCCACAGTCCTAAGTTTTCTACTGAGTAACTCAGGGGTCAGGTTTTGATCACTCATCTCCTCAATAGCATACCTTTTGCTGTCAAACTTTTGTGGTAATGATCTTAGAATTTTAGAAACAATCTCATTCCTATCATATGTAATACCATTATCATGCAACTTAGTAACTATATCAGTTAGGTTCATGTAAAAGTCGTCAAAAGACTCAGAGTCAGACATAGTCAAAGAGTTGTATTGTTGGGTAAGCATTTGAGTTTTAGCAGCTTTAACTCTTGAGTCTCCTTCATGGGCAATGATTAATGTGTCCCAAGCTTCCTTGGAAGTGGCACAAGATGAGATTCTCTTGAACTCATACTCATTAATAGACATAAAAATGGCATTCTTGCCTTTATTGTTATTTCGAGAAATATTTTATCTTCTTGGGTAAACTCACTTAAGATTTTCTTTACCCTCTCATCACTTCCTTTAGTGGCTAGTTTAGTAGGATAAGTATATCCGTTTTCAATAATGTCCCAGACATCATCTCCTAAAGTCGCTTGGATGAATGCAACCATTCTTACTTTCCAGTAAGCAACGTTGTTTCCATCAAAGAGTGGAGGTCTGGACAGATTACCAAACCTTTCATTCTTCTCGTCCATAGTTAGGATTTTTCAGAAAACGATTTCAGAAACACAAGATCTTTTTGAAATAAAAGTTTACAGGGATCTAATACCAATTGAAAAACGTTGCTAATGTCGTTTAATACAAGATTAAACTGTATAAGCAACTCCGAGATGTTTGTTGAAGAAACCCTTTTCTTTTGAAAATAAAAATGATAAACAACAAGATGTGTTTACAAAAACTTATGTACGAGAATAACCAAGACTTTGTAATCAGTTTTAAAACTAAGACAGTTTCAAAAATTCAGCACACTATAGAATGAGATGAGGAGATGAAGATAATCAGAACACACAGTTTTTAACGTGGTAAAACCTCTCCCAATAGAGGAAACATCCATGGTGACTTCTAAGTCACAAAAGTAAAAATCCACTAAAAACAAATAGCAGTTACAAACAATACAACATACATGCACACAACTCAGCCTATTCTAAGTTTAGGAATATACCCCACTTGGTGTCCTTCTAACTTCTCTTAGATCTGATTGTTGATGATGTTCTTCCAGTTTGATAACTTCCCCTTTGCTTTAGCTTCCTTGCGTCGACTCAATAATCTTTGATCTTATTCACAACACTTCTAGTGTGGTAGTGTGTTAAGTGTTTGTGATGTGATTCCTATCAACATGCATGAACTCACTCACACTTAGTTTTTACAGACAGTCCTAGAAAATTACATATAAAGACTATATGCTGTGATTTTCTTTTCTTTCTTTCTTACAGAACTTGAGACCTTTTTGACCTTTAATATATCCCAGATTCCACGAAAATCTTGCTTCAAAATCGGTCAAGACCTTAATCAATCTCTGTTTTAAAAATATTTTTGAGATTGAAAATCTCCAAGTGAGAATCCAACTAGGTCAAGGTTAAGTTTCATAAGAACAGAAACCATAAAATATTTACAAAACTAAATCAGTAAAGATTTTCTTAAAACGAGAAAGAAATATGCAGATCTAGTGAAATATAACATGTAAAGTGTAGATCTAAGATTTTTATGATAAAGAAATACAGATCTTCACAAAAATGTTTAAGTTGGTAATAAGATCACAGATCAAGAGGTTACAGCTTCAAAAGAACAAACCATTAACACCACTCTCTCTCAAACACTCAAGATTGTGTTTGGGGTTTTGAATATACGAAGGTTTGAATATGGTTTGAAGTTTGTTTAGGGTTAGGGTTAGGTTTTCTCTAACACATTTCCCTTTCTCTCTTTTCTCTCTTCTCTCTCACTTCTCTCTTCTCTCTTATTTTTCTCTCAATTTGGACGACTGCCAAAAGTTTCCAAAGGTTGAGAATAGGAGGGTTTATATAGGAGCAAAGGAAGGTTCTGGATTACTGATCGAAATCAACGGTTGAGATTAGGTCTTCCTTATGTTGACTTGATCCAAGGGTAGTAAAACAGCGGTGGTTAAACTGAATGTGATTGGTCTATAGAGATAGCACAAGGATAGACTTAAAACGCATGCAGGCCATAGAAAAGGTTTAATCTAACGATCCACAATGCACTAGGCAGTTCTCTCACAAAATAAACACAAAATGATACATCAGGAACGTGACAAGTGTTGGCATACTATAGGCTTGCAAACGCGCATCAAAAGTAATTACAGGTAACACCCTGAAGTCTCTAGCGCTTTAATATTCTACCCAATCAAACATTCTAATGAAAAACATATTTTTCATAATAGCATTTTGACCCCACAAAGTTTGTAAAAACACTTTTTATTTAGGAAATCATTATTTAAAAATGTTTAAAAAATTCCCAAAAATTAGTAAAACAACATTTTAAGGGGAATTGAACACACAATCAATTTTAAGCAATATATACACATGTATGCACTTCTAATGTGTGTAGTGTGATTCAATTATACCTTTTTTGGATCATTGAAGAGGATTAGAGAGAATATTTATGAGGTTCTTTGGATTCTAGGTTAGACAACCAATTTTATCACAATTTCCAAATTAGTTGAGCACTTATACAATATAGACTTAAGTAAGTCAATAGGTATAAGGTGCTTCATTTTGATACTCATTCGTTAGGGGTTCACATATGCATCGTGCACATATGATTGATTGAGTTGATTTACCTATCGAATGTGTTCACACCCATTCATTCCATTTCCATGACTTGGCTGTTTGAGTCTAAATCCATGGTGTGATTTTTGTATCATATTTGTTCAAATTGGTATCTTATTTTTGTACGAAAAATTTGAAAAATTCAAAAATAGTTTGTGAATTTGTGTTTGAGCATCTCCTTGCAAGAGCACGTTTACCATATTGTTTGATGCCCTGTTTTGTACCGTGGCACCCCGATTGTGCTTATTTGATTCATTCTTCTCATTTGTCTATTTGGGGACATCATAAAAAGGGGGAGAAAGAATTATCATAATATGGGGGAGTTTTTGAGATATAGCTTATGTTTTTATCATATATTGGTATCCATGTTTATCTCATTTCAAACTCGATATGTCACGTGGTATTTGCTTTGCCTCATGTGTGTAGGTATGAAGATTGAAGATCAATATGTTCCACACCCTATGAGAAAAGCTTTGAGATTTGATGATTGTTGAAGATTAAAGAACAAACGATGAAGATTTAAACATTTTTATATTTCCGTCTTTAGGGTTCATGGGAGGGTAGATTTGTATAGGTCATTAGTTGATAATTCAGATATTTTTTATGTATGTACCGGCATAGACATATGGGGAGATTTGTAAGGATATTTTTGTCCATTATCAATTTATATGTCGTACGCCGTTACACCGTTGAAGAAACTCAAGATCACATATACATCAATGGATCCGAATATCAAAGTGTCTTCAACATCATAGCCTCTGCGAGAATGAACTTGGTAAAATTTTATTTTTACGTTCCTTAAAGTTCATATTTAGTATTGGGAAATTTTTATAAAATATTTTTTATAAAAATAAGAAGTAAGTTTTTCAAGCAAAATGAGGCTTTTAAAAGTTTTTTAGTTTTCTGGGAAGCCGGACCGGTCCGCCTCTATACCGGACCGATCTGCTTGCTGCAGATCCAGTAAACCCCAGACCGAAAGCGAACCGAAGAAGCCAATTTTTAAACGAACCGATCCGAGGTCGGACTGATCCGCCTCCAAGCCGGACCGGTCCGCCTGGGATAAATTCGGCCAGATCTGTTCGAGATTTTTTAGGCTCAAAGTTTTTTTATTTAAGCCAACTTCGGGGAGTTGTTTTCTAAGACTTTTCAAGACGATTTTCAGAGTCCTAAATACTCTAAGTCTTCACATTTTTGAGTCCCAAGGCTCTTTTTGATTCACACACAAAAATCCCAATTACTTTTGTGAATCTTTTGGAACCCTAGAACACAATTTTGTTATTGTTCAACCCTTGTGGAGAAGCCGTCTCTCTTCTTCATTGCTGACCACCTGGAGTTCCTGTAGGAGATTCCATCCGACACTGTTTCTAGTCGTTACTTTGAAGGTTTGACGAAGACACCGTGCGTTACACTTATGGGCGATTATCAGGTTGTATGTAAGTCAATGGTCTTGTAAATTCTTCAAAGTTCTAGAAATAAAAGGTTTTGCCCTTCGGGGATTTTCCCTTAACTTTGTGTCGCTTGCTTTATTTGTTTATGGGTTGACACTTTCACTTTAGATGCATGATTAGGGGTTGAAATTAAATAAGTGTGTCAAATTAGAAATTTGTGAAGTTAATCAATTATCACACAGTCTTGCATTTTCATTATTCAACATTGTTATTATGCTTACTGGATAAGATTACATGTTGACTTGAAAAAATATCACTTGTTTTGGACTTGAAAAATTATATCTCACTTTAGAATTGTAGAAATTGATAACTTGTGTAACTATTTCGTAGAATTTGGTTATTATATATTTAAATTGTTGTAAGTAGAATGGAATTGGATTCATAGGATTAATTGAGAAATCATATCGTTAAATTAAAAACATGATTACGGAGATCATTCATGTTAAAAATTTGACACCACATGAATATTAGGATTTTAGGAGTTGTGGTGTGTTAACCCTTATTAGTAGGTTTCTTTCTCCGTATGGAACTACTAAGTGAACTTTGTTACTATTGTCACTTTTTAGATTTAGGACTAGTGAGTGTGCACTTGTACGATTGAGTATTTTCCTAGGTATAGGACTTGGTAGTTAGCCGTTATATAATTTCCATGGCCTAGGTGTGAGAATCATTAATTATTTTTGGTTAGGTATTCTTACTAGGAGAAAGACTAACCAATACTTAAGATTAGATAATATCTAGGTATAGGATTAGGGATCGTTTTAGTTTAGATGCCCGAATTATGGGTGGGGCTAATTGATAATAAAGATAAATTTATTAAGAAATTATAATTAATTCTTAAGACAATAAACATGTATTAATATGGTTTGTGTCACGAGTATACGCAGGACCAACGAATTTGGTCTTCTGGTTAGAGTCATGTCGGTGTATGTTAGTATCATGAGTATGTGCACAACCATAGAAATTGGGCAAACTGGCTATAGTAAGGTGTCGTGCATTGAACCTCATGAGTATGTGCAATGCTAACAATATTATTGGGTAAACTAGTTGTAATGAGGGATGTGGGTGTAGTGTAATGTAATTTTTAGCACACCAGTTGTATGTGCAGGACCAAAGGAAAGGTAAATAGGCTATACTGGCATTGCATTAATAATATTGGTTGTATTTAATTAAGTTAAATGTTAAAATTCTAATTCAATGTTGAAATAAATATAATTGCACTTGGATAGTGGGTGGATTAGTGTACATGGGTAGATAGTATTATTTTACTTTACTCGCTTTCTATCATATTGATTTGTAATGTAAAATGTTCCATTGTGATATTTATTTCATATGATGCTTGTGTCTATATTCACGGATCCTATTTAAGTGGAGTAGTTGGTATTCACGTGGTTAGCTCTGACCTATTACGTTGACTAACATTTCAGATTTAGTTGCTGGAGTAGTTATATAGGATTTATTAGAGATTCGTGGAGTTGCAGCTGGAGTTACGTTTTACTTCTTTTTTATTTTAGTTTTCCCTTTTCGTTTATACTTATTATGAGACAGTCATTTATGAATTTTTCGTGAGTCATTGGATTCCATAGTTGTTTCCAGATTTGTATTGGGATTATTCATTTGAGTATTATTATCATTTGGAGTTGAGATTTATCTATTTAGAGATACCATGGTGATGGATTTTATTGCGGTGGATGTTTTTATTCATTGGATTATTTTAATTTATATCTTGTCGATTTTTTTTAATATCTCATATTTTTGTCACATGTTGAATGATATTTAATTTTAAATCCCAATGTAGATTGATACAGGTGACTGGCTATCTCCAATGTCGAACTACGCAGGGTTTGAAAATAATCACATATTGTCAACAATTTATTACTCATTAGGATTATCCTATTCCCAGTTTATTGTCACACCCCGCTAAATTCTGGCATTGGCCGCCACCAAAATTAAGTCGGGCGTGAGTAAATAAAATACCATTCGTAGCATGAGACAGATATGAGACATATAAATTAATCCACAGGACAAATGATAATCAATCTTAAAAGATAAACTATCCAACTAAGCGATAAAAGATCCATCTTCATGCTAAACTCAAAGTAAATTAAATCCCTAATAATATGAAACTGAATAATCTCCAACTGAATTCAGTGAAATAACTGAATAAGATTCATAACAACTTTGGAACCGAATGGCCCAATCAAAATCATAAACTGTGTCTCAAAGTAAATACAAAGGAATGGAAAACTAAACTAAATCAATATGCATAAGGTAGAAAAACTTCAATTTCACCTCCAAGCAAATCTTCAAATAATTTTATTCAGCTTCTCCAAATACTATTTCATGAAAAGTTAGTCAATGCACGAGGTCAGATCCCCGAGCATGAATACACACTACTCCCCTCAAATAGGATCCTTCAAATTAGACAGTAGCATTGTACGCAATAAATATCACAATATAATATTTTAATTAGACGGGTAATTTAAATGCAAAAAAAAGGTAAATTACTACCTACCCCCAAAGATTCTTATAAAAATCACACCAATATATTGTAATAATACCACTCCCCCAAAGTATTAATTGAATTCAATTAACCTAAAGTTATCATTTATCTCAATTTTATTATCCATTACGGTACTTTCGCAACAAATTCTACACCACCCGTAATTCCCCTCGCGGTGGCCAGCCATCCCGTTTAAACTGTCAGCCCTGCACGTTATGCACGAGGTTGCACACACGACACATCTTCAGAGCCAGCCAGATCGTTTAAACTGTCAGCCCTGCACGTTATGCACAAGGTTGCACACACGACACATCTTTAGAGCCAGCCAGATCGTTTAAACTCTCGGTCATGCACGTTATTAAAGACGCCAATATATTTTAATACCCGTTTTATTATCTTAGGTATTAAATTCTCAATTTCATAATTTACAAATTTTCCCCACCCTTATTATCGATGTGAGATCCTCAAAATACCCCTTAGTCTCATACCTAAGGGTAATCAAGTTATCAATACGTCCTACCCTATGTATATAATGAATTTCTAACATAAATCTCGACCTTGTCATGTACATAGACTAGTACAATGACGATAAAATACCAAAAATCAACCCACCCCCGATATGATAAAATCGCGATAATCTACCCCCACTAGTCCCATACCTAGAAGACATAAATCATGAAAAGGCCCACCCACTAGTCCAGTACCTAGAAGGCATCCTAAAATATTGGGAGAGAAAAAATATCCAACAACCCGTCGTCACAATGGCAATTTAATAATACCAACAAGTCACACAAACAAGCATAATTAATCAATGTACCAAATTACGCATGATAGTCCAATTCAATTAAATCTTAATTTAATTTTCACCTCGTCATAAACACCCAATTAATCCCATTTAATTTTTTAAATTAAATACATCGAGATTTCATCATTAATACATCATAATTCCAATTTCATTATCTCAACACAAATTAAATGAGTTATACGCCCCCAAATTCATTTAAATCAAAACTAAGGTTTTTCTACATGCAACCTACACCAATAAAACCCAAAGTCCACTCATAAATCCTATGTACCCAAAGGGTTATGAATATTATTCATATTAAAAGATTTTATAAAAATAGTTGCAAAAATTATCATCATTATTCCTAATTAAGTTACTAATCTCTTTTAAGAAAAAACATTATTAAGGATTTAGGCGACACTTGAAACGCAAAATACTAAAGAAAAGGAATAGAGTATTCATGCCTGAGATTAAGATGAAGAAATTATGACTACACGGTTGGATTCCTCTCGAAAAATTAGCAAAGAGACGTTCTTGAACAATCTTGAGAAAACTCGATTTAAAGCTTCAAAACTTGGATTGAAAATAGCTCTTCAATGGAGTTAAAGTTTTGAGGGAGGAAGAAGATGTAAAAGAGGAGATTGTTGCTCTTAGGGTTTAGAAGAAAGTGTTTTTAGAAGTCATAAACCCGTCAATTTTTTTATATGCCAAAAAGAATTTGACTCCTAATCAAATACAAACACTCGAAAAATCATTATGGACGATCGTACCGTAGAATTGGCAAAACAATTTGTATGTTGTAGCGAACAGCGAGATGGAGATGCTGTGAAAAATTTAGCTTGATCGGACGGTTGGATTTTAAAAAATATTATTTTTATCATCATTAACTTGGATCCTCCCCTGCTTTTTATACAAAAAGTTATAATTTCCAATTTTTAATCCCGATTTAAATTCCACATAAAACCTTATTTTTATATATAAAAACCAACATATTTGATTACTAAGAATAATTAAATCCAATTTTTTTCAAATTTCCTAATTAATTCATTTAATTTACTATTAAAAATATGAGGTGTTACATGTATTTTAAAATTTCCACTACTTATTTGCTTTCTCATTAATTTTGTTTTACATATACCAATGTCTTTCAAAATTAGTCTCAAAGCTATAATTAAAACCCATGTATAATTGTATTCATATAAAAATAAATGTATTAATAATGTATAACCACAACGTTCACAAAAAACAATGTTAAAGTACCCAGAAACATATGTATTTAACATTCATACATTGTCCTCACAACTAAAGTAAATATCCACATGTTTATATGCTCACACACATGCGCGCGCACGCACACACACAAGCACACATATATGTATGTATGTATGTATGTATGTACATACATACACCCCTACTAGTCCAACACCCTAAAAACGAATTATGATATAATAATAGTAAAAGTGCATGTGAATGGAATAGAGATGGACGGATGATACCAAATTAAAATCTTTTTTTAATAAAAAAATAGTTTTCTTTTAAATCATGATTTTATATTAAAAAAGACAAACCCTAAAGTCTCTATGGAAAACTATTTACCAAGTAGATCACACCGAATTTTATCTTCAATGATTAGGTGACTTAATCTAAATGAGAAAAAATTAAAAAAATATATAGCACAACACAAAAACATATGAGAAAAAATCCCAAATAGGAAAAAACCTCAGGATGAAAGAACGATAAATGAACTATAGTAAGAGTTTTATAAGGGAACTACATCTTAAAAATCCTAATGCATAATTGTCACCTAATCCAATTTCATACCATATCTTCTACCAACAGGAAGGTATGCATCAACAGCTGGAGTACGCTTCACAACCGCCACCGATTTTGGTTGTAACCAATGTCTTCTTCAAGACACAATGAATGAAAGAAGAAATATGCGTTCCAAATCTTGGAAATATATTGAGAAACCTCCAATCATTTACTACTACTTTCTAGGTTTATTAATTATTTAAATTAAAAGTGTATTTGGAAAAATGGATTAACTCTTCGATATATTTTTTTAGATAAGTAAAATCTAAAAATGACTCAAGAACAAATACAAAAGAAATACTTGTTCAAGGTGTAAAAAGATGTTGAAAAAAAATAAATTTACTTAAAATATTTTGAGATTTTACAAGCATTGAAACTAAAATATCTCAAGATGATAAATAAGGGAAAATCGATATTAAAACTAGGAGGAATACAATATTCAACACAAAAGAAGTTTTTATCTCACAAATATTTTTCTCTGTTAAAAGGATTCTTGTGGCAAGAATGTTTTATTGAAATATTTTGCCTCACAAATAAATCACCAAATCATACTTCTTTTACTCTTGTTTTTAAAATGAAGTTTAAACACACACATATATACAATCAACCTTGTAAACGAAGCTCGGGGGGACATGTAGTTAAGTAGAAAACTGACATAGAAGTGACAAGAAGCAAAAAGGTGAAAAGATACTGTAAATCTTAGTGTTGCACGAGTAATAAGGAAGATGTGATGATCAAATGATTAACATCATACCTATCATTAAACATGTGATTATCCATTAATCAATCATCGAAATAATAAAACGAATCAGATTTATTATATAAGATGATTTAAAACAAATAAATAAATGGTTTCTCAAAATATAATCCATTAAGCCTTAAGTTAATAATATGTTTTAAATTAAACATGCGTGTAATCAATTAGTTAATCTCAATATACATTAAACGTGTTCAGAATTCATATTCTACAATTGAAAATCAGATTTTAAACCCGAATACCATGATCCTACACAATTAGTCCATACGCAACGATGAACTCATTAATAGATTACACTAAGACGATAAGCAAGTTAGTATTTTTTACCTTAAAGAAAGGTTGATTCTTGATTAGTTCCTTCTCTGCATTCTTCGTTTCTCACAAAGCTTCCCTCTTGATCGTAGGGCTTTAATTATGATGTATTATATTGTTTAATAAGGGGTATTAACTCATTTAAGGCCCTAAATCTTCAAGTCTATTATGAGCCCAGTTTCGAAGCACCAAATAAGGCCAAAATACTAAAAAGATCATCTTAAAACTTGTCCCAAAGGTGTATCTAGCCCAGGACCCAATTTTCAACATTAGAAATACTAGTCCGGGACTCTTTATACACCCCTAAAGTTCCATCCCAACACACCAACCCAAAATATCAAATTAATTATGATGAAGTTAATTTAATTTTTGAGTTCTCCACAAATTATTTAAGTCCTCGTTTTAAATCCCTGTTAATAATTCAAACTAATTAAACCCAATAAATTACCTATTAATTAACCCATATAATATTAACTATAAATTAAATATATAGTTAATTAATTACTAAAAAATGGGGTATTACATCTTGTTACCAATATCAATACCCAAGGGGCACCACCCTGGCTGACCTCGATGGTTTTACAGTCTCTCAACCCTTCAACCTCAATTAATTAAAAAGTTATTCCCATAACCATGTAATTGAAGGCAAGAGAGAGTCAGATCCAGGAGGAAAAAATATAAGAATGAAAATATACACAAAATAAAAAGAGAACATGTTTCAAGAGGCAAAATAATATATGAGCCCAAAAATGAAAATCGCAAGAAAAATAACAAATCCATAAAGCAACGTGTAAAGAAAAAAAGGAGAAAGGAGAAAAAATGGCCAAAGATCGAACCCCATCAACAGGTGTACTTTGATGAATCCATGACACGATTAAGAATGGAGGGAAGAGAAAATTCCACTAAAAATATACACACCTTGAATACCCCTTAGTAACCACTGTTGAGAAAAACCCCTCATTTGGTATAACTATGTAGACTTGATCCTCCAAAATAAATAGAAAAATCATCAAAGAAATTCAAAAAAGAAAAGACTATAATTGAATTGCAAGCATGTAGGTAACCCGAGACATCATACTGCGTCCGATCTAACAATAAACCCCAAACCCTACCTCGAGTACCCAAACAAAGTGGTATTTGTATCCCCATCATGAAAATAGTTATGTGGTCACGAGACTAATATCAAGCGACAGAATAATAAAGTTCCATAAAGAATCTAACTCTGTAGGCTTATCCATTTTAAAAGTAGAAAGGACATGATAAACAATACTTTAAGACCACAACCTATACATTCCAGGAGAAAAACATACTATGTCAATAAAAATACACCCATCCCAAAGATAAGACCTCACTCAATGATCAACCATAAAAAATATCCATCTATCTTGCCCCAATATCCTTAGGTATTACGCAAGCAATACATAAGGAACAAACTGACATATGACACAACAACTCTAACTAACAGATTCTTGCCTGCCAAACTAAGTCCATAACAAGTCGAAACAATCACAAGTGGGACTAAAATCTGTATCCTTGACCAACTGCACACGAGGTCTAAAATACATATCCCCCCCCCCCCCCCCCCCCGAATAGAAATAACGACGCGAGTTCAATATTACTATCTACTATCATATCCCAGCCTAAATATTAGGAACATGCTAAGTAGGTCTCGTAATTGAATGTAAAAAAAAGGCATTGTTATTCATTTTCAAGTAATTATATCCATCTCGGAGGAATATGACTAACTTTTGCATGCATTTATTATTTTTCTCATATCTTTTCATCTCATATAATCGCGTATAATATATGAATAAATGGTTAAGAATGAATATTCTCCCCCCCCCCCCCCCCCCCACCCCCACCCCCCAAAAAAAAAAAAAACTCCCACCTAGCCAAAAGTCTTAAATATTTAAAAGGTAAATGTTTGAAATAAAAATGTCTTCGTGGGGACAGTTCCCCAACCTAGACAAGAAATCCAAAACATTCATGTAGTATGGGATATCATTATGGAGCCTCTTGGGCAGACTCAAAACCTCATCACCAGTATCACTAGTGCCCACCTACTCTTGTGTGTTAGGCATTGTTTGATTCAATGGAGGAGGCACGTGATAAAGGACACGAAGATACATAAATAGAGACTCCTAGTGAACATGTACATGTAAAAGTCTTCTGACCCCCATCTGTGAACATGACCCTCGAGAATAAGACGACTTCACACATAATGTAACATGTAATCGCAATACTTGGTAACATAACAGCTATCGTGCAAAAGGTGGAATGTATCCACTGTCACTTGTTGTAAAATATGAAGAACACGAGATCTTCTAGTACAAACCCAATAAAGAATACATGAATTAAAATGAAAAATCCTTATGTATCTCAAGACCATGGATGGAGGATAGTAAAACCTCTTTACGAGATTATATGTATCCAGTAGAACACACAGTGGGAACAATTGAATAGAATATATCCTGAACCATGTGAAGAATGTAAAAACAATGGGAAACTCCACCTCCTCTACACTCATAGCCTTCATTTTCCTCAAGGCCTCCCTATCTCGGGTTGAATCTACCTTCACATAATGCTCCACGTCTCCAGTATGAGTTGCCTCTGACTACACCTCCTACTCTTACTCCGTTTTCAGATCCTCCCCATCCCTAGCCTCATCCACTATGACATCAACTTTGCGCATCATGGAATATATATCCCACGCTAAGGAAACTAAAACCCTCGATTCCAGACTTATATCATCCTCATCTCCTCCATCAACCACCTCCTCCACCATCCAATATAGTTGCAGAGCTACGATCTCCAAGGACATCAATCCCACATCAGTAAGAGGTCCTTATAAGCTCACACCACTCCTTGAGGACTCCATCAAATGGTTAATAAAGATCTAATGAGGCCCTACAAGGTGAGAGATTCCATCCATATCCATTAAGGATAACGTTTAGAGATCATTTTAGTCTCCCCAAAGTCCTTACGAAATTCCCTAGAGTCAAATGAATTCCTCCCAGTCACATCCCCATCATTGGCATCCTTAACCACCTCTATTAACAAAAGCATCTCCATGTCATACGTCATCCTATGCCACTTATCTCCACCATAATATCCCTCAATCTCCTGTAGAGGAACCCTCTGGTCTCCATTTGTAACCTTGTCATGGAAGAAAATGAATGAATCAGAGAGGATAAACTAAAAAGGAACGAAAAAATAGGTTAAAAAATAAAAAGGGAGGGGAGGATACCTCATCTGCCTGCATAGATAAAAAAAAACTTCACATCCTTTAAATTCATTTGACGACCCTCATGTAGGTTAGAGAGGAAAAAATATCGCATCAATTGGATGAAATGCTACCTAAAATCCACATAAAATGACCAGTTATCCATAGGTGCAACATAAATAATAAACCGTAGAAAAATGAAGAAACATCACCATCAACTAGGAAGAGCAGAAGGAAGGATAATGAAAGGGAGTATAAGAAAATTAAACACTTACCACCTAAAAATAGGTGAAACCAGTAAAGCTCCTACCCCTGTATAAAGATGGATGAATAGGTACACCTTGGTTAATTTTACCCTATCCTAAGCAAGTGCTAGAATTAAAGTAAAATCCATCAAAAGGGGACGCATCAGATGTGTGACTCGGCTCTAGTACCTGGGGCTAATAGGTCCCCTATATCTAACAAATGGATACATTGGACATATTAAGGAGCTATTGCATGGTCTTGTCCTAGGTCTATTACATCACTAAGGCTTCCAACTTCCCATATCAATTCATCGACAATCTAAACCCCACAACTTCAATCGAACTCTCTGTAGTGATCGTCACCTGTGATTCTACCCTAACATGCAATGAAATATCATATGGTAATTCGAAGTACCACATAAAATGGTTTTCGACAATGACATAATTTTGATAAAGAAGTCTCTAATTTGTTATATGAGTATGGGATCATAAATAAATAAGCCATCCCCTATTAACCACAAACAAATGGTACAATTGAGGCCACAAATAAAAGCTTAAAAAATATCATCTACAAGATAGAAGATATTGATAGTGATTAGTCAGAAAAGATACCTTGCCTCATCTGGGGTTGTCACACCACATAATAAAACTCCATTATGACACCCCATATTACATAGTCAATGTCATGGATGCAGTCTTGCCCGTATAGCTAAAATTTATTTATCTCATAATAATGCTTGAAATCAAGGTTGCCCAAGATGATTAGGTACATTATATATACGACAAAGTTTAATTACTCAACGAAAATGATCAGAGATACCTACCACAACCAAGGGTAAAAATGATAGGTCTCAAAGATCTTAAGTAGGAAAGGAAAATAGTGGAACATTAAAGATTCCCATCAAATTCCCTGAGGACATTTTGCACCCAATTAGGGAGGACCATACTATAATACTCCATATTTTCAATGCTTAGTTGATGAAGTTGCAACACCAAATATAGAGAGTGGTTCGCAATTTATATCATTCCCAGGATCAAAGTTAAATAAATATAACAGTAAATAAAAACCATCCACGGTAAAATAATAAAGAATAACAACAACGGAAAATGTACTAAGATAGCAATAAAATAATTTTCCAATAAAACTGAATCCACTTATAGGAATTTCCCTAATACAAATGTCTCTAACCGAAATATAAATAAACTCTTGAATACAATTATGAAAATAACAACTTGTCTGAAATCAACTCCTACACTAAGGATGATGATGAACTTGGTCTCCTAATAGCTCTGCAACTCTGATTGCTCAGTCCCGCTCTAATTGCTCAGTCTTACTGCTCATATATAAAAATAATACTACCAGCGGGAAAAAAGGTTTATAGATTTGGGCAAACGCGCAAAATTGAAAAAAAAATATTATGTTCATTGACAATATTAGATGCGACCCATTTATGGCACATGATATCACCCATCGACCCTTATTCAAGAATAAGTCTCACCTATCATCTAACTTGATACAATTGTATCTAAACTGAAAAGTGTGAGTGGCCCGATATGTGTGTTTCAAACAAAACCAACTTTTCTCATAAAAAGATCCAACTTTTAATTATGCACCAAACCAAGTTGTGAAAATCCAATTCTTACTTTAAACCAATTTTATCTTGATTAATCCTAAACATGCATCTAGTGATTAATGCAAGTAAAGTAAAGTAAAGAATACTCACAACGTCGGATTTATGAGAAAAAACCCAAAGCAGGAAAACAATCTCGGACGGCCCAAGCCAGACAATCACTATGAACAATGGTTTTACAAAGACAGATTATCTTTACACTAAGACTCGATCCCCACGGGTCTTGATGCTCCTTCTAATCTTTAAACGTTCTTTAATAGTGCCCACAAAAAAATTCCATCTTCCACGATCTTTGTCCACAACACACGTGTCCACGTATGTCTCGGTGTCCATCGATATGGCTTTGATATGTCTACGATGTCGAACACGATGTCCGTCGCTTCTCCACCGCAAAACCCTTTGATGTTCAATGTGCAGAACAAACAACTTTGGTTCAGCAAGATCACTTAAACATATAAGAATGATAAGTCGAATCTTTGCAAACTCTAAGGATGTGTTTATGCTTTGTAAACCTTAGAAAACATGTGCAAACAAGTTTCTGGTCGAATACTGTTTTCCAGAATGCACACCTACGAAATTATGATGAAAACACTGTTTAAATAGAATTTAAATGCCGCCTCGAAAAATGCGTCATTCGAACGACTTAAGCATGTCATTCGCGTGACATTGTATCTCGTTCGAACGAGATCCAATGTCGTTCGAGCGACGGGGCAAAAGTTTGACTTTCTGATTAAAACGTCTCTTAACTAAGAGATTCAAATTAGTCAAACTCTATTTCGAGCTTATCATCATAAAACGAAGTGTAAACCTTTAAAACACTTTTAAAACATTTAAAAACATTTTTCTTTATAAAAATTACATCCTTATCTTTTATAAAATAATTCTGAGCACCATAAATTATACGCATTCATACCTGAGTGATCTCGGAATGAAATTAACTTTGAAGGCGATTAAACTTGCACCAATTAAACTTCGACATGATTTAATTCTTTGAATCTTTGCTGCAACGTCTTCAATTTCTTCAATACGTCATAAATTGAGTGGGATAGTGACAAAACAAAATTTTCCCTATGACATATTGCAAACACAGTTTTGTTCACGAAATTAAGTCAAAACAATATAGGGACTCAATTGGAAATTTATGTCCTTACAAATCTCCCCCTTTGACTATTCCGGAACAAAAATAAACTAGTGAAATGCCTAACCGGGCCGTCAAGAAGTATGATGCCTAAATCTCATCCCATAAACCCAAAATTAAAAAATACAGGACACTGACTAGCATATGTAGCACCGGCAAGCATAAACTGTCTGAATGTGATGTAGACTTGAAATCTTGAAATCTCGAATTGCTGAAAGCATACCTGCACGCATGAAACAGACAAACAAATACCAAGTGACGTATAGAGGAACAAATGATACCAATTTATATTTCTAATAAGAACAAATCATTTGAAACATGTGAGCAATTATGTGATACCAATTTGAAACAAATATAATCAAACAATATGCAAATCCAGATATCAATAATAGCGCTCAACAAATCTCCCCCTACATCACATACATCTCTCCCCCTTTTTGTCTCGAATAGACAATCCGGTGAAAAGATAAACCAATATGAAATATCTAGCATGGGAATATGATACCAAATTGAATCAAGTTGATACCAATATTGGAAAAAATGAAAAATGCTAGATAAACATGAAACCATCAGCTAAATAAGATCATGTAATGACAAATCAGTAGCTAGTAAAACAAGGAATCACACAAAGAGTATACCAATCAAATCAAGTGTGATAAACAGACTCATATGTAAAATACCAGTTTGGAACATAAAAGATCCTGCATATTAACCAAAATAGTCCAGAGAATCTTCCCGCAGTACCAAAAATATACCAATTTGAACCTAAGGATTGCAAACCAATCAGAAGCCGTTTTTGATTTGTCGTTCGAACGGGTCAGGAACTTCGCTCAAACGAGATGAGGAAGTCGCTCGAACGAAGTACTGAAGTCATTTGCGGGAGATGAGATGTCGTTAGAACGACTTCGTGCGACCTG
Organism: Sambucus nigra; assembly: GCA_949130495.1. Taxonomy (NCBI): domain Eukaryota; kingdom Viridiplantae; phylum Streptophyta; class Magnoliopsida; order Dipsacales; family Adoxaceae; genus Sambucus; species Sambucus nigra. Next base: position 350,258,358 of record OX422210.1, on the reverse strand, counting down.
CCAAAATTTCTCAGTTTCCCAGAAAGATTATAAAGTATTGCCCAGTGAAAAAATTTCCACCAAAAAATTCCAGGAAGGGCCTGACAGAGTCAAAACAGTGTTAAAACAGTAGGCTTTTAACACAAAACGCAAAAACTCATAAAAACTTAAAATGCGAGTTACATGCAAACATGGTATCGATGTGCTCAAACATGGATATGAAATGAATGAGCGTGAAACTACAACAAATGAGTCACAATTCCAACACATCGAAACAATTAAGAAGCTCTAATTGATAGCTATAAATCATCAAACTTTATCATAGCCAAATGACAATTAAAATGTGAGCTTAATGAACTAAACATACCACATGCACACAAATCCAGAATTTTGACGATTCTACAAACAATAGCGTCAAATTGCAATGTTTCAACATTAGGATTAGTCGGGCAAACCCGTTTAAATTTTCTCTAACCAAAATCCCTCATATATATATATATATACCTTTTTCAAGTTCTTTTGAAGTTTCTAGAATTCTAAACTTAGAGAAAATCTTATTGGCCCTTTTCTTAGCAAATTTCTTTTCCTTTTGGGCTCTTTTAAACGGTGGCTTTCACGACGAGTTAATTTTGAACTCTCGCAGCCCTTTCCCGTGAATCACTCATCATATTTACCAATTTTAAATCCTCACGGTAAACGGTTATTACATGCACACTTCTCCTTAAGTCTACTTACGCATAGATGACAAGATTGAGATAAGAACGCCTCACCAAATTCAAATATGCAAGAGAAGTCAAACATCCATATAAACTCGTCCATGTGTGCAATGTTGGCATATATACAAAGTCGAATCAAAATGCATATCAACTTCGAAACAACCCCATATAAACAATGGTTAAGATCATTATAAGTATCGATAATAATGACCAAATGTCGTAGCCACATGGATAATGAAACGATGGGGGGGGGGGGTCCAATCACATCAAACATGTAAACTCAAAAACAAAAACCGAAAATCTTTTTGGCTTTTCAAACATATTTTGACTCAAAGAAAAGGAAAATCTTTTTGGATTTTCAAAAGTTTTCTCAACAAAAAAATCTTTATGTATTTTTCAAATAGGACTCAAACAAATGAAAAACTATAATACAAAATGATACACATGTCATAATACTAGCAATGAATATATCATGAAGCAAATGAGCATATGACAAACATGGCAACACTATCCATAAGAAATAGCAAGAGATAAATCATGTGCATGTATGTGATAATCAACCAACGAAGCATTTAGCATCACCAAAACGGATTTCCTAACCCAAACAAGTGTATACCTAACACAACGTATTTTGGGAACCAATGGGACACTACGTTTAATCTTCCTAGGGTCTTTTCTATAATCAAAACAAAAACTCCTAAGGTGACCTTTCCTACCACAATGCGAACATGTGAAAACACGACGAGGAACGGGACCTTTAGGTTGACCTTTTCTAATACCCTCGAATGTGGTTGATGCTCTAAAACAAACTATGGTTTTGGCTTTTACAATCGAACCACTAGAACAAGATAAGCCGCTACCAACACTACTCGAGTCATTTAAATCATTTTTTAACTTCAAAACTTTTGACTCAAGCAAACGATTAGACTCCTCAAACTTTCGGGACTCCTTCTTTAAATTTTCAATTACCACTAGAAGGTTATCTCTCTCCCCCTCAATGTGAGCAAACTTATCCCTAAGAGCCTTTTCTCGTGCCACAAAATCATTAATCGAAATATTTTCCTCAATGACACAAACACTAGAATTTCTCAAATCCTCTAACTCTTTTTTTAAAATGAGGACTCTATCATCACTCCCCTTTTGCCCAATTTTAATATATTAAAATCTTTAAACAAGGAACTAAAGTGCTCACGACAAATATCTCTTTGAATTTGAAAGCATTGCAAATATTCAATCCTATTTTTGAGACCATAATTTTCTTTCTCCAAAACATCAATACGATTTGCAAACTTTAAATTCAAATGATGTTGATCGTCAACGCTTAGAGAATTCATCGAGAGAAAAAAAACACAGGAGAGATAAAAAACACACGGGATCACAAAACAAATAAAAAAAAATTTCTAGCTCTGATACCAATTTGAAAAGTGTGAGTGGCCCGATATGTGTGTTTCAAACAAAACCAATTTTTCTCAGAAAAAGATCCAACTTTTAATTATGCACCAAACCAAGTTGTGAAAACCCAATTCTTACTTTAAACCAGTTTTATCTTGATTAATCCTAACCATGCATCTAGTGATTAATTCAAGTAAAGTAAAGTAAAGAATACTCACAACGCCGGATGTACGAGAAAAAAACCCAAAGCAGGAAAGTAGCCTCGGACGGACCAAGCCAGACAATCACTATGAATAATGGTTTTACAAAGACAGATTAGCCTTACACTTAAACTTGATCCCCACGGATCTTAACGCTCCTTCTGATATTCAACCGTTCTTCAATAGTGCCCACGCAGAAATTCCATCTTCCACGATCTCTGTCCACAACACACGCGTCCACGTATGTCTCGGTGTCCACCGATATGGCTTTGATATGTCTACGATGTTGAACAAGATGCCCGTCGCTTATCCACCGCAAAACCATTTGATGTTCAATGTGTAGAACAAACAACTTTGGTGAAACAAGATCACTTAAACATATAAGAATGATAACTCGGATCTTTGTAAACTCGAAGGATGTGTTTATGATTTGTAAACCTTAGAAAACATGTGCAAACAAGTTTCTGGTCGACTATTGTTTTCCAGAATGCACACCCATGAAATTATGATGAAAACACTCTTTAAATAGAATTTAAATGCCGCCTCAAAAAATGTATCATTTGAACGACTTAAGCATGTCGTTCGAGCGATAGCGTGAAAGTTTAACTTTCTGATTAAAACGACTCTTAACTAAGAGATTCAAATTAGTCAAACTCTATTTCGAGCTTATCATCAAAAAACGAAGTGTAAACCTTTAAAACACTTTTAAAACATTCAAAAACATTTTTCTTTATAAAAATTACATCCTTATATTTTATAAAATAATTCCGAGCACCATTAATTATATGCATTCATACCTGAGTGATCTCGAAATGAAATTAACTTTGAAGACGATTAAACTTGCACCAATTAAACTTCGGCATGATTTAATTCTTTGAATCTTTGCCGCAACGTCTTCAATTTCTTCAATACGTCATAGACCGAGTGGGATCGTGACAAAATAAAATTCTCCCTCTGACATATTATAAACACAGTTTTGTTCACGGAATTAAGTCAAAACAATACAGGGACTCAATTGGAAATTTATGTCCTTACATAAACCATACCTAATCCATATGATTATGGAAAAAGTCTACTAAGTAACACACAAAGTAATAAACTAAAGGTTCTAGCGCCCAACCGTCTCTCAACTCATGACCATTATTAAGTTTCCTACGAGTGACATCTCGTAAGAGAAATCCAAATAAGGAATCCCTCCAATAAATTACTCCTTAGATTAGTTTGTTGTTAAGATCTATTGGCCCAATAATTAACATATAACACAATATTACCTACTGTAGAGGGGGCTTGAAGCTCAGCATGGCAACTCAAGCATGGCATCTTGGCGAGGCAGCTCAGCGTGGCAGCTTGGGGAGGCAGCTCAGCGTGGCAACTCAAGCGTGACATCTTGGTGAGGTAGCTCAGCGTGGCAGCTTGGGGAGGCATCTCAGCGTGGCAACTCAAGCGTGGCATCTTGGCGAGGCAGCTCAGCGTGGCAGCTTGGGGAGGCAGCTCAGCGTGGCAACTCAAGCGTGGCAGCTTGGGGAGGCAGCTCAGCGTGGCAACTCATACTTCAGCTTGTTGTGTTAATCATATTGTACCTTTGATTACATTCACTGTAAAGTTGTAACGGTTGTAATGACATAACGATAATAATAATATAGTTTGGGTGAGGTCAAACTATACTCACGAGAGACCAGGCATGGCAGGACCTGTTAGGGCTTTCATGCCCTATCGAATGGCCTCACCATGGGAACTTTAGAGGGACTTGGTTTGGAGGATTGAGAAGTAAGACACCGTTGGGGCTTGTCCTGACCATCTTAGATACACCTGGTAAAACACCGAAGGACCCTGACCGTGGAACCTCAAGCGGAGCAGCTTGGAGTTCCATCGGGCATTGAGTTATGGACCAAACGACCCTCTACTTAATGTCACATCTACTGTGGGTGATGTCACTAGCCATCTAAACAATGTCAGACATGCACTTGAGTAAACCACCGTGGTATTTGGGGCTGTCAGGCAGTTGGTGAGCCACCTCTGCGACAACAACCCCCTGACACACAGTGGTTAGGCAAAAGGCATGTCTTGGCATTTAATGTTTATGACGTGGAGACAACTAGTGCATCAGGCATTTAATGTTGTGACATAAAGTATGAGGGATGTCTTTCATAGTCTTTAATGACTGAGTTGCCTCGGGGGTGGTGTGGGGGCTATTTAAGGACCCCAACCACCTTTGAGGAAGAGGATCCTCTCTTTGAGAATTGAAAAGAGTTATTGCAAACTAGAGAGTTCACTGACTCACCATTGTCATTTATTACGAAGCTTTTAATACTTGACAGAGATTCTTCAGGATGTTGTGTGTGTTTTGTGTGTTTTTACTTGCCCGCCAGGGTGTATCTAGGGTGCTTACTTGCCTCTCCCTCTAGCTAAGACACTTCTAAAGTCCATTAGCATGACCTGAGTTATACACGAGAGTTTTGTGAGTTTAAGTTGAGTCTATCCTCATTGGGTTCATGTTTATGTGTTCTATCACTAATCCAAAGCTTTGGCCAATTAACTTGTGATTACCATACTCAATAGGGGTTACGCCTCCATATATATAATCTAAAGTACCCTCTTACATTTGGCGACTCTGCTGGGGAGGCATCCTTCTAGAGAAGGAGTATGGCGCAGGATAATGCTACTAGAAGACTCAATTTCGATGACATACAGAATAATGAAGAACAGGCTACGAGGGAGCAGGAGGCCCTAAGAGATGGGGCTCCTCGAGTAGAGGTACCGCTGGCTCCAACAACGACAGGCGTCCCAGAGGCGGCACAACCTTCCACGAGCGCAGGGCTGGGACCTGCCCAGATGGCGCTCCTCACGAGAAAATTTTACGAGTTTTTGCAAACCCCAGTAGCTTCAACCATGCTTGGAGGATTGGAGACTAATGCCTTCGTAACTCCAGGAGTGGCCCCAGGGGCCCCACCAGGGGCAGGCATTACAGGAGCGGTCCCAGCAAGTGTACCCTCTGTTGTGAATCCCACTGTGGGCGGCTCAGGAGTTTCAACGGTGCAACCGATAATGTTCGCTCCGGTTGCAACGAGCGCTCAACCGTCTGCCCCGTTGCAGGTGGCCCCAGTAGCCTCGCCCTTGGAAGAGATGAGAAAAGAGATGCAGAAGGAGATGCTGAAGTTCATGCAGTCTTCCTCGCAGGCTGTGGGCGAGGTGGCAGCAGTCTACGATGACTTCCGGACACCCTACCCCCAGGAGTACAACGACGAACCCTACCCGAAGGACTGTATTCCCCCTACCTTTGAAAAATACTCAGGGAAGGGAGGGAACCCGAAGGAACACATTAAGCGTTTCGTTGAACACTAGGGGGCGCATTGCAATGACAAAAAGCTTAGGCTGAGGGAGTTTTCCAAATCCCTGACTAATAAAGAATACACTTGGTACTCTCACCTGCCGCCCAATAATGTCTCCACGTGGGAGGAGATGCATGTATTGTTCGTCCGAAAGTTCTTCTTGGCAGAAGATGAGTTCACCTTAACCCAACTTGGCAGGGAGAGGCAAAGGCCAGGAGAGGAGGTAGTGTCCTACATCTGAAGGTTTAGGGAAAGGTCCCTCGACGTGAGGGAAGAAGCTAAGGAGGCTAGGTTACTACAAATTTGTGCTGAAGGATTACTTCCTGAGTATATCTTTCACCTAATCAATGAGACACGAGAGGGAACATTTTCAGCATTCTTAAAGTTCGCAAGAAATATATCTTTGGTGGTGCGACCTAGCCCGGTAGTAGCTCCCATGATGTTCAGACAGCCGATGCAACCCATCGGGGGAAGGTCTCAGGCCCCACGGGTGGGATATGTCGAGAGAGAGGATGGGGGCAAGGCCCAGAGAAAGGACAACAAAAGAAAGTTCGGAAGGGATAGAGAAGACCCGCCACCGTTGCCTTGTACGGTGGAGGAGGCTGTGAGTTTCTATAACGCAATGGTACAAGGCGGAACGGTTTACGAACCGAAAGGCGTCCCGGAGGAAGAACCCGACGCGGCAACCAGGGCCAATCCCAAATATTGTCAGGTTCATCGAAAGGTCCAGCATCCAATAGAAAGTTATTTCACGCTGGGAAGAATCATCGACAAATACATGAGGGCGGGAACATTACAAATCCCCCCGCGGAACGTTAATAATAACCCGCTCCCGGCACATGGGGCCAATGTTGTAACGGCCTATGATAAGGAGGCAGAGAAGGAGGGGGGAGGGGAAATAATGGAGTTCGATAAAGCACTGGAGTATTGCACTAGGGGAATGGCTAACGTAGTTCTGGCATATGATGAAGCAAGTGCTAGGGACGTAGAAGACGCCTATAGCGTTGAGGGCGAGGAAACGGACCCAGTCATAGAATATAGCGCAGTTTCAAAATCACCAAAGTTCACTTGGTTCTTCGACCAAGTGGAAATCCCAAAAGAAAGCAGAATGGAGATAACTCAGGCGATCTTGGATATTGCAAGAAGAAATGCAGTCCCCTCGCTAAGATGGAGGGGACCCATAGCTAGGCTAGTAAAGAAGTTCCTATCAGAGGTAACGTTCAGTGATGCGGATAGAGCTGTAAGGTTCCCCCATAATAGGCCCCTGTATGTAACCACCAGTATTAACGGGGTTAGCTTCGCCAGGACTCTTATGGACGGGGGTGCCTCCATCAACATTATGCCAATCAACTTCTTCCACGCGGCTAATATTCCGAAAGAAAGGTTGGTTGCCATGCCCTTGGTAATCTCGGGCTACGATAATCAATCTTCCAAATCCATTGGGTATGTAAACGTGGGGATAGTGATGGGAAATCTGAGTTCCCATATCAAATTCCATGTAATAGAAAGCGCAACTTCCTATCATTTTTTAGTAGGGAGAGTATGGATGAACAACCAGGGGTTAGTTCCCTCAACATACCACCAATGTGCTAAGGCGAATATCAAGGGGACAGAAGTAACTATTAGGGCAACTAAAAGGCCTTTCGCTATCGAAGAAGCACACTTGGTGGATGCAGCCTTCTATACAGAGCTTGAAGAGGACGTGCGGGTCCTAACGAGGAGAATGGAGGGAGCATGGGTCCCCTCAATTAGAGAAAGAATGGGACCTTTAAATGAGAGTGGCGAAGGTAAGAGGATCGAGGAAGCATATCGGACGGTCCCTCGACCCCAGAACATCTCGAAGCAGCTCAAAGAAAAGATGAGACCTAGGACAGACCCAGGCGAGCATGAGGCCCAACGACAAAGCGTGTTAAGTCGTTTTTCAGGGGAAAGGATCGCTGAGGCTTCGAGAGAAAGGAAGAGAAAAGTCGTAGAAACAGCCACCAGCAGGCAATGCAAGAAGATTGTCACTGAAGAGGGAAAAGTGGTGTACCGTTTGTAATGGTGTGAACGGGCGGCCGAAAAGACTGACAATGAGGTTGACCCGATATATGAGTGTTTTTTAGTGGATCAACGGGGGTAGTGTATGGTGATAGACAACTCCAGCATAAAAGAGTTCATAGAAGATGTCGCCGAAGAACCAGACTGCATGACAGACCAACCAAGGCCCCATGCACAAGAGTTGGAGCAACTAAACCTAGGAGAAGAAGGGGAAGACCCAAGGCCTATCTTCATCTCGAAAGATCTTATTAAGGAGAAACAAAAAGCCTTGGTTGACCTGATTCGGGAGTTCATAGATGTCTTCGCATGGAAGTACACTGAAATGGAAGGGCTGGATGAGGAAGTGAGTTGCCACAAGTTGAACGTGATCCCTTCGGCTATTCCAGTAAAGCAGGCAATAAGAACGTACAAGCCTGAAATAGATTTGAATATTAAAGAAGAGGTCCAACGCTTATTAGCAGTAGGATTTATCAAGCCTATACAACATCCCCTCTGGCTATCTAGCATTGTGCCAGTAGGGAAGAAAGACAAAAACCAAATAAGGATATGCGTGGATTTCAGAGACTTGAATAGGGCTTGCCCTAAGGATGAGTTTCCCCTACCCTCCATCGACAGCTTGATAGATGCCATGGCTGGTCATGAGATGTATATCTTCATGGATGGATATGTGGGATACAACCAGATCAAGATGGACCCCTCTGACGCAGAGAAAACAACATTTAGAACGTCGTTGGGCAACTTCATGTACAAGGTAATGCCGTTTGGACTCAAGAACGCCGGAGCTACGTACCAAAGAACGATGATGGCCATTTTTCATGACTTTTTCCACAAATTTGTGGAATTCTACGTGGACGACTTGGTCATCAAATCGAAGAAGGAAGAGTCCCATCTAAACGATTTAAGGAAGGTGTTTGCTCGGTGCAGGAGGTACAAGTTAAGGATGAACCGTTAAAGTGTGTCTTCGGGGTAACAAGTGGTAAGTTTTTAGGCTTCGTGGTTAATCAACAAGGGGTACAGATGGACCAGGATAAACAGCGGGCAATCTTGGAGATGCCATGTCCAAGAACGGCGAAGGAGCTGAAAATTTTACTTGGAAAAGTCTCCTACCTTAGGAGATTTGTGCCCGGATTGGCCGAAATAACACACCCACTAATGCAGCTGCTATGAAGGAACACAAAGTTCAGATGGGAGGAGATTCACCAGAAGTCCCTTGTTGGGCTGAAGAAGCTGCTCGTGTCACCACAAATAATGGTTCCTCCCCAGGCGGGAGCTCCGTTGCAGCTATACCTCACATCCACCATGAGGTCCGTTGGGGATCTGCTAGCACAAGAAGTAGACGGGCAAGAACGTCCGGTTTACTACCTCAGCAGAATTATACATGGGCCAGAAGTTAGATATACTAGTTTAGAAAGGCATTGTTTATCCTTGGTCTTTGAAGCACAAAAACTTAGGCATTATATGTTGTCTTTTACCATTCATATTGTAACTAGATGCGACCCAATTAGGTATTTACTCGCAAAGACTATATTGATTGGTAGGGCAGCTAGATGGTTCCTTATTCTCTCTGAATATGACTTAAAATGTGTGGTCCCTCGTACAATCAAAAGCTAGGCGTATGCTGACCTATTGGCCATCTTCCCTTTAGGAACCTTCGAGCCACCTAGGGAAGACATTCCAGGAGATGATTTGCAGGCCAATTACCTGGATGCAACCGAGGAGGAATGGATGATGCAGTTCGATGGATCTTCGACAGAAAAGAAGGGAGGAGCAGGGGTTGTTCTTTCAAAAGGGATGGCAGAGATTTGCCTTTCCTACAAACTAGATTTCCCCTGCTCTAATAACGAGGCAGAATACGAGGCGTTAGTACTAGGGCTTCTAGAGGCTCTTAGAAGAGGAATTCGCTTACTCTGCATTAAGGGTGACTCAAACTTAGTAATTCAGCAGGTGAACGGAGAATATGCATTGAAACACATGAGCCTGGCGCCCTATAGAACAATCATTCAAAGGCTTCTCAACCAATTTCATCGGACCAAGATCAGGAGGCATCCCAGAAAGATGACCGTCCATCCAGATGCCTATGCCACTATTGCCCAGAAGATGATAATGAAAACCAATGAGACCACAATTGTGATCCAACGAAGAACAGCTCCTTCGGTAGTACAGTCAATACTGCCGATGAAGGAGGAGGTGGGTTGGAGAAGAGATATTAAGAAGCAACTGGAGTTTGGTGAGGGGGTGATGCGGCTAGGAGAGTTTGCCCAATATTCTATATGCCAGGGAAATCTCTATTTCAGAAATACGGGAGGATGGTTGTCAAGATGCGTCAGCCCCGAGGAGGCCGAGCAAATATTGAGGAAAACGCATGAGGAGCATTGCGAGACGACTGAGATACCTCTATATAGGAGAATTCAAAGGGAGGGGTATTTCTGGCCCAGAATGAAGCAGGATGCGGCAGAGCTACAACGGAAATGCAACAAGTGTCAGCTATTCTTCGAAGCAGCTGAGTGCCATTTTATTGAAGCTCAAACGGACTGGAGGTAACCCTACATCGACTTCATTCTGGAGGGGGTTGTCCCAACGGAGAAAATAGATGCAATGGGTCTAAGGCGAAGGTCTCCAAGGTTCTACGTCCAGGAGGGGCAGCTTTATCGAAAGGGGTACTTTAACAGGCCCTTGCGATGTGTCACAAGGGAAGAAGCAGCGGAGGTCCTCAAACAAGCGCACGATCCAGCACACATAGGAGGGGCTAAGTTGTATGATCAGTTGATGACGTTGGGGTATTATTAGCCAATGATGGAGAAAGACTCTGCTGAGTTCGTTTGAAAATGCAAAGCTTGCCAACTTCATGGAAATATGATCCATGCCCCATTGGTGGACTTACACTCTCTGTCGACACCCTATCCATTTTATACTTGGGCGTTTGACCTAATGGGGGCAATACACCCTTCTTTGAGAGGCAAGATATGGATACTGGTAGCAATAGAGTGTTTTACAAAATGGGCCGAGGCAATACCACTCAAACGGGCAACGGCTGGGGTGTTGAGCAACTTCATCAGAGAATACATCATTTGCCATTTTGGGATCCCAAAAGTAATTCTCTCAGATAATGGGACCCCCTTCGTCAATTCTGAAGTAACAATGCTCACGGACAAATACTCCATTGTTCATCACACTTCAAAGGTGGCATACCCAAAGGGAAATGGTCAGGCCGAAGCAACTAACAAAACCCTGATTAATATTTTGGCCAAAATGATGGAAGACTTTTCAGGGGCGTGGGATGACAAGATACCAGCGATCTTGTGGGCCTATCGAACAACCAAGCGAAAACCCACAGGATACACGTCGTTCTCTCTTGTCTATGGGGCTGAGGTAATCCTCCCAGTAGAATTGGAAGTTCCCTCTGCCCGTTATGCCTTGAGAAGTAGCATGCTCCCTCATAGTAGACATATACAGCTGGAAGCGTTGGATGAGCACAGAGATAACTCGATGCAACACTTTCAAATATATACGAAACAACTCTCCAGGGCATATGACAACTTGGTGAGACCAAGGAAGTTTGTGGAAGGAGACCTCGTATTGAAAGCGGAAGTAAAGCACATCAGGGGACTTCCTCTACCAAAGTTTGCAGCCAACTGGGAGGGACCTTACGTTGTGAAGGAAGCGCATGACTCAGGTTATTGCTTAATTTCGAAGATAGAAGAAGACAAGCCATTTAAGATTAACAGTAAGTGGCTGAAGGTTTATCATGTGTAAAATAACCAAGTTTGAGCTGATGTTATATTGTTATAAATATACAAGTTTTGGGTGACATTTGTTTTAGAATAAAGAATTGCAGAAACACAAAACTCTATAGCACACAACAGCAGTCACAACACATGAAGGGATTGAAAAGTATGCGTTCTTCATTCATAAACAATAGAGTATTACAAAATTTCCTTTGGAAGCTATTGCCCAAGAATTACATAGAGAAAAAGAAGTAAAACATCTGTATACAAGAAGTAACTACCCTAAAAGAAAAGATAAATCCGAGGAAGAGAAAAAATCTCCAGGAAGGCCCGAAGAAGCTGCTGTGAAAGACCGTTGGGCGTTAATGGAAACCTCCAGCCTCGTTTGCACTTGCGTACATTCGATCAGGAGTCTCTCACGCTTCAGTTTGGCTAGGCAAAAAGCTTCTTCGGCATCCTTCACCTCTTGATCCACTGCTTCCAAAAGAGGGGCCAATACGACCAACCTAGCCTCCTCAGCTTGCTGGTCCTCCTGGTGCTTGCGCAATACCTCCCTCTGGCCGATCAGTTGCTGGTTTTTCAAAGTATTCAGATACATAACAAGCCAGTCAAAACGGAAACCATCACGTCCCAACTCCTTCAGAAAACCTAGAAATTGGTTGAGAAGGGATCTGGTAACACTGGCAGTGGGGGTACTGGCAATTTCAGCAACAACGATCGCCATGCCTTGCAGTCTGTGACTCATCACATGAATATTTGAGCGCAGGTAATCCGGTGTGAAGGTCTCAGGATGGCGATCCACCAATTGTTCAATCACCAGGCGATGGTTGACGGGCATTTGAGGAGACTGCCGAAGCACCATAAGGCAGAACGAGTGAGGAGCTAGGTCAGGAAGAGGCAATTCGCACACAGATTCGCTCTCGGCTACAGCACCAGTCGTAGAACCTTGATCATCATGAATAGAATTTTCCGAAACATCAGGTTCTCGGAAGGGCGAACCTACAGGTGAGAGAACTAGGGGAGAATTTTCCCGAGCAACCTGAAAAGAAAAAGCCCAAATAATGGAATTATGAATAAAAAACTTAACAAGTGGTAAGTTGTTAAGTCACCGTTATAAGGTGGAGTTTGCAAAAAAATCTTAACAAGCGTTTTTGTTGTTAAGTCACCGTTATAAAGTGGAGTTTATGAAAAATCTTAACAAGTGTTTTAGTTGTTAAGTCACCGTTATAAGGTGGAGTTTGCGAAAAAATCTTAACAAGTGTTTTCGTTGTTAAGTCACCGTTATAAGGTGGAGTTTATGAAAAATCTTAACAAGTGTTTTCGTTGTTAATTCACCGTTATAAGGTGGAGTTTTATCAAAAATCTTAACAAGCGCTTTCGTTGTTAAGTCACCGTTATAAGGTGGAGTTTATGAAAAATCTAAAACAAGCGCTTTCGTTGTTAAGTCACCGTTATAAGGTGGAGTTTGTGAAAAAAAAACTTAACAAGTGTCTTCGTTGTTAAGTCACCGTTATAAGGGGGAGTTTAAGAACAATCTTATGAAAAATCATAAGATGGAGATTATGGAAAATCTTAACAAAAGATAGCAAGAAAAATATACCTCAGTCACAACGGGAGCATTTGAGGCAGCCACAGGGACAGGAACCGTTGGGGGAGCGATTATTACCCCAGATGCCATAACGGGGTCCCTGGACGCAGAAGCCTCCACGCTTGTCCAAACCTGATCACCCGTATAGGGCACAAGGGCCAGCATATTGGGTTCATCATGAGAAGACACTGAGCCCTCAAACAAAGCCACGTCAGGAGGGGATGTAAACACACCAACCTGGGCCCTCACTACAGGAGTTGGTGCAAGATCAGGAGAAAACTGTGCACAAAGCCAAGTGTTAGAAAAGAAGAATGGGCACAGAAAATATGAAGAAATATCTCGACGTGTTACTTACCTCGGTTATGGTGCTAAACAAAGGAATGACAGTCGGGGGCCTCATCAGCATCGTTGGAAGAAGAATGCTCGCCAACAACGAGGACATTTCCACCTGGGGTACCCAAAACATATCACAATTCAGTAAGCCAAATACGAAAAGAGTATGACCGAAAGGACTACAACAAATAAATTATAGATCATATCATACCTCGGGCTCACTCTCCTCAACATGTACAATGGGCAGAGGAACCTCAGGTGAGGCCTGTGAATCAGAAGGGACCAAGGATGTTATCTCGGGATGTGCCACTTCGGGCAGGGTTACCACTTCAGGCGAGGAATCACTCGCATGATCAACGTCATCACCTCCCATAATAACTTCCCTCGCACGTTGGCTGACTCCACGGCGAGAATACGTAAGCCCTGTCATGGGGGAACGGGGAGGAGTCACATCGGTATGAGATGTACCGAAGCGTCCCCCCACAAAAGGGCTCACGGGAGGACTGGAAGGGTCTGGTCTTTCTATTTCAACTCCCTGCAAAACAGTTGTCAAAGAAAGGGGGAGGGATAAATATACACACAAGTAAAGACAGTCGTCCTCAAGCAAAAAGGAGATAATAATTAAGTCAGCCATACATACCTCCGATTCAGAAGGAGAACAAGAAGACACGACCACGGGCGAAGAGGGAGGATTAGCAGCAACTGATGGGGCAGGGGTGGATTTCACCTCAGGGGTCAAGTGTACTTCAGGAGTCCGTTTCTTCTGGGACTTGGTGCCCAGAGTCTTCTTCCTCGAGCTAGCTGCACTAATGCTGACCCCTTGAGGAACCCTGGAACTCTTCCTCTTTTTAGCCGTTGGCTCTGAAGGATCCACCACCACCGTGGGGAAAGCAACGGAGGAAGGGACAACGACTGCATGTCGTTGATACTCAGCATTTATTCGGTCTACTTCTACTTGGGCCTCCCTCCTCACACGCTCAGCCATCTCAGCAGGCATGGGAGGAGGAACGGAGGCTATGAGAAGAGATGCCACGAGAGTTTGGGGCTTCTGGGACTTCGATTTAGATTTCGATGTCCCACTCTTAGCCGTTCTTGTCTTCTTGGCAGGTGGTGGAGAAGCCCCCTCATCGGTAGTAATTGCAGTAGAGGGGACAGCCTTCTTCGCAGCAGCAGTTTTGGACTTTGGCGTGGCAACTGGGACCATGGCACAAAGTGGGGTAAGCTCGTTGGGAGGCGCTTTGTGGGTTGAACTTAGAGGGAATTCTATCCCAAGTACAGAGTTGCCTTTTAGCCCCAACTCCAGGGCAGAAAATGAAGAAACGGGAGGATACACAGGCTCTCCCTCAATAAACTCGGCAATTTCAGCTAGTTGCTTCGTCCAATACTTGGTGGCAAACAGAGGGGTCACATCCCCATGCCTGGTAATACTGGGAATGGTGACACGCCCAGCCATTGTTGAAGATATCCCCCACGCAGCAGTCAAAGAAAACAAGGAGCATGCCTCGCCAAAGGAGACTTTGGGGTTTGATGATTGGAAAACTGGACGTGGACCCCCTGGTCAAACCCAAACTGATGACTGCATCGGTTGGGATTATAATGCTCGCTCGTGCATCCCCACTCGGTGTAGGAGGGAAGATATCCAGGGGAAAGCAGAAGAACCACGGCAAGCGAGGGATCCTCAATGTCAGGAGAAAGGTCCTGTATCAATCTGGCATCATGATGAAAAAATTTACAAGTATGGAAAAAGGCCTCTTCTTGATAGGGCCGCATAACGAAACTCTCAAAACGATCAATCACTGAAATCAACTCCTTTCGACTTTGCCTCTTATGATAAATGAAGGACCGAGGAGGCAAAAAATTTTCAGCCGAAGGAGGACTGTTGGGCTTGGCCGCTACGACAGGAAAGCGGAAGTAGAGAAAGCTGGTCAGAAGCACACTGTTGGCAAAATTGGCCAAGTTATAACGACCAATGGAACGTTCCATGTCAAATAAAGTCCTGTCCAACCAGGTGTACAGGTATCCCAAGGCAATTGCAGCCAGGGGAAGCTTTATGCCTCGAGCAAGGCGAAGGGACAGGTTGATGAGGTCTCTTCGTGGCTGATCGTTGGGCTTGCCCATAAAAAAGAAACGAGACAAAATCACAAGAATGTAAGCAGGAAGCTCCAACGGCGTACCTTGACCAGGGGCAGTTGATGAAGAACTGCCTTCACTAGAACTCTGGAAGAAATAATTGATCAAGGGAGAAAAAGTAGCTTTGTTGGAAGAACCGATGCAGCTTCGGCATATGAGATCCAACTCCAAACGATCTGCAGTCTCTTGAGCATCAAGAGCTTCATCGGTATAAGGCTCATGGCCTGTTGCATCAAGGCCCAGGAGCTCACACACATCCTCCAGAGTTATGGTAAACTCAACCCAGGCAGCAATGAACGTATGAGTATCCACGTTCCAGCGAGAGACCAGTATAGGCAAGGCAGCGTTATTCTTTGATAGAGTAAACTCACCAAATGACCTTGCCCGTTGCAGCCCAATCTTAGTAAGGACATCAGTATAGGAACTCTGCATGTGAGAGTTCCAGGCAGCAAAGTGCGCGGGGGATCCCCCGGGTGCTTCAAAATCAATATAGGACCATGGGAAGTCCCCTCGCTCTAAGAAAAATCTGAGAGTTCCTTCTGGGGGCAGAAATCCCCACTTAGACACCTCTTCGTCCTCATCACCCAACAAGAGGGCGTCAAACTTGGAGGAAAAGCAGACAGCCTTACAGGAAACAGCAAAGCCATCACCCTCCCCAAAAATGGGAGAGCGACGGTAAAATCTCAGTTGTTCTTGGCGAGCAGCACCCAGGGCGGAGGCAGCAGTGGTGGTGGCAGACGGAACACTGGTGGCGGAAATGGTGGGGTTGCTTGAAGACGCCATGACAAACAGTGAAGCTGTAACAAAGAAAGCTTCGAGAGAAAAGGGATTGAGAGCAATAATGGGGACGGACGATTACAAACGGTGGTATAGCTCTTGCAACAATAGAGTCTCTCTCTCTCTCTCTCTTTCTAAAAAAGAATCGACAGTCTGATGAAGAAGATAATAACGAAGTAAGGAAATAAGCAAAGAAGAAGGAAGAAGTGGAAAGAGACCCCTGAGGCCCACGTGTTTAAGGTTTAAAATATTTTGAATATGGTTGTTGAGACTTTCGAGTTTGGCGTTTAGATTTCCCCACCCTCGCACGTGCACCGTCGCCTGTAATCATTTCACATGAACACGTGGCACTTCGGGAAGTGCCGTGACAGTTGAAAAGATAGCGCACGTCATTAATGAAATGACACATAGAGAACAGGAAGCGTTTCCTTCTTCAGCAAGCTTGAGTTTTTGGCGCCAATCTTTTTGTCAGACTTATCTAACGAGGCCCCAACGAAGAAGATGTTCCAACGGTTACACAAAGAAAAATCCATCAAGTTGAGTCATTTCGTGCAGACATTTCTTGTCCCAACAAATCTCTCCACGAGGGGGAAAATGTAGAGAGGGCTTGAAGCTCAGCATGGAAACTCAAGCGTGGCATCTTGGCGAGGCAGCTCAGCGTGGCAGCTTGAGGAGGCAGCTCAGCGTGGCAACTCAAGCGTGACATCTTGGTGAGGCAGCTCAGCGTGGCATCTTGGGGAGGCAGCTCAGCGTGGCAACTCAAGCGTAGCATCTTGGCGAGGCAGCTCAGCGTGGCAGCTTGGGGAGGCAGCTCAGCGTGGAAACTCAAGCGTGGCAACTTGGGGAGGCAGCTCAGCGTGGCAACTCATACTTCAGCTTGTTGTGTTAATCATATTGTACTTTTGATTACATTCACTATAAAGCTGTAACGGTTGTAATGACATAACGATAATAATAATACAGTTTGGGTGAGGTCAAATGGTACTCACGAGAGACCAGGCATGGCAGGACCTAGGAGGGCTTTCATGCCCTATCGAATGACCTCACCATGGGAACTTTAGAGGGACTTAGTTTGGAGGATTGAGAAGTAAGGCACCATTGGGGCTTGTCCTGACCATCTTAGATACACCTGGTAAAACACCGAAGGACCCTGACTGTGGAACCTCAAGCGGAGCAGCTTGGAGTTCCATCGGGCATTGAGTTATGGACCAAACGACCCTCTACTTAATGTCACATCTACTGTGGGTGATGTCACTAGCCATCTAAACAATGTCAGACATGCACTTGAGTAAACCACCGTGGTATTTGGGGCTGTCAGGCAGTTGGTGAGCCACCTCTGCGACAACAACCCCCTGACACACAGTGGTTAGGCAAAAGGCATGTCTTGGCATTTAATGTTTATGACGTGGAGACAACTAGTGCATCAGGCATTTAATGTTGTGACATAAAGTATGAGGGATGTCTTTCATAGTCTTTAATGACTGAGTTGCCTCGGGGGTGGTGTGGGGACTATTTAAGGACCCCAACCACCTTTGAGGAAGAGGATCCTCTCTTTGAGAATTGAAAAGAGTTATTGCAAACTAGAGAGTTCACTGACTCACCATTGTCATTTATTACGAAGCTTTTAATAATTGACAGAGATTCTTCAGGGTGTTGTGTGTGTTTTGTGTGTTTTTACTTGCCCGCCAGGGTGTATCTAGGGTGCTTACTTCCCTCTCTCTCTAGCTAAACCACTTATAAAGTCCATTAGCATGACCTGAGTTATACACGAGAGTTTTGTGAGTTTAAGTTGAGTCTATCCTCATTGGGTTCATGTTTATGTGTTCTATCACTAATCCAAAGCTTTGGCCAATTAACTTGTGATTACCATACTCAATAGGGGTTACGCCTCCATATATATAATCTAAAGTACCCTCTTACACCTACATAAGACAATATTCCATCACGAGTTAAGTCCCAAGGATCCCATACCATACGCTTCTAAGCTCTTGACCGAAATAGACTACATGCATAGGACGTATCACAAGAGAACTCCAAATAAGGAACACCCTGATATACCTATGTATAGTTGGACCATTCATTTGATAATTTTCTAGGCGACACCCTAATAAAATACTTGAATCTAATATGTATATACAATCTACTGTAAATATACTACGTCGACCCAATGAAGTCAACCATCCTAGACTAAACCACAAGGAGAATTTACAAAAACTCCAAAAAAGATATACACAGTGTAATATACCTATATACCATTAACGAAGAGAAATAAACCATCCTGGATAATCCTAATGAAGAGTAACCAACAAACTCATAAGGTATATCACACACAGACATGGCAACTACAATTGTCCAATGACTGATCGATATCCCAAAGAAAGTGTGTCAGTACTCTAAGTAAATTAATTTGGAAGGATATACCATAGTAACATATTGTTAACCATTGATTACTTATTATTATTAACCCATTACTAATGTATCTTATAGTTTTCAGTAGTTATTTACACATTTATTAATTACGTTTCAAATGTATCATTGTGTTTCCAAATTATCCTCACAGCTATAATCAAAACACATGTACTCCTAACGCATATACAAATAAGTATATAAACCATCCATAACCACCAATGCACCCAAAACCCAATGTCTAACTACCCACCCATGCATATGTATTTAATATTCATACTTTGTCTTTACAAGCGGACTAAATATTCGTTTCTACACTGCACTTGTGGACGTAGGTAAAAATTTGGGACGAACCACATAAATATGATTCTTATTCTCTTTATCTCATTTTCTTACTATTTTCTAAACTATTTGTATTTAAGTAAATTTATCTCGTATTTGTTATTTTCTATTAACTAGTGTACACTACCTAAGCCAGTTGGTATACCAATTATGGGTGATTGCAGATTGGCACCGTTTATGAATAATGGTTAACCATTTTCACTTTCCACCATTTTTAATTTCTAATGATCGAGGATAGCCATTTATTGTAAACCAGTGAATCACAATCCAATTCACCAGGGTTTATAAGGGTTAGAGTTGTTTTTGAGAAATTTAGCCCAATTGTTAATAACTCCTCAAATCCCTATCAATATCTTTACTTTCATGCATTAGATTTATATACACTATAAGTGAATTTGCTTATTACTTGGGATACTCTATTATTCTGTCAAAATTCTATTGAGAATGGGTTAAAATCTAGAGAGAAGTAGAGTCAGGGAGGATTTCCCTCCCTCTACACATGTTAGTTAGTGGGATTTACATGGGATCATGCAAGGCCTAACTAAAATCAAGGAATTCATGGAGTAAAATATGAAGCAAGTAACATAAAACACTGTGGCTAGGCAGAATCACCCGAAATCAAACCCTGTTAGTCCAACAGGTGAAGAAAATTTAGATCGAATGCATAATATGCCAACGCTAATCCCATATAGGGATAAAAGGCAAGCTCGTCGTGATGTAGTAGTGAATAATCCTAGGAGAATGGAACGCGGCTCCTGTGGTGAAGGAAGGAGGTTTACGAGGATAAAAAATAGGGGTGATAATTTATCCTATAAGCCAGGAAGGACTTCTACCATTCGATCAAAATGTTACAATGATGATCAAACTTACTCTATTGAGAGACCTAGTGTTATGGAAAGGTTAATAAAAGGTTCTACCCTTAGTCATATGGGCCCTAGGTAGCACGAGAACATTCGTGCAAAGATCCCCAGGAGTGCATGGAAGAGTCCTAAAGATCCATAATAGAAGGTCACATGTTCGGTTTGATCTAGTCACAGTGTGAGAGGATCGACTAGGTCCGAGTGCACTTAGACAAGGAAGGGGGGATCGGTTGATAGTCAATGTGGGGCCTTTAAATCTATCAAGGCTGAGCAAAAAAAATAAGACTAACAATGGAAATGATCTACTTAATACTCGAAAGATAGATTGGGAGATCTAACCAAGAAAAAAAAATCCCTTACATAGGTACTATTAACACGGATCACCCTTCGAAACATCTTTCATGAACTATCTAACCCCAATAAAGTTTAGATCACCCGTAATAATGCCGAGGTATGATGGAAAGACTGACCTGATGCATCATATGGAGTAATACTAAAATGCTTCTGACATATATTCAATTGCCAATGAGATCAAGTGTAGGCAGTCCTCTAAATATATCAACCCATGTATGGTATAGTGGGATCCCAAAGGGAAAATCTCTAGGTTCAAACAATTGTCCTACCTATTTGTTAGCAACTTTACTTAGGTGAAAACTTAAGGAAGATTGTGTCTCACTTGTTAAACACCAGGAAAAAGAATAATGAAATGACAAGTGAGTACATTTCCTGGTATAATAAGAAGAAGTTGGATGTGATATATTAGCATAATATAATGGCTATCACTCCGATCAGGAGTGGTTTTCTACCTAGAAATATTTACCCTATCTTAAAAAAAGAACCTTTAATCACTATAGACGAGCTCTAGGCCATGGGAAGAAAGATAAACAACGCATAATAGGAAATGGATACGAAGGTGTCTAGCCGAACTAGATCCAATAATGGGAGAATATTGGATCAAACGGACAATTCCAAGAAATGAAACAAGACAAAGACAAAGACAAAGAATTATTATGAATACACGTAGCTCACTTGGGGGACATCCTGGATGAAATCTAAGGAAGTGAAATATTTGGTGGATAAAAAAGTTAAAGAGGTCTCTGAGAAGTAGAGATAACAGTAAGTTCTATCACTTCCACAAAAACCATCGCTATACTACTGATAAGTGATTGACTCTAAAGGATGAGTTTGTGACCCTGATTAGGAGGGGAAAGCTGGTAATATATGTTAAAAAATATAGCTGAGCGTTCGAACCCAAAAGGGACCCAAAACCAAGGAGAGGATTAAAGTCTCCTTGCAAGGTTAAGGATGACAAGAAGTGAGGATGAGACGAAGACTTAGATGATGACCTTGAACCAGATTTGCCCATAAATTCGAAACATCTAGTGGATAACGTTGGCATGATTTCGTTTGGATGCCATTTAATTGCTGGTGGGGATTCTAAAGGTGGAGATGGACCAACTAAAATGAGATCATACTTGAACCGGTAAAAATCTTATACACATATTAGTGAGGTGAAATTAGCCAAGGAATATGTGACCCTCACTCCTAAGGTAAACAAATATCGTCTTATTATTAATTTTTCCAAATATGATTTGTCTGGATTATTATACCCCTATAAATACCCTCTGGTTGTGACTATGATGGTCCATGAGAGGAGCATTCAGAGAATTTTGGTGGATAATGGTAGTTCTACGAATGTGATATTCTATGACTATTTCAAAAAGTTAAGGTTATCAGAGTGGGAACTATAGGAATTTCACTACCCAATGATTGGATTCTCATTAGAGAAGGTTTATCCTGAGAGCCATCAAGTTAGAATGTAACATCGAGTTATAATCTTGGACGATAAGCATCCATAAATAACAACCCTGATCAATTCATCTCTAGATCCAACATTGATAAAAGAATATGAAGACTTGATGAGGAATAAAAAAAACATGTTTGCATGGATCCATGCAAACATACTCAAAATTGATCAAAACCCACTCTTCTATGAGTTCGGTGTTGTGAAGGTTATGAAACATATCAAGCAAAAGCAGAGAGTATTCTACGAGAAGAAGAACATGGTTAATTAAGAAGAAGTGGATAAGTTTAAGAAAGAAAATTTCATAGAGGATTTAAAGTCCTAAACTTTCTCTCCAATATGGTAATGGTCAACAAGAATAATAATAAATGGCACATGTGCCTCGAATTTATAGACCTCAATAAGTCCTATTAAAATATTGCTACCCATTGCCCATAATTGAGCTGTTGGTCGATGCCAATACTGGGTAGGAGATACTTAGCTTTATGGATGCCTACTTATGATATAATCAAATAAATATGAAGCTAGAAGATCAAGTGAAAACCTCTTTTATCACTAACAGTGGTAATTTTTGCTACAATATGACTTTTGGGACAAAAACGCTATAGAAACATGCTAAAGGATGGTTAAAAAGATTTTTAAAGGAAAGACCGAGAAGAGTATAAAATTTTATGTAGATAAAATGGTAACAAAGAGTAAAAAGGCAGGCGATCATATCCATGACCTCGACCAAACCTTTGATGAGTTAGAGAAATACTCGATTAAATTGAATCTTACAAAAAAAGTGTCTTCGGAGTGAGGTAATGAAAATTTCTTACTTTTATCGTAAATCAAAGGGGTGTAAAGTTCAACCCAGACAAGATTAAGTCATTGATCAACATGCAGGACATACGTAGACTGATCGAGACTGTTTCTAAGATGGACATATTTATGTTAAGGGATACATATTGATGCCTCCAATTCTTCAAGGTTATCAGAAAAAAACTTTAGGTGGATTGAAAAATGTAAAAAAGCCTTCCAGGTTTGAAAAAGTAACTGAGGTCCACACCTCTGGTGTCAAGGCCAATCCAGGGTGAGAAATTATATTTGTATTTGTTTGTATTTGAGTCTATTGTGAGCTCAAAGCTGGTGAGATTAGAAGATGGTGTTAAGAAACAAGTCTACTACAGGAGGAAAACTTACCATGAAGCATAAATTTGGTGCCCAAGATTTCATAAATTGTTCTTTGCATTGATTGTGGCTTTCTAGGAGAACCAAGCCATATTTCGAGGCTGACATTATTCTAGTGTAAACTAATTTTCCCATCCGATAAACAACTCATAAACCTAAGAAATCTAAAAGGGCGATGGCATAGGTGAAAGAGTAGGGGGTAATGTGTACATCTAGGGATTCCTTCGGCGCGGGATGGTTTTGAGAGGAGAGAAAATGGGGAAATCTCTCTTGGAATGTGTGGGGATTTGAGGATGTGAATCCTCTTTCTGCTATTCGTGCGATATTCACGGGCTGCCATAGATATCGTCAAGGGGCGAAATGTAAAAAATGGAGCCACCGCCCTATTTTGCTCAAAATGAGTAAAAGAATGATCCTGTTCTTGAAAGAATGACATTAAAAGATAAACTAATGAATACAAAACCAAATGAATTAAGGGTCTAGGGACTAAGTTATGGAATGGGAAGGTGTTAGGAACCCATTTCTCCCTTTCGATTCCTCATGGGCTATAATAATGTTCTCATTTTTCTCCAAGATGTGACTCATGTGTACAATGTGTGCAATGTGAATATAAGTGAGAAAATAGAATCATCCTAATAATACCAAAAAAGGTACCACCAGGTCATAATGATAATGAGCTCAAACAGGTATAACAATGGCAGCAAACGGGAAATATAATAGTAAGAGAATAAGATAAGGCAAAGAGGGGTTGAGCACCAGAATTAAGTGGTTCAGCCAAATTATGGCCTACATCCACTGTGCAGTCTGTGTAATCCACTAAAATAAGTCTCTAATGGCCTGAATATACAAACACTCAAGCTATATCTCTCTTACAATGAGTTTGACAGAGTTTTCTGTAAGGTTTCTAATGCGCCCCCCTTTAAAAGAGATAAAAGACAAGTATTTATAGTGCCTAGGGGGTGTAATGCACCCCCCTAAACATATAGCAGGTGTGTGATGATGAAGGCTTCCAATAAGATGGTGAAAGTTGTCTATGGTACATATAATTCATGATGATTCAATATCCCCTCACATGAGGGAATAATCTGGTTATAACAAAATTGCCTACGTGGGACTTGCCACCTTGGAACCTTGTACTTATCGTACGATATGGTGTCGTCTGAAGAGGTATCAGTCTATCCAAGTACAAGGTTACTGATGCAGTGCTTGACTTTATAATGTAAACTAATGAGTATGGTCTCAATCGTGGAGCCCAGACCGAGGTGGACTAAATAGGACCTTTCTTGACGTCGTCTAGGATAGTGGACGAGAGATGACCCTATTGATGAAATTTTTTCCTGAGGTCTCACCTATTAGATACTGAGGTTGTGATTACGAGGCCAGCTCTGATCTTAAAGAGTCTTGGAAATGATCTGCGAGTTCCTTGTGGAAGCTCAGCTGCTAGAGATAGTGTCTCTCATCCCCAGACGAGGTCATACTTGGTCATATCAATTACCCCTAGTCCTCAGCCATCTTTATGAAGATGTGGCTGAGGGATATGAGTCTATCTTATCCTCTGATCACACATTTCTAACGTGTCAATTCGATACAACATGAGGCATAAGAGAGTGACACATGTCATAGTTTTGGTTGAGTAGCATTTGTCCTAAGATTGATTTGGTGGCTAAGCACTTTGGAATTTGCGCCTCAAATGATGATGTACATTAGAAAATGTGCTTAATTATTTCCTTAATATTAAATCTATAAAACTTTATCTCTCTCCTCTTTATGCCCAAAATCCTTCGCCTATTCCTCTCTCTCTAACTTTCCTAATTTTCTTCAACTGCGTAGACTCTTTCTCTTTATTACTCTGGTAGCTAGCTCTTCAGGTAAACATTCTTACCTTCTTTTGCTGCTTCTTTTCATTAAAATATTTTAGTTAGGATGTGTAAAGATTTTTCGGTGAGCTGTGAATTTTTTCGCAAGAATTTGAGTCTGTTTGGGCTTATTTAGGCCCTTCTTAGCGTGTTCTTAGGTGGCTGGTAGTGGTTGGGACTTGATTGGAGGAGCCTATAAGGATTTCTCGAGCTTTTTGGCTTTTTTTTATGACCTTTTATCATCTTCTCCGGCCAGCTTTAAGGTTGTATTCTTGAATTTCTTTCTTGAAAACGTTTCAACTCCCAGTTTAATATGTGGTCAGTTGAAGTCAAAGTTGTGAGTCATTTGTTCCTTTTACAATTTTCACCTAAGTTGAGGCTTATCCTTTGATGTTAAGATAGTTGTATAGGTTAGATGACGAGTTTCCCATCCCTGAGAGAGAAGTGCTTTGAACAAATTAAGAGGATAGAGTCTGAGGAAGCCGAGAGTCATAAGGCTGAGGCCTTTCCCATTCATCCAATTTGTCCACCTCCTCTAGTTATCATATACCCCCAAGTTACTAAACCTTATGACCCAATGTCTGATTCTTTCTCATTAGCCGACGAGCCTATGTCTACCTCCCAACTGGTTGAGAGTGTTAATTCGTATAAGGAAGCCATAGCCTATTCTTCATCCCAAGCTAAAGGGTCTGATATGGACGAAGCTTATTCTCATGTCTCATCCTCCAAAACAACTGAGACGTTGGATGAATCTCACTCTGTTTAAATACTTGAACCTAATGTGGCGATTCCTCCTCCCTTACACGTAATTCCTCTCTCGGATGTAACTAGAGCCGAGTTTGCATAGAGGTTCCCTAGTGGTGACCCAAATAATCCTCAAGCTGAGGTTCTAAAAATCAGTAGTGGGGAGAGTGAGGTTAATACGTCTGTTGCTAAGGATACGAGAGTACTGTATCGAAAGATGACCTTTTTGTCTAGAGGCATCTATACGACATAGATTCTTCTATTTCTATGAGAAAGCCTCTTAGGAGGAGAGAGCCTTTCATAGAGAGAGGGTGAAGTCTATGTCTAGGATCATATGTTTAAGCTCGACTTACGCCTACCCATTCACCCTACAATCCGAGCCATTCTGGCTCATCTAAAACTTGACTCCTCTCTTCTTTCTTCGAATGCTTGGAAAGTTATCCTTGGCTCTATTGTCCTTTAGAAGATAGTCCATCAAACTGAACTTCTAGTTAGCATATTTCTTACCTGTTACACACCTTTGTCCCCCAAGACTCAGCCTAGTTAGTACCACCTCGTAGCTAGGAATTTCGAGAAGAAGATCTTGTTGGTTACCTAAAATTCAAACCAAAATTGGAAACCCCGTTACTTCTTTATCTCCGGGGCTTAGGAGTTTAGTCCTAACTAAGCCTGTGGGACCTCTGAGCCTAGGACCCCTCTGAAGTGGGGCAAAGTCTTCTCTTCGGCTAAAATCAATCCGAGGTTGAACCCCGAGGCCTTTGAAAAGGTCGAAAAGCTTCATACACAAGGTGATAAAGATCGTCTTGTGAAGTTTGAGCATCTAATGACTTCATACTACTTAGCTTAGACAGGTCTGGGGGCTAGCCTCCTTGCCGAGCCATGTAAGTAATTAACTTTGCTAACCGTTTTCTCGTACTTCATAATTTGTTTATAATTAATCTCTGAGGTTTATTTTTTACAGGTTGTCCTGTAGGCGTATCAGATGATCTTTGCAACATGGTGGCCCCTAATTTTAGCAAACTTGCCAATAATCGTGGCTAAAGAACTGAACCCCTTGCTTCTTAGATAAAAAAGTCAACTACTGGTGGCCCCAATCGAGATGACGATGATGGGAAGAAAATAAAATGTTGAGGCGATGACACCATAACCACTAGTCCCCCAAACCAAAATCATCATACTCAAGCCATTCCGACTTGCTCGACGACGCACTGGTTGCTCGGTTGTTGCAGCTAAAAATTACTGAAGAGAGAATCATCGACCATGGAAAACAGGCTATAGATGGTATCCACTCTATTGTCTCTGAGTCCGATAAACATTTACTCCAATCAATGGATATCTCTATGTTGACTGAATTTGCCCTTACAGGGTTGTTCAGGTAGTTTTAAAAAACATTCTGAGTGTAGTCTCTTCCTTACTTATATCTCATACTGACTTGTCTCCCCCTTATTTTATAGGGCACACTATATCTTCATTATATGGGATATTGGATTAGTAAAAAGCTTCCTTTAATTCAAAAAGGGTTAAACACTGTCACCATGGAGATAATTTGAGAAATGATCTACAGACTTCAAAGGCAGCCTTGAAAGCCGCCATAAACCAAGTCTCAACTTTTAAGACTGTTCATGAAAAAGCTATGAAGTCCTTGGTCAATAGCAAGCAGGCCGAGATTGATGCTACTATTGAGGCTGCCTTGAATAAGGCTAAAGTGAAAGCTATAATTGAGTTTAAGGAGTCAGAAGAGTTTGGAGACTACACTTTTGAGTATCTGGAGATAGGCATCAAGTTAGATGGTTGATGGGTTGTCATCAAACATATTGAGACCGAGAATTTATCCCCGGATGACTTCTTAGGACTTGATTTCAGTGACCCTCATCTCCAAACTACCTTAGCCAATGTTGAGAACCCTGCCAACCCTGTGGATACCAACCCCCTTGAAGTCATGGAGACCTAAGAAAATACGACCTATTTGGGCCTCAATGATGATGGGGCCGAGACCACAAATATTGGGGTTGATGGGGAAACTCAGGCAAGTGGTGATAGGTCGGCCCCGACTGGTGATGATGGTAGTCTGCAACTTTAATCTCTCATATCATTCTTATTTTTTCTTCTTTGTAATGACAACCGACCTTTCCTGGCCGTGCACTGCTGTAATCTCATTTTTATGATGAATGAAATTTTTGTTTCTTTCAATGTTATGCTCGCTCTGACCTTTTTATTAATAGCATTATTTGAATTGACACAAGTCATGTCCCTACTTTAACTAACTTAATGATGTCTAAGGAATATGAATCAAAATTTGAATCCACCAAATTAGGGTGTTTAATCACAAGTCCCCTCTCGTTATTTTGAGAGTGTATGGAGAGTGTCTTCTCGTCCATGCACTATCATCTCGTACGAGAGAGAATAACCACCAAATTAATGATTTTTAGTAATTGAACCATAACTAAGTGATTTTTAAATTTGAATCCACCAATTATGGTGTCCAATCATATGTCCCCTCTCATCATTTTGAGAGTGTATGGAGAGTGTCATCTCGTCTATGCACTGTCATCTCAGTCGAGAGAGCATAACTACCAAATTAATGATGTTTAGTAAATGAACCATAACTAAGTGATTTTTAAATTTAAATCCACCAAATTATGGTGTTTAATCATAAGTCCCCTCTCTTAGTTTTTAGAGTGTATGGAGAGTGTCTCCCTTTCATGCACCATCGTCTCGGACGAGTGAGCATAACCACCAAATTAATAATGTTTAGTAAATTAACCATAACTAAGTGATTTTTAAATTTGAATCCACCAAATTATGGTGTTTAATCAAAGGCCCTTCTCATCGTTTTGAGAGTGTATGAAGAGCGTCGTCTCGGTCTAGAGAGCATAACCACCAAATTAATGATGTTTAGTGATAAAATCCCCCTTGATGTTATTGTCAGTCCATGGACGAGGTCAACCTCATATGGACTGTCGTATCACCAAGGGCAACTTAAGGCTACTTCACTACGAATGTTGTTTTATAACTTAAGATGAGTTCATACTTGAAACAACAAATATACAAAGTATAAGAGAATTCTTGATATTTTTATTGAATTTCGTTCATATTTCATTCATCATCTGAACCTCATATACATGTATTACGATCCAAGGAAAAGAAATAGACAAAATTGAAATCTTACTGGTAATACTTTTTGAGGTGGTTGGCTTTCTATGGTTTAGAAAATAGCACTCCTTCCAAATTCTCCAATCGATACATCCCTGGTACAACCTCTTCAACCATTCGGTATGGGCCATGCCAGTTCGGATGAAGCTTGTTAGGTTTTTACCATGTCTTCTTCAACACCAGGTATCCTACCTTAAGTGGGTGTGCCTTTACTATATTATTAACCTCTTCAACCACTCTGTATGGGCTATGCCAATTCGAATGAAGCTTGTTATGTTTTTACCATGTCTTCTTCAACACCAAGTATCCTACCTTAAGTGGGCATGCCTTTACTATATTATTATAGAACTTCATTGTCCTTTGCTTATAGGCAGTTTTCCTAACCTCGGCATCTTCTTTCCTGTCTTCCACAAGTTTTAAATCAAGTCTTGTTTCAGCAATATTCTCTTTCGAGTCATAGGTCTGAACCATGTGGGTAAAAAGACCTACCTCTATCGACACCACTGCCTCTGAACCATAGGCCAACATAAATGGAGTTTTCCCACTAGGAGTTCTCTTCGTCATCTTGTAAGCCCAGAGGATATCATACACTTCTTCAATCCATCTCTTTTTGTCATTTTCTAGTCTCTTCTTGATTCCCTCAAGGATCGTACTATTTGTTACTTATGTTTGCCCATTGGCCTGGGGTCATCCAGGAGCTGAGAAGAACTGCTTGATGCTGACTCATTTATAATATTTCTCTAGGGAGACATTCTTAAACTGTGTTCCATGATCAGAAATCAAGGTATTGGGTAGGCCATACCTACAAATAATATTTTTAAGATAAACTGGAAAGATTTCTTCTCTGTGATTGTTATCATCAGCTCAACCTCTACCCACTTTGAAAAATAATATATCGCCATGATTAAGTAGCGATAGTTGTTCACAACTCTGGGTAGTGGTCTAACCAGGTTAATTACCAAAACCTCAAAAGGCCATGGAGATGTAATGGACGTAAGAGGATGATGAGGTTTATGGGGTATGGTGGCAAAACTCTAGCATTTGTCACATTTATTGATGCATGTGGTTGTATCTTTGGCCAACATCGACCACCAATAACCCTGGGTAATGATCCTCTTATCCAACATCCTTCCTCTAATATGACTCAAACATGACCCTTCGTGCACATCCTTTAAAATATAATCTACCTCAGATGGATGGACGCATGTGAGGAGAAGAAGCATGAACCCCTTCTTGTATAAAATCTCTCCTATGAGGGAGAACTTGGCTGCTTTGTACATCAACTTCTTTTTCTTGGCTTTGGACCTAGGAAACTCCCCATCTCTAATATAGCGGATGATAGGATCCATCCAGGAAGCTCCCATACTCACATTGAAACAAAATTCCACAGTATTCTCTTCTCCCTCGATCGTCGGCCGATGTAAATTCTCTATCGGGATTGTTCTTTTAATTTCAGCCGAGGTATCCTCTTCAATTTTACTTCAGCAAAATGCTTCGACGATGTCATAACCCTTCCCAGGTATTTTTCCATTCTATCATCTTTAGCCTCATATGCCCTCAAAATTTGATTAATAACCAACCTGGAATCACTATGAACAAGGAGTTAGCTAACATTCAGTTCCTGAGAAGGGGAGAAACCTTGTAGGAGGGCCTCATACTCAGATTCATTATTAGAAACTTTAAAGTTGAACCTCAATGCATACCCGATATCGGTCCCATCTGGGGCTAACATTATCAATCCGTCCCCATGTCCATTCTCACATGAAGATTTATCAACAAAGAGGCTCCACACAGTACCATTTATGGAAAAATACCCTCCTCCAAGTTCCATTATTGAAAATATATTGTTCGTCTTCATTCTCAGACACTTTGTTTTTTACTGATCTCGTGCAGGCCTTGGCTGAGGGATGACACACTCTGCTTTCTTGCTCAATAGTTGTAGCTTCAGCATCTTCTGTATCAGCCTCGTCCTAGGTGAAATCTATTATAAAGTCAGCTAGGGCTTGCCCCATAATGGCTGTTCTTGGCTGATACATGATGTTGAACTCCCCCGATTCAATTTCCTAAGCCATTAGTCTTCCTGACTTCTTAGGCTTGTGAATAACCTGTCTAAGTGGTGAGTTTGTGAGGAACACCATGGTATGTGCCTGTAAATAGGGCTTCATCTTCCTTGAGGTATGGATCAGTGCATAATCCAACTTCTCTATTTTGGGTTACCTCTGTTAAGTCCCTTAGAGTGGCTTGCTATTAAAGTACATTGGTTTTTTAACTCCATCCTCTTCTCTTACAATTACAACACTGATGGTCGATTCTGATACTACTATATACATATACAGTTTCTCCCCTTAAAGTGGTCTGGACAATATGAGAGATGAGATAGGACATCAAATCTTTGAAGGCTTTATCACACTCATCATTCCATTCAAAATCCTTTTTCAATACTTTAAAGAGAAGAAGGAATTTATCAGTGTCTCTAGACACAAAGCTGTTTAATGTCTCCACTCTTCTAGTGAGTCTTTGTAATCCTTTATTATTGTAGGAGTGTTCATCTGCAACAAGGCCTTGATCTTCTAGGGTTGGATTCGATCCCTCTCTTATTCATAATGAATCTTAAAAACTTGCCTATCCCCACACCAAAGACACATTTTGTAGGGTCGACTTTAATGCTACACTTGTCCGTTGTCTCAAAAGTGTGTTCAAGGTCGGCCACATGTGTTTCGGCCATGGGGCTCGTCAATATGTCATCGACGTACACGTCCATTGTCTTTTCGATTTGGTCCTCAAACATTTTGGTGACTAGCCTCTTATACGTTGCCCCAAAATTTTTCAATACAAAGGGCATGACCTTATAAGAGTAGGTCCCTTGTTGGTTATAAAGGTTATCTTCTCTTCATCGATCGGGTCGATGAATATTTGGTTATAGCCTGAGTAGGCATCCATGAAGCTCATTAATTCATAGCCGACAATAGCTTCTACCATCTGATCAATCCTCAGCAATGGGAAACTATCTTTCGGACATCCTTTGTTCAGATTCGGGAAGTCAACACACATCATCAATTTTCCATTAGCTTTGGGGACGATGATAGCATCATCCAACCACTCTGGGTAGATAAACTCTCTGATGAAATATGCCTTCTGTAACTTTTTCACCTCTTCCCGGATGACATCATACTTCTCTCATGGGTAGACTCTTCTTCTCTGTCGGATCGAACTTACATCGTCCGCCACATTGAGCTTTTGACAGAGAACTTTTGGGTCAATTCCAGGCATATCTTCGTGTCTTTAAGCAAAGATTTTTAGTATCTTCCTTAACAGTTTAATCATCTCTTACTTAACCTCCTTCTTTAGGTCTTTGCTAACTTGGATGGTTTTTTTCGGCTCGTCCTCATTGAGGGTGATGGATTCTACCTCCTCAGTAGCCTCACCCTTTTTGAACTTCTTCTCATCTTTTGGATACAGAGTATCGATGTTATACTTCGTATTGGCCCTTTGTATGCTTCCCTTTCCTCGACTGAGTTGAAGTAGCATTCACGTGCCTCAACCTGATCCCCCTGAACTTCTCTTACCCCATACGAGGTCAGAAATTTAATCATCTGGTGGACTGTTGAGGGAAAGGCCTCAAACTCCATGAGGGATACCTTTACAAGAAATATGTTATAAGACGAGTAGACATTTCCGTCCATTATGAAGAAGATAAGTTTCTTTATGAGGCATTTCGTCCAAGTGTTCCCCACTCTCACCTCCATCTCATATATTCCCATTGGCTGCACTTTCTCACCACTGAAGCCAATGAGTGGTTGGTGGTACGAAATCAATCTCTTCTTGATTAGACCTAAAACTCTATAGGAATCCCAAAACATGGCATTAGTTGAGCTACTGACGTTAACAAGAATCCTTGGGACCTCATAGACATGAAAAAGAGTGTTCATGACCAATGGGTCGTCATGTGGAGCTAAAATTCCCTTAAAGTCTAACCTCGAGAAGCCGACTACCAACGTATCCATATCAACCTTTTTTCTCTTACCTTTCACTGGCTCTAGTGCAGCCGAGTTTATAGTTTTTGACTTTTTAGGGAGATCTTTGGCCTCTGTTACATGTGCTTTCCTATCAACGATCTCTTTTCCTCCTTCAACGAGTCCCCCGCAGATTATCTTGACCTCATGAGAGATCATATTTAGCCGACCCTTTGGATGAGCAAACTTAGGGGGTAGGTCAGGGTTGTCTTCATCATAGTAGTCCGACTCATCATCATCTCGTCTTGTTGGACCATCAGGATTATACTTGTCATCTCTCTTCTTCCTCTTGGTGTCATCTCGACCACCCCACCCCTTAAGGCACCCTTGTCTACATATTTCCTCACCTTTCCAGCGTTCAACATCTTCTTTATTTCATCCTTTAGAGCGAAACATTTGTTAGTTAGGTGCCCATGGTTCTGGTGGAATTCACACCATAAATTTTTATTCCTCTTATGAGGGGGAGTTTTTTATTTTTTGGCCCACCTCAGGGATTGGTCATTCTTGATCTCATTCAAGATATGCTCAAATCTGATCGTGAGGGGAGTGTAGTCAGCAAACTTATCGTTTATTAACCTCTTCTTTCCATCCTTAATCTTTTTCTGGAACTTTCCCCCACTGTTCATCCCTTTTTCTTCCTCATACTTCGCTGCCATAGCTTCTTCAACATTTATGAACTTGTCGGCCATTGCGAATAGCTCGGCCATGGACTTTGGTGGGTCCTCAACAAGCTTCCAGAGCAATTTGCCCTTCTGTATACCTACTATCAGCGCTGTCATCACAATTATTTCTTCATAGTCCTATACTTTTAACTTTTCCTTGTTAAACCATGCAATGTATTCCGTGAGACTCTCATTCTTCCCCTGCTTACCATACAGTAGGTGAGTCATCTTTTTTTACGGACTCACCCAAAATCAGAAGTTATGTATTAATCTCTCTACTAGTTGCTTAAAGTTCTCAATTGAACTCTTTGGGAGTGAGGTGAACCATACATGATCTACTCCGATCAAAGTTCTTGAAAAGGCACAGCACCTCATCTCATTGGAGACTGAGTAGATATCTGCAACTCACTGGTGCATCTCAACGTGGTGAATCGTATTAGTGCTCCCATTGTAGTTGGGAGTGATCATTGGTGTATTGAACTTGGTCGGGGTTAGAAAATTAAAAATCCTAGCCACAAAGGGAGAGCCTTATGAATAGCCCCTCTATAAGGAATCTCGGCTTTTGAGGATGTCTCCAATCTTGCCTTCTAACCTCTAGATTGAGTCATTCTAGGGTCTCTTGGCCGCTGCTATAACATCGTCTTAGACAAAATTATCTCCTTCCACCTCGACCGACCGAACCAAAGGTTCCCTCACCACAGACCTTTGTTAGCTGTTCACTTCTCCCAGCCCCTCGTCTTGGCGGCATTGGGTCTGGAACACTATTCCTTATCTTCTGGATCTGACAATGCTCTTTGACCTGGACAGTCGATCTCTGAGATCACCCACTGTGTCGAGCGTTTCAAAGGCTAACCCTATGCTAAATCGGTCAAAATCTGAGCCCCTTGGTTGATTGTCCTCACAAGGACTCATTTTGTGTCATCAGCTAGCTAGAATGGGGCGCAAAGTGTTTCCATATATTTCATATGGTTCCCAGCATTAAGCCTGAGTGTCCTCAGCCTTAATGTCATCATACCTATGCTCCAGGAAGTATTGACCATGCCTTCCCCAGCATAAACACCTAGGGTCAACAACATCTCTCTGTCGTTGAAGAGGTGTTAACTCCTTATGCGGAGCCTAGGGGTGGTCCCCTAGCGTTTGGATACTGCTCCATGGCTGCCGAAATAACATCTCCGGCGTTATCCCTACGGGTATCACCAATACATTTTGGCCGATGGCGTCTAGTGTTCCCTGCATCGCCTATTGACTGACCATCAATGACTTCAATGCCACGTCCACCTCTGCCATCTCTGACTGAGGAGGCGCATGAGTCGAGCTAGGACGATCAGATGGTGGTGTAAATTTTGATGCCATGTTTCACACCTGATGGATGAGCTATAAATTGGAGTGTACAATCTTAGAAACTAAACAAGAGCTCTTTTAATGGTGAAACATCTCCACAAGAGGGGAGGAATAGTTCACCACTAGAGACTCGAGTGAGTATAATCTAGAGAAGGGAAGAGATGATAATTCTTCTTCCCACAAATGGAGCCAGACTGATGATACCAAAAATGGTACCACCAGGTCACAGTGATAATGAGATCAAACATGTATAACAATGGTAACAAACAAGCAATATAACAGTAAGAGAATACGATGAGGTAAAGAGGGATTGAGCACCATAATTAAGTGGTTCAGCCAAATTATGGCCTACGTCCACTGTGCAGTGTGTGTAATCCAATAAAATAAGGCTCTAATGGCCTAAACACTCAAGCTATATCTCTCTTATAGTGAGTTTGACAGAGTGTTTGTAGGGTTTCTAAGGAGTACACACAAAATAGAATATAGAAAATATGATGTTAATGTACACCAAATTATGATCACTACGATAAAGTGAATGTGCATGTTGGATTAGAAAACTAATATATTAGCATATACGTACGTGCAACCCTACTAGATATGAGATATAAACAAAGGTAGAACAATGATTAAAATAGGACTCGAACCCGGATAATGACTCAGTACGCCAACATAGCCAAAATAGGCATCAAAGTCCACATAGTTCGATATATCACAAGGATTGGGTTTAATCCATAAACCCAAATTTAGGAGTCCTCTTTAGATTTTTGAAGAAACTGTGATTAAATGTAAAAGTGTAGAAAAAGTGAGGAAATCCTACTTTGGGGTTTATAAATAAACCCTCTCTTTTGGTCTTTTTGGTTTTATGAAAACATATGACTTGAATATTAGTAATATCAAAGGATATTAGTTGATGTGTGATAATGGAGTAAGACTAAAAGATATCAAACGTGGATGAAAAGTGAATAAAAAACACTAATCAAATGAAGTAGAAAAGAGCCAGAGTAGACCTCGTAAAAGATTTTGCTACTGATTTTTGAAGAGGAGTTGGCTAATTTTATGGTGGTGGGATAATGATGAAGTGGGGGTGAGGTAAGTGGCTAAAGATGGTATCAAAGTTATGTAATAAAAGTGAAATAATGTTGGAAATTTTGATTTTTTGGTGTGACAGTGCACTGATTTTGATGAAGGAATGTTCTCATTGCTAAAAAAGGGGTCCTTGGGAATGAGGTCATTACCTCTTTAAACAGTAAAATTTAGGGTTCAGGGGGATGAAAATAAAAATAAGCCCCAACCTACCTATCGACATACCCTTGTCTTGTTGGAGAAGTAAAGTACACCCCTGCCTATAGCATGGGATCTGGGGTGCCTATAAGTAGTCCAAAAATGACTTTATTGCAAAAATGG
Source organism: Sambucus nigra (assembly GCA_949130495.1). NCBI lineage: Eukaryota > Viridiplantae > Streptophyta > Magnoliopsida > Dipsacales > Adoxaceae > Sambucus > Sambucus nigra. Next base: position 350,222,394 of record OX422210.1, on the reverse strand, counting down.
GCATAAAATGCAAACCATAAGTCCAAATTGTACACCATTAGGACTGTTGGAAAGGATATTCACAGACTTTTGAAAATCTTCTGGGCCACTCCCAGGTTCGAGATTTAACTAAAGTCAAACAAGGCTCGAAAGTACCCGATGGCCTCTATAGGGCTATTCTCGGAGTAAAAATGGGATCATCATAAGGCCGATTGTCATAGGATATCCTTGGAAAGGGGATTTAGACTCCTATGAATGTGCAATGATATTTTCTCAGTTTAGAGGGTTGAACAGAGTTAAATGGGGATCAAGGGAACCCAACAGTCTTCAAATCAAGGTTTGGAGTCAAAAGGTGAGTACGTGCAAACCGTAAGGACAATTTGCGCATGACATGGACCTTTGGAAAGGGAATTCAGATCCCTATAAAGGTGCAATGAGATTCATTTAGTTTGGAGAGTTAACCAAAGTTAAACGGGGATCAGGAGCGCACGGTGGCCTTTGGATCAAGGTTTAGAGTAAAAGGTGAGTATGTGCGAACTGTAAGACCGATTTGCGAGTATGTACTGCTAGAAAGGGAATTCAGAAACCTATGAAAGTATAATGAGATTTTCTTGGGTTGAAGAGTTTACCAAAGTCAACTAGAGATCAGGATAACTCGATGGCCTCTAGATCAGGGTTTAGTGAAGAACCTGGGGTTTTAAGGTAAGAGGATAAGTGTTAGGGACCTAAGGGGGTATTTGGAGGGTAGTAAGATGGGGCATATAATGAACCCCTCGACGAGAGATCTTTGAACATGTGTAGTTAATCAAAAGATAGACACCTTAACAAGGTTTAAGAGTTTTAGAGGGTTGAGTCTTCTATTGAGGATTAAAGAGAGTGAAGGTGATGGATTCAAAGGGTTGAGGCCAAGACCTAGGTTGATTCTAATAATCTAAATATTTGAGGTGACCAATTCAGAGGGTCAAGGTTAATTCTGTAGACCTTCATTAATTATACAGACCTAAATATTGATGTTGCTGATTCATAGGATAAGGGTCGATTATGCGAACCTAAGGAACTGAGAGTCACTGATTCGTAGGGTTGAAGTCATTTTTATTGACTTAAGTTAATTCTGCAGATCTAAAGAGTTGAGATGATCGATTTAGAAGGTCGAGATTGATTTTATGGACCAAGGTCAATTCTGTAGACCTAAAGAGTTGATACGAAAGATTCAGGGGTTATGATTGACTATGCAAACCTAATGAGTCGAGAGTGACCAATCCAGAGGGTTGATCTCAATTATGTGGACATGAAGAGTTGAGAGTTATCAATTTAGAGGGTCAAGATTGATTATATAGATTTAGGTCAATTCTGCGAACCTAAAGAGTTGAGAGTAATAAATTCATAGGGTCGAGGTCAATTCTGCGGACCTAAAGTGTTTAGAGTTACTAATTCAATAGGTCAAGGTTGATTTTACAGACCCATGTCAATTATATGGACCTAAAGGCTTTTGATGTCAGGGGATATTCTTCAATTTAGATTCCACTAGGGAGGGTTCTTAGTGAGGAATCTATGATGGCGCTTTTTTTTATCGCTGAGGAGTGTGCTGATAATGTGAGTCCTGGGACACTTTGATTTTGGTCCCGCTGGGGATTATGTTGGTGAGTACTTTGCGAATGCTGACACATTTTATTTTGAATCCCGCTTAGGAGTGTACTGCTAATGTGAGTACTAGTGTACTTCGATTTTAGTCCCGCTAGGGAATATGTTGTTGAGGTATTTATGAGTGCTTTCGCAATTTATTTAACAAATTATCATGTATTCGATCCTATGAAGATTTTTCCAGGATTTTTGTGAATTTTCTGGGCAATTTTTTGGATTTTTTGTGACAAAATTTGATGGATATACCGATAGGCATAGTCATTGGGGTGACTATCGGCATTGGACATAAACTCCTGGACTTCTTGGGGGAGGTTAAATATTTCTTCCAACAGGCATGAATATCGGCATACCCCTAGTTCCTTATAAAAAGTAGGCATCCCTCTTCATTTTTCACACCTTTATTTAAGTGAATTTCTTCCTTTCTCTCTATAACAATCAGTTTTTAAGCGTATTTCATCGAAGGAGTTTATGAGTGGTGCTTGGATGGCTATGAATGACTGGGCTGGTTTGGAGTGTCATGATGCTGAGGCGCTAATGTTTGGAAGTGAGAATACTTATGACAGTTTTAAGCCTATCATTAATGATAGAGTTCTACTACGAGAGAAGACGAATCGTTATTTCATGAGGGTGAACTACCCGAATGGCTACGTAAGTTCTTGGTTTTTATTGTGATTTTTTTTGTTTCCCATTCTTTATATCCTTGGGATGCTAAAGGGTTTCACTTATATGAAGGTGGATATCATGTCATTAAGTATTTGTTCTTATAGATCAACAGGGATGAAGAAGGTTTGTGACAAACTTCTTCAGGCAGTAAGGTTGATGGTGGGGTTGATGGATTTTGCCCTATGGACATGGCCTTAGATGTGATGGAACGTTCTTCTAATGTATTATGCTCTCTGGGTGAGAGATTATGGGACAATACCCGCGCTGTTCACTTAGGTGTCGAGGAGATGATAGTTATTCCCCTGGATGTTCAACATTTGATTAGGCTAGAGTGTGAGGGTCATCATGTCATGGTAGACCAAACTTTGCATGTCTCTGAGGTTGAATATCGATGAGACTAATGGGTGGCAGATGAGGAAGGAAGATCGTTTGATTATTTTTATTTTTCTAGGAGGGTATGTTATGACGATGAGTGGTGATGTCATCCATTTGTGTTTTCTTCCTTCCTTGATGATCATCTCAAATATTCATTTGTATAATTGAGGGAGCTTTAATCTTGCCTCCCTTTATGCCTCTGTTGACGCTTTCAGTCTTTGTTTCTAACAAAACTTTATGGGCCCCACATACCTTCTGAAGGTAGCCTATAGATAAAGTTTTCTCTTATTTTCTTATTTTCCTTCCCCTTTTTCAGTTTTGACATTCTGTATCACATTCTATAGACATGGTTCTATAAGGTGATCAAGCATAACATTGGATTGGTTTCCCTAAAGTCGAGTGAGACAAGGAGCTTCTCAAGGATGTAAAACAAGTTCTTAACTTTGAACGATGTGGGGGAGACATTGAATGCCTTAATGAGAGACCAAGTTAGGCTTTGGTTTTTTTCCTTTATTTGATTTCATGTTTTGTTTTCATCTTGTAGATTATTAACCTTTGTTTGGGAAATAGATGACATTTTACTCTTGGAATTTTTCCTTGAGGACTAAAGGGATTATGGGTATGCATGCCTATATGCGGAGGTTGATAGCGCATGAGTTTTGGCACATCTAGTACCTAGCGGAGAGTGTGGTGAGACAAATAATGAAGGGAAAGGTGGAGTCCCATAGCCAGTGACTCTTGAGTTCACAAGGAGAGTAAAGAAAATGTCAGATGAGGCTAAAGCGGTGGCGATGGAGGGTGAATCATATATTCCTTAAACAGATACGTCGGCGGGATATGATTACTTAGAATTTGTGACCAGTTGGTTGATGTCGTCATCTATCTACAATGTGGAGGGTGTGCCCCCACTAGCAGCGGGATCATGGAGAGGTTTGGTAGCTTAATCTCGTAATTGTTAGGTGGTGCATTTGAAGCAGACGAGAACATTGTCATTCATCATCTCTCTATTCCTTATTACAATATTAAGCTGGGTTATGGGGATGTTGTCTCGATGCCTCATTGGCCTCACGAATAGATAAATGATTTTACGGGTCTTTTTTTAGGTTCTTCAGAAAAAGGTATGACTTCCTTCTCTATTTCACACTTCTTCTTCTGATTTTATTCCTTTTATTACTGACTCGCTTTCTTTTTTTGGACTCATTCTATTGGAGACTGCTCATGTATCAACATTCCGAATACAGAATATTCGAGAGTGGATGGATTCGGTGGCTGAACATGTAAGGAAAATGGATAAATTTTGTATGATGTCACTCTCAAAGAGAGCTCCAGTTCTAGGAGTATGGGATCTACCGCTCATCTTCGAATAAAGCATGTAAACTGAGGTGGTTAAGGGGACCCTTTTTATTTCAGGGGTTTTAGAAAGTTTGGTTGCATCCCGATTTATTATGATTTCTTCTTATTTTTTTTCTTTTCTTGTTCTCTCTATACCTGATAAATGTAAGCATATAGAAAAATATATGCAAGATGCAATTTTCATCATTTTGGATTTTCTTATAATAAATGACCTAGTCTCCATGGAGTCTGATTATCTGTTATGGTTTTATTTGTTGCAAAAGTAGAAAAGATAAAAGAAATCCACAAAAAAAATTGCAAAGAGGTTATTTGTTAGGAAAAGGGTCTTTATTGGATAAGTATATGCAAAAAGGCAAAAAATAGAATATTTCTAAAAATAGAGGATGCCAATCGACATACCCCTTAACCTACCTATAGTCATATTGGTCAAGTCCAAATCAATTTATTTTGTACTTAGGAGTACCTAGGAACCATATATGTGACAATATGTTCAACCCTTTTTTGTGGGTGTTCTTGGGTATAAAAAGGGGGCTTAGAAGGGATTCAAGAAACACACTTCAGTCTTCTCTCTTTTTGAGTCTCGCTCTTTTCTTGAAATGGATCTTTCCTTGATCGAAACATTCGTAGCTTATATTGAGGGTTTGGAGGTTATGTGCCTCTACAATGTTAACTACAAAGATTTTAACTTGCACCCTGTCTCCTTTTGGCTCAATTGTTCTTTGGATTGGAATCTATTAGAAGTGGCACTGTAGTTTGGGTATTCCAAAAAACATGTATTTGTCTTTGTCCTAGATGAAGTATGCCCTGCTTATGAGGAGTGTTCTGCAATGTTGGGTGTCAACCCAGGTGTTTCTTCAACTTTGTTGAAACTGTATCATTCTCGTTGAGTGTCATTTGATGAGTTACTTCACATTTCTCGTTCGACTGACCAAAAATTGGTGCACAAAGTAAGTATTGTTCTCCTAATCATATATAATTTGGTGTGCTGAAAAAATTATATTGATTACAATTTTGCTAGTTTTATGGCCCTAGGGTTGACTGGCAAGTTTCTTTTAGTGACTGGTGAGATGATAACGGACCCCCAAGTGTCCACGATAGTATTTTGGATTTCTCATCATTGTTATCCTTTTGTTGTTATACTGGTGAAAAATCTGAATGGACTTAGTGACTGGAGATAAAGTCGGGCCATTTTTATATAGGAAAACCTGTAATGATTTTTATATGGTTATTAGTGAGACTGCACTTGGCGGATCCTCTTGAGTACCCTCTAGTGGGCGTTCCTAATTTTTTTCACAATCTTTTATCAGCTTCATCCCATCTATAAAAAATTGAGTGAATTGGATTGTGGAGAATAAGGCCAGGAATCTTCCTTGGTCCGTGCCATGGTAGGGCAATTTGTAACTTGTTCTTCAATTATGAGATTACCTAAATGTGAAGTTGGTGGGCCTTTGCCAAACTCCTTTTTATTCTCCATGGCCGCTTTTGTGTCAAGTGGATGGGAGCTGATCATTCCTCCTCATATAACCAAATTTTTTCCCTTGGAGGATCTGACTAAATCATTGAGAATGATTTTAGGGCCTTTGTTCTAGTGTCATAGACCATCTATCCGTCCATTTCATTCTTTTGGGGAGGATGGATTTATATCTGAGGATTATTTAAAGTGTCTATTACAGCAATTAGTTATGAAAATTTGTGATGAGGAGATTGGAGAAAGGTGGATTATAATGTTTAACAGTTTAAAGTATCCAAGCTGATCAAGGTATATCGCCGCATGGAATGGATATGAAATTGTGACTAGGATAAGGATTCTTGGAGTCCTTCAGGGACTAAGAGTGATGATGAGGCGTGTTTATCTAGTAGTTAAAGAAGGTCTTGAATATGGGGAAGGTGTTGATAACATGTGGGTTTATTATGTAGTTTATGTTTGAGAGGTTTGGTTCATGAAGTTTATAAAAATAATTATTTTTTTGTTCTTATTACTTATGTGTCATATATCCATATTTGTTTTTTTAATAAAAGACGATGATGACTTTGACGAATTTCTTTTGATTAACTATTTAAACAGATTGCTAAGGCATTGATAATCCTTTTGTTCATTTTAAATGATAAGACACACCATTATTCTTAGAAAGAGAAAATAATAACATTTTTTTTAAAGAGAAAGGACTGTGCCCAATGTGTCTTATGAGCTTCCTGCATAACTTTGTGGGATTTGAAAATTGTGAGTTTCTCTTTTAAAAAGGTGATTTTATAGAGGATCAAGTCCTATGTAGTTTTGAATAAAGAGAAGAGAAGAGATTTTTTTTAGAGTAGAAGGGAGGTAAGAAGAGTCGTTATGCAATGATAGTTTGGGCTATGGGTTCAATTTATAAACACATTCCAAATTGACTGGACGCTCCATCTCCTCTCCATCAAGGTCTGTGAGCATAACAGCTCCACCTAATAGGATCTTCTTTACGATGTAAGGGCCTCTTCAATTGGGCTCGAACTTTCCTCTCGGATCCTAGAGGAGTTTTATGATTAACTTGAGGGAAAGATATCCTTCTTGGATGGCACGGTTCTTGACCTTTTTATTAAATGATTGCATAATACAAAGATGGTAACCTTATATATGATATAGGGTTTTTGATCTTCTTTCATCTAAGAGTGAAAATTTGTTGTAGCGGATTTGCTGCCAATCTTCTTCGCTAACCTAACTTTTGAGCATGACACATAGGGAGGGTATTTTGAGTTTATCAGGTAGGTACACCTCCATCCCATATACCAGAGAGTAAGGAGTAGCCCTAGCGGGCATTCTAATTTAGGTAAGGTAGAACTAAAGCACGTGTATGATTCAATTGGCCCAGTTTATCTAACTTTCGATCATCTTGCAGATGAAGGTCTTAAGGATTTTGTTGGAAGCTTTGATGTGACAACCTGGATATAATTATGATAAATTATAATTAAATCATGCTTATATTATGTGATATGAAGAATGTGTTATTAGTATATCTAATTTTAAGTGATTATGTTTAGTCTAATCCTACTTTCATAAATCATGAAGTGTCGAATTATTTACAAACACAAAATTTTATTATTTTATGTAGAAATGTTCCTGTTAGAGACTAGTTTTGACCCTTATCACATTAAAATTAACTTGAGGTAAAAACTAGATAGCTGTAGACATGTGAGTTAGGGTTTTAACACGACAAAAAGTGCATCAAACGGATGTTCGAGTAAGGAGTTATTCCGAATTTACGAACAAGGGGCAAATCTGTCCATTAACTTTAAGTGGTAAATTGTCTTTTAGTAAACCAAATGGCTTAATTTGATTGGTTGGAAAAGAGGCATTCCTTGGACGACTTAAACTTATCCCTTTAACTTATTTCTTCATCAAATATAACCCTAGGTTCAGTTTTGAGAGATTTAAGCTTAAGGAAAGAGAAAGTAGAAGTCAAGGAAGAAAGATTACAAGGAAAAGGTAGGAAAAAAATTCCAAGAAAATTCTTAAGGTGTTTCCAAGATAAAATTATGTGTTAATATTGTTTCAATCTTGTATTATAGTTATTTCAAAGTATATAAATCGTGGATTATTGACTGAAATTCCATCATCCTTTGTGATAATATGTATTGGTTCATATGTGAGATAAGTGGTGTTTATAGGTCATATTGCTTTGTATTGAAACCTCTTGTATTCAAACTTGCATATCTCTTTGTGTTCGTACTGGAATTGAGAAATTCTAATTGGATATGAATGTAGACTCGTATATTCATATCATATCGGAAAAATATAATTTATCTCTTTGTGGTTTGGCCGTAATGATGATTTCAAATTGGTACATAGTTTCTATTTGTATACTTCATTTCGGTATGCCCTGAGTTTAGTCAAGATTTTGAGATAGAAAATGAAGTCAAAAAATTATGAAACTTTAATTATGTACTACTCGGTATGTGTACTAAAAATCGGTTGAAAATCATGGAAAGTTATGGTGGAGAAAAATTATGAAAATTCTTGGAAGTTGAAGGAACAATTGAGGAGCTTGGAGGGAAGATTTCTTGGGTTGTAAAGAAATGGTCATAAATTACTCTAGGAAGCTTGAAAAATTACACCATCACTTGTAATGGAAATTATATTCAAACATGTATTCATATTGATAAGGTTGGACCCCTGTATTTATACAATTTAGAAATATAGGATGGTTGCGTATAGAGGGCAATAATCTGAGGCCATACTGGATACCCCATGAAAAAATATTGTTATCTCCTCTTTCCAAAGAGTATTTTGAGTACAAGTTTCATGTGTATATACATTGAGAAGTATACTTTCATGTTTACTTGGCTTTGGTTATAAATTCCTTGTGAGGTATTTCCTATAGTTGAATGTTCATAACTTTATCAACATGTGTACCATTATTTTGTCTTTACTCATGATTCATGGAATGTGACTGAAGTGGAATTATATTGTTGTTTTGTAGTCATGGAAAGTTACATAATTATGTTAGGATAATACTTATTATTGAGATTCAATACTGATTTAGTTGGATGGACAGGTGTAAGGTCTAATCAACCCAGTTCAGCTCCACCCGAAGGAAACATAAATACATAGTTGATAACCCAAGGTGAGTGTACTCACTGGAATGATGTATTTGTATACTATTATGAATATGATCATAATGTTATGAATATAAAATTGTTCATTTCGGTTTATCAAAATGGGAGGTTACTCTCCGACCCGAAATGGGGGAGATTTGTCTATTAATGATAAGGGGTTACTCCTCGACCAGGAATGGGGGAAAATTATCTATTTAGACAGGATATGTGAATCATGATTCGTAAAAGTTGGTTATTCATTATGAATGAGCTGGATAAGTTAATACATAATTATATTGACATGATTTATTGCATTTAAATTCATTCAGTAGTATAGTAGTGATGCATTCACTGGGCTATTTTGCTCCCGGTTCTTATGTTCACATTTTTTTCAAGTAACGCGATGTCACTACCAAATCTAGGAAGTCGGGTTGTGTGGCCATCCCCGATCCCCGTCGCAGAGGAAAAGGATCCTTCGGGTCCTGCGCGTCCCTCTCTGGAGCGCTTCGGCCGACGTCGTTTGAGATGTGATGTCAAAATGTAGAGATATTCAGAGTCGCCAGTCTATTTTACTCAAAACAGACAAAAGAAAATGGGGAAGCCACCCCGAAGGATGGAATCCAAAGACATACTGGTGCGTGCGAAACCAAATGATTCGAGAAGGGTTCAGAGGCTTAGTTACGAAATGGGAAGGTGTTAGGCACCCATTCCGCCCTGTCGGTCTCTCATGAATATTTTCCATTTTCCTTTATATTTCCCCCCGTGATATGTGTGCATGTGTATATATAGAATGGAGGTAGGAATCCTTGACTTGTATCATGGAAAAGATAAAGCGAGTCATCCGTAGGAAGGTATAAGAATAATATTATAAAATAAGATTTACGCGATTACCCCTACGTTGATCGTTATAAGGGAACGATAACGCATATGGAGCAATACATCACTAAGAACAAGTATATGGAATATAAGGTAATTGGATTTAGAGAAAATAGAAAATGAGAGAAAAGGTGAGAAAATGACTCGAGTCTCGGGTTCTACCCCAGGACGCCTACGTAGCCTATAAAGTCCATGTAGTTCGCATAGAAAACGAGGGGTGGGGTTTATCCCATAAATCCAAATGGGGGATCTCTTATTTGTAAGTGTACGTGTGTGTGTGTAAAAAAAGTGTTTTAGTTGTGAGAAAAGTGTGGAAAAAGTGTGAGAATCCCTTATTTGGAATTTATGACCAAACCCTCTTTTTCTTATTTTTTTGGGTTTTATTTATATAAAAATAAGAGATGTGCAGTAATACTAAATAAAAAGTATATTAGGATGTGTTAGAAGAGATAATAAAAGTGCTAAGTAAGAAAACAAGTTATTGGGAATTTAAGAGAATTTAAAAGAGAGTTTGAGAAAGTTGGACCTTCTTGAAGATCTTGAGCTTGATCTTGAATGTTGGAGAGAAGACCTTGCAAATGAGGTGAAGACCTCCTTTTATAGCCCCAGGTGACTACTGATCGGCATTGTCATGCCACTGCCTATCGGCAGGTGCCGATAGGCAGGATTTGGAACCTGCCATTTGGCAGTGCGATTCAGGCTTTTTCAGAAAATTGGTTGCCGAGAGCAAACCGTTGGTCAGAATTGTGCACGAGGCATACCGTTGGAAAGTTAATTCAGAGACCTTCGAAAGTCCTTTGGACCGCTCCCGAGTTCGGGAGTTGACTTTGGGTCAAATATGGCTCAGAAGCGTTTGTCAGTCTATTGGACGGGGAATTGTGCGGACGAAAACGGATCGTTCGTCCGCATGGTAAGTCCGAATCATGCACGGGGTGGACCATTGAAAATTTTAGGAGTTGTAATTCGATATTACAAATAGTTTGACCCGGTTTGGATAGTTGACTTTGGTCAACCGGCCCCGAGAAGCATTCGATGACCTCTCAGAGTCAAACGGATCGTTCGTCCACATGGAGAGTCAAAATCGTGCGCGAAATGGATCATTAGAAAGGGGATTCGGCGTCCTTCGAAGATTCATTCAGCCTCTATCGAGTTGAAGAGTTGAGATAGGTGAAACAGAGCCCGAGAGCGCCCAGTGGCCTCTAGTCAGGTTTCAGACGCAAACAGATCATTCGTCCGCATGGTAAGTCAGAATCGCGAATACGATGGATGGTTGGAAAGGGTATTCAGTGCCCTTCAAAGATTCATTCAGTCTCGATCGAGATGAAGAGTTTGACTTTTGGGTCAAACTGAGCGGGGGAGTGCCCGATGGCTTCTAGGTCAGTACTCAAGACATGACCTGGGTTTGTAGTGCTAAAGGGAGGTACTAGGGACCTAAGTAGAGTTAGGGATAACATAATGGGATGTCTACAGATCCCCTCGATAGGTGAGTTTAGAACAAATGATGACCATCGATTAGACACCACATGATGCTTTTGAGGGAGTATGACCGATTCAGAGGGTCGACGCCGATTCTGAGGACTTAAGGAGTGTGCTGGGGATGGGATGACGACCTGAAGTGTTGTTGGGGGATGAAAAATTCTGCGGGTCAAAGCCAAATCTACGGGCTTAAGTAATAAGGGTGACCGATTCTGCGGGTCAAAGCCAGTTCTGCCAGCTTAGGGTGAAGAGGGTGATCGATTCTGCAGGTCAAAGCCAATTTTGCGGGCTTAGGGTGAAGATATAATAACCGAGGTCAATTTTATTTGAGAGTGGTGATGACCGAGGACTGAGGTCAATTCTGACCTAACTTAGGTGACGATCCAAGACCGGGGCCAATTCTGACCCAAAGTGTTGACGATCGAGGACCGAGGTCAATTCTGACCTAACTCTAGTGACGATCCAAGATTGGGGCCAATTCTGACCCAAAGAGTGGTGACGACCGAGGACCGAGGTCAATTCTGACCTAACTCAGGTGACGATCCAAGACCGGGGCCAATTCTGACCCAAGAGTGGTGACGACCAAGGACCGAGGTCAATTCTGACCTAACTCAGGTGACGATCCAAGATCGGGGCCAATTCTGACCCGAAGAGTGGTGACAACCGAGGACCGAGGTCAATTCTGACCTAACTCAGGTGACAATCCAAGACCGGGGCCAATTCTGACCCAAGAGTGGTGACGACCGAGGACCGAGGTCACTTCTGACCTAACTCAAGTGATGATCCAAGATCGGGGCCAATTTTGACCTAAAGAGTGGTGACGACCGAGGACTGAGGTCAATTCTGACCTAACTCAGGTGACGATCCAAGACTGGGGTCAATTCTGACCCAAAGAGTGGTGACGACCGAGGACAGAGGTCAATTCTGACCTAACTCAGGTGACGATCTAGGATCGGGGCCAATTCTGACCCGAGAGTGGATAAAGATTGGATTTTGACTCTGCTGGAGAAAGTGCCTTTTGATTTTGATCTGATCTGCGGAGCTGATAGCTGGGGAAGCTTTTTAGGAGACCTCGCAGGGAGGAACAACCTAATTCAGTGCTGTAAGAGAATTCCGCTGGGAAAGTAATCGGGTGATCCGGAGTTTTGCCGGAAGGAGTTTCACTTTGTTTTTGAGGATTCTGCTGGTGAAAGAGGGGTTCCATTCGAGGGAATACGAAATTTTCTTGGTGAAAAGGCTTTAAATCCATCCTAGGATTTTCAAGAATTTTCTGAGGATTTTTCGGGGCTTTCTGGTATTTTTTGGGAATTTCTATACGAACTTTGAGGTGGGGTGTCGGTCGGCATGATGTGAGAGGTGCCATTTGGCAGTGGCATGGACTTTTGGGTTACCTCGGGAAGGCAAGAGGTCAGTGCCGATCGGTATGGTAGGTGGAGGTGCCGATCGGCATGGCGCTTTCATCCTATAAAAAGGGGGGAACCCTTCATTTTTTTCATAACTTCTTTTGCTTTCTATCTCTCTGCGATTCTTCTAAAAATCATTCTAACATTTCGATCTTCAAGAAATGGCCGCCTTTGTGAGCACCGCAGTCCACCAAGAGTGGTTGACCGTTGATGATTGGGCGAATGTGGATTGGAGGGACAGGGTACCCCTTGCTTTGGGGAGTGGGAATTCCTTTGATGCGTTTGAGCCTGTTGCGGTTGAGTGGACCTTGCTGCGGGAGCCATTGCGTCATCGCTCTTCGAGAGTGATTCCCGACGGTTATGTAAGTAACCTGACCTTTGGAATTTCTTTCTTTTGGGGTGATTTTTCTTTCTTTTTAAAATCTTGATGAGATTTTTCCTTTTGCCAGTCTGATATTTCTTTGAAGAACATGCGTGCTCGTGGGATAAATGGGCTAAAGGATGTCTGGGAGCATCTCCCACCTGTGGTGCGTTGGATGGTATCATCAGCGGGTTTCGGGCGGTTGGCATCGGCGTTGGATGAGACGCCTCGTTCGACAACGGTCTTGTGCACTTTGGGAGAGAGGTGGTGGGACACTACCCGCACCTTTCATTTCAACTTCGGGGAGATGACTATGACTCCCATAGATGTACAGTAGCTACTGGGGCTGGATTGTGACGGAGAGAAGATAGAGGTGGATCGCTCTTTACAGGTGAGACCGGGGGCAGTGCATGCGGCACTTGGTGATGTGAGGAGGATAGTTTCTAGGGATTCTATCGAGTTGTCTCTGCTGAAGGACGTTCTGTTGGGTAGAGAGATTGATGTGGAGGACAGGATGCAAGTGAGGTAGATGGCCCGGCTATTTATTTTGCTGGTGTTAGTAGGTTTCATGGTGGCGTCGAGCGGCAATGTCGTCCATTTATGGTTTCTGCTGTACCTGAGGATGTTTTCGAACATCCCTTTCTATGATTGGGGGAGTCTGCCTTTGGCGACCCTTTACTCCTCTCTGGATGCATTCAGTCGATGCTGCCGACAGACCTTTATTGGGGCCACGTACCTTCTTGAGGGTTTCTTTAGTTTGCGCATTTTTCTCATGCATTCTCATTTTCCTTTCATGCATTCGCATTTTCCTTATACGCATTTGCATTTTCTTTATGCATCTCTTTTTGTTTGCGAATTCAGACGTGGTTCTACGAGGTGATTGGGTGCAATACCTCGCTGATCACTTTGAAGGACGACACTGTTGGGGACTTTTGTCATTTGTATCAATGGCGCAAGGCCAACCGACAGTCGAAGGGATCTCTCTCCCTGGAGGCAGTGCGTCAGGTCTTGATTGACCTGACCAGTGGTAGGGTAAGACTCTTTCCATTTTAATCTTGGTTTTTGCTCCTTCTGATTTTGTATTGATTTATGCCTGCTTGGAGATTTTCAGGTGACCTTTTATCCCTAGGGGACAACCATTCAGGATGCGGGGGCGATCGGGGTGAACACGCGGATGAGGCGTTTGCTGGAGCATGAGTTCGGCCATTCCTGGTACCTCGGGGAGAGGGTGATTCGTCAGATTGATGAGGATGAGGTGGTGGTGCTGCCCGCGCAACCTCCGACGTATATGAGGCGGGAGCGACAGCTGTTGGAGGATGAGAGGATCGCGGCGATGATCGGCGAGTCCTACTTGCTATACACCGATACGGCTGCATCGTATGACTACATGGATTTTGTGATGAGCTGGTTGATGGTGCCCATCATATATGATGTGTTGCCCTTTCTTCCTATAGGTTCGAGTTGGGCGGTGGGATCTTCCCACAACGGTGGTGGTCCGTCGGCATTTGTGGCGGCGGCGACCTTGGAGGTCCCTTTTGTGCGGTTGCATACCCCTTCGTACAACATTCGGCGAGCTGATGGAGGGATGGTGCCTATGTTGCACTATCCTCATGCGATGGATCCGGAGGAGTTGGGTTTGATAGAGGAGGTCCTTCGATCTGCGGTATATCTTTTCTGTTCCTCTCTTTCTTTCTTTTCTGTTTTGGTCATCTCTGCTTTGATACTGATTTTTTCCTTTTCTTTCAACAAGTTTTGGTGTCGACCACTTGGCTACAGGACATCAGAGATTGGATATCTTCGGCGACTGCTCACATTCGAGATGCAGTTCCTATTTCTTCTTTCTTGGTGCCTTCGGCTTCGTCCGGAGAGGACTCTAGCTCTGGTAGCGGTGGTGCATCATCTCGCCGCAGGGGGAAGAGAGCACGTCGCAGGGGTGGAAACTCTTGAGAGAGAGAGAGAGAGAGAGAGAGAGAGAGAGAATGTGGGTTTGGGCTGAGTCTCGTTGTTTTTTGCCTTTTCTTTTTATTTTCCTACAAAATTGATGTAGCACATAACACAAATATATGCAATGCAATGGAGTTTTTTATTATCTCTTATTTATGATGAATGCAATGCACATGCGCTTTTTACTTTGCTATTGAGACCGTAAAAAGGAATATTTTTGGAATTTTGTGAAGCAAATTTTTTTAATAAAAAAGGGAAATTATATAAGGAGGAAAAGGACTTTTGAAATTCTGTTGAGAATATCAATTTATTTTTATTTGAGTTTTCCGGTTTGACAAAAGAGGAAAAAGGGAAATTTTCCAAAATGGGGGGGGGGGGGGGGTTGCCGATCGGCAAGCACCTTGACCTCCCTATCGGCAGTTCAGTCCAGTCCCATCAATTGAAAACTTTGAATGGTACCCTCTTCAGCCTTTGGTACCATGTGGGGTAGGATTCCCTCCGATTTCTGCAGGAATTATGCCCCTTGTGAGGTTTCTCAAGTATAAAAAGGGGTAAGGGTGGAGTGTTTTCATCACACCTTTGCATTCTTACCTACTTGCCCACTATCTCTTAGCCTTGCAAGATGGCTCTCCCTGGTAGCACTGAGTTTGCCAACTACCTGGAAGCCTTGGAAGCTATGTGCTCTTATAATGTCGATTATGATGCTTTCAACATGCGTCGAGTCTCCTTATGGCGCAATCGGCCTATTGAGTGGAACGTGCTGATGGCGGTGGTACAATTCTTGTACCCCGAAGGCCATGTATTCCATTTTGGGTTGGAAGAAGTTTGTCCTACCTATGAGGAATTTTCTTCCATGCCGGGTGTAAATCCCAGTGTTGCTGCGGCTTTGCCCGAATTTTCCCGCTCTCTTAGGGATTTGTTGGCCGGGCTTCTTCATATTTCGCCTTCGGCGGCAAGATCATTGGTTGCTGGAGGAATGATCTCCCTCCCGGCGGTGCTGCAGTCCGTGCATTTGTGGGAAGTAGGTGATGCTGGCTATGCTGGAGCTATTGTTCTGGGCCTGGTTTCAAAATTGCTGCTGGTGACTGGGGAGGTGCAAGTGGACCTGCAACTTGCAGCCATTACCTCATGGATGTCATACCATCGCAATCCTGCGGTGGTGATACTGGCAGAGACCATGAATGGCCTGGATGCCTGGAGAGAAGGTCGTTCTAACTTTTTGAGGGGTATCCCCGTGATGCTGTTCATGTGGTTATCTGAAAGATTCTGCTTGGCGACTCCTCCAGAGTATCCCTTGCCGGCTGTATCCAACTTCTTTTCATGCTACTTCATTAGTGTTGGCCTTTATGTTGAGAACTGGGAGAATTGGCTTGTGGAGCATGGGGATCGTGGGATGTATTGGTCAGTGCCTTGGTGGGGACAGTTACAGCCTATTTTGGAGCTAGGAGAATATTCATATGTGCGACTGGTTGGTCTCAGACATACCTCTTTTTATTTCCCTTGGCGGATTTTGCCCCAATTCGGCTGGGCGCAGGTTGTTCCCCCTCGGACCACAAATTTCTTTCCGGTAGAAGATTTGACTGAGCGCTTGCGTCTGTTGCTTGGGTTTCTATGGGAAAATCGGCGTTCGTCGACCCGTCCCTCTCAGTTTGTCGGGAAGGTTTGGCATGTCCCTAAAGATTATATGAAGTGGTTGTGGAGGAAAGTAGTCAGTAAGATGTTGGCAGTGGAGACTGGACAAAGATGGTTTATTTTATCTAAGACCATGGATGGGGGTGTTGTGGTCTTTTCAAAGATGGTTAAGGCTCATCGATCCATGGAATGTTTACGGCATTGTATTCAGGATGGGGAAACTTGGGGACCTCAGGATGTAGATGATGAGGGTGCAGGCTCTTCTGGTAGCTGTGGGTAGGACTCTTGGAGAGTTTATTTATGTAATAGGGAATATATGTGGGGATTTTATTTGGATTTTTATGGTAGTAGGGGGAATGGAGTTATCCGTTCCTATTTCTTATGTAATACGTGCTAAATTTTCTTACTAATGAAATAAACAAGTTTCTGATCATCCAGTAGTGCCTTTTGATGAGTTTTGTATTTTGAATTATCTATACTGATCGCTAAGGCATACATAATCCTTTTGTTCACGCATTTTCAGAATGAAACGCCATTCTCAGAGGTAAGAAAAGAATAGTATTTTGTGAAAAAGAAAGGGCCGCACTCATGTGAGGTGCATGAGTTGCCTATGTACCTCTGGGGTTTTTCGAAAATGTTTTTTTAAATAGTTTTTTGTAGAGGATCAGGCCCATGTAGTTCTAGGTAGAGGGAAATGAAGTGTTTTTTTTTAAGAATAGAAAGGGGTGAGAAGAGTCGTAGCGCGCCGAGATTTCAGACTAGGGGTAGAATTTCTTGAATCGGTCCAGGTTGACTAGGTGAGCCATCTCTTCTCCATATAGGTCAGTGAGCATGGCGGCATCACCAGATAAGATTTTCTTCACAATGTAGGGGCCGCTCCAATTGGGTTTGAATTTCCCTCTTGGGTCCCAGATAGGTTCTATTATCTCTTTGAGGGCTAATTCTCCCTCTCGGACACCTCGGTCCTTGACTCTCTTATTGAATGATCGCGCTATTCGGCGATGGTACCCTTGTATGTGGTAAAGTGCTTTTAATCTTCTTTCATCTTGGAGGGTTAGCTCATCAAAACGTCATTGGCACCAGTATTCTTCACTAACCTTGCCTTCGAGCATAACACGTAGCGAGGGTATTTCCAGCTCCACAGGTAGGAATGCTTCCATGCCGTAGACTAGGGAGTAAGGAGTAGCCCCAGTAGAGGTTCGAATTGAGGTTCGATAGCCACAGAGGGCGTACGAGATCCGGTCGGCCCAATCCCTACAACTTTCGGTCATCTTGCTGATGATGGCTTTAGGTTTTTGGTTGGCGGCTTCAACTGCACCATTGGTCTGAGGTCGGTAGGGAGAAGATTTGGGTCTTTGAATCCCATACTCGTTGACTACTTCTGTGATACCAGCTCGTGCGAGACCCCATATCGACAGATGATATTTTTCTTGAGTAATTTTGCCACTTTCTTGGTGTTCAATACTGCATATGACTCAGCTTCAACCCATTTGGTGAAGTAATTGATGGCAACCAGGATGAACTCATGTCCGTTTGAAGCCTTTGGTGTAACCTTCCCTATGATATCGATACCCCAGGTGGAGAACGGTCTGGGAGAGGTCATGTTGTATAATTCTCGAGGAGGCAAGTGTGGAAGATTGGAGAATTGTTGGCATTTGAGGCACCTACGGACATAGACGGTGCAATCCTGGATCATGGTGGTCCAGTAGTAGCCCTGTCGGATGATCTTTTTGGCAAGGATGTGATCGTTCATGTGGGGTCCTCATTCCCCGCTGTGGATTTTCTGCATTATTTTCTCAATCTCAGCCCCTGCGATGCAGTGTAGATGAGTTCCATCGAAGTTCCTCTTGAGTAGAGTTATATGACACATTATGTACCGGTCGTCCAGTCTTCAGAGGGTTGTTCGATATTTCTTGTTGGAACCCTCGGGATACCTACCATGTTTGAGGAGGCACCAGATATCATAGTACCAGCAATCGACTAGTTCGGGATCTTCGGTTGAGATAAGCTCAATATGGTAGCAATGGGTTGGTTTGTCTTGCTTTTGAACTAGAAAGGGGGTCATTGTTATTCCCTCGGGCATGTCGACCATGGAGGCCAAGGTGGAGAGAGAATTGGCTAGGTTATTCTTTGCTCGAGGTAGGTAATGGAAGGTGATATTTCGGAACCGGGAGGCTAACTCTTCTAAGTGGGCATGGAAGGGTTGGAGCTTTTCATCTTTGACTTTCCACTTTCTAAGCACTTGACCGATGATAAGGGCAGAATCCTCGTAGACTTAAGGTATTGAATACCTTCCTTGAGAGCGACTTTGAGGCCCACTGTGCATGCCTCGTATTCCGTCATGTTGTTGGTGCAAGGGAAATCCAATTTAATGGCGATGGGAGTGTGGGAGTCATCTGGGGCGATTAGCAGTATCCCAATGCCATATCCCTTTTTGTTGGCAGCGCCATCAAAGAACATTTTCCATCAAAGGCGGTCTTGAGTGGTGCAGAGGATATCTTCATATGGGAATTCGGAGATTCGAACATCTGCTTCAGCTATGGGGTAATCAGCGAGGTAGTCAGAGATGGCTCATCCTTTAACGGCTTTCTGTGTGACATACACAATATCGAACTCAGTTAGGAGCATCAACCATCCGGCCATTCGACTGGATAAGGTGGGTTTCTCAAGCAGGTATTTGATGGGATCTGATAAGCACCCAAAAGTGTATATTTTATACCCCGAATATGTGCATTTTAGTCCCTCGTTTTAATTAAAATTTACCTTATGTCGTATTTTATTATTTTCAGGTCAATCACCGGTCGCAGTATCAAATAATGCTAAATCAAGTCAAATGCGACGCAGAAGCGGTCAAAAGCGTGCATCGAAGAAATCTAAAGATATCGCGAAGTCTGAGCCCCTAGTTGAGCGTGCCGAGATATGATGTGATACCCCGAACCAGTCCCGTGACCTAAACCCGAGCCTATACCGAGCCTAGACCATTCCTCGAGCCCGGTGTGTGTTGAGTTGGTACCTTTATTATTTTTCTAGATTTGTGTTTTGAGTCGTTTTATTTTTAGGAATTATTTTAGATCTATTTATAATTTTTTAAGATTTATTTTCTATTTTTCTATTTCTTTATTTTTAATTTTGATTTTTATTTGTTTTTAATTTTTAATCTTTATTTTATTTTATTAGGATTAATTTTTAGGAATTTATTTTTTAGGTTTCATTGTTTATATTTTTAATTTATTTTAGTTTTATTTTATTAGGATTATATATTTTTTTTAGTTTTAATAGAGTTTTATTTTAATTCTTTTTATTTTCATATTTTCTTTTATTAGTTTGAGATGTTAGTTTTTAGTTTATTAGATTTAAAATTTTTATTTTATTTAGTTATATATATATATATATATATATATATATATATATATATATTTTAATGGTGTCATTTTTTAGGGGTATGAATTAAACACACACAACCCTAACCTACACCCTAATCTATCGTACACCCTCACCCTCACACACATTCCCCTACACCCCCACACACCTTACCACACCTACCCTTCTTCTTCCCCACTAAAACAACTCGCTTCTCTCTCCTCCATTCCCATTACCAAAAACCCAACATCTTCCCACCATTAAACACAAAACCACCAACCTCCAAACCGGGTACAACCACCAACCAAGCTCCAAACCGCGACCACCCATTACCCCTTACGCCTAGACTCGCTACCGCCGGCGACATCCGGCCAGAAAACGACCAGTACCCATCTCGGCCAGCCCTCGACTCTCCGGCGGCCTGAACCGATCCCAAACTGGCGTCGTTCATTGACCCGCGAACTGCCCGTGTCATACCTGAAACCGTGCCAGCCTGACCCCTATCCCGAGCTCCCTCTCACCGGACTCAAGAAAAAAAACCGACCCAAGTGGGTCTGCCACCAAGTCAGCCCGGATCCGACCCAAGCCCTATACCGAAACCCAACTCCATTATTTTCGGCCAAAACAAACCGAGACCCACCTGCATAAAATCAAACCCAAATCCAAAATAAAATCCCTAGAAAGTAGGCATCCATTATTATCCATTCCATGCAATCTTCAAATCCTACCAATATCTCTTCAAAGCTAAGCATCGTGGGTCAACCAAAAGAAAAGGGAAAAGCTTATAAGGAATCTCTCAACAGCAAATACATAGATATACATAGATAGAGAGAGACATTGACACAAAAAAAGAAAAAAAAGAGGGTAGAAAAAAGTAGTAAGAAAAATACAAAAAATTAGTTTTAGGTTTAGAAAAATTTGTAGGTTCTGTTTCTTCTTTTAGTTTTGTAATCCAGTCTAGTTTTTGTGACGAGTTTGGGACGAGTGTTCATGCCACAATTGACTCAAGGAATTATTCGTATCGTATTTCTCCTCTTCTTTTTAATTTCTTGTTTGTTGATTGTGTTTGTGTTAAAATCTTAATCATGTCTGGCTAAACACCCCATTCAAGGGGTGGAATGAAACACGTGTGTTAAATTAATTAATTAAACAATTGTTCAATTGATGTGTTCTAGGAAAATTAAATTGGAAAAAAATCACACATTAATTTATTAACGAGAGTTAATAAATTAATGTTAAAAATTGATATTTGATTTTTGGATTTAACTTAGAGATAGGTTTCATTCTTGAATTCAAATATTAATCATGTGTGTGCAATTCAAAGATTCGTACAATTTTTTATGAATTGATCCTAGCGGGTAGTTTGTAAAAAAGGGTATGAATCTATTTTTATATTTGTTGTGACACTTTCTGATTTAATTGCTAAAAAAAAATAATTTTGAATTTAGGATTGTAACGAGAGTTAAATTTTAAATTTCAATATTATTTCGAACATATCAAATGAATAATTTGAAAAATTAAATTAAAGTAATTGCGTGGAGTAATCTCATCTCTTGTCTCTTTTCATAAATTCTACACTTGGTTAATTTTCAAAATTTCGTAGTTACTTTAGTTGCGTAAAATTTCATTTCCTCCATTAAAATTTATTTTAAATAAAAAATAAAAACACAAAAATATTTTTAATAAAAATTGAAATTGCAAGTTTTCACAATAACGGTTTCGACGCTTGAAATTGGATTGATACTCGAATTTACCGCGATACTGAATTTTTAACAAGTTTTGTAGGTAATTCCAGAATTTTGATACTCGAAGTTTGACCGCAGCGACATTCCAAATCATATTCCAAGGAAAACAAATTTAGAGATATCAAATGGCGCCGTTGCCGATTTCTTGAAGATCGAAGCCCGTGAAGATTTGTAGTTTTCATTCTTTTTTTGTTATTCCTTCCTCTCCCTCCTTAGATTGGTTGTTTAGGATTATTGAGGCCTTGTAATTAATTTGGGTGCAATTTGACACCGATTTATTTTTGTAATATTTATTCCAAAAAATAAGAATAAAAAAAATAGCGAAAAGGGAAACCGAACAAGGTAGAGAGAAAGCGTCCAAGGCGAGGATTTAGAGGCCTCTCTACTTTGGGTCGGTAGGACTCCCGAGGACGACTGAAGTAGGCGTACTTCCCCCTGGTCGACTCAACTCAGTCTTCACCCCACGTGTGTAAAAACCGTGGGAGGTAAACTCTTTATCACTCGCGAATCTCCTGTAAGCGAGTCAATTTTTGTGTGCTACTTGCTCCTATATGCTTTTTATTTCAGTATCGCACTTAAATTGGATGGTTTGATGAATAAATTTACCTAAGACCTAGACCCGGTCATTGCAACGAGTTGAGATTTCATCACCCACTCAATCACATCTCCATTTTCGTGTTACCCGTGCTCTCACTTAATTTAAAATCAATCCACTAGCAAGCCAAGTAAGAACGGTGTTCATTAGGACCCTTTCGGAACGAGACCCTCGTAGGATACTCTAGTGAGTCCTTTCCACATCTGCAAATCTTCATTCAACTATCTTAAGATTTTTGTCCAGGGAAACTGGGTTTTAAGTGAGGCCGCCCAGTAAAACAGGTTGTGCTTTCCCCAGTGTGATACCGGATAGTTGTTTGTTGTAGTAGCTCGTGTGGTGAGCTTTAACTAGTAAGCCTCTTGTCTCTCGGGAAGAAAGTAGGAGCACACTTTTATCGGCGAGGCCTAAGATTCCGTGATTTTCTCGCCCGCGGACTAATTAAAATTGACTATACAATCACTTAAATTGAAGGTAATAATTTGGCTATGTGCTCTCTCGGACTTGTTCCATTTGTGTACGTGTCTACGTTGTTCCTTTAGGTAGTCCAATTTTTGCTCCAACTTGTTCGTTTTTCCACCGTTAGTCCCTCACCCCTTTTCCCGTTTTTTCGGCAATTTTTTTTAACTAAACCCAAAACTCCAAAAATATTTTCTTTTTTTCTGCCTCATTTTTTTCTCACAAAAAAATTCAAAAAATATTTTCCATTTTTTTTTCTTCCTTATTTTTCAAAAAATTCCAAAAAGATTTTCTTCTTTTTCAAATACCCAAAAATCCCAAAAATATTTTTTCCTTGCTTTTATGCCACATTGGCAACGCATTGATCATCGGTTAACACGTTCCCCTAGTGCTCCATCTCTAAATTCCCTCTTCGGTGATCGTGTTCCTATCGTTCCTCCTCATTTTTCTAATTTGTGTTCTTCTTCTTCGGAGACGCCTAGTTCTCCCACTTCCCCTGGTTCTGTTACCCCACCCGTGATGGCCGACGAACGTGCTTTAAAGGACTACTTTGCCCTGATTACGGCCACTCCTCCTTCATGTATCGTCCTTCCGCCCACTCCGGCCGTGCAATTTGAAATTCTCCCCGCGACTATTTATATGTTGCCCAGTTTTCATGGCCTTGAATGCAAATATCCTTTGACTCACTTGCGGAAATTTCTCTGTGTGTGCGCTACTTTCAAAAATCAAAACTTAAACGAAGAGAATGTTCGTCTTCGGTTGTTTCCCTTTTCTCTTCACGATAATGCATCCACGTGGCTCCATTCCTTTCCACCGGATTCTATCCTCACTTAGGAACAACTTGTTAAGAAGTTCATGTCTAAATTCTATCCTATGAGCAAAACCAATGAAATGCGCCAAGCTATTCAGGATTTTAGACAAAAGCCCACTGAACAGTTTTGTGAAACATAGGGCCTTTTTCAAGACTATATTAATAGTTGCCCACATCACGGTCTCGAGAAAAGTCGCTTAGTCCGTAGTTTTTAAAATGGTCTTATTCGTTCTTCTCGCACCATGATTGAATCCATGAATAAAGGAAAGTTCATGCATTTGATTCCCGCAGACGCCTATAATTTTCTCCTTGAATTAGGCGATGACTCCCGTGATTGGGAGGGCACCAATGCATTTTCGAGATCCGATCCTCCACGTGTAGGGAACCCTTCTGAGGTAAAAAATGATCCTGATTTTAAAACTTTGCTCCACAGCTTACACTCTTTGACTAAAACCGTTGACGCTCTCAGTTGTACTATGCAACAAAATGTTACACTTTCTAAACAAGCAGTGACTGTCAACGATTCTAGTCCTTCCTCTTGTGGTGTATGCTTAAGTCAAGATCATTTAGCTCATTTGTGTCCCCTATTTCAAGATGATCCCGAACCCACCATGGCTCAAGCATGTGCTTTTGATACCACTAGGAAACCCGTTCCCCCGTCGTTTACTTACAATCCTAACAATAGGAATCATCCCTATTTCTCTTATAAGTACGACAACAACTCTGGTCCTTACCAACCACAAAAACATGTTGGTGGTCCCCCTGGGTTTTCACACAACCCACAAAGGCAACCTCGCCCTCCTATCCTACATCAGTCTGCTCCTTACCATCAATCGCACTTTCCATCTTCCTTTGTCCCTCACGGTGGACATTCCAACAACAATAATCATCTTGTTCCTGTTCCCCCTCCTTCCTTTGAGTATTCATAACCTCCTAATTCTCAGCGCGAGTTGGTTCCCCAACCATCTTATGCTCCTCCGCCTAATTCCTCCACCTCTTCTCTCGAGAATATCCTCACTCAGTTTATGACCACTCAGACTCAAGCCCTCTAACGGCTTGAACAGCGTTTCAACCAATTCGAATCTGAGCGAGAGAAAGGTCATTTTCCCAGTCAACCCATTATTAACCCGAAGGGGCATGGCAAAGACTCGGCCTACGAGGTCGGTTCCACTTCCACTCCACCCAATTACCAAGCGGATATGAAAGCGGTGTCTACTCTTCGCTCGGGAAAACAAGTTGATAATGGTGTTCTTTCTCCCACTGATGTGCCCCACTCGCCCATCCCACCTTTAGCACCTCTCTCTAAGGTTACCCCACCTTCTAACTCCTCATCTCCCACTGCGTCAAATCCTCCTGCGCCCACCTCTGCTTATGTGCCCAAGGCACCCTTCCCTCATCGGTTGGCTCCCACTAAGAAATCCCAGTAATTCGATGAGATCAAGAAAGTCTTTCAGAATGTTCACATTAACATTCCCTTCCTCGCCGGGATTCAACAATTCCCCTCGTATGCCAAATTTTTGAAGGACTTGTGCATTGTTAAGCGGAGGATAAATGTTCCATGGGATGCTTTCCTCACTGAGCAAGCTACGTCCCTACTCCATAATAACGTTATTGTGAAGTATAAAGACCCTGGTCATCCAACTGTCTCTTGCATGTTAGGCGACAAGTTCACTACTAGTGCTTTACTTGATCTTAGGGATAGTGTTAATTTGTTACCTTAGTCCCTCTACCTTGAGTTAGGTTTACATAACACGAAACCTACACGGGTAACTCTGCAACTTGTTGATCGTTCCGTGAAAGTACCTAAAGGAATCATTGAAGATGTTTTGGTGAAAGTTTCAGACTTTTACTATCCCGTGGATTTCATCATCTTAGACACTCCTGTGACCGACCCTACCAATACTCCTATCATATTGGGTCGCCCCTTTCTGGCCACTGCCAATGCCATCATCAATTTTCGAGACGGGTCCATGAATCTCTCTTTTGGCAACATGAGTGTAGAAGTCAATATATTCCACCTTATGCAACAACCGGTTGATGTCGATTCTATTGATGAGGTGTGTGTGATTGACTCCTTAGTTACTGAAATGTTGGACCATACGTACCCTACCGATCCTCTTCAACAATGTTTGGCCCATTTTGGCTCCGACTTTGACATTGACTCCTCCATCTCTGAACTCAATGCCTTTCTAGATTCCACTCCACTGATGGATAATTCCTCTAGGGTTCCTCCCTTCGAGCCTCCATATGACACTATTCACTTTCTGGATCATCCTGTTCCACCGCCTGCCCTCCCTACCACATCAGATTCCTTCACTTTATGCACCGAGACACCTCTGAACTCTGTTTATGCGTCTGAGTCCGATGTTACTCCTGCACCACCTGCTAGTTCGGAGCTTAAGCCCTTACCTTCCGAGTTAAAATATACTTTCTTAGGCCCCAACAACCATCACCATGTTATCATTGGTTCCGATTTGACCACTGATCAAGAAGAGCAATTAGTTCACACTCTTACTCAGCATAGCACTGCTATCGGTTGGACCATTTCCGACATTCACGGCGTGAACCCCAATAATTGTAGTCGTCGCATTCATTTGGAGGAACACGCTAAGACTTCTCGTGAACCCCAACGTCAACTTAACCCTACTATGAAAGAAGTCGTGCGCGCTGAAATTTTAAAATTGCTCGATGCTGGTATTATCTACCCTATCTCTGACAGTCAGTGGGTCAGTCCCATTCACGTGGTACCAAAAAAGTCTGGTGTCATCGTCATAAAAAGTAGAGACAATGAGCTTGTTCCCACCCGTATGCAAACGGGTTGGCGCATTTGCATTGACTATTGAAAGCTAAATGGTGTCACTCGCAAGGACCATTTTCCTTTTCCCTATATCGACCAAATGTTCGAACGTTTAGCCGGTCATGCGTATTACTTCTTATTTGACGGCTATTCATGATACAACCAAATTCCAATTTCCCCTGAAGACCAAGAGAAAACTACCTTCACCTGTCCTTTTGGCACTTTTGCCTATTCTCGCATGCCCTTTGGCCTTTGCAATGCACCTGCGACTTTTCAACGGTGTATGATTAGCATTTTTAACGACATGGTTGAACGTTTTCTCAAAATCTTTATGGATGATTTCTCTGTGTTTGGTTCTTCCTTCGAGAAATGCCTTTCTCACCTCACTATGGTCCTCAAACGTTGTCAGGAAAAGAAATTGGTCCTCAATTGGGAAAAATATCATTTCATGGTCAAAAAGGGGATTGTTTTAGGTCACGTTGTCTCTTGAGACAGTATTGAAGTCGATAAAGCTAAAGTTGACATTATTTCATCGCTTCCCATTCCTAAGTCTGTTAAGGACATTCGCTCTTTCTTAGGATATGCGGGCTTCTACCGTCATTTCATCAAGGACTTTTCTAAAATTGCTCGACCTTTAACAACCCTTTTATCCAAAGATGTTCCCTTTGTTGTTGATGATGCATGTGTTGCTTCTTTTGAGAGCCTTAAAGCCGAGCTCACTTCTGCTCCGATCATTCAGCCTCCTAATTGGTCTTTACCATTTGAGCTCATGTGTGACGCATTTGATTTTCCTCTCGGTGCTGTACATGGTCAGCGGGTTGATAAGCGCCAGCATGTCATTTATTATGCTAGAAGAACTCTCCATGATGCTCAACTTCATTACACAACCATCGAAAAGGAGTTGTTAGCCGTTGTCTTCGCCCTCGATATGTTTCGATCATATTTCATCGGTTCACCTATCATCGTTTACACTGATCACGCTGCTCGGAGGCACCTTCTTCAGAAGAAGGATTCTAAGCCACGTTTGATACGGTGGATTCTCTTGCTTCAAGAATTTGATCTAGAAATTCGAGATAAGAAAGGGTGCGAAAATTTGGTTGCAGATCTTCTCTCCCGCCTCACTGTTACATCTGCCTCTGATCCTGTCCCAATTTCTGAGACATTTCCTGATGAGTAACTTTTTTCTATCTCCACTACTCCTTGGTATGCTGATATTGTTAATTTCCTTGTTACAGACCAACTGCCAAATCATTGGTCGAAACAAGAGCGCTCTAAGTTCATGGCCCCGGTTAAATTTTACTCTTGGGATGACCCCTTCCTTTTTAAGTATTACTCTGATCAAGTCATTCACCGATGTGTTCCTGACCATGAACAGTCAAGTATCCTCTCCTTTTGTCACGATGGTGCCCGTGGTGGCCATTTTAGCTCCAAGAAAACTGCTACTAAAATTTTGCAAAGTGGTTTCTACTGGACCACTATTTTTCGAGATGCCCACCATTACTGCCAGGCTTGTGCTAAATGCCAACAATCTTGGCGTATCTCTCGTCGTCACATGATGCCCCTCACACCCATTCTCATCGTCGAAATATTCGATGTACGGGGCATGGATTTAATGGGTCCTTTTCCCTCCTCTCATGGCTTCTAATATATACTCGTTGCAGTTGATTACGTTTCCAAATGGATTGAAGCCATTGCTTGCCGCACCAATGACCATCACATTGTGGTCGAGTTTCTTAAGAAGTACGTCTTCACACATTTTGGAACTCCCAAAGCTATCATTAGTGATGGGGGTAAACATTTCTGTAATCGAGTCTTTGAACATCTCGTCAAAAAGTATGGCGTTACCCACAAAGTTGGTCTCTCTTACCACTCTCAGACTAGTGGTCAAGTGAGGTTTCTAACCGTGAAATCAAGCAAATTTTAGAAAAAACAGTTAATCCTAATAGGAAAGACTGGTCCTTACGCTTGAATGATGCTTTATGGGCATACTGTACTGCATTTAAGACTCCGATTGGCATGTCTCCTTATCGCTTGGTTTTTGGAAAACCATGCCACCTCCCTATCGAGCTTTAACATCATGCTTATTGGGCTGTTAAAACCCTTAATTTTGATATCGACGAGGCTGGCATTCATCGAAATCTCCAAGTTAATGAATTAGAGGAGATACGTAATGATGCCTATGATTTTTCCAAGAAGTACAAGGACAAAATGAAGTGGATCCATGACCAAAGCATCCTCCGCAAAGAATTCCACCCTGGTCAGAAAGTGCTGTTATATAAATCTCGTCTTCATCTCTTTCCCGGGAAGTTAAAAACCCGTTGGTCTGGTCCCTTTGTTGTTGAATCTGTTACTCCCTATGGTGCCATCAAAGTTCAAAATCCAAGGATGGTAGCCTATTTCAAGTCAACGGTCACTGATTGAAGCCTTTTTTAGAGTTAGGCCCCTCCCCCATTGAAGAAATTGACCTTTTTGATCCCATTTATTAAGACTGACTGTTTAGTCTTGTTTGGGGGTGATTTTCATCACCCACTTTTTCTGTCGCCCCGTGATTTCATAGCTCTTATCTTTAGGGTGAGATTGGTTCAGTCTGGCTAAAGACGTTAAACTTAGCTTTACCGGGAGGCAGCCCATTGTTCATTGTTTCTGATTATGAGTCTTACCCTATTTGGGGGTGGTGTTTCACACCACCCAGTGATTTTCACATGCTTTACAGACTTGTACATCTTTTTGTATAACATTTATTCTTCAGGTTTCATCTATGCTCCAGAGTGCAATACATTTCACTAGTGGGTCATTATGGTATTATCTTTCCTCCCTTGTGCTTTTTATTTTTATATATGGTTTTAAACATCGAGTACGACGTTCTCTTTTGTTTGGGGTGGGAAATTTATCAAAATCGTACCTCTTTTGAAAATTTTCAGAAACAAGTGATTTTAAACTTTTTGTGCAGTTAAAAATAAATTTTTATGATATGATTTGTCTGTCATCCCTCTTTTAGAAATCTCGGAATACCTGTGTTTGATCGTGAAGTTACGCTTTCTCCATGAAATTAATTAATACATGTTTAAGCATATTTGCACTATGAATTCCTAAACTCGGCAATTTGCACCATCACGTTTACAATCAAAAGTTGAAGAGTAACAATATTCTCAAGAGAGCCTTAAAAGATCACTAGTGGCGACTTAAACATGTGAGATTTGAGCTTTTCACCTTTTTGAGGGTTTTTACGTATCTCCGAGTCACAAGATGACTCAACTTTCTCTGGGTACTACATTTAGTCGTTGCATGATCTCATTATTTTTTTCAAATTTTACTTAATCATTGAGAATGACATTACTTTCGAGTTGTAAGAAACATGTGTCTTGTAGTTTGTCCTGAGCACTAAACCGATTTTTCCATACACATACCATTTTCCCTATCACATTATCATTCACCTATTATCATTTTCCATATTACCCTTATCCATATGTCCCAAATACCATCCATCATTTCCATCATTTTTTAGAAAAAGAGTGTTTGAAATTATAAATGTAAATTGTATTCATTTTCGTTATGAAAAGAAAAATATATCGCAGAAAAAAAGAAAGAAAAAAAAGTAGAAAAGAATAAAAAGGAAGATGCGATCATAAGTTCAAAAGATGAAGACAATAGTCAATCAAAGTGTGTCACACTCTTCTCAAAAACCCTATCATTCATCTTCTTCATTTCATTATTCCCTCATACCTTTCATAAACCCCATTTTTCACCCTTGGTAAAGTGTTCGGACAAACGAGAAGATTATATGGTGAATAATTCGACATTCTCGACATAGTGGTTAGCATTCCTTCATGAGATCAATTTTTTTTTCATTATCCATCCTTTTTATAAAGTGTGTGAGACGTTTGAACTTGTTTACATTTACTCAAATCCTCACACACTAGAGAGATACACTTACCCAATTCTTAGAGAGTTCGATTCAGAGAGATATATCCAGTGAGAATTGAAGTCAAAGCGTTGATTCTATAAAGGAAATCTAGGAATTACTCTAATGATACTTAAGATTGTTTCCCACTACACATGCTAAGTTTTAGGAAAGATTACGCTTTTGGTATTAAGTAATTTCTTATTTTATTTTGATAGTTGAATACGGTGATCCTTGATGTTCTTTTAAAGTTGGGTTGTATAGCATTTCATCGTCAAATCAAAAACTGCATTTAAATAAGTTTTTGAATTTTGTGGGTAAATTCACTGCAAACCCTCACGAGACACCACTCGTCCTGTAGGGCAACCTATATGTTTAATGGCTTGTTGCACATGCTAAGTGCAATCGCCAGTGCCTGCGAAAGTGGCACGCTTTTGGTTACTTATCTCTGTTTTCTCTCTAATTTTTGCTCGAGGACTAGCAATGTTCTGTTTGGGGGTGGTTTGATAAGCACCCAAAAGTGTATATTTTATACCCCGAATATGTGCATTTTAGTCCCTCGTTTTAATTAAAATTGGTCTTATGTCCTATTTTATTATTTTTAGGTCAATCACCGGTCGCAGTATCAAATAATTCTAAATCAAGTCAAATGCCATGCAGAAGCGGTCAAAAGCGTACATCGAAGAAATCTAAAGAGATCGCGAAGTCTGAGCCCCTATTTGAGCGTGCTGAGATATGATCTGATACCCCGAACCAATCCCGTGACCTAAACCCGAGCCTACACCGAGCCTAGACCATTCCCCGAGCCTGGTGTGTGTTGAGTTTGTACCTTTATTATTTTTCTACATTTGTGTTTTGAGTCGTTTTATTTTTAGGAATTATTTCAGATCTATTTAGAATTTTTTAGGATTTATTTTCTATTTTTCTATTTCTTTTTTTTTAATTTTGATTTTTATTAGTTTTTAATTTTTAATCTTTATTTTATTTTATTAGGATTAATTTTTAGGAGTTTATTTTTTTAGGTTTCATTTTTTATATTTTTTATTTATTTTAGTTTTATTTTATTAGGGTTATATTTTTTTTTAATTTTAATAGAGTTTTATTTTAATTTTTTTTATTTTCATATTTTTTTTTATTAGTTTGAGATGTTAGTTTTTAATTTAATAGATTTTAAAATTATATTTTATTTAGTTTTAGTTATATATATATATATTTTTTAGTGGTGTCATTTTTTAGGGGTATGAATTAAACACACACAACCCTAACCTACACCCTAATCTATCGTACACCCTCACCCTCACACACATTCCCCTACACCCCCACACACCTTACCACACCTACCCTTCTTCTTCCCCACTAAAACAACCCGATTCTCTCTCCTCCATTCCCATTACCAAAAACCCAACATCTTCCCACCATTAAACACAAAACCACCAACCTCCAAACCGCGACCACCCATTGCCCCTTACGCCTAGAGCCGCTACCGCCGGCGACATCCGGCCAGAAAACGGCCACTACCCATCTCGGGCAGCCCTTGACTCTCTGGCGGCCTGAACCGATCCCAAACCGGCGCCGTTCACAGACCCGCGAACTGCCCGTGTCATACCCGGCCGTGCCAGCCTCACCCCTATCCCGAGCTCCCTCTCACCGGACTCAAGCCAAAAAAAACCCGACCCAAGCCCTATACCGAAACCCAACTCCATTATTTTGGGCTAAAACAAACCGAGACCATAAAATCAAACCCAAATCGAAAATAAAATCCCAAGAAAGTAGGCATCCATTATTATCCATTCCAAGCCATCTTCAAATCCCACCAATATCTCTTCAAAGCTAAGCATCGTGGGTCAACCAAAATAAAAGGGAAAAGCTTATAAGTGGTCTCTCAACAGCAAAATCATAGATATACACAGATAGAGAGACACGGTGACACAGAAAAAGAAAAAAAGAGGATAGAAAAAAGTAGTCAGAAAAATACAAAAAAAATAGTTTTAGGTTTAGAAAAATTTGTAGGTTCTGTTTCTTCTTTTAGTTTTATAATCCAGTCTAATTTTTGGGACGAGTGTTCATGCCACAATTGATTCAAGAAATTATTCGTATCGTATTTCTTCCTCTTCTTTTTAATTTCTTGTTTGTTGATTGTGTTTGTCTTAAAATCTTAATCATGTCTAGCTAAACACCCCATTCAAGGGGTGGGATGAAACACGTATGTTAAATTAATTAATTAAACAATTGTTCAATTAATGTGTTCTAGGCAAATTAAATTGGAAAAAAATCACACATTAATTTATTTAACGAGAGTTAATAAATTAATGTTAAAAATTGATATTTGAATTTTGGATTTAACTTAGAGATATGTTTCATTCTTGAATTCAAATATTAATCATGTGTGTGCAATTCAAAGATTCGTACAATTTTTTATGAATTGATCCGAGCGGGCAGTTTGTAAAAAACGGTATGAATCTATTTTTATATTTGTTGTGACACTTTCTAATTTAATTGCTAAAAGAAATAATTTTGAATTTAGGATTGTAACGAGAGTTAAATTTTAAATTTCAATATTATTTTGAACATATCAAATGAATAATTGGAAAAATTAAATTAAAGTAATTGCGTGGAGTAATCCAATCTCTTGTCTCTTTTCATAAATTCCACACTCGGTTAATTTTCAAAATTTCGTAGTTACTTTAGTTGAATAAATTTTCATTTCCTCCATTAAAATTTGTTTTAAATAAAAAATAAAAACACAAAAAGAATTTTAATAAAAATTGAAATTGCAAGTTTTCACAATAACGGTTTCGACGCTTGAAATTGGATTGATACCCGAATTTACCGCGATACTGAATTTTTAACAAGTTTTGTAGGTAATTCAAGGAATTTTGATACTCGAAGTTTGACCGCAGCGACATTCCAAATCATATTCGAAGGAAATGTTTTTTAGAGATATCAGGATCCATTCGGGATACATGCTTGATGGTGAAGGCGAGCATGTAGTGTCGCAACTTTTGGGTGACCCGGACAAGTGCGACATATGCCTTTTCTAAAGCATGTAGGACGATGCGAAGACATGTACGAACTCCTTCAGTAATTCTTCGAGTTGTGGACGCTCATGCTCGTCAAGGGTGGCCCCTATCCTAATCTCGCGCAGTTGGCTACTAGAACCGAGATTAATAACAACAGTATCTTCTTCATTAACTTGAATGCGGGTATGTTGTTTATTATTAACCTTATTTAGATCAGTTAATAATTGTTCATTTGCAAAATCATCATCATCAAAAGTTTGATAAGAATTCAAGCAGTTAATGTAAGGCACAACAAGGTACTCAAAATCTTCGTTTATTTCATTGATAGGAAAAACAGCATTGAGAACCTCATTAAAAGAGGTCTCGACTACATTTGAGCAAGGATAGACAACAGAAGAAGAAATAGGATAAATATTGGGGTTAGGGGAGATTTCAAGAAGTAGAACTGGCGCAACATGCCAGTTGAGGAGAGGTGTATTAGAAGCTTTAATCATATGGGACGGATCCATTGATGTAGTGCCTGAATGAACCATGCAAAGTGTCGGCCCCAGTGTCTGCAAGTTCATGGAATCTTCAAAATCACTTTCCTCAGTCTCTTCGGTATCTTTGATGAGTGGTTGTGCGTGGTGTGGGAAAATTTTGGCCCATGGGTAGCTATCTTGGAAAAATATCTCCATTCCAGGCTTTATCTTCTTGTCTGTGTGGTCATACCATGGTTCTGGAAAACCGCAAAAGGGTAAGTGTTCCCCTTCTTTGATGAATCTTCCATTCAAGGAGTCTCCTAAGATAGTTCGAATACAGTCTAATCCTCTCTTTGGTCGAGACTAGCGGATCATTCTGAGCTCTTATTCTGATGGTTGATATCCCAAGCCGCAAGGAGGGAAAGCTTTCTTCAGTTCGATGGGCTCAAGTACCCCTTGCTACCTTTGCCCTAGCCCCAGTCTGGGCATGAAGTGCATGTTTTTGAACATCTCAATCACATTAACATTGACATGAGGGTCATATTCTACACGAACCCTTTCTTTGAAACCGTCCCCTGTCAGGAGTAGGAGTGACTCAACTCGGACTCCTAAGAGGAGCATATCATTTGACCCATGCTGTATCTCGAGGATTGGACTGCTGGTGCTTACACCCTCGGCATTTTCGTTGTCGCCCAAAATGGTGATGACTCGCCCGTCGGTGAAGAACTTAAATTTTTAATGGAGTGAGGAAGACACACCCTTGATATTATGGAGCCAGGGGCGTCCGAGCAGTAAGTTAAAACAAGCTGGGATGTCTATGACTTGGAACTCAACGACATGGTTTATAAGACCAACCCCTATTGCAAGTTTTATGGATCCCATCACCTCCCGACGGGTATTATCGTAGGCACTCACAACGGCGGAGGTTGGAGCGAGGTCGCTTTCTTTTAGGCCTAAACGCTTGAAGGTTCGCAGGGGGCAAACATTCAGGGCGGATCCGTTATCGTCAAGGGAGAGTGGCACAACCTTCCCCATAACTTCGACGGAGATGTTGAGTGCATGATTATGATTTGGCCCAATTCTGGGGATTTCTTCTTTAGAAAATGATAACATTCGGGTAGAGGTCAAGGATCCGACCAGATTTACCGCTTCTTTTGGTGTGGTAGATAGAGGAACTATGGGTCTAGTGAGTAACTTGATTAAAGCATTTTTGTGCAGTTGGGAAGACATGAAAAGCCCCCATAGAGTGATGTTAGCTTGAGTTTTCTTCAGTTGATTAAGATCTTGCTCTCCTCGATGGTCATTTCTGGCATAGGAAGGTTTTCAACGCCCTTCCCTTTGTCATTTGCTAGTAGTGAGCTCGGAACCTGATAATGTCTCCCTTATCTGGTCATGTGATTTATTGAAAAAGGAAAGAATAGGAATCCCGTTTCCTCATCAATCTCAGGTTGTTCTTCCACCCTATCTATTTCTTCGAGGAGTTCTTCAAGTGATATCATCCCACATATGTTGGCTATTGGGCTAGCTTTTCCCGAAGCTTGTTCTTCGCTTGAATCTTTGAATTCTTCCCACCATCCGAAGGTAACAATTATGTCCTTCCATGTATAGTCGATGCATTCCACAACTTCAACGGCTTCTTCATACAGTTCTTCCCATTCTATGGGGATATGTATGGTTGAAGGGACCAAGTGCCCTTGCAGCTTTAAAGTATCGAGTAACTCGGTGATACTACAAATGCTATTGGTTTGCCCGAATAATCCTGCCATAGTTTGGACAACATCACCTAGGATGACTTCATCGATCGGTACCACCCACTTATCTGAATCTCGGGCCCATTTTTGTGCTTCTAAGAACAATGTACTAAATTCTGGCAATCGATGACTATCTATGAAGGCAATTTCAGCCCGAACTCTAGGAGTTGGTTTAACACCTCTTTGGAGAGGGGATCATGGAGCTCAGTGTATTCGCTTCGGAGGGGGGAAGGGCGTCTTTCTGGTGCCCATGAGGTGGTTGGTTGAGAGATGATGTTGATAGTTGAGATGGTGGCACTGGCAGACTTGTCATACTTTCTAGGGGTGAACTGTCTGGACACCTTCTTCGGTTCAACTTCTATTTTAACGAGGCTTTCCTCGATTTCCACTCCAGCCTCTCTGAGAGTGCGGAATTGGGGATAGTATTATCCTCCCATCGTCGCTCGGACATGGGGCAAGAAGTTCTTCTTCACTATGTTGACCTGCTCTTCCTCGGATGGCCGATTGGTCATGGTAGCTGCCTTCTCCCTCCAACGAGTTATGAAGTTACTGACTGATTCTCCAGGATTCTATTTGAGCAGCTCTAAATCATGATGGGTGACCTCAAGCTCTTCGTTATATTTGTACTGCGACATGAATTCTCGGGCTACATCCTCCTAACTACGGATTCTGGATTCCTCAAGAGATAAAACCAATCGGAGGGCACTATCCTTCAAAGTTTACTGAAACAATTGGGCCATCACTTCTTCAGAAGCCCCTAGTAGAGTCATGGAACGATGATAACTGCAAAGATGAACAATTGGGTTTCCACTCCCTCCGAACTTCTCGATATTTGGCATCTTGAACTTCTCGGATAACCTTGCTTTAGGATAAGGAGACATGTGGGTGTAGTCCATGTAATTACCAGAGATCCTGACTTGGTCGAACATCTTGGTGAGCATCTTGAGATCCTCTTTGATTTTATTCAACTCTTCTTCTTTCGGATCAGCGACCACAGGCAGGTTAGCCATAGGATGGGCATTGTTTGGCATTGGAAGCTGGGCAGGCGGCGACCCATTGGCAGGAGGGGCACGGGGAGCGTGATGATATTCTTCGGGAACCCAGATAGGCTTGGGTGGATGCATAGCATGAGGGAATGGGGACTCGGGCTCTTGAGGAATAGGAACTTGGTTTCGTTGCATCTCTCGGACCTTAGTTTGGAGGTTATCAATCTTGGACACGAGCTGAGCTAGGACTGTCGTCAGATCTGGCTGTATGACTGGTGCTTGATCTGTATTTTCCATCGAAAGTGGATGGATTCTGGACTCGAAAGAAATAGTGGAGGAACTGATGAAACTCCGGGGTGATTTGGCTGAAGACAGAAGCCAATAGGGATCCAGGCCAAGGGCTTGCGATCGACCTAAGAAGGCGTAGAATGGGATTTATTTTTGTAAAAAGAGAAGAAACTATTTTTGGATTTTTAATAAAGAAGGGAGAAATGTTTTTGTATACGTAACTCAGCATGATTATTATGATTATTATATTCTCACTTGTATTTAATTCTCCTAAATGCAATGCCGAACGGGACCCGAGCCTGGAAAAGTGGGGTTTTTAATATATGCAAAGCTATGGATGGACTTGTAACCAGGCTCACGGACAGAGTCCCGTTTTAAAAATGCGTGAAAATTGGGTGGCAGATCGACCCGAAATTTCGACAGAGTTTCGGGTCGAAATCGGTAATCTAAAGTGCGTGTCCTAGGTTTGACACCTATATGCGGGTATGCAGTTGGTTGGGTGAATCAGCACGGGTTCCCCCCTTTGGCGTGACTTCCACGATATACTTCTTGCTATTGCGAGCAATCGGTACGTGTGGACAAGCCATTTGATATACCTGAGTGTACGTGAATTTCCTCACCATATACCTCGTGGGGACGGTACGTGTGAGAAAGAATTCGATATACTCGGCATACGTGAATGAATTCCCTGCGATATACCTCCCATCATGAATTCAGTCAAGTGATACGATGCGGGGGAACCGTTCGATATACGTCGAAGGTACTTGGCCAATAGAAGGTGAGAGTTATATCGCTTAGGCTAACTGTGACCTACCGGACCAGCGCCCATCACGAAGTGACCCTCCAGTTACAGGTTAAAATTTGGTCAATATCAATGCTCTTTGGTGATGTCGTGTGAATCATGCATGATTCTCTCATTAGTATCTTATAATGAGGATGCCTTTCTTGATTATGCCAAACAGGGAGCAAAGTACAGGTACCCAAAAGGTACACCAAGTATAAATGGGTAATGCGTGCAACATGGGGATATAGGTGACCCTAGGTGCACGTGGTGTGAAGTGTACATGGAGAAATTTCTACAAGTGTGTGAATATAAGCATAAGCATGGGATACACATGAGAAAGGGGGACATGTAGATATGGGGGAAAACATAAGCAAATATAGCATTCATGTAAATAGAGTCAAGCCCTCAAAATACACACATATCCCCAGAAGAGTCGCCACTGTCGCCATCCCCATCGCGGAGGAAAAGGATCCTTCGGGTCCCGCGTGTCGCTCTCGAGAGCGCTTCGGTCAGCGTTGTTTGAGATGTGATGTAAAAATGTAGAGAGATTCAGAGCCGCCAGTATATTTTACTCAAAATAGACAAAAGAAAAAGGGGAAGCTGTGACACCCCACCTAATTAATCCCGGGTGATCAGTCCTAAATCAAGTTAGAAAAGGTTTCTCAGTTGGCCCATTCTTAGCATCACTGTCGTCTTTTTAATTACTAACCACCTAAGTGAGCAAAGTAGACTGGTGCCAATTTTTTTTTCAATTAATTAAATAAAACTCATGCGGAACATAAAATAATACACAATCACAGTTAACTAAAATAACCATCCACAAATAAAATACCTAACCGAATAAACCATCGGTCCAAATATTCAATACAAGTAAAGATAATAAGAAAATATCAACAAGTCTAATACTGATAAATGAACTGTGAGCGACAAGCTCAGATAACTACTAGAGAGTCTCTACACGAATGAAAGAAGGAGGCGTCTATCAAAAACCCCGCAACATCCACATGTGCTGCAACAAAGGATACCTGGAATAGAGTCAAGCCTGGCGTCCCTGTGGTTGGACACCTAAAAGGTTTTTAAATTTTTTTTATAGCAAGGGTTAGTACCCAAAAATATTTGAAAACATTTAACAAATGATTAACTTGCAGTAATAAATAAATATGCATGCTCTTCATATTTTAGTTAGTGCTGCACTCTCTTGAGGACTTCCTCACCCCTTCTCTAATGTGCACTATTAACGCTTCCATTTAATTTACTAGGTCCTACGCTCCTAACCCAATACTTATTTTAACCCTTGAAATTTACCTACTCTAACCGAGTATGCCTTAATTCATGATTTTTAAGTTATTATAAACGTCAAACTTAATTAAATCATTACCCTTTTTAATTTCATATAACATTCACACTTGTTATGCACACAATACAATTTACACTATGTATTAATCATCCCATATATAATTATTTACCTAATTATATATTTAATCATATTACAGTATTCACAAACATACTGAAATAACATTTAATACAAACTTTCGACCGAGTAAAAATACTCACAAAATATAAATTTTCCCAAGTGCTATCCCACTAGGTGTATTCACATAACCTAGTTATCCAAGTTAGATTCTTTTACTAACTTAGTTTAACATACGAATTGGAGGCGGTCATATTCCTTCCCTGAAAGTGAGATGCCCCTCACCCATATAACAGACGCTATGACCTGGGATTATACTCACCCTACTCCTCAAGCTAGGGGATTCATCCACTGCGCGCAACCTCCCCCTATAGCACTAGAGTATATACTAATAATATTAAATCACTGATATTAATGCACAAACACTATATATATACTGTCACACTCCGTATATATATATAAATAAAAAATGTCCCGGCTACACCATGTAAAAAATCCGTAACATAAGCCTATTTAATTTATTAAGGGTTAATGGTCCAACTCTGATTATTAATTAATTCGCACATTAATTAATTAAATCACCTTTGGTGTCGCCCCCACCTTAAAATTGGACTTACTCTCATAGTCCGAATTAACCTCACCCGAGTCTAAATTCTCGACTCCCGAATTATTTAGCCTTTACCTAAATAAGATTTATCTCTCGGTATTCCTCAACCGTTATCCCCGGACTTGTTCTCTACATCTATATTTAATCCTTTCGAACACCTTCCCAAAAATTCAACCTTAGTGTGTCACACCTAATTTCTCCAAAACCCAAAAAATTTAAATTATGATGTCACACTAAGTGGTCTCCAAATTCTAATTAACTTTATTCACCATTAATTAGATTGAAAACCCATGTATAAATTTCTCACCAAATTAATTCATGGAAAAAAATTAAATTAAATTTTCTTCATATAAAAGAAA
This sequence comes from Sambucus nigra, assembly GCA_949130495.1. Taxonomy (NCBI): domain Eukaryota; kingdom Viridiplantae; phylum Streptophyta; class Magnoliopsida; order Dipsacales; family Adoxaceae; genus Sambucus; species Sambucus nigra. Next base: position 350,182,790 of record OX422210.1, on the reverse strand, counting down.
ACTAGGCGAACTGTCAAAATCTGCCGACCATCGATCGATCGACCCCAGACCTTCGATCGATCGATCGAGCAGGTCTTCGTCTTCTTCGCAAAGACAGATTCTGCCATGGACGAGTTTCATAAAACCCTAACTCCTTCTATCAGCAATCTCACGCCTTCTTAACAATAATACAAGTTAAGAACCTTATTAGGGACCTCCAGAATGTCCTCCAACGTTATTAATTCGTCCATTAACTACAATTTCTGAATTTGGGAAAATATTCATCTTTAATTCCTTACCCATTTACACCCAAATCCCTTCACCAAATTCATTTCTAATTATCCAGATATCATCCTACCAGATATGTATCAATTTATAATATCATATTTCTACAAGAATCCTCATTCAAATTCGTAAATCAGATTATTATTTTCAAAACCTCATGTTTATGCCATGAACACCTAAAACGAATTTTGATCAAACACATCACATGAATATGAATTGAAAAATAGATTCAATACTATTGCAAGTTATCCACTTGCCTTAGGTTTCGTAGTGTCTGATTCGGAGATGAATTCCAAGGTTGAAGATGATCCTTGTTGGCTCTCTAGTGATCCCAAAACTGCCTTTAACTGCTATTAGGGTTCCTTAATACACTTAGCCTTTTTCTAAAACTCTATCATCCATTTCCTTTCTTCTCCTAACTTAACAATTAACCTAAATCGCGTTTTTTGCCTAATGGGCCAAGCCCAAATGACCCAATTGCCCCCGTGTGGGCCCGGCTATGTCTAAAAATACCCCGTGACCCGTTTACTACCCCTGGGTACACTTTTCTGACTATCTCGGCCCATCCAAACTCAACCGTACACTCAGAATTGGCATCCAAATTAATTTATAAAAATACTTATCCCCCCATCCCGTTAGTCTATACCGACTCCCGGTTGAGATAAGGGCATACCCTGTCATTAATACTCGAAATGACTTAAATAAATGATTACTATTCACTTAGTAAATAAATTCCCTTAAATATTAACCATTCACTCCCCGATTAATATTAAAATAAAATTTCCCTAATTAATTCAATTAAAATTACGACTCACAAGTAATTTTCAATTCACGAATTAATTGCATATTTAATGAATGAAAAATGCGGGGTGTTACAGAAGCCACCCCGAAGGATGGCATCCAAAGACAAACTGGCTATTTGTGCGGTAGATCATTCCACAAAAGGATGTCCTGCTATACCCGCGTACAAGGCAATGTACACTGAGCAAGTGGAAGCTATAGGAGGGTTTCGAGGAAATTTTAACACTACTCAAGGGAACGCATACAACTCATCTTGGAGAAACCATCCTGGTTTTAGCTATGGGCAAGAAAATGCTACGATGAATACTAATTCACATGTTGATCCTCCCTCACCATCACACTTTCAACAAGCACCACACATGCAGGGACATGTGCAAGCACCACCACCTCCAGGGACATATATCACTCCACCGTAGAGAAATCTTGAGGATACGATAAACCAATTCATCACTGCCTAGAATGCAACCACTATGAGACATGAGCGCATGATCGATGACATAAATGAAACTATTTTAAATATGCAATCATCGTTAAGTATTTAGGAGAAGGGTAAGTTTCCTGCCCAGGGCCAAAGACCTCTCCAATGTCAAACTATTGTTAGCTCCACACCCCATGACCATCCTGAGCAATGTAGCGCAATTACCACTTTACGTAGTTGGATATTAATTGAATTGTCACCTCCCCCACAATACGTACCTAAAAATAAAGAGGTTTCGTCTGGCACGAAAGAGGCCAAAGATGCCCCTTTAATTGAGAGTGATAAAAAAGATAACACTGGAAGACCCAAGGTCATGGTGAAACCCCCCCATCGCTGCCCCATACCCTCAACGGTTGGTCCCACACTCTAAAGAGACTTCTTGGGACGATGTTTTGGACTTCCTCAAGCAAGTAAATATTAATTTACCTTTTCTCGAGACTATACAAAAAATTCCCACATACGCTAAGTTCATTAAGGACTTACTCACGGTGAAACGCAAGCTAAAGGTAAATGAGAATGTCTTTTTAGCCCAAAATGTTAGTTCGGTTTTATCGAGTGACCTTTCGTTAAAGTATTAAGATCCGGGTGCACCCATCTTCTCATGCATCATGGGGAAGAACCGAATCGGAAGGGAGCTAATAGATTTAGGGGAGAGTGTTAATATTCTACCATATTCCATCTATAAGAAACTGGATTTGGAGCCCTTAAGCCCAAAAATATGACTCTCCAGCTCATGGATCGTTCTGTGAAGAAGTCTCAGGGAATCATTGAGGATGTGATTTTCCAAATAGACACTTTCTACTTCCCGATGGATTTTGTCATTTGGGACGAGGAGCCCTCCATTCTCCCGAGCAATCATGTTCCCGTTATCCTCGGTCGCCCATTCTTAGCTATGGCTAATGCACTCATCAATACTCGGATTGGGCGAATGCAATTAACATTTGGTAACATGACCCTCAAGATAAATATTTTTAATAATATTAAGAACGAGGGTGACGAAGGAGAACTACGAGAGATGGATCGTTTAGGGGCAGCACACGAGCATGGGAGGACCCACACGCGAGAGCCGATAGGGGTACGCCTTGTTACATCAAGTGAGAGTGACAGTTGTAACATGGAGAAGGGTAGGGGAGGTATGCGTAGTAACTGAAATGAAGAGTGTGAGTGAGCCCTTGAGTGTGAGATATAGCGACAATTTAGAGGGCATCGGGAGAGGTTTGTATGAGTGCTTAGAGGAGAGCGAATGGCGAGACACGATAGATACTTTTCTCCTTGATTTATACCAACCCACGCCACCTAATAATTTTGAGATGGAGAGAGGAAGGAAGGATGTGGAAACAAAGTAAGAAAGATAGTTAGTGGAGTTAAGTCTAGCGGAATTTGAGAGAGAATTCGGGCAGGTGGATGAGAGTCTTAACTACGAAGTCCAATCTCTATTGGACTCATGGAGTCATTTAGTTGAGAGCGAGTGGAATGCTAAAATTGATGAGTTTCTTCGCAATGACCATCCACCCACGCAACTTGAGTCCTTGGAGGTAATTGAAGATAAGACTCAAGTCTCGTCTGACTCAAGTTGCGTGCTAAATGTATCTCTAAACTTAATTAATCTCGAGATGCATATGGTAATATGATGAGCAATTTGGACAATGAAGTAGGACTTCTTTTGTTTAACCCAAAAATATTAGCCATAATAAAGTTGTGAAAAAAATTATCCCTTTGCATCCCACTTTGAGGCTAATAAAATATTTTCCTTTCGGTTAATAACCCGAAAAACTCAAATAGCCCAGAATTGTGAAAAATTGGAAATTCATCAAGTAAGTCTAAAGTGTGTAAAAGGCGGGGGGGGGGGGGGGGGGGGAGGGGGGAGAAAAGAAAAATAGCAAAAAAAAAAAAGAAAAAAAAAGAAAATAGAAAAAAAAGAGAAAAATGAGAAAATGCCCGAAAAAGCACTAATAGACGTTATAAGGATATTTTCCAATTCCGAATATTTCGTCCATTTCCATTTTTACCCTTTACACTTTTTACCTCGAAAAGTCCTAACCGAGACGGAATGATAAAATTAATTACTGTATGGAGAGATAGGATATGAAAAGATAATAAAAGAGATTAAAATAGTGTGATTAAGAGATGATGTTTCCCGTTTCCTAATAACTGTATTCCGATGATGAGATCATCTCACCATATATTTCCTTCTTTTCAAGTTTGTATGCATGAATTTGTGTCCATTATATTTACTCTTTATATCAGGCATACCGAGAGAAAACAACCACAATCCGAGTGATTTGTTTGTGAGTGCTTCTGTAAGAATTTGAATCAAAACAAATTTTTGAAAAGTAACGTAATGCTCAATTGATGGAAATTCGAGGTTTAATTTCTGGCTTTGCACTCACACACTATGGTTTGAGACATTTAAATATGAATTTATGGTGATTATTTTTCAAAAAGTTTAAATTGTACAATTTTTAAGTATTTTGATATTTATTTGAGTCAATAAAGAATTTTGTGGGTGTATTCACTGCAAACCCTCACGAGACAAAACTCGTCCTACTAGGGTAACCTAGGGGTTTAAAGGCTTATTGCATATACTCAATGCAATCGCTTGCCTGAGAAAGTGGAATTTTATTTTTATAAAAGGAATTTAAAAAGTTAACTCATTTCTCTTACATTACTCGGGACGCAGAAAGTTCTATGTTGGGGGGATTTGACTAAGCATAAATTATTCTGAATTTACCCTCCTAAGTTGGTAGTTTTAGTACCTCAAACAACGTAATTGATTTGTTTTTATCCCATATCATTGCTAATGACTTCTTCTAACAAGTGCCCCGAGTTTCGTGTATTTCTTACTGTTTTTACAGATATTTAGTACAAAGAAAAGAGACAAAGAAACCAGAAGAATGGAAAAGAACAAAGGAAGACAAGTCAAAGGTCAAAAGCGTAACTCTACACCCGGAGTTCGGATTTAAAGCCTAATAAAAGTTGAATATAATTATTGATACCAAATTTAGTCTGCTGACATGGACCAGTTGAATGAAGACACTTGGCAATGTACGTGGCAACAACAAACACTTCCGAGAAACTCAGACGCTCCGAGGAACCATACTACAACGAGGAACACTGCTTCCCCGAGGAACTTAGACGCTTCGAACTGCTAGAACTCTACGAGGAACGTGTGAGTACCAATCAACTTTTGAGTACCGAGCAGCTTAGGTGGTACGAGCAACTTAGGCGGTCCAAGATGCACCTCGAACAAAGCATTAATAACAGGATAACCAACAGTTTGACTGTACATTAAATGCTTATCATTCAGATGTATACACTTAAGGGGCATTGACTGTATTACCCTTTCACATGTACAGTATTGAATGTATTACCCTTTCACATTACAACCTTAGGGCTATAAATACATTGTATTACCCGCATTGTAAGGGGACCGTAATTTCTTAATTGAACTTGTAATCGAGAATTCCTAAACAGTCATCAATAACAAAAAACAGTGGACGTAGGCCATTCTTATAAGGCTGAACCGCTTTAAAACTTCTTTGTCTCATTTATTTTATCTGTGATTAAATAATTAGATACAATCTAATTTTTTACATTAACAGATTGGCGTCATATGTGGGAAACGACTGGTAATATCGTTTTTCATCAAAAACAATTCATCACAAATGGCTGATATTCCAAAACCCAGCAATCGAGGAAGCCCTCCAAATCCATCTGCTCCACCTAATATTCCAGATCTAGCTGGAATAATGACAAATCTGGCCCAGGGCCAGACCGTCATGCAAGAAACTATGCGACAACTCATACAAACCCTCCATGACGGTGCACCAACCCATTCAGGACTGCGAAGTATTCAAAGAAATACCCGTTTACCTTCTTCACGTATTAGGCATACTGATTCATATCGTACTGATGAATCTGAAGATTTTTCTTATCAACCTGGACGAACTTCATCAGTGCGTGCCACAGATACTGAAAAACGTATCACTCTCTCTCCAGAAAGGACTAGTGCGCTAGAGAGGTTAAGCAGGCTATCACCTTTTTATCGATTAGGAAATAGAAGGAGTAAAAGTCCCCTAAAGTCGCATCGAGGAGTTTTCAACGACCATCAGATTTAAGGGAAGGATCTACCCAGTCGTGACCAGCTGCTCATCAAGATAGATCCCAAGAAGCCACATCAACTCGATCAGTTGCTCGAACCAACAGGCCTGAGGAAGGAAATGATGCATAGAAAGGCTCTATTCAGAGGCTGGAGGATAGATTAGGGGAAATGGCTAAAGCCAAGAACCCTCTACAACGAACTTTTGTCCGAGGAATACCTTTTTTCCAGGCCATTGTAGATTTTCCAACACCATCAAAGTTTAAAGTGCCCGTTGTGACCCCCAAATATGATGGAAAGACCGACCATGTCCTTCATATAGAACAATACCAAGCTGCAGACGACATCTATGCCATTCCAGATGAGATGAGATGCAGAGCATTCTCGGGAACTCTTACCGGATCTGCTCAAATGTGGTATAGTAATCTTCCTTGGGGTAAGATTTCAACTTTTCTTCAACTGGCCGAGTTATTCAATGGGAATTTCTATTTTGGGGCAAAGCCTGTTAAACGAGTAGCACATTAATTAAGTGTTAGACAAAAAGCTGGTGAAAGTACCAGAGATTATATAACTCGTTTTAATAACGGGAAACTCGAAGTCATTGATTATGAGGAAAAGACAGCGATTACCGCCTTGATGAGTGGACTACTGCCCACAAGTTGTACTACACTTTGGCCAAAGATCCACCTAGAACCATGTCAGATCTGATGGGAAAAGCGGCCAAGATTATGAATGTCGAGGAGGCTATGGCTGCGAAGAAGAATATGGATGCCAAAGAAACCAAGGTGGAAGGTGATAAAGCTAAGAAGAAAGAGCATAAGAACAATGGTAATGAAAAACACTAAAAAACAAGGTCATCTTGGGAAGTATTGAGGAAATTTGATAATTATACTCCTCTAAAGAAAGACACCAACCATGTTCTAGAAGAAATCAAGAACAACGAGGAATTAAGCTGGCCAGAGAAAATGAAGGCAGACCCTGACAGGAGTAATAAGGCAAAATATTGTGATTTTCACAAAGATCATGGCCATATGACCAAAAATTGCATAGCTCTTCAGAATGAGATTGAAACACTCATTAGACGAGGAAAACTGGCAAAGTATGTTGATCGGAGGAATGATAGAAGAAACAATGACCGAACAAGATAGAGGTCTAGATCTCTTCGTCGAGCAGAGGAGAACAAGAAAAGAGACCATAAAGTTGATCTAGAAGACGATCCCGATCTTCCCAAGAGACCAAGGCAGCCAGAACATGAGGTGCAACATATCAGCGGCTGATGAACAAAGTATTTGCAGAACAAATTAGTTGCAATATGGAAGTCTATGTTGACGATATGCTGACAAAGAGCAAGAAAGTTGCTGATCATCTAGTTGACTCAAGATAGACCTTTGATCAGCTAGATAAATATCAAATGAAGTTGAACCCGATGAAGTGCACATTTGGAGTACGAGAAGGTATGTTTCTCGGGTACATTGTCAATCAGCGAGGCATTGAAGCTAATCCTGAAAAGATCAAAGCTCTATTAGGGCTGCGATCCCCAACGACGAAGAAAGAGGTACAAAGTCTTACAGGACGAGTAGCAGCACTCAACAGATTTGTATCGCGAGTAACTGATCGATGTCTCCCATTCTTCAAGACGCTCAGAAAAACATTTGAGTGGAATGATGGATGTGAAAAGTCTTTTCAAGACTTGAAGAAATATTTGGGAGCACCTCCACTGTTATCCAGGCCAGTGATGGGAGAAAAATTATACTTGTATCTGGAAGTGTTCGAGAATGCAGTCAGTTTAGCATTGATAAGAGTGGAGAATGGAGTACAAAAACCAATCTACTATACAAGTAAGGCCTTCCGAGGAGCAGAGATCAGATATTCAAGGCTGGAAAAATTGTCACTAGCATTGATCGAGGCAAGTAGAAGAATGAAGCCATACTTTCAAGCTTATACCATAGTAGTATATACTGATATGCCATTGAGGCAAGCCCTTCATAAACCAGAAAAGTTAGGAAGATTGATGTGCTGGGCAATAAAACTCGGTGAATATGATATAGTCTATGAACCCAGATCATCGCTAAAAGGGCAAGCGGTAGTAGATTTTATAACAGAGTTCACCTATCCTGATACCCCCGAAGAACAAAATTTTCTCGCTGATCAACCTGTGGATGTTACTGGATCATCAAATGCAAGTCCAGGACAACTTAGCTTGGTAAAAGGGCAAGTAGATGTTACAGGATCATCAAATTCAAGCCCAGACCAGCTCAGGTTGGTAAAAGGGAAAGAAAAGATGATCGACGAACAGCAAGAAAAATCAGGAGATGGTGAAAGGCAGCAAAAAATTTTCCACCGAGGAACTCCATCAGATCAGAAATTTGAAGATGAGTTATCTATATGGACTCTGTATGTGGATAGTTCATCTTGCACTACAGGATGTGGCGCAGGGATAGTTTTGAGCAGTCCGGACGAGGTCGACATGGAATACGCCCTACGTTTCCAATTCAAAGCTTCGAATAATGAGGCTGAATATAAAGCCATGATTGCAGGTCTTAGTTTGGCAAAAACCATGGGGGCAGAACAAGTTAATATCTTCAGTGATTCAAAACTGGTCATAAATCAAATAATGGGAGTATATGCAGCTAAAGGAGAATTAATAATCAAATATCATACAAAGGCAAAGTAACTGGTGTTGGAATTTGCTGCTATTCAGGTGGTCAGAATACCAAGAATGGAGAATGCGAGAGCAGATGCCCTAGCTCGATTAGCATCAGCTACTCGTACCGAGCTACGAAGAACAATCCCAATTGAAGTTTTAGCTAGTCGGAGTATAGATGAAGATCTGACGATGAACTTTATTACCCTCGATTTAAGATCATCATGGATGGATCCCATCAGGGCATATATTGAGAAAGGGGAATTACCAACTGACAAACTTGCAGCCAAAAAATTAAGTTTAAGGCTGCTCGTTATGTACTAACCAACGGTATTCTATACAGACGAGGAGTTATAGCAGGTTTGCATAGATGTGTGCATCCCACCGAGGAGAAAGATTTAATTGAAGAGGTCCATGAAGGGTCCTGTGGAGCCCATGTAGCAGGTCGGACTCTTTTGCAAAGGGTGATGACGCAAGGATACTACTGGCCAACGATGAGGGCTAATTGTATAGCCTATACTAAAAAATGTGACAAGTGTCAGCGCTTCTCTTCCATTCGAAGAACTCCCCAAGCATTATTGACACCTATTACTTCCCCTTGGCCATTTTCCATATAGGGAATAGATTTGTTCGGGCCACTGCCGACGACCAGGGGAAGATTTAAGTATCTCTTGGTCGCTGTGGATTATTTTACTAAATGGGTTGAAGCTGAGCCTCTCATTGATATGACGTACGACAAGGTATACAAATTTATTTGGAAGAACATCATTTGTCGATATGGTCTTCCTCATGCCTTCATCACAGACCATGGAATACAATTTGACAACGAGGAGTTCGCTACCTATTGTCATCAGTCAAATATTTTGAAGATCCACTCAGCACCAGACCATCCTCAAAGCAATGGACAAACTGAAGTGACAAACAGAACGCTGCTGAATGGCTTGAAGAAAAGACTGAATGATGCGAAAGAAAATTGGATCAACGAGCTACAATTAGTACTATGGGCTTACCGAACTACTCCCCGAGTAGCAACAGGGGAATCTCCATATATGCTAGCATTTGGAAGTGAAGCTGTTATACCCACCGAATTGGGTCTCCCAACACACAGAATACTGAATTTCAATTCCCCTGTCAGCGATTTAATGAGAAGGTCAGACTTGGACATGCTCGAGGAGGTTAGAGAATAAGCAGCCATTAGAAATGCTGCTTACCAGCAGCGAACAACTTTGTTCTACAACAAGAGAGTGAAGAAGTGTGACTTAAAAGAAGGAGACTATGTGCTAAAGAAGGTGATTCAAAAGAACAACAAACTGCAAGCAAACTGGCATGGAACCTATGAGTTAAAGAAGTTATTCGACCAGGGACATATAGAATAGAAACTTTAGAGGGGGAGGAGTTTAAGAATGCATAGAACGCAGAGCACCTGCGCAAGTATTATCAGTGATGTATATTCTCATGTAACGCAGTTCCATCAGTATGAATAAAATGAAGATATTCTGCCAAATTCTCTCCTTTTATTGAAAGTTTTTCGGGCAATACTAGTGCTACACACTACTCGGAAAAACTCGAACTACTCAAATTTATTCTCGAAAATGCCAACTAAGGTTGGTCGGGAAACAAATGTATTCCTACGAGAAGTAAAACTATTCCTAAAAATTCCAACTTGTGTTGGTTAGGAAATGTATTCTTAAAAATGCCAACTTATGTAGGTTTGGAAGTAAATGTATTCCTACGGGAAGTAAAACTATTCCTAAAAATGCCAACTTGTGTTGGTTAGGAAATGTATTCCTAAAAATGCCAACTTATGTTGGTTAGGAAGTAAATGTATTCCTACGGGAAGTAAAACTATTCCTAAAAATGCCAACTTGTGTTGGTTAGGAAATGTATTCCTAAAAATGCCAACTTATGGTGGTTAGGAAATGTATTCCTAAAAATGCCAACTTATGTTGGTTAGGAGGTAAATGTATTCCTACGGTAAGTAAAACTATTCCTAAAAATACCAAGTTGTGTTGGTTAGGAAATGTATTCCTAAAAATGCCAACTTATGTTGGTTAGGAAGTAAATGTATTCCTACGAGAAGTAAAACTATTCCTAAAAATGCCAACTTATGTTGGTTAGGAAATGTATTCCTAAAAATGCCAAATTATGTTTGTTAGGAAGTAAATGTATTCCTACGGGAAGTAAAACTATTCCTAAAAATGCCAACTTATGTTGGTTAGGAAATGTATTCCTAAAAATGCCAACTTATATTGGTTAGGAAGTAAACATATTCTCAAAAACGCCAACTAAGGTTGGTCGGGAGGTACAACTATTCCAAAAAGTGCCAAAGTTGCTTGTTAAAAAAAAACCACTAACTGTAGTTTGTCGAAAAGGAAAATTTATATACCTTGGTTGGTCGGAAACATTTTATGAATACGAGAAAGTGATCGAGCAAAATTTTTGATACTCATAACTTTTTAAATTATTACTAAGTTGGTCGAGAAAAAAAACATCATTTTTGCCAAATGACTACCACAAATTCAAACTACTCGACAATAAGTTGGTCGATAAATACCACAATATTGTTATCTTTTTAATAGATACACATGCACAGATGTAAAGTGTTACAAACAATAGCAGTCAAGATTTGCAAATAAAATTATTTCATTAAATGTAGAACAAAATACATCAGGAATGAAATACAAATTTATTACATCAATATACCTATTCTATCGGTTTCTTCCCCTCTGCTTTTGAAACAGGTTCCTCGCCAGCAGGTGGATCATTTAAAGCAAGAGGGGAGTTTATGAAGTTAGGATCTTTTAGCATCCTGACATTCATCACAGATGGTCGATCTAGTAGATGCTCGGGACGAGATATCTCGACATTGGAATGGAGATTGTAATCGCCGAGGTATTTGGAAATCAGACATCGAGGGATGGCCCGAGCAGGGATCCAACTCATATCAAGCTTGAATGGTGGAACTGGTAGGTCGAGCAGCCCAGGATTATGGTAATCCCACAGGTAATGACCCTATTCCAGTTATAGCAAACCTAAGGCATTCAAACATCCCTGTTTGTAGCCCTTATTATTTGCATTTTGGATACGATCGTCCAAGTGGTAGAGAGCCTTGTTGTAGCCAGCCATCCAGAACTCTCTGGGCTGCTTGTGGAATTGATATGTCAATCTTTCCAGTTGCTCGTGGAGATTTTTTATGAAAAGATCTTTATTCTCCAAAGTAGATTTCTACGCAGAAAGCTGCTCGTCCAGACTCCTGACCTTCTTAGACAGCTCAGCCAATGCCTGGTTCTTTACCATCAGTTGGAAGGCCTGGTTCTCTAGAGTAGATTGTGTCCTCTGTTCTTTGACAGAAACCCGAGCAGCTTTTGCTCGTCTGCGAGGAGCTCTTGCTCGTCCCCGAGAAGATGTAGAAGGGCCAGTTCTCTTCAAGGTCTCCAATTCGTTCCTCAGGTTGGCGTTTTCAACCTCCAAGAAAGAGAATCCCTCGTCACTCACTGGGATCAAAGAATTTGAGGTGGAGGCAACAGATTTTAATTGAGATACTTCTCTTTGAAAGTTGTTATTTTCTTGCTCCAACAACTCGGCTATTTGCCTGTGCTCCTCGACCTCGACTTTCAAAGTTCTTTCCCTCACATCGTAAGCAGCAAATCGTTTATCATATCCCTTGTCAGCAATGATTTGCTGATACTTCTTCTCGTACTCCTTGTGCAAAAGGGCAGTGGATTCCTTATATTGTTGCTGAAGTTCTTCAAGAGTTCCTTGGAGATCCTCAATCATATCATAATAATCTATATTATTGTCCACTGCACGATCAAGCAGACACTTCAAATATTGGTAGGCTTCAATTTCCTGTTCCGAAGCATCTTGGTCGAGGATGTCGACGATTTGTGCTGCACTTAGATCTATGTGACCAGCCTTAAAATATTCATTGCATTGTCGTAACAGCTTTGTATCATGAGCAGACAATTATTCCATCCTGGCCAGAAACTAGTAGAGGAAGAAAAAACAATAATCAATAAGAGTACCAAAAGAGCATGAAGAGGAGAAACAATAGTATGCATAAATAAAAGTTCAAATTTTATTATATCACAAAGTTCAGAGTTACATGTTCAGGGTTACATTTGACAAAGAAAAATAAAATAGAGAGAAAGCCGAACAACTCTACACCTTTTCCTTGTCTCCCAAAACTTTCTCGGGAGGTTGCGACGAGGAGGTAGGTTGCTCGGAGGGAACAGAAAGTTGCTCGGGGAGCGCTGGCAGTTGCTCGGATGAAGTAGCGAGTTGTTGAAGTTCCTCGTTAGTAGGCTGGATGGCTGGGGGTGAGAAACTTGATCTCCCATCACCATGGAAGACTCCTCAGAGGCAGCTTCGTCCTCTTCTTCGTCTTCAGGAGTTGGAGGGGGACTAGGGATGTGCGGCTAAAATAGTTCATAAGTTTCATCAACTTTCATCTCTTGTAGAGCAGCGACCCACCCATCTCTAAAGTATTTGAGGCTACCGTATTCTACTTGCGACATCATGGCAGCCAAGCCTTTATTCCACCCTTTATCTCAGCCAGCGCTGAAAGATTTCTTCACAACCAATTTCCTCTTTAAATTCTCCGAGGAAAGCTTCTCAGACAGAAGATTTTCAGCAGCCTTCAGTTTATTCTCAACTTCTTCCTTTTGCCGACTTACTTCCCGAAGTTGACCCAAATCCTCCTCAGCAACCTTGAGCTTATTTTCAATCTCCCCAGCATTTTTGAGCTTCCCTTCAAGCTCTTTATTCTTCTTCTCCAAATCATTTATTTTTTTCTCCAACCCCTTGGAGACTTCAACAACTTGAGCCTTCTCCTTCTCGGTTGAGGTAAGTTTCTTCTCCCAAACAACCTTGTCAGCATCATGCTTCTGACGAGAATCTTCCAAAGACCGCGTCAGACCCATCAGAGCTTCCTCCACACCAGATGAGGAGTTTGAAGCTTTAATAGCTTCATCTTTCTTTAAAATTGTATTAAAGCAGCTCACCAACTGTGAAAAGAAAATGAAAGCAAGTCAGAGACATATATAATAAGGGAAAGATGAAAAGTTCAAAATAATAAGACTTACAAAATCAATATGGCGAGCAGCCAATGAGGTAACCATGTCCCGAGAAAGGTTTTCTTCAATACCTTGGATCTCGGGAATGATTTTAGTCTTCACCGAGCTCATGGCAGAGCTCGGGGGAACAAAAGTAGGAACACCAGTTCCAGTAGTTGGGGGCTGAGAGATGGTTTCAACCAAATTGCCCGAGGAGCTTTTCTTTAGCTTCCTCGGGGGAACATGAATAGTTTCGACCAATGAGGAACTCTTGGTCGGTGATATGACAATCATTTTTTTTGGAGCATAAGTCTTGCTCGGGGCCACTGGGGGCTTCTCGGCAACCTTCATAGGAGCATCCGGAGGGGGTGCATCAATTTTCTTTGTCCCCTCTCCTGGGACGTCAATCTTACTTCTTTTTGCCTCTCCAGCACCAGAGGAAGGTTTCTCAAAAAGGGTGGGAGGTCTTCTTTTCTTCATCCTTTCACTCAAAGGAATATGTGATTCAGGCGAAGAACTTGTAGAGGCAGGTATTGGCTTTGTGTCGCTTATCACCGAACAAGCAGTGAAAGAGGAGGTGTAACTCTTGTACTGCAGCAAATATGAAGCTGACCTAATGTGCTCATCGACAACAGTCTGATGCAAACTCCAGATAAGTTTTAAATGCCTTATATTAACGTCTGCCTCTTTTGGAGACTTTCTTTTCCTGTCAACTGCAAATAAATAAACATTAAAATATCAGTGACACATTTTATCAAACATAAAGGAAGCATAATTTCAAAATAAATAAAATGAAATAAAAATAACCTATCCCATTGCCATAGGGAGGGCATCTGGGACCCTGATACACTTCATCTCCACATAAAGGAGCATGTTGAAAATTTTTTATAACAACCCCGTGCTCAAAATAGTCCCTATTGGCATCCGGGAGATTGACCACTAAAGCCCTATTTAAAAATCTAGTTTTTAAATAAAAAGTATTATCACCAACAGCCCATCTATAACAAAACATGATTTTTGAAATTCCTATGCGAGTTCCATGAATTTAATTTAGTCTATGAACCCCATTAACTATTCTCCATGTATTGGGGGCTATTCTTGCAGGAACAACGTCAAAATATTGACAGAATTCCAGACATAAAGGATTTGGCGGAAAAGAAAAGCCACATTCAACAATAAAGAGACTGGGGAACCAATGTCCCTCAGCCAAAGGGAAATAATCGAAAAGTTCAGAAAGTTCCTCCAGAACAACCCATGAAGGAATATAAAAATCAGAACGAAATTCAACGAGGTAAACCATGATGAATAAAGGAAATGAAGAAGAAGGAAGAAGATCTTACAAAAAAGAGTGGATCTGTTGACAACGAACGATGAAAAGGATGAACGCACAAGAGTGTAAGACAATGAAAAACTCGAAGGCACACATTTGAAAAAGTAGAAGACGATGGGATTGCCTGTAACACTTAAATACCTTATCTTGGGAAACGATAAAGTTAATGATTACAAAAAGAAACGATTACGCTATCGGCGGCTAGAAGGACAAAAAGTACGCGAAGATCGAGGCGGTTATAAAAATTCAAAAAAGCCTGATTCTACGAATTTGGAAGGAAAAATAAATACAAAGGAAACACTCCTAAAAATCAGGAGGACCAATTAAAACTACCATATTCCGAGAAAGAATGTTCCACATTCCTAAACTTTTGAACTTTGAAACATTGGGGACTTCTAGTTGATACCAAATTTAGTTTGCGAACATGGCCTAGTTGAATGAAGACACGTGACAATGTACATGGAAACAACAAACACTTCCGAGAAACTCAGACACTCCGAGGAACCATACTACAACGAGGAACACTGCTTCCCCGAGGAACTCAGACGCTTCAACCTGCTAGAACTCTACGAGGAACTTCTTAGTACCAATCAACTTTTGAGTACCGAGCAGCTTAGGTGGTACGAGCAACTTAGGCGGTCCGAGCTGCACCTCGAACAAAGCATTAATAACAGGATAACCAACAATTTGACTGTTCATTAAATGCTTATCATTCAGATGTATACACTTAAGGGTCATTGAATGTATTACCCTTTCACATGTACAGTATTGAATGTATTACCCTTTCACATTACAACCTTAGGGCTATAAATACATTGTATTACCCTCATTGTAAGGGGACCGGAATTTCTTGATTGAACTTGTAATCGAGAATTCCCAAACAGTCATCAATAACAGAAAACACTGGACGTAGGCCATTCTTATAAGGCTGAACCACTTTAAAACTTCTTTGTCTCATTTATTTTAGCCGTGATTAAATAATTAGATACAATCTAATTTTTTACATCAACAATAATCAAATCACAAGAGTGTAGGAAGAAACGACAGTCAAATGGGAGCTCGGGATCAAAAGATATGGCAAGTCAAAGTTGGAGAAATAAAGTAAAAGTTGAAATTAATTGTGGAAGCTGAAGAGTTTCAACTCTCGAAATTTCTTGTATAATTCCTTTTTATTAGTCGTAAAACGTGAAGAGGCATGGGAAAAGTTATATTTGGGTATTATAAAAAGCCAAGCCCAAGAGTAATGAAGAGAGGAAGAGAGAGAGTTCATTTTGGCATATAATTTCATATTTTCTTAGGATTTAGAAACTGTAGTTTGTAAGTTGAACAAGAGATATTGAAGATTCAAGTTTAAAGTTAAGATTTCCTTCTTCTATTCAAGTATTGCTAATTTCTACTTTCCATTTATTTTCTATTAAATTGCTCTTGTAGTTTAATTTTTGTTTCTCAATTCAAGTTTCTTTTCAATGCATAATAGACTTTTGATTTCTTACATATTTAGAATTTTGTTTTCATGTAATAAAATCATGTCTAGCTAAGTTTTTTTAGGGTTGAGATGCATGAACCCATCCCAATGTAATTTACATATGTAGAAAATAGAATTTGAATTAAAATTTTGAAAGAGTCGTGCAAGATAATTCTACAATCATTATATGTCTTTTAATCTCTCATGCCCTAGGTACTTTGGATATTTAAGAATATAATGTGCATAAAATTATTTAGCACCACTTCATATTTCCCTTTGATTTCATATGATGCGGGATTGAACCTCATATATGTAATGCTTAGGATCTATAAAGACTGGATTCATTCAAATTTCTAATTTATAATTTTAGTATTCTGCTAAGTATTTACTAAGGATTAGGGGATTGTATTCCAGCCTAATTTCTCTTATATTCATAACAAGAATCTTTCCATTTGTGTAACTATTCCTATTAGCATAGTTAATTTAGAATTTAATTTCATTGCAATTTAGTCATAAAAGAGTTTCAAAAATCACAAACATTCATCTTTTCTTTTCTTTTTAAGAATCAAGTTAAGGTTAAAATTCAATACTCCTTCGTCATTAAGATTTTTAAGTCTTACTCCCTGTGGATACAATCCCGAATTATCGGATTATCACTGATGCGACAGGCTAGCACTTGAGCCTATAAAGCACGCACTTTAGGCAAATTTGTGGTCGCGTCAATCATCATTAGTTTGAATGAAATTATGTCAAGTTTTTTCCTTATTAAGATCAAGTATTCATTTATTAAATCATCTTCATCAATCATTTTATTAGAACCAAGCCAATTAATGTAAGGCAAATCAAGATACTCAAAATCATCACTCATTTCAATGAAAACATTTTCAGGACATACAATGGTGAGGACCTCATAAAAGGAGGCCTCGTTCACAATTACATAAAAAATATAAGAAAGAGTAGTTGATTCAGGTGTTTCTTGGAGGGGATGAATAGCAGGTGAGAAAGCGTGATATCAATTATTTACGGGATTCACAAATCTCCAATTAAAAATGATTTAATTAGACTCAATCTCCAATCCAAATTAATTAAACGCTAATCATGCATCTATGTGGATAAATCAAACATGCAGTCACAAATCAAGGGTAAAAAAAATTACAGGAAAAAACCCTTTCGGGTAAAACCTTTTATTTCACTATTTAAATGTAAATCGCAACTTACAATTATGTAGAGAAAGTTGTTATGAATTTCTCGCAAAAATCAACCCAGACCGCTACCTAGCACCAACAAAGATTGCCTCAAGAACCACAACTCCTCCATCAAGAGTGAAAACCCACGAATATCCTCAATGACCACAGTCGTCAGCAAATGGCTTCCACAAGAACGATCAACCCAGTAGTTGAGAAATCTTCTCTACAAGAGAAACTTCAACAAAGATGCGCTTGGGTTCCAAAATTATTCCAAAAAGTATATGGGTGTTTGTATGAATTAAAAACCTATATTTTCCCTAAAAAGTGAAGAATAAAATTCTTCAGATTCGTAACTTTCATTTTGCAAAAGTCTTAATAAAATGTCTTCCAAAATATGTATTTATATTAATAAAAAACTCTTGAGGCGGTGGAGGTCATTCGAACGACATCTTGCTGTCGTTTGAACGACATTAGATGTCATTTGAAGCGACCTAAGAAAAGAACTGATAAAATGCAAAACAGTACGTGGTCGTTTAATGAAGCAAATGAATGACCTATCTCGCGACCTATCAAACGACATGTGATGTCTTTGGTTTGAACGACATTGCTTTGTCATTTGAATGATAGAAGAAAAAATTATTATTTTATAAATCTCGCCTACAGGTCTTCTAAAAAAATTCCTTAGAAAACGCCTCATTTGATAGAAAGAAGTTTCGAAAAATATCCCAATACTATGGTAAAAAAATTCTAAAATTAAACACAATCCTTACCAAAATCAATCTGGTAGATGTTCGTTGTTGAAGAGACTTGATATTTCGATCCGTCGTCTTGAAGAAAAGATCATGAACTTCCTTCCATGGTTGTAACGGTATATGACATACTCAATGTAAAATCTGGACGATAAAAATCACGTCCTTACAAATCTACCCCCATGTCTATGACGGCAAAAAATAAAAAACATTTAAATTATCAATACAAATGTCCTATACAAATCTAATACCCTCCCATGATCTCAAAAGTGGAAAGATACTAAAAATGTAAGTCTTCAAAAAATCTTCCACTATTAAATCTATTTGCTTTCCTTGCTCTACTTTAAGTCTTCAAAAAATCTTCCACTTTTAAATTTATCTGCTTTCCTTGCTCAACCTTTTGTGTGCTTTCCAAATGATCATCGGAGTCCTTGCTCAACCTCCCCGACCAACTCAGACGCTTTGAGCAACAAGTGTTCTCCGAGGAACATTACTACACGGAGCAACTCATAAGTACTGAGCTACTCAGGCGGTCCGAGCAGCTTAGGCGGTCTGTGATGCACATCATACAAGGCATTAATATCAGGATAACCAACAGATTGATTGCGCATTGAATGCGCATTATTCTCATACAGATGTACACGCCTATTGGACAGCGGTGTATTACCCTTTCACATGTACAACCTCAGGGCTATAAATACATTGTATCATCTTCATTGTAAGGGGACTCGGAATTTCTTGGTAAAATCTATTATTGAGAATTCCCAAACAGTCAGCAATAGCAAAAACAGTGGACGTAGGCCATTCTTATAAGGTTGAACCACTTTAAAATTCTTTGTCTTATTTATTTTTATCTTTGATTGAATAATTAGAGATAGTCTAATTTTTTACATCAACAGAGTGTGTGATATTCTATCCATTTTTTTTGTTTTGTCCATTGATTTTATCACATGTTGTTACTAAGAGTGGCTTTTCGTTAAAAAATTGAAAATTTTCAAAAAAGATTCTTTATTTGTTCTCCTTTGTTGGGATTTTTGCCTTTGTTTTTGATGATAAATTTGAATGATTACCTGATCCAATAGACAATTCAACGATGCATGTTCTCGATTTTAGAATTTATTAGACTTTAGTCCTCAAATCATTGATATTATGAATAACTTCATGAATTAAACTTTATCCCATGAACACATGCACTTTTCTTGTTTCTATTTATTTGGTTTAAGATTTTTACAACTCGGTAATCTTTTGTTGCATTGTATATACTTACACCGCGTAAGCTTTGTCCCTTTCGTCATTTGTGAGTGTTATACACTTTTCTTTGCTCTTTGAAAATGTTACATTCATTGGTAATCTCACTATTCTTTCATTTGACCATTCATTAATTGTGTTCATTCTTGAAATGTGTTACTTGAGCACGATTTTTAATATTGTTTTGACTCGAGAATTGCGTAAACTTTTGGAAAGATCATAGGCCATCTTTATTATATTACCCATAATGGCCTTGACCTCAGGATATAAGTTTCCATCGTCAACCCCTTTGAGCCTAAATATTAGCCTTTCATTTCATTACCCAAAATCTCATAACCAACTCCACATTAGAGTTATAAGCAATATATATCAACTTCTGTACCATTGTTTGTAATGATATTTGGGATTGAATGATATTGTTGTTTCGTGGTTGTAATTTAGGCATGTGAGAGTGTGAAAAGTAAAGAAAAGGAAGAAGTGAAAAAAAGAAAGTAGAAAACAAAAGAAGAGAAAAGAAAAAGTGAGAAAAAGAAGAAAAGAAAACAAAGAGAAATTTGTATATGTTGTATATAGTGTTCAATAATCCTTGTCGCTCACCAATTTCATATTTAATGCTTGTTATGGAAATCATATTCCAATTTTAAAATTGCCCACAATTTTCCATCATCTCAAGTTTTCATCCCCGAACACTTTGAATCCTTACATATTTCCTTCATTTGATAACCCGATCCTAACCTACATTACAACCCTATAAAGTCCAATGTGATCCTAGGGTGAATTTAATTGAAAAGTTTAAATAGTTTTGATAATATGTGAAAATACATTTTTCCTCTTTTAATGAGAGGTATCTTTCATTGAGATTACAGTTTTTCATTTCCTATATAGCGTTCTTCATTTGTGACATGCGTGCGACCTAATTTCCATTTACATTTACTCTTTATGCCCGCATGTCCCGTGTATTACCTTCCTATTTCGAGCGAATTCATTTGATGAGTGTAATGTCCGTGAGTATTGATATATAAACGCTTTAATGTTATTATCTGGTTTATTTAAGTTTTGGCCAAATCAAACTATTCATGTTCTCCCCCCCCCCCCTCCCCTTTTAAAATTTCAATTCTATGAGGTGCATTCAACCTGTTAATAACAATGGACTTTAGATTGAAATCGTTCAATATGCTACATGTTTGAAATATTTTTCATTGTTGTTGAGTTTATCCCATGTTGGGTTGGGCATATTTTGAAGAAGCTATTTGATGTTTGTGTGTTTCATCCTCGAAAACCCTCATGAGATGACACTCATCCACTAGGGCAACCTAGGGGTTTAACGGCTTATTGCATACGCTAAATGCAATCTTTATCCCGTGAAAGTGGATTTTATCGCTTTTGTATATATCTCCTACTTTTTGATGTCCTTATAGTTCTTCTTGCTTTGAACTTGATTACTAGGGACTAGCAATGTCTAAGTTAGGGGGTGTGATACATTACGAATATTGCATTTATTACCCATTAACTTATGCATTTTAGCCCCCTTGGGTACCATAATTTCTATATTTATGCTTGTTAATCAGACAATCTCCGTTCTATGTGCTAACATGTTATTTGAGGTATTATTGAGTGTTTATAGGTGTTACAGTGCTTTGTGAAGTTTGAGGGCGTTCCGAAAAAGTTTTGTCGCGATTCGCACATTCAGGGGCATTTCGATAATTTTATGCTTCGGGATTTTATCCCGAAGTATTCTCAAAAGTTGTATCTCTCGGGTCAAGTTTTTCTTAGTCGGAACGAATATTCCACCGACCTTTAATCGGGGAAGACTTATATGTTAATTATTTTAATATATTTTATTTACTAATAATTTGAATAATTCCCCTTGTGTCCATCTCTTCTAATCTCTATTTGCAGGCTTCAAACATAATTGGCGATTTGGGGAGATAGCTCAGGTTTGGCTAGGATTTTGGTTTCATAAAAAAATGGAGTCTTTCTTCGAAATTGGAGTACGGGTTATGGTACGATCATATCGAAATGGGTCCCGGGTTATCTAATTTTGCAATTGGTTCTTGGTTTTGGACATTAATTTGGTATTTTCATGATGGTTATTTGTCCAAGACAAATCACAGGTCCATTTTTGGGCATTATGTTTTCGGCATATACACATATGAAGCTCACAAGCTGGTCTTATCTTGGTTTATGCAGCCATTAGTGGGTCTCCTCCATGGGTATGGAGTTTTCATCTTGTACCAGATGTGGGGAAGTATGGCGCGATTGGTCGATCGACCCTCAGCCACTGGTCGATCGGGTTTCCATTTTTTGGCCTGTGACCCATTTAGTAGCCCTCTCCCATTTTCGCAGTTGATCGGCCAAAGGCCCTAGTCGACCGGTTCCTTTTTTCCCCTGTTTTGCTGAGATATTCTGTAGCCTCTTTTCTAATTTTTTATTTTCTTTTTTTTCCTTATCCAAGACTTTTCCCTTTTTTTCGTTTCTTTTCTTTTTCCCTTTATTTCTTTTTTGTAACTTACTATAAAGGGGGGTCTTTTTTATTTTGTTAGGATATATCATTTTAGTTAGTTTAGACTTAGGGTTAGAGATTTTTTTTTGTGTGTTTGTGGAACTAGAACCTCTCCTTCATTTTCTTCTTGGTTTGACACCCATTAATGTAAGTGGATACTATTCATCATCTATTTCCTTGTATTTCCATTGTTCTAGTTTAATTTCAAAGCTTTCTTTACATTTCCTTGCCTAAATTAACTTGTATTTCATTTATTTTTTGCTTTCTTAATGTTAAATTAGTTTAGCTTCATGTATTGACCTTAGATAAATAGGGTCGGGTTTGCATTTCCGCCATTGATGGGCGTTGAGCTCCGAAAATTAGGTTGTGTAAAATCACATTTAATTGAAACCGCGTGTATTAAAATTGAATTATTATGCGTTTAACTTTCTTCGTCACGCAACATTAGTGTCTATAGAGACAATTCGATTTTAAGACGTGTGTGACCATTTTGAATTAAATGTTTTATCTCGTAACTTTGAGCTAAATTTCTTCTTATGTGATGTTTATAATTAATTGGAAATGCTCGGTTAAATGCTTTCAAACCGGAATTCTAATTTGTAGTTGTTTAGCCCGTGTGGTTCAAATGTGATCCTCACTCTCGCTTTTTAAATTTATTAGTCTTAACTACTTTCTTTTTCCTTTTTTATCATAACCACCCATCAAATTTTACACTTTTATTTTTAAAGGTCTAAAGCAATTAAAATCTAAAATTCAATCACTCCCTATTGATTCTCGATACCCGACTTACCGATGTTCTTGCTTTTTCAAGTGTAACTGTAGTTTAGGTTTTTTGCATTGAGATGCCGAACCGATAATAAGGATTTGTGTATTACACAACGCACGTTTAATGCTCGATCAATGTATTCCTATAAATATTATTGACACAAATATTTATAAATCATGCAAATGTATATATACTCCACATCACCGCCTATATATATTTAATTAATCCGGGCTACTCCGTGCACAATTACCGTACCACTAGCCTAATATTACCAAGTCTATATACTGACTAGATATTTAAATAATTCCCATATTTATTTATTTATCTCTCGAGTTGCATCACCCAACTAATTTACCCGGTCCCTCTCCTTTAGTCAGAAATCTCATCTCGAAGAACTTATTCCTCAAATCCAACTTATTAAGGTTAACACCTTTTTTTATTTTAATATTCAATAATTTATTATATAACCCTATAATAATTTAGTTTGGCCAAATCCGTGCCTAAGCCCTCGTAGCCCTCACCCCAAAATTATACCCGAGTCAATAACTCGACTCAAATTTAATTAATCACCCATTAATTAATTTATTATCTTGGCATCAGTCAACTAATATACTCGGACTCAATCACTTGGCCCTAAAATAAAAGTCAGAATTTATTACTTAAATTCTCCTCAATAAGTTTTGCCCATTTCTTAGTCCAGGGTACTTATATCACTCTGTTTAAACCTTAATGTCACTTTTGGGATTACCACATTAATTTCCCATTAGAATTCCTCACAAACCAACTCATAAATATAACCACCAACCCAACAACCCCAAAAAAACAACCCCAAACCGACCCAAGACCGAAACAGGGAAGGAGAGAATGGTGACTGTAATCCAACATGTCGTTTGAACCAAAACCCCCATCATTCGAACTACTCTGCATGTCATTCAAACCATATCCACGTCGTTCGAACGACCCTGGATTTTGCTCTTCTCTTTCGTCATCAACACAGTCCGTCCTCCATTAACAGTCTTTAAAGCCTCCTGCTTAATATTTACACAACATCCATTTACTCAATAACCCAAACCTAAGATTTCAAGATTTTCCAAATCTTAATTAACAACATCACACAGATTAATGGTTGCTAAAATCCTCTACATGTTATAAATCTAAATTTATTGAAACCCAATTTTGATATCAACTAACCTAAAAACCGTATCATTTTATCACACCCACTATGATATGAATAGAAACCTGGAATGAATTTAAAATTAATTTTAACCACTTACCTTAGGATTCGTAGGGTCTGAATCCGTTGGTATAGATGATAATTATTTGATTAAGAACACACACCTTTGTTCTTGAGTTTGGCTCCCATGGTTTCTCCAATTGCACCTACTTTTTTGTTTCTCAATTCGATTTTCTAAAATGTGTTATGGCTGCCACACTCTCTCACGTTTAGGGTTTAATAACTCAATCCCGTTTTTAGGCTTGTGCGCTTTGTAAAAAGGGCTCAAGAACTCTTATGTGGGCTTAAATATGCTTAAAAATACCCAGAGACCCATTTACTAACCATGGGTACTCTTTTCCAACTATTTCGACCCATCCGAACTCAACCGTGCACTCAAAATTGCCATCCGAATTAATTTATCATATTGTCCAATTTTTTACCTCAAAACGCGACACAAAAATAATATAAATAATTAAATCTCAATACGCCAAATTAAATAGATCTTCTAATTTTAAAATTCTCCAAATCATAAATTTAATTTTTTCCATAAATAAAAATTTTCTTTTTCACCCAAAAATTATTAAATTTAAATATCCTCAAAATTATGAGGTGTTACATACTTCCCCCCTTATAATGGAATTTCATCCTCGAAATTCAGGCACTCCTAGTATTCTCAAGCCTCAACTAAATCACTTACCCTTAGGACCGCTACACATATATCTTAAGCGGATATAGTTAACCAGAGCGCCCATAAACCCTGTACCCGTGCTTAACTGCACAAAATAATACCCAACTTTTACCATCCTTACACCTTAATATAACTTCGATCTCAAAGTTATAACAATCCCAAATACCAGTATCTTGACATAAAAGTATACATTTCCACTCTTATGATAAAAAAGACAACATGCAATACAACACCCTTACTATCACTAGTTTCCTTGTGCAAAAATAAATCCCGAGCTATATCTCCCCGCTTGACAGTGAGTTTACCCAACCTGTATCACATCAGTAACGTCCCTACTTCCCGAGATTTCAATTAACGTATTATTATTTAACACATCATAATCATATACACTCGCATATATACGCTAGACCCTATCTCAAGTGAGACCTAGCAAAGACAATTCATACCCTGGTACCGCGAACACCCAGTATTACTATAACTATCTACTGTAGCTCCAAAATATCGCTAACTAGTTGAAATTGGAAAAATCATTCACCCTACTTCCATATTTCTCGAAACTATAAATCTCTCGTATAATGCAACCATTATCTTAGTGTAACCACCACCCTCTCGTGGTTAACACCGACGAACCCCGCTACCCCATGGTACTTATATATATTGTGACTATTGCGGTCAATGCATCCACCAATATCCGTCTCACTCGCGAATCCTAGTGATAACAAATCTTAGGATATGATGCACCAAATGTCACTCCTAACATACCGAAAATTATTAAATTTAAATATCCTCAAAATAACAGGGTGTTACGTCATCACTCTCCGTTTTTGCCACTTTTAAAGATTTAAAGTCTTCATATAACGCACCAAACTTATCACGAACAATATGTATTTGATTTTGAAACGTTTGCAAAAGTTCCAAACCATTTTTTGAACAATTTTCAAGAAATTAAATTCTTTTGGCAAGCTTCAAAAGAAAATGAGAATCCATCGAGAGACAAAAAACACAAGAGAGATGATTAAATAACCACCCAAAAAGCAGGAAAATAAGATCAAACACAATAAATTAGTGAAACCTATTCTGATACCAATTTGACCAAGTGTGATATCAATTATTTATGGGATTCGCAAATATTTATTTAAAACTTTTTTAATTAGAGTCAATCTTCTATCCAAATTAATTAAACCGTAATCAAGCATCTATGTGGATAAATAAAACATTCAGTCACAAATTAAGGGAAAAACATTTCGGGTAAAACCTTTTATTATACTATTTAAATGTAAATCGCAACTTATAATTACATAGAGAAATCTGCAAAGAATTTCCCACAGAAAATCCATATAGACCGCGGCCTAGCACCAGCAAAGATTAGCACAAGAACCTCAAGGGACATAGCTCCTCCTTCAGCAGTGAATACCCACGAGTATCCCCAATGACCATAGTCGTCAGCAAATAGCTCCCGCAGGAACTATCAATCCATCAGTGAAGAAATCTTCTCTATAAGAGAAACTTCAACAAAGATGTGCTTTAGTTTCCAAAATGATTCATAAAAGTATATGGCATGTTTGTGTGGATGAAAAACCTAAAATTGACCTAAAAGTGAAGGCTAAAATTCTCCATATTTTACAGCTTTAGTTTCGCAAAAGTCTCAATGAAAAAGCCTTCCAAAACATGTATTTATAGAAAAACAAAACTCTAGAGGCAGCGGAGGTCATTCGAACGACATTTTGATGTCTTTTGAATGAAGTTAGATGTCGTTTGAAGCGACCTAAGAAATAAACCGATAAAATGCAAAACATAATACAATCATTTAAACTAACAAAGGAACGACCTATCTCACGACCTATCAAACGGCATGTGATGTCGTTCGAAGGGGTCGTTTGAACGAAATACCAATGTTCTTTGAATTGCATTGCTCTGTCATTTTAATGATTGAAGAAAAAAAATATTATTTTATAAAGCTCACCTACAGGTCTTCCAAAAATTATTTTTCCTTAGAAAAATGCCTAATTTTGATAAAAAGAAATTTCAAAAAATATCCCAATACTATCGTAAAACAATTTTGAAACTTAAACACGATCCTTACCAAAATCAATCTCGTAAATTTTCATTGTTGAAGAAACTTGATATTTGGATCCATCGTCTTGAACAAAAGATCATGAACCTCCTTCAATGGTTGTAACGATATATGACACACTCAATGTAAAATCAGGATGATGGAAAACATATCCTTACTGTAGGGTTCAGATTTACTTGGGTAAGCTTAAGAGGGTTGGCGTTCTAGTTGAGAGAATGTTCTTCAATAGTGAAGATCTTTTTGGAGAGGTATATGGATCGACTTCTAGGTGAATCATGTAGAGATCAAGCCCCGATGTGTGTACGTAAAATGTATCATCAGTGTCACTGGCTTTGAAGTTTTTGTTTCTTTACATAACTTTGATTTTTTGAGGTTCCACCTCATGCTTCTGGTCTTCATCCCAGGTGACTTCATCTTCAAATATGATACGCCACCCCATTTTCATAATTTTTTCTATAAGGTCGCACCATGGTTTAGGAAATCCAAAAAAAGGAAGTCTTCACCCTCATTAACAAACCTTCCACTCAGGAAGTCTCCTGATATTGTCTTTTCACTTTCTAGGATCCTCTTTTGGTGTGGCTATCATTGTGCTTTGTGTTCAATCGGTGATGGTTGGTATCCCAAGTCGCTGAGGGAAAGGCTTCCCTTAGGATTATCATCTCAAGGATTCATTATTAACATTGGCCCGGCCCCATTTCGGGCATGAAATGCATGTTTTTGAATATTTGAATTACATTGAAATTTCCATGAGGGTTGTGCTCTAGACGCTCTCGATCATTGAAATTATCCCAAATAGGTATGGGAAATGGATCGATTTTAAAACCTGAGAGGAACATGTCATTAACCCCATGATATATTTATAATATTTAGTTGCTTGTTATGATACCATTCGAGTTTTCGTCATCCCTGAGAATGGTGATGACTTGTCCACTAACAAAGAACTTCAATTTTCGGTGGAGGGAGGAAAATACACCTCAGATATTATGGAGCCAAGGGAGACAAAGGAATATGTTGAAACATGCAGGTATGTCAATGTCTTGGAACTCTATGTGAGGGCAAATAGGAACAACCCATATTGTGAGTTTTATGGAGTCCATAATTCTTGACGGGTATGAGTATAGGAGAGTACAATGGAAAGAATTATAGTGAGATCATTGACCCTTATTCCTAAATAATTAAGAGTTTCTAGCAGATAGATATTGAGGACATATCCATTATCCATAAGTTTTAGTGGACTTATTTTCCTCATAACTTCAAGTGAGATATTGAGGGCATAATTATTGTTAGGAACGATCTTCAAAAATTCCCCTTCTGTGAAGGAGAAGAGCCTGTGAATTCTTTGGGAGGGGTAGTGGGAGGAACTGTGGGACCCGTGAGGAGTTTTATCAGATCATTTATGTGTAATTGGGAGGACATACAAATCCCCTATATAGTGATATTTTCCTGAGTCTTCTTGAGCTAGTCAAGGCCCTACTTTCCTCAACTATAATATCTGACATCGAGACTTCCTCAATGATTCCATTTACCTTATATGTTCCTACTGATGGAGGAATTGAAAATTTGTAGTTTTTCCCGATCGGGACATATTGATCCTTTGTAGTAGTTCCTCAAAATAAATAATCTTACATAAAGAGGTGACCGTGTTTGTTTATTCATTATTTGATTCATCATCTTAGCTATTAAAATCGTCTCCTCATCTTATGAAAATGATGTCATCTTTCCTTGAAAACTCGACGCGTTCTATAAAGTTTTTGGCTTCATCATTGAGTATTCCCATTTAGTAAAGAAATTTTGGAAGGAAGGAATAAGAGGCCCTTGGAGTTTTGAAACAGTGAGCACTTTAGAGATTTTACATACTTCTCTCTTTTTGATGAGCACATCAGCAAAACTTGCATAATGTCATCTAAACTGAACTCTTCTGTGGGTACTAAACATTACAAATTATCATGCCCATTTCTAGGTTTACATGAACATGATGTTGATCTTTTAATAGTTTTCCTTTCAAAGGGTTATTTTCGAAGGTCATTTTAGCCCAAACTTTTGAAGTTGGTCTAAGACTATAGGAAGTTACACAACTCTCCCTTTTGAATCAATATGAATGATAATACAGGTCATAGTCAAGAGAGATAAATCTTGGTTGGTGGGATTCTCAAAATGAAGGATAAAGGTAGCGTAAACCTTTAGGGGTTTGGGTGAAGTAGTGGACGGACTTGGTGTTTTGACAGGCTTGATTCTAGTGAAAGGGTAAAATTTTGGGTTTTCTTTTAAGAGGATGCATTTACCCTGGTTCGGCGTGATGGGAGAGGGTTTTGAATGGTATTGGTCTTTGGATTGACTGGTAGGGAAATAACCCCCTTGTCGATGAGGCTTTTGTTAACATTCCTTGATGGAAACACTGATTAATGATGTGCCCATTAATTTTGGGTAACTCACAATGGCCATCATGCTTGAAAATTTGGGGAAGGGGATCTTGAAATTTTATCCTAGAAATGATTGATACACTTTTGACAAAAGGTCATGAAGTTCGATATATTCTTTTCACACTAGACTAAGATGACTCTCAAGTGTCCAATAGATAGTAGGTTAGGAGATTTTAGTTTATGGTTGAGATTGACGTATTGGTTCGCTTATCATACTTTCGAGGTATGAACAACCCAATCAGTATTTTTAGCTCAGATTACGCTTTCTGACTTATGGCCCTTCTTCGATTTCTACCCCTGCCTCCCGAAAGGCTCTGAAATGAGGGTAGTACTAGATACCTTTTGAGAAGTTCTCCTTTTAGATGCTTACTTGCTCTTTTTTTATGAATAATTTGTTATATTAGCCGATTTCTCCCTCCATATTTAGATAAAACTACTAACTAATTTAGATGAGTTTTGCTTGAGCAGTTCCAGGTCTTGATGGGTAGCTTCTAGCTCTTCATTGTACTTTTATTGAGTAATGAATTCTTAGGAAACATCTTCCTAACTATGAATTCTAAATTCTTAAGGGGACAAGAACCATTAAAGGTCACATCACTCCTAATGTTTCGCATATGGTAGTCCTAATAAAATAAAAATAAAGTTTCAAGAAAAAAAGAAAGTATAGCTACATTTAGTTGGATGTACAACATCTTATTACATATCTTGAAATCTTCATAAAATAAAAAAAAGGGAGACTAATAAGGTTATATAAGATGGTAAGTTGTGGTGACTGTATTCTAGTTGGTGTTATCGTCTTTCCTAGTTACCTCCCATACATACATATCAGAAAATATTTTCCTTGGAAAGACATAATAAAAATCCAATGGGGCTGGGAGTATCTCTCCTGATTCGAGTTTATTTTCCATCTAGAAGAGAAATGAATAAGCAAAACTTTTCCAAATAGATAAATTAATTTCTATAACAAATGTATATATGATTTATTTAGATAACATAACTTGAAATGTAGTGCTCATAATATATCACAGTTTATAGTAATTTAAAAAAAAAGGCGATATCAACAGTAATGAAAAGGGAATACGAGGAGTCTGCCTATATTTTTAAGAACAATATGGTGATAATACGTGGATACATGATTATCAAGTTATAAAGATAAGGCTTAAAACTATAATAGTATAACCCATAATTATCGATCATAAAGGCTATAAATGCATAGCAATACTCTTATTACAAAATCCAAAATTTTGGATAAAATCAATTCAAAACCTTTGGAGATAAAGTAACAATCTTTAGCCCAAACTCTATAGAGCGACATCCATATGGTAAGAAAAAAACTAAGCCCTCAATCCCTAACTCTTACAGGTCAAATAAATCTTTTGGGAGTATATTTAAAGTCTTTTCCACAAATTTAATGTATACTTCTGGGTCTAAGTGAAATCATCGGTTGCACGAAATTATCGGGTTAGTGTTTATTCGGATAAGAATTGAATCAATATTCTCGATATTTGTGAACCACACAAAAGTGTTGTAAACGCGGACAAACATTCGGGGACTATCACATGGTAATATAAACAAATACAGTAATTCAAGGGTGTAAGTTCAAATATAATATCGAAATAGAATTGCCTACTTTTTTTAATTTTGGGTTCATTGTAACTGAGCTTCATTCTTACCGGGGTGAACTGCGTATTCTGAAATCATGGATATCATAAATTTTTAGAGTACAAAAGTTTAAATGAAATTCTAAGAAAATCTAGGGTCTAACAATTAATTTATTTTAAGTGTAAACTTTAGTTCATGGGTTAAATATGTAATTATGAAAAGTTAAGTTTTTCTTTAATTTTCTCATTTTCAATCATTTTTGGGATTTGTGATAAGTGAAACTTTTATTGTACTTATGAAAAAGTACCTGGATTTATGTTTTGGTATTGACTTGAAAATTTTGTGAAATCCAGGGGTTTAAGTAAAATTTAAAAGTTTAGGTTTTAATTCTTTTAAACTATTTTATCACGAAAATTCTTTCTGGATAACCAAACAGGGTGATGTGACATACCATTTTGACATGAAAAGTAATATAAATTTTACAAAAAAATCTTAAATTTTTTTATTCTGGACGCGCCCTCACTTACTGCGCCAAATCCCATATGTGCCTGGGTTTGAATCCACTCACGCGCGTGCATTACACTTCATCTTCTAGTTTCACTTTGTTGACTTTAGGGTTTGAAAACTTTGACCTCAAATTTGAAAAATTATTGAATACCATTTAGGTTGATTCCTGGATTAAAATTGTCTAATTTTTTAAGAGGAATCCAACCTTACTGGTTTCAAGCATTGAGGTTAACTGGCTCGAGCTATTCATTATCTATAAAAATGGAAAAAGTTTAACTTTAAGATGCGTGGCTTTAGGATTTAATTCGAGCTATGATAGAGTGATATTCATGATCTAGGATCAAAATTGAGTCGAACCACTTGGTTTTATGGATTTTAGTTTACCTTAGCTTTTGAATTTTCTTTCTAAAATTTCTAGGTCCGTAAAATTTAAACTTCGATTTGGGATATCAAAAGCCATTTAGGTTTAAATTTAGCTATGCACCTAGGTTCCTTAGACCCATAGCTTGAGTTCTCACACTTTGAAATTGAGTTAAAGTCAGGACTACAAATTGCACCACTAAAGCTCAAGCTTTAATTAAAATTTCTGGTATTCAAGCTATGTCATTTCATTTCCTATGTTAGAACTTCAATGTATACTCATATTTAAAATCATAGAGATACCAAAATTCTATTTTTTCGTTGTGTTTCTCACTGAGGTATAGTACATTTTTACAGTGGAGAAGTAGGGTTATTATATAACTGGTAGGGGTGAAGACATTATTGGAAAAAATGGGTTGATCTTACCATGGTTTGGTTAAGTTTAAACTAAGTACCATGTGGGGTGACATGGGATCATGTGCTTACCATGTGGTACAACTGTTAATGGCATCCAACTGGCTAAATAACTTAGGGGGTGAAGAGCAAAGTAGGTTTTATTTTGATTTTAGGCCTTGAATAGTATATAAGGTAAATTTAAGGATGTTTATGTTTTTTTTTAAGTTTAGGGGGGTAATTATTAGGATGGTTTATGTAATTTTTGCATAACAAAAGTACTATGATTATGTTTTGTGTTTAAGTTTCGGCCAGAAGGGCACGTTATGGTTTAAATACGAAGTTTTAAAGTTTCTAGGAGTATTTTAGTAATTTTGGAACTTTGAGGGTTACTAATGTAATTTCCTTATTCTTTAGCATTGTTTGTAGGTAATATATATATATATATATATATATATATATATATATATATATGTGTGTGTGTGTGTGTGTGTGGGGGGGGGGGGGGGGGTTATGGGTTTGTTACATTATACCTTCCTAAAAAAAATTCATCCTCAAAATTACCTTCAAAGAGTACAGGGTAACGTAATCTTAAGGATTCTTCAGTTTATTTCATTGCTTCTTCAATACCATGGTGTTTCCAAACGGTCTTTACTAGCGGGATGATTTTTCATTGAAGAAGTTTGTTTTTTTAATAAATAATTTTTATAGGGTTTTCTTTGAAATCATGATTTGATTGTTCTGATACACCTTCCCAAATAATAATGTGATTGGGATCAAATATAAATTTCCATAGTTATGAAACATGGAAAACGTCTTGTATATTAGATAATTCTGAAGGTACTTCTAAATGATAGTCTATCGGCCCTATGCGTTCGGCTATTTTAAAAGGTTAAATAGAATGAGGTGCTAACTTCCATTTCTTTGCAAATTGAATAATTCCATTTTGTGGGGATACCTTCAGAATACCTGATTGTCTATCTAAAATTCTAAAGGCTTTATTATGTTGTCAGCATAACTCTTCAATCGAATTTGGGCCTTATGCAGTCTTTATCGAATTACTTATATTTTTTTTGTAGTTTCAACTATAATTATGGGTCCAAAGATATTATTTTCTCCAGATTCATTCTAACATAATGGTGAAGGAAAGTTTTTACCATATAAGGCTTCATAACGAGTCGCCTATGTTCTAGTTTGATAACTACTGTTGTAGGAGAATTCTTTTAATGTGAGATGATCATTCCATGTACCGAAAAAGTCCAGAGCATATGCTCGTAACATATCTTTAAGGGTTTGAACTATTCTTTCGGATTGACCGTCTGTTTATGGATGGAAGGTAGTGCTGAGGTAAAGTTTTGTTCCCATGAATTTCTGCAATAATTACCAAAATATTCCTATGAATCGGGGATCTCGATCAGATATAATGGATTGGGGTACTTTATGGAGTCTAATAATTTCATGAATATAAATCTCACTAAGTTTTTAAAATGAATCAATAGCTCTTGTTAGTAGAAAATGGGTGAATTTGGGAGGTTGATCGAATATAACCCATATTGAGTTATAACCATGAGATCTTCTAAGTAAACCATTGATAAAATCCATCGTGACACGATCCCATTTCCATTATGGAATAGAGAGTGGTTGTAATAATCCTCCAGGATGCTGATCCTCGATTTTTACTTCTTAACATGTTAGACATTTTGCCACAAATTTTGTTATATATTTCTTCATACCTTGCCACCAATACTGTCGTTTGAGATTATGATACATTTTGGTGCTCCCTTTATGAATCACAAATTTCAAATGATGTCCTCCATGATTTCACTTCATAAGGAGGGATCTAGTGGGACAAACAATCAATTTTTAAATCTCAACCCTCTCGTGGCTATATGACAAATCTTTCCCTTCTTTATTATCTTCCAATATTTGATATTGGCTTCTTAGGAAATAATCCTCTAATTGTTGTGTTAAAATTATTTTGTGGAGGGTTGGATGAGAGATGATATTTTAAAGAATGATTGATTTATTCTAAAGATTATCTCTGTAAGTTATAGTCTCCTACAATAGTTAGAAATGTAAACATACTATTGAGATTTCCTTTCGATTTTTGGCTTAAACTATCGACAACTACATTATCTTTTCCTAGGTGGTATTTGTATGGTCAATTTTGTAATATTCCAAAAATTCAATCCATCGCCATTGTCTAAGATTTAGATCCTTCTGAGTGAATATTTATTTACGCCTTTTATAATTAGAGAATACCTGAAATTCTTCCCTATATAAATAAAATTTCCAAATCTTGAATGAAAGACTACTGGGGCCAATTCCAAATCATGTACTGGGTAATTACGATCATAAATCTTTAATTTCCATGATCTATACCAGATTAGATTTCCTTGTAACAGTAACACACATCCCAATCATTGAAAGGGGGTGTCAGTAAGTACGTCATAACTAATATTACTAAAGGGAATTGTAAGAACTGGGGGGTGGTCAACTTTTCCTTTAACGCAAGGAATGCTTGTTCATAATCTTGATTAGACACACATCGGATTTCCTTTGGGGTTAACTTCACTAAATGTAAGGTGATTTTTAAAAATCCATCTACGAAGCATCAATAATAACCTGCGAGTCTGAGAAAGCTTTGAATTTCGTAACGTTTATAATTTTTTTTCCATTCGAGTACTACCATGATTTTTGTTGGGTCAACTTG
Source organism: Sambucus nigra (assembly GCA_949130495.1). Lineage (NCBI taxonomy): Eukaryota > Viridiplantae > Streptophyta > Magnoliopsida > Dipsacales > Adoxaceae > Sambucus > Sambucus nigra. Next base: position 350,148,229 of record OX422210.1, on the reverse strand, counting down.
TATACCTTTATCTGTTATTACATGCCCTAGAAATTTCACTTCTACATTCTAAAATTACACTTCTTTTCTTTGCATAAAATTGGTTTTACCATAAGGTTTCTAGTACTATACGAAAACAATTACGATTTGATCCAAGAAAGGTCAAAACACTCCATCGATTAAGTCCGTGAAAGCTATAGGTGTATTGGTTAACCTAAAGGACATAACCACAAATTCAAAATGGCCATATCAGGTTCAAAAGGTTGTTTTGGGAATATTTTCTTCTTTCACTCAAAGTTGGTGATACACATATTGTAAATCAATTTTTTAAAATATTTTCAACCCTCCTAATTTGTCAAAGAGGTCGTTTATCCTACGCAAAGGATATTTATACTTGATGGTTACTTGATTAACCTTCTAATATTCAATGCATAATGAAAATGTTCCATCCTTCTTTTTCCACAAACAAGACTAGTGCTCCCTAATGGAATGTACTAGGCCATATAAAACCGTTCTTTAACAAGTCATGAAGTTGAGTTCTACATTCCCGTATTTTCAAGGGTGCCATATGATAAAGAGGTATATAAATAAGGGAGGTGTTAGGTAACAATTCGATAGTAAACTCGAGTTCTCCTTATGGCGGTAGACCAAGAAAGTTTTCAGGAAATACATCATCGTATTTATCTATGATAGTAAGAGGAGATGAAAACCCTTTTTCATGATGTTGAGAAAATATTCACTTGGAGTTACTCTTTCCTTGAATGTAAAATGGGGTTTGATGAGCTCCTATGAATATTCCTATCTTCTCGTGGCAGTTGATATGAGAGAAGTTTGGTGATAAAACATCCATTCTTATTATCAAGTCAAATTCATTCAGGTCTAAGACTATTAAATCTACCACCAAAATCGCAGTCCTAGTCCATGTGATATTTTATCAACAAACATGATTAGTTATAGTGGTTTCTTCGATTGACATTCCTATGGATAATGGATGTTCTAAGGGACTAGTAGATAATTATAGTAGAGTCATGAAGTCATATCTAATGAAATAATGTGTGGAGACAGAATAAAATAATATATGAGCCAAAACATTGTGGAGAAATATCTTACCTTCTGCCACATCGTAGTTGTTTTAATCTTTAGTTGGAAGAATAGAAAAATTCAAGACTTGAGTCTTATTCATCAATTCTTACTCTTTCCAGGAAACCTTTGCTGGGAAGGATTATTGCCAAAGTTACCAATTAAGGTCATAAACGAAGGTTTGATAAAATTGGTGGGTTTGACTATTGGTGAGGAACTAAAGTTCCTAAGATACGATTATTGCAAGTTTGGGCATTATGGCCTTATGTGTCTTTATATGTTACACTCATGACATCGCATCAAAGATACACTGTTGATATTATTTATTTGATTAAAAATCTGACCATCCTTTAGATTGTCATTAGGGTGGTATCTTTGATTGGGTTGGCTTCTTATGACATAATAGTTTCTAAGGGGTGGAGTTGTGATTCGATTAATTCCCCCAAATGCTGGACTCATTTGGATAAGGGAGGCTAACTCTACCATTTAATTAAAATCATAAAGTTCTAATGTGATAATAAAAGATATAATGTTGGTTCACAACCCACGTTCAAAGTGTTTTCACTTTTTATCTTTTGTACCCACGTAGTGTTGGGCATGTCGAGAATGTTCTGTAAACTTGGGCTCGTATTGTGAAATCGTCATTTGTTGTTGTTGCAAACATAGGAATTTAACTGTCTTCTGATCTCTCACTGATTTGGATAATTACTTTTTAAAGAAAATGTCCTCAAACTAATTCCAAGTTAAGTGGTCAATATTTCGGGATTGAAGAACACATTGCCACCAAAAATATGTTTTTCCTTAAAAAAATACAGGTCGCTAATTTCACCCTAAGTTAAGAGATTATACCTACTCCATTGAGAACTTTAATCATTTAACATATCCAATTTTCTTCCTTTGTGGCATCGGGATACCCAAATACTACTAGTGGACTTTGTCGAAGAAATTCCCAGAGTGCATTCATTCTTCATGTCTCGTCTGATATCATTATTAACCGAGTGTGGTGGTACATTTTGATGCATCCTAGTCGAAACCATTAGTTCTTGTAAACAAGGTAGTATCCCTTAATTAGTCATAGGTAGATTTGGAACATTTGGAGCATTTTTTTGTTCTCCCTAAGGTTTTTATCCACTGGAGAATGCTTGTGCATTAAACATCCTACACACAAAACATACTAAAGATATAAAGCCAATGGGAGTAACCAAACAAACTTTTCATGTGTCGATTCGTGTATGCCTAGGTAAATGTCATCCCAGATATTCACGTATGCAATACAAAATTAATTACATAACGTAACAAAGAAGTTTTTCATAATTAAAATTTGCTTGTTCTAAGTCCCGTATAGTCATAAAATCTCCTCGATCCCATACAAGCATAAAACTTGGCGTTCTCAGTAATACCAAGGTTTTCACAACCGATATTTGGTATATGGTAGTACTAATAAAAATTTTAAAAAAAATCAAGAGGAAAAAAGTAGAACTTTAGTTTGGTCGATGCACAATATCTTATTACATACCTAGAAGTCTTCATAAAATAGAAAAAAAGGGGGAAGAAGTAAGGTTACATAACTGGGTAAGTTGTGGTGAAAGTATTTCAGTTGGAATCATTGGTAGTTATCATCCATACATATGTAATAGAAAATATTTCCTTGGTTAGACAGAATAAAAATCCATTAAGGCGGGGGTATTTGTCCTTATTTAAGTTCATTTTTCTTGAAAGTCTTCATAAAATAGAAAAAAAGGGAAGTAATAAGGTTACATAAGCGGGTAAGTTGTGGTGAAAGTATTTCATTTGGCATCATTGCTAGTTATAGGCCATACATATGTAATAGAAAATATTTTCCTTGGTAAGACATAATCAAAATCCATTAGGGCGGGAGGTATTTCTCCTTCTTCAAGTTCATTTTCCATCTGGAGGGGTAACAAATTACCAATGCTTTGTTGAGTAGGTAAATTTATTTCTATAATAATTGTATATATGTGTTTGTTAGATTACATAACTGAAAGTGAGGTACATATAATATATCGCAGTTTATAGTAAGTTGAAATAAATGAGATATCAACAGTTTTGAAAAGGGCATGCGGGGATTCTGCTGATATTTGTAAGAACGGTATGGTGATTATAACTGGATAAGTGTTTATCGATTTGCAAAGATAAGGGTTCATATTATATCATGATAACCCATAATTATCTATTATAGAGGCTTCAAATGCAAAGCAATACTCTTATAATAACTTTTAAAACCTTTGGAAAAAATCAATCCAAAACCTTTGGAGCTAAAATAACAGTGCTGAGTCCAAGATCCAAACAATGGGATCCATATGGTGAGTGATAACTAGGCTCTCGATCTTGGAATCCTATAAGACAAATAGCGCCCTAGGAAGTTATATCAAAAGTCTATTCCTTGAATTATAATGTATGCTACTTGGTCTAAATGAAATCATCGGTTGCATGAAATTATCGGGTTAGGGTTTATTCGGATAAGAATTGAATTAATATTCATGATATTTGTGAACCGGATAAAAGAGCTCGTAAATGAGGACAAACATTCAGGGATTTTTCCATAGAGATATTAAAAAAAATGCAGTAATTCAAGGGTGTTAGTTTGAAAATAATATCGAAATATAATCACCTATTTTTTTCAATTTCGGGCTATTCAGTCTTACGGGGGAAAGCCGAGAATTCTGAAATCATGGATATTATTAATGTTTAGAGTATGAAAGTTTAAATGAGATTCTAAATAAATCACATGTTTAAAATTAATATATTTGAAGTGTAAACTTTAGTTTGGGGGTTAAATATATAATTATAAAAAATTGAGGTTTTCATTAATTTTCTCATTTTCATTCAGTTTTGGGAATAGTAACAAGAGAAACTTTTATTGTATTTATGAAAAAGGACCTGGATTTAGGTTCCGATGATGATTTCAAAAAGTTTGAAAATCCAGGGGGTTAAGTGAAATTTAAAAGTTTAGGTTTTAATTCTTTAAAATTGTTTTCTCGAGAAAATGCTTTATGGGTAACTAAACAGGGTGATGTAATATACCATTTTGACCAGAAAAATAATAATTTTTTTGTAAAATTTCTTAAATTTTCTAATTGGAGACGCACCCTCGCGTGTTAGGTCAAAGACCATATGCGCATGGGTTTGACTCCACTCACGAGCATGTATTATAATTAATCTTCTACCTTCATTTTATTGACTTCAGGGTTTGAAAACTTTGACCTAAAATTTCAACAGTTCTAAAATATCATTTACGTTGAGTCCCGAATTAAATTTGTCTAATTTTTTTAGAGGAATCCAATCATATTGGTTTCAAGTACTAAGGTTAAATGGTTCGAGCTATTCATTTTATATAAAAATGGTGAAAGTTTGACTTTAACATACTTTAACATTCGTGGCTTTAGGCTATAATTTGAAGTACAACATGGAAATATTCATGATATAGGATCAAAATTAAGTTGAACAACTTAGGTTTCATATATTTTGGTTTACCATAGCTCCTGAATTTTGTTTCTAAAATTTTAAGGTCCTTAAAACTCAAACTTTGATTTGGTGTAACAAAATACATTTTGGTTTAAATTAAGCTATGCACCAAGGTTCCTTAGACCCAAATCTTGAGTTCTCCCACTTTGAAACTGGTTCAAACTCAGGAGCACAAATTTTAGCATTAAACCTCATGCTTCAATGGAGGTTTTTGGTATTCAAGTTATTTCAGTGCAACTCCTAAGTTAGAACTTCCATGTAAACTCATATTTAAGAGATATAAATGCCCATAATTGTAAAAGACTGGGAAAAAACATTAATAATACATGAAATTATAGAAATACCAAAATGCTATTTTTTGCTTGGTGTTTTTCACTGAGGTAAAGTACATTTTATAGTGGAGAATGACGTTTTTTATACAGCTAGTTGAGGTGAAGATATTGTTCAAAAAAATATGGGGAGTTTACCATAGTTTAGTTAACTTTAAACTAGGTACCATGTGGGATGACATTGGTACTATATGTTTCCTATGTGGTACAAATTCCTACATAGCATCCATCTTGCCAAATAATTTTGGGGGTGAAGTGCAAAGTAGGTTTGATTTTGATTCGAGTACTTAGATAGTATATAAGGTAAATTTAAGGATGTTTATGTATTTGTTTGAATGTTTAAGGGATATTTTTTGAACTTGTTACGATGGTTTATGTAATTGTTGCAAAATATAAGTACTATGATTAAGTTGTGTTTAAGTTTGGGTTATAAGGGTATGATATGGTTTAAATAAGAAGTTTTAAAGTTTTGAGGGGTATTTTGGTAATTTTGGAACTTTAAGGGTTACTAAGGTGATTTACTATTTCTCTATGGTTATTTGTAGGTATAATATGTATAAAATATATATGGGGTTTCTGTGGGTTTTTATAGGGAACCTTCATTGAGATTCTATCGGAACATCTCAGCCATTATTTATTTTGATGCTCCGAGGAGAGTCATGGCATGGTGGTAGCTGCGTCGGTGCACAATTGAAGGTCCTCTACCTCCAAACTTCTCGGTATGTTCCATCTTGAACTTAGATCATAAACTCCTCTAATAATCAATCTTTATGATAGGGAGACATATGGGTGTAATCCACATAGTTCCCCAAGATTTTGACTTGGTCTAACCTTTTAGAAAATAACCTCAGGTCTATTTTGACCCTGTTCGATTATTCTTCATTGGTATTAATAGGCCCTCTCAGATTACCCCTTGGTTAGGCAAGATTTGATACTGTTGGCTGAGTTAGTAGCAGCCCATGGGAAGGTGGGGCATGTAGGACATGATAGTACTCCTCCGGGACCCATACTAGTTCTGGAGCTTGTAGACCCATAACACGGGAAAAGATGATATTAGGCTCGAGAGACTCGAGGGTCTAAACCCAGTGTCATTTCATTTCCTAGACTCGTACCTGAAGTTTGTCAATCTTACTTCTGAGCCGATCAAGGACTGTCATCAGATATGGCTGGACATTTTCATTATGGTCAATGTTCTCCATGAATAGTTTTTGGAGGGTTTGCACGAATTCCTTAGAAGAAGAAGCAATGGATATTTGGGGTGGCTTGAGGGAGGATATGAGCCATTAGGGATCCAGGCAAAGATTGGGGTATGCGATCGCACCTGAGAGGCAATAACAATTTTTATTTATTATTTTAATGAAAACTGGAATTTTTTGGGTACATACATTAATCTTTTTTTTTTAAAAAGGGATAAAATATTTTTGATATTTTTGAAAAGGGGAAAGAAAAATCTAGTTATTATAATTAGGTTCCACTTATATTATGTTCCCCCTAGGGTGTAAGTAAAATTCTAAACATGACCCGACTCACAGGAAAATATAAGGTACAAGATGAAAGACATGGTTTGGCTTGTCTCTAAACTCACAGACTGAATCCTGTTTTAAAAACAGACAAAATAGAGCAAAAATTCAAGTGGTAAGGAAAATAGAATTTTTGGCAGGGTTTATTGTTGAAACCAACAAACTAGGTATGACAATCATATGGATAATGCCTATATGAGGTTGATTCATTGGTGAGTTAGTGCAAAGGCTCTCCCCCCTTAGCATGACTTCCACGATATACCTCTTGATTATAAGGGAAATTATTCATCGATATGTATGGTAAAATCCATTTGATATACATGAGTGTACATGAATTCCCTCACTATATATCTCACATAGATGGTACATGTGAAAGTGAATTCAATATACTCGACATACATGAATGAGTTCCCTGCTATATACCTCCCGTCGTGAGTTTGGTTAAGTGATACGTTGAGGGGGGAACTGTTCATTTTACATCGAAGGTACTAGGAGAATGTAAGGTGGGAATCATATCACTTAGGTTAAACATGCCCCACAGAACCATCACCCATCACGAAGTGACCCTCTAGTACATGACAAAATTTTAGTAAATATTGTAATGCCCAAGTGATGTAGTGTGCAAGAGTACATGAGTTTTAATTAGCATTTTATGGAGAGTTTAATGTATGATAAGAGAGAGGAATAATACTACTACAATATGAGGTAGAGAATGTAATATACTCATGTAGCATAGGATGGGGGGTGATAGCGCCCGAGAAGTGTGCGCTTGTAAGTGCACAATCGTTGTTTTCTGTCTCGCTGCGACTATACAAACAAACCTAAATTACTACTACACTTGCGGGGCAAGCACAACGGTAAGTCGAGTATCGAAAATCCACAGGGACGAGTTGTTAGAATTCAAGTGATTTAGTATTCCGAAATAAAAGTGTAAAAGGTGATTACAAACTAAAAAGTAAAAGATGCATAAAGAGAAATAATTAATTAGGCGAGGGAAATAAAACAATATTAACAAAGCAAGTAAAACTATAGGTTGCGTCGAATATTCCTCACCCGGGTTAATTTTTATAAAATGGTTACATGGGTCAATGAGTTATTTAGAATGCCTCTCATTTCGACAGTTAATTAAATCAAGGGTTGTCACGCCCCTAAATCCTCATAAAAGCCTAATAAAATTTTGGCGTTAACAAATATCCCGAAAATTACGCGCGAAAGGTTGTAAGCACGGGACATACATGATATGCCCCCTCAAATCTCCTAGGCATAATAACTAGGACAACGCACCCGAAAAAAACCCGTAAACACCATCACCAAAGCAAAGCAAAGTGTTAACCCGAGTGAGTTCCATTCAAACACAACCTAATTTAAATTACCTAGAAAACATGTTAAAAATACGATAAATAAAGAGGTAAATCTACACTGGAAAGCAAGTAAATCAAAGCATGTAAACCTATTTAAAAAAGCATGTAAATAACTAGAAAGCAAGAATGAAGTAAATACAAACTATATTAATGGAGAGGATGATGAATAGTGTAACTTACAACCCAATTGGGTGTCAAACCAAGAAGAATCAAAGCGAAACTCTCCAAAACCCTAACCCCAAGCTAAAACGTAATATATTACAAGATATCTGAAATGAAACCAAAAATTGGTTTATATAGTAAGTGGGAAAGAAAATAAAGGAAATAGAAAAGAAAAATAAAAGATCTCAAAATATCTGGCATAACCGGTCGACCGGTCGCAGGGGCGCGGTCGACCGGTCCTTAAGGTAAAAGCCCACTATCTCCTTCCCATGACAAAATACCAAACTGCAATTGACCGATCCCAGGGACACGGTCGACCGATACTCTGTTTCACAATAATCCTTGTTCCATGAAAAGGGGGAAAAGGTCCATATCGGAAACAGGAATATCTTCTTCGTCCTAACTCCAAACGACGCACCGTTTGTGGCCACGCGATGCTAACTCAACGAACTAAACATTTGTGGAATTTACAATAGTTGGAGAAGAAATGTGAATTGACTAAAATTCCCTTGAAGTAGCGTTCGACGATGGAACTTCTCTAAAATGCAACGGATCCTCACTTTTAGCGTTCCAATTCCTACAAAAGCACAATTAACCCATGCAAAACATATATATATCCAAATCCAAGGTTTTCAGGTTAATGAGCATAAATATAGGCAGTTAGGGCCAAAAAGGCACTAGAATACACAGAGAAGTAGGGTAAAATATGCACTATTTGATACGAATCACACCCCCTAACTTAAACGTTACTATTCCCTAGTAAAGAAACAAACAAAACCAGTCCACAGAAGGCGGTACAAGATGTATATATGCATCGAAATATAAATGACACTTTTTTATGGAACACGATTTCATTTAGCATATGAAAATGGCCGTTAAACCCCTAGGTCACCCTAGTGGACGAGTGTCGTCTCGTGAGGGTTTTCAGGGATGATATCCACAAACATCAATTGGTTTCCTCAAAATATGCCCAATCCAACATGCGACAAGCCCAACAATGGCGAAAAGGATTTCATACGCATTATTAGCAAAATGAATGAATTCAAACAAAATTCGAAATCATTAACATTATAGATTGCACCTCATAGAATTAAAATTTTAAAATGTGGGAGGGGGAGCGAGCACATGCAAAGTGTGATTTGGCAAAAAACTTAAATAAACTGGATAAATATTAAAGCAAGCATATATTCAATCCTCACGGGCATTACACTCATTAAGTGGTTTCACTCGAAACAGGGATCTAACACACAGAATATGCAGGCTAAAGAGTAAATGTAAATGGAAACTAGGCCGCACACATGTAACAAATGAAGAACGATATATATAAACTGAAAAAACTTAATCTCAATGAAAGATACCGCACATTAAAGGAGGCGAAATGTATTTTGACAAATTATCAAAACTCTTTAAACTTTTAAATTACATCAACCTAAGATCACATAGGACTTTAATAGGGTTGTAATGTAGGTTGGTCTGGGGTATGAAATGAAGGATATGTATGTACGGATTCAAAGTGTTTGGGATGAAAACTCGGGATAATGCGGGAAATATCAAAATTGGAAAAAAAGTTCCAATACGGCATTAGATAAATCATCGTGGAGAGTAATAAAAGCTTATTGAACTATATACAACATTTACAACTTTCTCTTTCTTTTCTTTTCTTCCTTTTCTCATCTTTTCTTTTGTTTTCTTTTGCTTTTTGCTTTTTGCTTTCTCTTTTTCTTCACTTTTTTCACTACTTTCTTTTCTTTACTTTTCAAACTCTCATATGCCTAAATTGCAACCGACATCACAACAACATCATTTAATACCAAGTAACATTCCAAACAAAGGTATGAAAAGTGTATGTATGGTTTAAAACTCCAATGTGGAGTTGGTTATGGTAATGGGGTTATGAAACGAAAGGCTATATTTAGGCTCAAAGGGGGTAGCGAGGGTAAACATCTAAGGGTGAGGTCAAGGCTAATATGGGTGATATAACAAAGAATGCCTATGATCATTTCCAAAAGTTTACGCAATTCTCGAGTCAAAACAATACATGAAAATCATGACCAAGTAACACATTTCAAGTATGAACTCAATTAATGAACGGTCAAATGAAAGAATAGTGAGATTACCAATGAATTCAAAGTTTTAATGAGAAAAGAATAGTGTATACAATCACAAACGATAAAAGGTACAAAACTTACTCGATTTAAGTATATACAATGCAACAAAAGATTGTCGAGTTATAAAAATCTTAAAACAAATCAATAAGGCAATAAAAGTGCATGTGCTCATGGGATTGAAGTTTAATTCATGAAGTTATTCATAATATCAATAATCGAGGACTAAAGCCTAATAACTTCTAAAATCGAGAACATGCATCATTGGGTTGTCTGTTGGATCGGGCAATTATTGAAACTTATCATCGGAAACAAAGGCAAAATGCCTAAAAAAGGAGAAAAAACAAAGAAAATGTTTTTGATATTTTACAATTTTTCTAATAAAAGCATACTAAGTAACTAACATGTGAGCAAAAACATGGACTAAATGAAGAAATGGATAGAATATCCCACACCCCCAACTTAAAACTTGACATTGTCCTCAATGATATTACCTAAAATTGGAGTGATCCCCATAGGAACAAGTCCAAAGAATCTACAAAACTAGTTAGTACCGAGCATAGAAAAAAGAAATAACAAAAAGTTAACTAATTACACTAGACTCAAATAAAAAGATAGAAAGAATAAAAAGCTATATACAACCTACTATTTAGGCTTCACACTAACTGTACACTAGAAGTCTAAATAGCTGAGGGTCCACTGTGAAAACGATTTGACTTTGGAGGATAACCGGTGTACCCTCACATACAAGCATGACCTCCGAAAAATATGAATTCCGTTTGAAAAATGGAAGGCATGTGTAAGGCGGAAGAAAGGAACCATCGCCAATTAAAAGTTTTGGAGGGGCGATGGGGGGTTTGGATTGAACGGGTGATAAAAACATGTGGGGATCGAGAAACGAAGAATATCCTCCCAATGATTTTGGAATTGGAATGGGAGGCGGCGCACACAAAGGAAAAGATGCGATTGTGGAGGGTGACTCGAGCAAGTACTCCTCATCGGCGACAAGGTTTAAAACATTAAATTTTGAAACCGAATCATCAGGTACTTGTGACGGTGTGATAATAGAGAATGAAAATGGGGATGAAAGAAATTCAAACTCATGAGATGAATCATCATCGCATGAAGATTGAGTTTCGAAGGAAATAATATCATTTTCAATGAAATGTTCTTCTTTGAGGGCCAAAGAAGAAATCGTTTCATTGCAAATAGATATTACGTCATTTTCATCCTCACTTTCAATATCTATCACGAGATGGGCAAAGTCTAGAATGGTTTGTTCCAAAGTAGGCACAAGTACCTCATTTGGTTCGAAACATTCCTCGACTTTGAAAGTCTCGGAAGAAAAATCGTCGTCGGACTTAAATAATAAATCCAATGCATGTTCCCATGAATGATTTTCTTCCCGATAACGATTTTCAAGTTTCTCATTCTCATACATACACAAACCCTCACTGAATGTCATAGGTCCAGGTGCGGATGCATGAAATGGGAACTTTGAAACTTACCATCGGACTTATACAAAACCTCATTATTATAGGAATTTTGAAAAGTATTGCAATTCGTTTCAAAATTCCTACTATAAGGAGGTAAAGGCCCAAAATCATTATCATCATCATCAAAATTCCAACAACCCAAATTTTGACTTTCGTTATACTCGCCCAAAGTCATATTTGAATTTGTTATACTTTGGGATTCTAAGTATTCACTGAAAGTCATAGGTTTGCGAGAATTTTAACAATTATAACAATGATTACTGAAAGAATTGGAATAAGACATGCTTACCCCAAAAATGGCTCGAAGTTGCAGATTCCTAAAAAAAAGTGCGCGCGGAAAAAATTAGAGCCTTTCTAAGTGCTCAAATGTGGAAGTCCTGCAAAAAGATTAACAAATAATACAAATAGAAAGAAAATACTATGAAATACTAAATCAAATAAAGTCTAAAACAAACAAGTCCCCGGCAACGTCACCATTTTGATAGCGCGCGAGTAGTGTGCACGTGTAAGTGCACAGTCGTGGTTTTCTGTCTCGCCGTGACTATAAAAACAAAACTTAAATTACTACTACACTTGTGGGGCAAGTACAACTGTAAGTCGGACGAGTTGTTAGAATTCAAGTGATTTAGTATTCCGAAATAAAAGTGTAAATGGTGATTACAAACTAAAAAGTAAAAGATGCATAAAGGGAAATGATTAACTAGACGAGGGAAATAAAACTAGATTAACAAAGCGAGTAAAACTATAGGTTGCGTTGAATATCCCTCACCCAGGTTAATTTTATAAAATGGTTACATGGGTCGACGAGTTATTTAGAATGCGTCTCATTTCGACAGTTAATTAAATCAAGGGTTGTCATGCCCCTAAATCCTCATAAAAGCCTAATAAGATTTTGGCGTCAACAAATATCCCAAAAATTACGCGCGAAAGGTCGTAAGCACGGGACATATATGATATGTCCTGTCAAATCTCCTAGGCATAATAACTAGGACAACGCACCAAAAAAAACCCGTAAACACCATCACCAAAGCAAAGCAACGCGTTAACCCGAGTGAGTTCCATTCAAACACAGCCTATTTAAATTACCTAGAAAGCATGTTAAAAATGCAAAAAATAAAGCGGTAAATAAATGCGGTACATCTACACTAGAAAGAAAATAAATCAAAGCATGTAAATTAACTAGAAATCAAGAATGAAGTAAATACAATCTATATTAATGGAGAGGGTGATGAATAGTGTAACTTACAACCCAATTGGGTGTTAAACCAAGAAGAATCAAAGCCAAACTCTCCAAAACCCTAACCCTAAGCTAAAACTCTCTAAAACCTAATATATTGCAAGATATCTGAAAATGAAACCAAAAATTGGTTTATATAGTAAGTGAGAAAAAAATAAAGGAAAAAAAAAGAAAAAGAAAAGATCTCAACATATTTAGCATAATCGGTCGACCGGTCGTAGGGGCGCGATCGACCGGTCCTTAAGGTAAAAGCCCATTGTCGCCTTCCCATGAAAAAATACCAAACCGTGATCGACCAGTCCCAGGGACGCGGTCGACTCGTACTCTATTTCTCAGCAATCCTTATTCCATGAAAAAGGGGGAAAAGGTCCATATCGAAAATGGGCATAGCTTCTTCGTTCGAACTCCAAACGACGCACCGTTTGGGGGCACGCGATGCTAAATCAATGAAATACGCATCCGTGGAATTTCCAATAGCTGAAGAAGAAATATGAATTGACTAAAATGCCCAGTAGCGTCCGACGACGAAACTTCTCCGAAATGCAACGGATCCTCACTTTTAGCGTTCCAATACCTACAAAAGCACAATTAACCCCTGCAAAACATGTATATATCCAAATCCAAGGTTATCTAATTAATGAGCATAAATATAGGCAATTAGGATCGTAAAAGCTCTAGAATGCATAAAGAGGTAGGGGCGAAATATGCAATATTTGATACAAATCAGGGGGTAAACATGGAGAGTAAAACTAGTAGGTATATACATGAAGGATGGAGCATATATAAATCATGATGACATATGCAAACTGTGAGGAATGTGAATATACACAAATGAGTGGAAAATATGTGTAATGTGATGGTAACATGTTAATATGTGTTAGTGAGGAAAATATGTGGATATATACAAGTGGGAGTAATGTGGAAGTGTGTGTTAGTGATACTAATAAGGGATATCTACAAGAAATGTGAATCATGTGAAAATATGAGATGGTATATACATGTGATGAGAAAAATTCATAGTAGAGAGAAGGACATAAACATCATTATTTGAACAAGACATATATACAATATGAAAGTATGAGAGTAAGAAGAATATACAAGTGGATGAATATGTATGCATGTATAAAAATAAAGAGAAATGAGAGAAAAGAAAATAAAACCCATGTGAAATAGAGTCTAGTCCTTTAAAAAGTATATCCCCGATGGAGTCTCCATCTAGGGATTCCTCCAACACGGGATGAACCCAAAAGGAGAGAAAATAGGAAAATCTCTCTCCATGTGTGTAGGCATGCAAGGATAGGAATCCTCTTTCTACCCCTCTGTGATCTTCGCAACCTACCACGAATATAAATCGATCGTCATCAAAAGGGAGGAAAATGTAGAAAATGGAGTCGTCGGCCTCTTTTTCTCAAAACAACAAGAAGAATATAGTCACCCCCCGAAAGAACGACATTAAAAGAAAAACTGATGCATACAAAACCATATGAATCAAGGGACTACGTTACGGAATGGGAATGTGTTATGCACCCATTTGACCCGTTTGGTTTCTCAAGGGCTATAATAATGTTCTCCTTTTCTCCAAGATATGACTCATGTGTACAATGTGAAAATAAGTGCGAAAAAGGAATCATCTTACTCGCATTATGGTAAGGACAAAGAGGAGTCATTCTAAGGAGTAAAAAAAATGAGAATAATTGAAAATACGATGTTAGTGTCCATCGAATCACGATTCACTATGAGAAAGTGAGTGTATATGTTGGGTGGGAACACTATTATGTAAGTGTATACATACACGCAACACTACTAGATATGGGATATAAACAAAGGTTACACAATGAGTAAAATAGGACTCGAATCCTGATAATGATTTTTGAGGCCTACATAGCCACAATAAGCATCAACATCTACGTAGTTCGACGTATCACAAGGCTTGAGTTTAACCCATAGACAAAAATTTAAGGCTCCTATATAGTTGGTTTGAAGAACCATGCTCAAGTGTAAAAGTGTAGAAAAAAATGAGGAAATCCTAGTTTGTGGTTTATAAGTAAACCCTCTTTTTTGTTTTTTTGAAAATATATTATGTAAATATTAGTAATAAAGAAGGATATTAGTTGATGTGTGATAATGGAGTTAGACTAAAATATATGAAAAGTGGAAGAAAGTTTCCCATCGACATTGGCCCTAGCCTACCTATCGACATACTTCTAATTTTATATTGATGTAAAGTACACCTCTTCCTATGGCCAGGGGGTCTCGGGTGCTTATAGGCAACCTGAAAAGAACTTTTTCATAAAAATGGGCATAAAATGTAAACCATGAGCCCGAATCGTGCATGGATGGGACTGTTGGAAATGGGATTTATAATACTATGAAAATATCTTGGTCCAATCCTGATTTCAAGATTTTATTAAAGTGAAACAGAGATCAAAAGTGCTCGATGGCCTCTAAATGACATTTCTTGAAGTTAAAAGGGCAACTACTCATGGACTGTAAGGCCAATTCTCGCATGGTGTGGAAAGCTGAAAAGGGGATTCAAATACCTCTCAAGGTGTAATGATCTTATCTAAGTTTAGAGGGTTGAAAAAAGTCAAATGGTGACCGTGGCATCTAGATCAAGATTTAGAGGAAAAAGGTGAGTACGCGCAAATTGTAAAGCCAATTCCTGCATGGTATGGAGCCTCAGAAAGGGCATTTAGAGCCCTGTAAAGGTACAATGAGCTTTGCCTGGGTTGGAGAGTTAACTAAAGTCAAATGGGATTAGGAGTTACCAGTGGACTTTGGATACGAGTTTAGAGTGAAAATGTGAGTATGCATGAATCACAAGGAAGATTCGTGCACGGTATGGACCGTTATAAAGGGGATTTAGAGCCCTATGAACGTGAAATGATATTCACCTAGGTTAGATAGTTAACCAAAGTAAATCATGTATCAAGAATGCCAGGTGGCCTCTAGATCAGGGTTTAGAGAAGGACCTAGGATCTTAGGGTGGGAGGAGAAGTGGTAGGGACTTTAAGAGGTATTTGGCGGGTATTAGGATATGACGTCTACAAGTATGGAATTGTGTATGAGATGAGAATAACCATAAAGGGAAATTCATGGATGACTTCATAGCATGAACCACTTATGATAAGGGGCTAGTAGAGAGCCGACGAAGGCCGAGGCTAATCCAGTCAAGACCAATAATAAGACATAGTCCTGTATGAGTTGATAAAAAAGAGCTTGAGAAATTAAAAAAATGAAGAAGTTATTTTAGATTGGCTCCTTGGGTTGAAGGAAATTTTGAAAAAGTTCCACTTGTTTGGAAGTTATATGTTGATGGATCTTTATTAGAACTGGGCTAATTGTCACCACATCAGAGGGAGAAGATGTCGAGTATGCAATCAAGTTCAATTTCTAGTCCTCAAACAATGAGAAAAAAATATGAGGTTCTAGTTCACGATTTAGGGATAATGATATCACTAGGAGCCCAATAATTGTCAGCCCATAACAATTCTTATTGTAAACTATATATTGGGAGCTTATGAAGTAAAGGATAAAATTATGTCAAAATATCTAGAAAATGTGAAACTTCTATTTCCAAAGTTCACTGTTGTTTAGATGATAAGAATTCCAAGGATTGAGAACTTCTGAGATGATGCAATAGCCCGTTTGGATTCGACAACCATGGTTCAGATCGAGAGAAGAGTATTTGTGGAAATTTTGATACATCATAAAATTGAGTAAAAGATTTTTCATATCATACAGTTGGAAATAGTAACATATTAAATGGATTCCATCAGATCGTCTTTAATTACTAGCAGTCCCCGAAGACCCTAAAGAAGTACACGGACGTTGCTATAAATTGACTAAGTATGTGTTGAAAAATAAGGTTTTGTTCAAGAGAGGTTTTGTTTTACCTTTATTGTGTTGCGTTCACCTTAAAGAGGTTCCTGATATGATTAAAGAGGCTCGTGAAAGGTCCTATGGGGATAATTTGGAAGGTATGTCAATGGTGAAAAGGTCATCTACACAAGGTTGATATTCATCGACGATTGAGTAAGACTCTCTGAATTATACCAACAAATGTGACAAGTGACAAAAGCATGTCATTATTCATAGGAGTCCCTCAATATCCTTGATATCTATCTCATCCCCATTGACATTTTCCATGTGAGAATAGATTGGTCGCCCCCTGTTGATGACCAAGGGTCGGTTTCGATAATTGGTCATCGGCATAGATTATTTTACGAAGTGGCCTGAGGTTGAACCGTTAGTGATAGTAACTTATATGAAGGTCTTCTATTTTATACGAAAGAACATTATCTTTCATTAAGGGATTCCCTTGTCATTCTTCACAAATCATGAATCATAGTTATATAAAGACGACTTAGAATCTTACTATGTTAAATCTAGAATAAAAAAGCTACACTCCACACCTTGTCACCCTTAATAAAGTTTATTGATCGAGGTCACCAATAAGAGATTACTCGATAAGATGAAAAATATATTGGATTCTGCAAAATTAAATTAGATTAATGAACTAAAAAATCTCCTATGGGATATAGGATGACTCTGAGGACCTCCACGGGTGAAACCCCTTTTATGTTAACATTGAGCATCGAAGCAGTGGTACCTATAAAGGCCAATTTATATAGTCAGAGGATGTTAAATTTTGTTTCACTGAGGAATGATATAATGCTCCGTCTTGATCTTGACCTAGTGAAGAAGTTAGAGAACAGACAACCCTTAGAGTAACAATGTATCAAAAGAAGACGGTGAGGTTATATAATAGGATAAGTAACCCGAGCACACTAAAGGAAGGACAATTGGTCATGAAGAAAGTGATCTAAAAAGGGGAAAAGCTTGAGTCTAACTATCAAACCCTTATAGGGTGAGCGCGGTAATCCACCCAGGCACTTACGGAATTAAGACTCTTAAAAGGGAACAATTAAAGAATCCTTAAGACACCGAGAACCTAAAGAAGGGAGAAATCAATGTAATGAGGGAAATTATGTAAAAAAAATAGTTAGTAATGAAAATCAATCTTCTTCGCACATTATTACTATTTAAGATTGTCTATTATTTACTACAAAAGATGATCAATTTTGAGAAATGATCAAGAAGCTTAATTCCAGTGCATTTTAAAGAAGCTGAACAAAACGAAGTGACTATGACCATATAACACTTCATGAGGGGCCTCGTCCATTAGATATTCCATGATCAAGAAGTTGGTCGATTTGGAGAAACTAATGTTGTCACAAGGTCAGGTCATTTTCAAGCCTACCCAATTGACCAATAAGTTAACGAAATCTTTGGTAAGCTCCAGAATGTATGAGCACATCACTGGCCATCGCTAGATAATTCACATATAAAATTAGTAGGGGAAAATAAAATTTACACTTACAAAAACCCTACGAGGACAACTCAGGTTCATCCACTAGTAGCTAGAAAGTCAGGCCTAGTAGGACAAGAGGTGACCACAAAACCATAAAGACTCAATTACTGGCAGACCTACCCAAAATTAAAAGCATTGTTCCAAAAACAATTTATAAACATCACCATTATTTTAAAATATTTTAGATGTTAAGGTATACACCCAAAACACATATCGCATGTAGGGGTTAAAACCTTGGACTTGTAAAATGACTTGGTAAAAAATAATCAACACAAACACTTTATAGTCAATAACAGAGAATAATGGAAATCACTATAATTCAAATAAAAATAATAATTGTCAATAAAAAATGAGATATTTTAAACATTACAAAACCTATTTTTTCATGTATGGCGATCATATTACAAAAGAAACCATCATGAAGGTAAATAGCTCAGGCAGCTAGAAGATCTTGAGTAGATGGAGGATCTTGAGCAGTGTTACCACTAGTTGCCTCAATCATCGGCATGTCTTGAGGATTCTTATAGATCACTTAAGGGACACTAGTAAGGGGTGGATAATTAGATGTGGCTTCATCAGTCTTTGTGGTATTAGTGACCCCTCTAGTTTTATTTTAAGCCTCAACTTTAAATTTCTTTTTAGCCTCATCTTCAACCATTTTTCGGGTTTCGAATTCATCTTTCATCTTAGTAGCCTCAACTTTTTGTTGGCAAAAAAGAAGAAAGAACTCTACTATCAGTTGGTCTTGGTGGAATTTCCATAGACTATTCGATATGAAAGCCCAAGTTTAATGGAGTATAAGCTACACAGAGACAAAACAAAAGTTATTAAAGCCATGAAGAAAAATAGATATCACATTTCAAAGAAATTTCACATATATTCTATATATTCATGCTCAACCTTGGCTTCGGCTAGAACTGGAGGCTGAACTCCAACCTGTTAAGGGGCATGTAGTAATTTAGTGTTGTTAACTTCCCCAAGTTAAAAGTGCCTTCGAAGTAATGAGGTTTATCTATGAAAATTTTATCCACTAACTTCTTCACGACATCAAACAATTTCAGGGAAACTTTTACTACAAACGCACACAATCAAGTTAAGTAATAATTAATCTAAAGGAAAAGAAGATAGATAAAGTAAGAAGTGTATATCTATAGGTTTGGCCCACTCCATTCTCAGGCCCTTCATATTCCTCTCATATAGGCTGAACTCCCAATTCCCACTCAAGAACTTGAATTTTTGGTTCCAAAAATGATTACTCATTTGAAACACTCTCACCATCTTACGATGAGCCTTCTTAGGGAAGAGGAATTAACAACTTGGGTCTTTATCATTATCCTTCAGCGCATGGATATAACAGAAATGTCCCTAGTAATATCAAACTTAGGACGCTCGCACCAATACACGTCTGCACCTAGGATTGCCCTATATGCATTTTAGGGAAGTTGGGTGGGAGCCACCCTATAACCCCTCATGATTAGGGGTGTGCATAAACCTGAATGGACCGATGTAACCGAACTGAACCGAACCTATATTTGCGGGTTTTTATAAATGCCGTCTCAATGCGGTCCAAAATTACAAAGGACCGAATAAATTGATCTGGTCTCGGTCTAGGATCTAAAAATGCGGGTTTGGATCAGACCAGACCGCTTTTATATATATACTAGAGTATGCCCGTGCCTGAAGGCACGATGAAAGTTTTTCAAAGTACATAATCCAAAAACGGCAAAAAAAATTCAAAGCGCGTAATCGTGAAACGACAAAATTTTCCCAAGTGCGTAATTATAAAACGACAATTTTTTTGAAAAGTATGCACATGTCTGTAGGAACGCAAATAATTTTCAAAAGTATAAAGTCGTGTATAATGTAAATAATAAATGTTTTATATATTGTAAGTGTAAATTAAAAAAATTTAGGCATAGTTCACAGAAGTACCAAGACGCACAAAATTTAGGTATAGCGGTAAATTCACTTTGAAGTATTAGTTTCAATTTTATCTCAAGTCGAGACATCAAAACATTTCGTGTTGACTCATGTTATTTTTAATTGGTTTTGTTCGTGTTAGGTAAAAATATGTGAAGGTCATGTTCGGTTTGAAATGGATTGTGTGCATTAGATAAATAAATAAAAAATCTAATCGTATTTTAATTGATTCGTGCTCTATGTTTAAAAAATATCAGATTGTGCTGTGTCATTTTCAATTAGTCATGTACGTTTTACGCAAAAAATGTAATTGTCATGTTCAGTTTTAATCGCTTCGTGTGTGAGTTAGAAAAAATATATAAAAATTATATGGTGTCTCATTTTAATTGGGTATTGTTCATATTTAGAAATGAATTTATAATATTTTAAGATCGTTTGTTTAAAATTATTACAGAATTGAAAATAATTCATTCCGAAACAAAACGAAGTGTAATGTAAATAATAAATATTTTATATACTAAAACTATCACCATTTTAAAAAACTTAAACATAATTTCCTATGTTTGCATGCCCATGTTAAAAAAATATTCAACTTTAATAGTCCATCATAGACATCCCTATAAACAATATCGACACACTTAATCTACTAACATTTATGATCCCTATTCCCAAGACCATGCATGGCCATATCCCCTTGTGATGATAGTGATATGCCCCAAGTGTCACCTCGGCTCAGAGACACCAACCTCAACCAAGACATCGCCGAGGTTAGAAATGCCTTGGGTCCGTGACAACAGCTCTCGGCCCTAGAAAGGTCGGCCCCGGCCGACACTACCACCAACCTCACCAAGGGGACACTACACGTATCATTAGGGTCAGCAGCACTTTAGTACACCTGGGAATGACAACCTCGGCAAGGGGTTGGCCGAGGTCGCGGGAAGCCATACTTCTACCAAGGTTAACCTCATCAATAAATCAGTCGATGTTCCAGGCACATGCCAGCTCAACCTCGCCCCAGGCCGACCCCAAGTCCTAACCTCGGCTTCACTTAAGCTGAGACCTTCATAGCCCATCTCGGACTGAATGAGCAGCTAGACTTTGTCAACCTCGAATTCTCCCAGGCCGAGGTCATGACCAAGCACGATGGCCGAGCACTTATTGACATGTGGATAAGGACACGTGGGCAGAAATCAGTTATAACAAATCATTCCCCACACGTGGGGGGGATATTTCATCATCATTCTCTACATGTGACAGTGACAGATGTCTTCTTCATATTGGATGGATCAACACACACATGCTCATTGCATGCATGGGGGATACATTACACCCCCCAAGTACTATATATAGGGGTCATCCTCTACCTTGCAAAGGATCCAAAATTAGCAACCTTAGCTGAAACTCTGTTCAAATACACAGTAGTGAGAGAAAGTTTGAGAGCTTGTATCTATGGCCATTAGAGCCCTCATACAGTGATATTAATCACACACTTGCACGGTGGATGTAGGCCTAATTGGCTGAACCACTTATATTTCAGTGTAAATCCTCTTCTCCTCACCTCCCTCTACTATGTGTGTATATACCCTTATACTTCCATTATTAACATTGAATTGAGCTTACAAACACCTTGAAGGGTGGTGCTATTTCCAGCAGCATCATTTTGGCGCTGTGTATGGAACGAGAAGCTATCTCTTCCTCTTCTTCAGCTTAACCTCACCAGAGACTCTGGTGGTGAACCAGGCACCACCCCTTGCGTGGAGGTGTTTCACCATTGAAAGAGGTCCTTTAAGGTATCAAGATCACCTGCTACTCAAGATATTTATTGTTAACACATGGCACCAGAGTTACCACCGCCTCTTCCACCGCCTGGTGGGGGAGGGCCTAGTTCCAGCCAAGCACCACCCCAGTCCGAAATGGCGGAGGTGGCCGCAGCCTTGAGGTCTTTAGCTGCAATGCAGCAAGCTATGCAGGAGAAGTTTGCACAACTCATCCAAGCTATGATGAGGCCACCTGGAATTTCACCAGAAATGATCACTCCGGCGGCTGTCCAGCCTCATCGTGATGCCAGGGAACCACCCAGGCACCAATGAAGTACTAACCTGCACCCTAGCGGAGGAGGGACATTGCTGACCCTAGGCGCTTACGCCTGGGGAGGCAAGGAAACCCTTGCCCGGAGGACAGGTATGACAATCTACAGGCGAAAGAGGTCTCGGAAGACTATTGGGAGCCATATAAGGTGTCAAATAATACGGTACGACCTCTTCAGCAGAGCCGAGGTTGTGTCGGTCGAAGAGGTGAATAGGCCCAACAAAGAGGGTCAGCTTTTGATCGATTGAGCAGAGGGTCAGCCTTTGAGACGTTAGGCCGAGTGAATGACCTAAGAAAGAGGTTATCAAGGTCGAGGAGCGCAACAGGATCGTAAAGAGGGGGCAGACAAGGTCGGCCAGATCAAGGCCGATACCGTGAAGGAAGGAGCAGAGACCAAGAAGAGGTCAACAACCGACGTTGTGTTGTGGTAGGGGAACCCTCAATCCATCCCTTAGAGGTGTCTGGGGATAACCTCGGCCAGGCCGATGGTAGGAGACCATGGAATGACTCTATCCAATGTCTTGAGGTGAAGATAGGAGACCTCATCAAGAGCAAGGATCCATTACAAAGGGGGTACTCAGAAGGCTCTCCATTCGTGGCTAAGATAGTGAGGTTCCCGACCCCTGCTAAGTTCAAACCACCGGTGGTGTGTCCCAAGTATGACGGTAGAACCAATCCTATACATCACATTGATATGTATCAGTCGGTGACAGACATCTACTCGATACCTGATGAGATGAAGTGTCGGGCCTTCTCTTGGACCTTGACAGGAGCAGCACACAGCTGGTTTACTTCTCTTTTGAAGAACTCAATTGAGAACTTCAAGGGCTTGGCCGAACGATTCATTCACAACTTCTTCTTTAGGGTAAGGCCTCAAAAGAAGACCACTCACGTATTGTATGTCAAGCAAGGCAAGGAAGAGAGCCTAAGAGACTACATCGCCAGGTTCAACAAAGAGAAACTTGAGGTTAAAGACTACGAAGAGAATATAGCCATGACCTCCCTCATAGGAAGTCTTCAGAAAGGAAAGTTGTTGTGGAAACTTGCGTAAGACCGTCCCAGGTCTATGGCGGAGGTACTGGCATCTGCCGAGAAATTCATGAATGCCTAAGAGGCAATGGCTGCCAAGTATGAGGATGAGAACCGCGGTAATGGCGGGAAGTCCCAAAGAAAGAAAGATGGAAAGAAGAGGTCAGCTAATGACAAGTTCGCTCACTATACTCCTTTAAATGTGAGTTGCGAGCATATCCTTAATGAGATCAGGAATGACAGGACCCTAAGATGGCCAGAGAAACTGAAGGCCCCACCACATAAGAGGAACAAAAACTTGTGGTGTGAGTTCCACCAGGACCATGGCCATGTTACAGATCGATGCTTCGCTTTGAAGTATGAGATTGAGAAGATGTTAAAGTCCGAAAAACTGAGGAAGTATATTGATGGCAAGGAACCTAAAGGCGGAAGAGATGACCCTAAGAAGAGGAGAAATGACAGATGTCGCGGTAATGCCCCAGCAAGAAGAGACAATGATTCAGAAGGTGATGATGAAGATGATCTGGACTTTCGCCAAAAGATGACAACAACACGGTGAAGAGGGTTGGCATGATCTTCTTTGGTGTTGACACCATATGTGGAGGACTCACAGGAGGTGGCTCTGAAGTGGCTGATAGGAAAGCTCATGTGGCAGAGGCCAAGTCAGTGGCCAAACTTGCAGTTGTAAATCTAACGTCTTCTGATACAGTGCATAAGAGAAAGAAGGTAGACATGGACACCCTTATAGTTGGGTTCTCCAAACTCGACTTCAAAGGTATCTTAGCCCCCCCCCCCCCCCCCACGATGACCCTTTGGTAATAGCAACAAGGGTGCATGGGTGTGAGGTGCAGAGGATCCTCGTAGACGGGGGGAGCTCAGCAGACGTGATATTTTGGCCTCGCTTCAAGAGCCTAGGTCTTAGCAGAGCTAGGCTGATACCCTATCATCACCCCTTGATGGTATTCGGTGGCAAAAAGGTCCACCCATTGGTCATGTATGATTTGGACGTACAGATGGGTGGCAAAAAGGTCCACCCATCCAGGTCGTGAATGCCCTAAAGACAGAAATCAAGGAAGAGTTGATAAACTTCCTCAGGAAGAGGCAGAGTGTCTTCGCTTGGAGTCACGCGGATATGCCCGACATCAACCCTGAGGTTATGAGTCAGAAGCTCAATGTGACCCAAGTTAACAAGCCTATCAAATAGAGACGAAGAGTTTACTCCAGGGAGAAGTACGACGTCATTCGAGAAGAGGTCAAAAAATTGGAAGAGGCTGAGTTTATAAGAGAAGTCATATATTCGGAGTGGTTATCGAATGCATTCATCGTGCCCAAAGCCAATGGAAAGTGTAGAATGTGTGTTGATTTCACTGACCTGAACAGGTCTTGCCCAAAAGACAGCTATACCTTACCTCGGATAGATCAGATGGTCGATGCTACTGCAGGACATGAGCTCATGAGCTTTATGGATGCGTATTCAGGCTACAACCAGATCTTCATGGATGCAGAAGACTCAGAGAAGACAACCTTTATTACCAACAAAGGGACGTACTACTACAAAGTGATGCCCTTCGGTCTGAAAAATGCAGGGGCAACGTACCAACGTCTTATGAATAAGATGTTTGAAGAGCAAATAGGCAAGATTATGGAGGTGTATGTAGACAATATGCTAACGAAGATCTTAAAAGCTTGCACTCATGTGGCAGACCTCGAAACGACCTTCGATACTATGGACTTATACAGATTGAAACTCAACCCCGCGAAGTGTGTCTTCGGAGTAGGAGATGGGAAGTTCCTTGGATATATCATCAATCAGAGGGGAATCAAAGCAAATACTGAGAAAATCAAGGCTTGGCTTGATATGAATACACCAAAAAGTATCAAGGATGTTCAAAGACTCACGGGGAGAGTGGCTGCACTCAACAGATTTGTTTCCAGGACAACGGACAAGTGTCTTGCATTCTTTAAAGTGATTAGAAAGGCCTTCTAGTGGGACGAAGAGTGCGAAAAAGCTTTCAACCAACTCAAGTCTTACTTGGGGTCTCCCTTATTACTATCTTGTCCTGTAGAAGGAGAGAAATTGTATGTGTATCTGGTAGTATCTGAATCGGCCATCAGCGCAACCATAGTGCGGGAAGATGCTGGGATGCAAAGGCCTTTGTATTTCAGTAGTAAGGCCCTTTAAGGGTCTGAACAAAATTACCCTCGTATGGAAAAGTTATCCTACGCCCTGATACATGCTTCAAGGAAGATGAAGCCTTACTTCCAATCCCTCTCTGTGGTTATTCTCACCGACTCCCCACTAAGACAAGTCCTACATAAATCTGAGAAGTCCGGGAGATTGATGACCTGGGCCATTGAGTTGGGGGAGTATGACCTTACCTACCAACCTAGGACAGCCATCAAAGGGCAATCCCTCATAAACTTCATTGCTGAGTTCACATGGGAAGAGGCCGAGGCAGAGAATGACATAGAGGGTGCTGAAAGGACAAACTGCAATGTCTTCCGAGAACAGGAAGAGACGACACTGAACATCTTCCGAGATCAGGAAGAGGTCGCATCCAACAAGAGCAGGAGTAGAGTAGCGGAGAACGAGGAGGATCGGTACCTCTTCAAATAAGGAATCATGTCAGAAGGGGCCTTCTCATCGGATATAGACATTTGGAATCTCTTTGTTGATGGTTCTTCCTGCGACAGTGGAAGTGGTGCAGGGTTGATACTTTCAGCTCCAGATGGTGCCAACATTGAATACGCTTTGAGGTTCAACTTTAAGACATCTAACAACGAGTCAGAATATGAAGCCATGATAGCAGGCCTCTCATTGGCAAAGACTCTGGGTGTAAGGTGACTCCTACTCCACAGTGACTCAAGGTTAGTTGCCAATCAAATATTAGGAGTCTATGAAGCTAAAGATGAGAGGATGGCTAAGTATCTTAAGAGGGTGAAAATGATGTTAAAATATTTTAAAGAGATAAAACTGAAGAGAGTACCTCGGCAGAATAACAGCCACGCAAATGCACTGGCAAGGTTGGCTTCGGCTACGAAGACAGACATCAGAAGGACAGTTCTGGTCGAGGTCTTAGGAAAAGCGACCATTGAGGAAGAAGAGGTATGTAGCCCTTGTCTCAATTTGAACCTAGGGGACTTATGGATGGACCCCCTAGTCAGATATATCAGAGAGGGAGAGCTACCCGAATCCAAATTAGAAAGGAGGAAATTGAGATATAGGGCTGCCAAGTTCTCGATAGTGGGAGACGTCCTGTACAAGAAGGGATTTCTATTGCCTCTCCTCAGATGTGTGCATCCCACCGAAGTTCCCCGGGTCTTACAAGAAGTTCATGAGGGTTCT
This sequence comes from Sambucus nigra, assembly GCA_949130495.1. NCBI lineage: Eukaryota > Viridiplantae > Streptophyta > Magnoliopsida > Dipsacales > Adoxaceae > Sambucus > Sambucus nigra. Next base: position 350,121,717 of record OX422210.1, on the reverse strand, counting down.
TGCTCGAGTCACATAGGAGGAAGACCCTTGGCCAAGAGAATCATTACACAGGGATACTGGTGGCTAACCTTGGTCAAAAGATGTTGCAGCTTACGTGAAGAGGTGTGATAAATGTCAGAGATTCGACATTATTACTCATCAACCTCATCAACCTATGACTTCAATCACCTCTCCATGGCCATTTGCAGTATGGGGGATTGACTTAGTAGGACCTCTACCGAGAGCTACCAACATTTATCGGTTCCTGATAGTTTCCATTGACTAATTCTCAAAGTGGGTGGAGGCAGATCCCATGATAACGATCACAGAACAGAAGACCTTCTAATTTATTTGGAGGAACATCATATGCAGATACGACCTCCCAAACACTCTCATCTCAAATAATGGAACCCATTTTAAGAACTCCTCTTTAGAGAAGTATTGCGTAAGAGTTGGGATAAAGCAATTCTTCTCATCTCCTGGCCGACCTCAGGCAAACGGTCAGACCGAGGTCACAAACAAAACAATCCTCGACAGAATCAATAAGAGGTTAGAAGAAGCGAAGGGAAGATGGACTGAAGAGGTCTACGCTGTGTTATGGGCCTACAGAACCACGACAAGGACACCAACAGGAGAAACCCCGTTCATGCTAGCACATGGCTCAGAGGCCGTCATACCAACAGAAGTGGGTCTCCCAACTCATAGGGTTCAGACCTATGACCCTAATAAGAATGAGGAAGAGAGGAGACTAGACCTAGATCTGATTGAAGAAAGAAGAGAAGACGCAGAGATCAGACAAGCAGCTTACCAGTAGAGAGCAGCGAAATTCTACAATCAGAGGGTGAAGTCAAGACCCATCGCCGTGGGAGACTTAGTGCTGAAGAAGACCCTATAAAAAAATAAACAAGCTCCACCCAAACTGGCATGGTCCCTACAAAGTGACAGAAGAGGTTGTACCCGGGACCTACAGGCTAGAAAACCTAGGAGGGGAACCTTTCGCTAACCCGTGGAATGCTGATCACCTAAAGAAGTATTACATATGATGTTGCAAAAAGTTATGTAAATGTACCATCTTATTATGAAGAGGTTATTAATGAAAGATCAGTTTCCATGACGGCTCTTGCTTCATTGTGCTCTAATGTAAAAAATTATGAGGATCACATCTTAGGTGATGACCTCAGACCCTTACAACATCATTAAGTGGTGACAAAGTCTGAGGTCAGACACCATAATTAGATGACCTCAGACCCTTAACATCATTAATTTGGTGAGATTAATTAGGAGGATAGAATCTTAGGTGATGACCTCAGACCCTTATAACATCATTCAGTGGTGACAAGGTCTGAGGTCAGACACCATAATCAGATGACCTCAGACCCTTAACATAATTAATTTGGTAAAGAATTAATTAGGATCACATCTTAGGTGATGACCTCACACCCTTACAACATCAAGTGGTGACAAAGTCTGAGGTCAGACACCATAATTAGATGACCTGAGACGCTTAACATCATTAATTTGGTGAGATTAATTAGGAGGATAGCATCTTAGGTGATGACCTCAGACCCTTATAACATCATTCAGTGGTGACAAGGTCTGAGGTCAGACACCATAATTGGATGACCCCAGACCCATAACATCATTAATTTGGTGAGATTAATTATGAGGATCACATCTTGGGTGATGACCTCAGACCCTTATAACATCATTCATTGGTGACAAGGTCTGAAGTCAGACACCCTAATTGGATGACCTCAGACCCATAACATCATTAATTTGGTGAGATTAATTAGGAGGATAGCATCTTAGGTGATGACCTCATACCCTTATAACATCACAGTGTTGACAAGGTCTGAGGCCAGACACCATAATTGGATGACCTCAGAACCTTATAACATCATTCAGTGGTGACGATGTTTGAGGTCAGACATCATACTTAGATGACCTCAGACCCTTATAACATCATTCAGTGGTGATAAGGTCTGAGGTCGGACTATTGATTGAGTTTAAACAGACATCATTGCAACAAGACTTCAGAGTTAACATATCACAAGATAGAAGCATTCAATAAATTAATGAAGTGAATGATCCTCCTCAGAGGTCGCCATACAGTTAAGATTCAAAAATTAATGAGTCAACCATGTTCTTCATAGATTACAAAACTCAGAGGTACAACTTGGAATAAAAAATGCTTACCAAGCTCGGTAACAGGACTTCCCCCTAAACCAGTCTCAGAAAGGTAGTAGGGGGTCATCAAGTGTTCGAATTTAACGAGCAGACCATGCATCCCTGATCTTGAACATCTTTCATCTTCTGAAGGTTCTGCAGGCTCAGACCAGGGTCGGCCTTGGTAGACATTATGACCTTACCCCATCTTAGGGGCATCCTCAGCTCTAGCAAGGAAGAGGGAACACATGGACCAAACTCCCATGGCCCTGAAGCAAAGAAATATTGAGTCTTCCAGTTGTGGTTGGAAGTTTGAGTTATCTGGAGCATCTTTTTATCAGGCTTTCGAGCTACAAAATGATAGTAGCTCGGATGATTTTTGGCAGAGGAAGGGACATAGCAACCAACAAAGACCTCCACTGGAAGGTCCGAGTGGTGAACAGCCCTCCATAGGACTATGGCCCCATTATGACCCTCCATGCATTAGGGGATAATTGGGAAGGGGAAAAATTAATGTAGGCTAGGATGGACCTAATAATGGGATGGATGGGAAAATGAAACCCTAACTTGAACATCTACTCGTACAAGCAGATCTCACCATCTCGTCCATGGTAAGCCCTCTTTTCCCTCAAAGGTCTCCTAAGCTTTATGAAGAGGATGATGGAGTATAGATATCTGAAGCAAAGAAGGTCTACCTCAGTGACGGTACTCTCGATCTCGGCCGCCTCAGAGACGTCGACATCATCATCATCATCGTCATTGTCTAACTCAACGTCGGCCTGAGCAGACGTTGATGGATTACTCAGGAACCTCTGAGCGAACTCAGCCCCAATGATGGTCAACAGGGGAATGTCGTCAAGTATGGGTGGAATATCCACACTCGGCTCAACAATCTCAACCTCTGAGGAAGAGGATGAGGTGCTTGAATTTTTATGGGACGAGGCTCGACTAGAGACCTCGGGTTGATCAGGAGCCTGATCTTGCTGAGTTGTGAAGTCCATGGCCTCTTAGAAGGAATCCACAGACATAGGGTATGATGTGGAAGACTCAGACTCAGACATTGGTACGGGTTCTGTAGGGACCTTTGCATGGCTAAATGGTTCCAATGGATCAGGGTATATCACCTTCAGGGGTGGTGGAAATATAGGTCTGAGAGGGAATTCTTGTGACCTACGAGCCTCCTCCTGTGCTCTTTCTATTTGCCTAATTTTTTCTAAAGTCTTCTCTCTGAGAGAAGGGAACTCCTCAAGAAGTTGGTAGAGGGGTCTGAGCATCAGAGGCAGACACTACACTTATGGATCTTCTAAATGATAAACAAGATTGGCTAATGAAATAAATAAATTTAAGGATCAAACTACCAAACCTAGAGCAAAAACAGTTCGCCTGAAAGTATGGAGATCTCGTCGAAAAACTCCAAAACTCAACGAAAAACACAAAAGTAAAGGGAAAAGCAGGAAAAATGAAGGAAAAGGAATGGAAGAGGATACCTGAGGATGGAATGGTAAGGAAGAATGAAAAAGACTCGAGGAATCACCACCAAAGACTTCGAACCAAAGCTTTCAAGAGAGAGACACTGCTGCAGAAACAAATCGTGCCAGGAAAGAGAAATGAGGAAGAAGGAGGGAAAAATGGGGGTTTAAACCATTAAATATGGAGGCACGTTTCCCAAGGCCCATCATTGCCTTGGGAGCCCCAAAGGATGGCTGACAACACATGCTTTCCAGGCAAGCCACGCTTCAGCGATGGACAAGTGTCAAATGAACATTGGCAGATAGGAAAAAGACCTCAGAGGTATAGAGATCCCACAGTCACCTGCTCTCACATGTAACTAAGGGCTGGGGGGTGATTGATATGCCCCAAGTGTCACCTCGACTCAGAGACACCAACCTCGCCTAAGACATCGTCGAGGTTGGAAATACCTTGGGTCCGTGATAACAGCTCTTGGCCATAGCAAGGTCGGCCCCGGCCGACACTACCACCAACCTCACCAAGGGGACACTGCACGTATCATAAGGCTCGGCAACACTTCAATACACCTGGGAATGACAACCTCGGCCAGGGGTTGTCCGAGGTAGCGGGAAGCCATACTTCTACCAAGGTTAACCTCATCAGTAAATTGTGACACCCCGACTAATTAAATACCGGGTAGCTACTCCTTTATTAAATTAATTCAAAATGCCAAGTTGGCTCAGCTAATAGCATCACTGTGGAAAACATTTTATTATTACTAACCACCTAGTATTTAAAAACCAAGTTGCCAAATTTTAATTAAAGTCTGATTAACATGCAACAAGTGTAAAGAATAATAATAACACCATTCACCATAACGAAGTAAATAGGATAATCATCACATAATGTAAATAAAGTCTGGAGGAAAACTCCTCACTACAAATCCCACAACTGAAATAAGTAACGAAATACTAAATACTGAATCAATACATGACAAAGTTTGAAAAACTGAAATGGAAAGATGTTTCTAATAGAAATGGGCAACATGCCCTACAACTGATAAATACTGAATCAGGAATCCAAATGGTAGAAGCGTCTAAAAGCAAATCCTTGTAGCTTCCACAAACAGCTACAGCTCGTCACCTGAATGAGTATCCTACGCATGGTGTCCTTGTGGATGGGCACCTAAAATGGTTTTACAAAAACTAGATTTGAAAGCGAACGGGTCAGAGCCCGAATGTGGAGATGTTTTACAAACCTGCAAGTGCTTTAAAAACATTTAAAACATTAAATGTAAAGTACATGTTAGGACATGCACTCACATGATATTCTCACCTCTCGTCTAACTGTGCACTCCTAACGTAAGTACCCATCTAAAATGACACAAACCACTAGCTAAGTGACATCATATCTAGCTAGGCTGTCATAGGTCCTACCCTTATTACTCGGTTCCATTAACATTATAACGATCTCAGTTAAGTAGATGCATAACGTAAATTTAGGTTCTTATACAAAATTAATACAACTCGTTATAGATTAGCCCTCTATGTTATTCCACAGTTACACACAATACCATATGAAAATTCCCAGTTTATTAAGCGTATATTTTCCACAACATAAATATACAATATAAGCACCCCGAGACTAAGCTGCGGTGCACACATACTCTGCTATCCATCCCGGTACATCATGTACATAAGGATCACATATTCCGAATCTCTCAGGAATAGTTCAGATAACACAAATCACAAATAGTGGAGGCGAACACAGTCACATCACATGGGTCACGCACATACCTGCGCTCCCACGATCAGCAGACTTATTAACATCCCAATAAGTCCTTCTCTGACCTATGTTCATTGAGGTAACCAGTCTAAATCCGGGCAACACAAGGATTAGAGGGCCCTAAACGAACGCAAACCTCCCGTGATAGCAAGTATGGTAGGTATGTCATACACACAATTCATATACCAATACTAAGTAAACACACATCTTAGTAATCCCGTAGTTTAATTGTAGTACTTATCGCACTCTCGTACCAATCTTAATATATATATATACAACTTATATAATCCCGGTCCATAATTACAGGCGCCATAATTTATTCTCACGTCATGGTAAACACTCACGTCTCAATCCCATTTTAACCATTATTTAAATCACTCGTATATAATTTACTCCTCATAATAACACCAAATGTCCAAAATCTATCAATATATCATCAAGGGATGTTATCTCTATCCTCGAACAAGTTTACGGGACTCCCAAAATCAAAACAGGCCAAAAAGGCCTAAACTGTCAACTCGTTCGAAGTCTCGTTCGAACGAGATTCAGTTCGTTCGAACGAACTGCACCTTCTAACGACATCTCGTTCGAACGAAGGTATCGAACGAAATTTCTTCTCGTTAGAAGCGACTGGTCAACTCGTTAGAAGCTCATTCGAACGAGCTCGTTCGAACGACCTGGGGAGGTCTTCTAACGAACGACCAATTTCGAGCCCAGATTTCCTTAGTTTCATTTTTCACCATTTTTATCTCTTCAAAACTCATCTATACATCAAACCAACGATTTTTTGAGGTCTCTAATCATCCCTAAACGTACCTAGGTCACATACTAACATATTTTGAGGAGTTAATTCATCCCAATCATCATTAAATCATTAAATCACATCACTTTCCCCCAATTTTTACAAGAACATAGACCCTAAAATTTTAAATAATGAATTAACCCAATTAAGTCCATTTTAATTTCATCCAATGACTAATATCATCAGTATAATCATCTACCTACCATTCTACATGCAATTCTCCTCAAGATTTCAAGTTCTAAACTCCAAAATACATGGGTTTTCATGTTTCACCAAGAACAAATCAATTTTATTAAATTCCTACACATGGAAAGAGCATTCTCTGAAATTAAACGATAATAAACCACTTGCCTCTAGTGTCTCTGAATTTGATGTTGATTTCCTCTCTCTTTCTGCAGAATTCCCTCTCTCTCTCTTTCTCCAAGCTTCTTCTCCAATGGCTATGGTGGCTAAGGTTTTCTTATGGAAAGTAATAGAACCTAATTCTAATAACCTACGTAACCTATTGGGTTAACATGGGTTGGTTAGTGGCTTAGTGGGTCTAACCCACATCAGATTTACTTCTCTAATTTTCGTCATTTTTAATTCCTAAAAATACGAAATTACCAAAATACCCTTTATATTGCCGGTATGGCCAAAAAATACCCCGGGACCCAAACTACACCCTCGGCTAGTGTTTTCTAACTATTTCGACCCTTCCGGATGCGTTGGCGCACTCAAAACGACCATACGGTTAATAGAATTTAAATTCACCTTTATAATTAAAATAATTATATCCTGACGCGACTGTCACACGCATCCCAATAAAATGACCAAATTGTCGTATATCAATCTCACGACAAATTTCATAGTTCAACATTCAATATAACATCATATATACTTAATATAGTCAAATACCAACTCACATCTCGCTAGTATTTTATCTGGATTAATTCCCAATTAATTCTCATTTAATAATTAATCCCAAAAATAAATATAGCCAAAAATACGGGGTATTACATACTTCGCCCCTAATAACTGAATTTCGTCCCGAAATTCGAAACTAGAAAGTACCTGCTAAAAACAACTCTGGATAACGTTCGCGCATCTCATCTTCGCGCTCCCATGTGGACTCCTCGACATTGTGATGTCGCCACTGAACACACACTAACGGAACTATCTTTGACCGCAGCTTCCTCTCACTTCGGTCCAAAATAGCAATCGGCCCCTCCTCGTAGGAGCTATCCGGCTGGAGATCGATGTCCTCTACAGCAATGTGAGAATGTGCCAAATTATCTCTAAGGTATTTCCTTAGCGAGGAAATATGAAACACATCGTGAATCCGATGCAAATGCTCCGGTAACCCAAGTCTATATGCAACCGGTCCGATCCGCTCAATAATAGGAAACGGCCCCACATACCTCGGTGCCAACTTCCCCTTCTTCCCGAAATGCATAATCCCCTTCATAGGAGATACTCTGAGAAAAACCTGGTTCCCCACTTGGAATTCCCTGAAAAATCTTTCCGCATCAGCATAACTCTTCTGCCTGTCTTGAGCTACCCGAATGCGACTCCGAATCAACTCAATCCTTGTCGAAGTATCTTGAATCACTTTCGGCCCAAGTAGTTTGTTGCCCCCCACCTCTAACCAACATGTTGGGGAACGACAAGGCCTACCGTACAACGCCTCAAACGGAGCCATGCCAATAGTGAACTGATAGGAGTTGTTGTAAGCAAACTCTACCAGTGGAAGGTACTGCTCCCATCCACCCCCAAAGTCAATAATGCACATGCGTAGCATGTCCTCCAACATCTGATTTGTGCGCTCTGTCTGCCCATCGGTCTGCGGATGATAAGCCGTACTCAATCGCAATTCCGTGCCCATGGCCTCCTGGAAACTCTCCCAAAACCTCGAAACAAATATCTTGTCTCTGTCAGACACGATATTTAGGGGCACACCGTGAAGTCTCACAACCTCTGAAATGAAGAGATAGGCATACTATCCCGTAGTGTAGTCAGTCCTTACGGGTAAAAAGTGAGCGACTTTGGACAACCTGTCCACAATTACCCAAACGGAGTTGTGACCCCTCTGCGACGTAGGCAACCCCGTGATAAAGTCCATGGATATGCTCTCCCACATCCACATCGGGACCTCCAATGGCTGTAGCAGTCCTGCCGGTCTCTGATGATCCATGTTTACAAGATGACAAGTGGCGCATTTCGAAACAAACTCAGCGATATCTCTCTTCATACCTCTCCACCAATACTGGCGTCTCATGTCTTGGTACATTTTGTCCCCTCCGGGATGTACCGCGAACCGTGAGCCGTGCGACTCTGCCATCACCTCGTGTCGCAATTTCTCCCCTTCCGAAACTACCAATCTCCCATTAAAGCGTAATCCCCCATCTGAGCTGACGGTATAGGACTCGGCTCCCTCTGCTAGTAATCGAACTATCTGCTCCTGACAGAACGAGTCATTAGCCTGTGCCCGTACTACCTTCGTGACAATCTGCGGTGTAACGGTCATCACAGACATGAAAGATCGGGCCACTGCATCCTGGTGTCCCAACTCCTTCCACTTTGCCTTCCACACCTCTACCACCTCATCTGTTGGCCTACGGCTCAACACGTCTGCTACCACATTAGCCTTGCCTGGGTGATACTGGATATCGAACTGGTAGTCTTTCACAAACTCAAGCCACCTACGCTGCCACATATTCAACTCTTTCTGCGTGAACAGGTATTGTAGGGACTTGTGGTCCGTGAACAGTTGGAACTTCTCCCCCAAAAGATAGTGCCTCCAAATCCGTAGGGCAAATACCACTGCTGCCAACTCCAAATCATGCGTGGGGTAATTCTTCTCGTGAGTCTTAAGCTTACGGGAAGCATAAGCTATGGCATGTCTCTCCTGCTGCAATACACCTCCAAGCCCTTGCAAGGACGCATCGGTGTAAACCAAATACTCAACTCCCGGTCTCGGCAATGCTAACACAGGTGCTGAGGTCAATTTGTCCTTTAACTCATCAAATGCCAACTGACAGGTATCACTCCAGATGAATGGCACACCCTTACGAGTTAGATGTGTCAAAGGACCCTCTATCTTCGAAAATCCCCGAATGAACCTCCTGTAGTATCCTGCTAGACCCAAGAAACTATGAATCTCCGTTGGTTTCGTGGGTTGTCCCCACTCCCTCACCGCGGATACCTTCCTCGGATCAACAGATATCCCCCGGTCGGAAATAATGTGTCCCAAAAACTGGACCTCCTTCAGCCAAAACCCGCACTTCTCATATTTTGCATACAACTCGTTCTGACGGAGTGTCTGCAAAACTTGCCTCAAATGCTCGGCGTGCTCCTCCTCTGTCTGGGAGTAAACCAGAATATCATCAATGAAGACAATGACAAACTAATCTAGGAAATCCCTGAATACTCTGTTCATCAAGTCCGTAAACACAGCTGGGGCATTGGTCAAACCAAAAGGCATAACCCGAAACTCGTAAGAACCATATCTCGACAAGAACGCAGTCTTCGAGACATCCTCCTCCCGGATACGCAACTGATGGTATCCCGATCTCAAATCAATCTTTGAGAAGAAAGAAGCTCCTCTCAAATGGTCGAATAAGTCATCGATTCGAGGCAACGGATACTTATTCCGTATCGTGACCTTATTCAACTCTCGGTAGTCCACACACAATCTCAGTGAACCATCCCTCTTCTTCACAAACAAAACTGGAGATCCCCAAGGTGAGGTACTCCTGCGAATAAATCCCTGACCTAACAGCTGCTCTATCTGATCTCGTAGCTCTCGCATCTCTGTCGGAGCCATACGGTACGGTGCGCGTGCTATAGGCCTCGTATCTGGCAATAGGTCTATAACAAAGTCTATCTCTTGACTGGGGGGTAGGCCTGGTATCTCCTGAAACACATCCGAATACTCCCTGACAACCAGGATCGAATCTAAAGGAATCACAACCTCCTTAGCGGTATCCTCCTCTATGTAATACAGATGAGCGGTCGATCCTCCTTCTGGGCGAGGCATCGGCACTACGAACATCTCTTGCCCCGGAATGGCAAAAATAATGCTCCCTCTGAAGCAATCAATCATGGCCCTATAAGCTACGAGCCAATCCATACCGATAATCACATCGTGAACATGCATATCTAATACTAACATGTCTGCAGGTAATACCAAACCACCAATCTCTACCCCCACTCCCCGGCATATAAAGAATATAAGTGACCCACTCCCCAATGGTGAGTCGACACACGTCACTGTGCTCTCTGCCGTAGCTAACAATCCTAAGGCTTTCGCGAAATGTGTAGCTATAAAACAATGTGTAGAACCTGTATCAAACAATACCCGACCCATAGTGCCATGGATAGGAAACGTACCCTCAATCGCGGGTGGTGCCTGTGGAACTACTGCCTGGTGGACGTTGTAGACACGTCCATACTGTAGCTGTCCCTGCTGAACTGGGACTGCTGGAATGGGTGGCAATGCTGCCATCTGTGACGGTGAGGGGAGAGCGGTAGGAAACATAGGCCTTTGCGGCTCCTGGCGAGCACCCTGCTGCTGCTGTGGGGCCCTGCCCCTATCAGGACAATCCTGTCGTTTATGGCCAGTCTTGCCACAAACAAAACACTTCCCTGGGAAGTTCCCTCCTCTCTGCCCCTGCGGTCCCCGACCCTGGTGGCCGTTACCGTTCCTCCCTTGGCCCTGCTGGCCTTGCTAAAACTGCTGCCCATTCTGCCCCTGTTGGCCCTGATGGCCCTAACGAAAACCTCCATGTCCCTGTCTGTAGTTCCCTGATCGGAACCTCTTCTGATCCCCCTGCTGAGAACCCTGTTCACCCTGTCTCTGCCCCTGAACAGATTGTGCCCCACCGGCACCATGCCCTCCTGTCCTGCCCTGATGGCTAGACTCTCCCGACCTCTTGCCCTCAGTCATATGAAAGCGATGGTCCTGGCAGTGTAACAAAGCAGTGTTAACCACATCAGAATACGTGGCCAATGAAAGGTTCCCTAACAGATGCTGACGGATCCTCCATGTCAACCCGTCGGTGAATTTCTCAATCTTCTTCTTCTCTGTTGGTATCTCATCCGGAACGATATTCAGCAGATTTGTGAACTCAGCCTCATACTCGGCCACGGTCTTACCCTCTTGCCTCAGATTCATCAGTTTCCTCCTCATTTCCGTGTGAACAGCTGACGGAAAGTACTTGCGGTGAAACCGCACCGAGAAGTCCTGAATAGTGAGAGTATCCCTCTCCTCCATGGTGGTAATAGACTCCCACCACTGCGGTGTAGATCCAACTAGCTTGAAAGTAGCTAGCACCTACTTCTGAACGTCCGTGCACTCATACATCCTTAAGTGCCTCTGCATATCCTTCCTCCACTGGCTCGAGACTACCACATCTGAGCTACCTGCAAACTCTGGCGGATGCGCTTTCTGAAAAGCGTCACGTACACGCTCCCAGGCAGATGGGAATGCATTTGCCTGTATTGGAGCGGCAACCGGTGCCTGAGGTGGTGCTTGCTGGACTACGTCAATTGCGGCATTTACCGCTTGGGCTACTATAGCTGCAACCTCAGCGGCGTTCATCATGCCCTGAACTGGAGCGGGCTGGGGTTCGGGCGTTGCATCCCTGGGAACTCGTCGTGCACGTCGTGGAGGCATCGGAAATAAGAACAAAGTTTATAAGTTCACTGTTTATAAACTTAATATAGCTGAAGAACGAAGCATACACAAAAGAGTACAACAGTCCTAAAATATAGGGCTCTATATCAAAGAAACTTAGCGGAAACATAATAGCCGTACAGATCCTAAAGGACACTAGAACCTGATGCTCTGATAGCACCTGTGACACCCCGACTAATTAAATACCGGGTAGCTACTCCTTTATTAAATTAATTCAAAATGCCAAGTTGGCTCAGCTAATAGCATCACTGTCGAAAACATTTTATTATTACTAACCACCTAGTATTTAAAAACTAAGTTGCCAAATTTTAATTAAAGTCTGATTAACATGCAACAAGTGTAAAGAATAATAATAACATCATTCACCATAACGAAGTAAATAGGATAATCATCACATAATATAAATAAAGTCTGGAGGAAAACTCCTCACTACAAATCCCACAATTGAAATAAGTAACGAAATACTAAATACTGAATCAATACATGACAAAGTTTGAAAAACTGAAATGGAAAGATGTTTCTAATAGAAATGGGCAACATGCCCTACAACTGATAAATACTGAATCAGGAATCCAAATGGTAGAAGCGTCTAAAATCAAATCCCTGTAGCTTCCACAAACAGCTACAGCTCGTCACCTGAATGAGTATCCTATGCATGGTGTCCTTGTGGATGGGCACCTAAAATGGTTTTACAAAAAGTAGATTTGAAAGCAAACGGGTCAGAGCTCGAATGTGGAGATATTTTAAAAACCTGCAAGTGCTTTAAAAAAATTTAAAACATTAAATGTAAAGTACATGTTAGGACGTGCACTCACATGATATTCTCACCTCTCATCTAACTGTGCACTCCTAACGTAAGTACCTATCTAAAACGACACAAACCACTAGCGAAGTGACATCATATCTAGCTAGGCTGTCATAGGCCCTACCCATATTACTCGGTTCCATTAACATTATAACGATCTCAGTTAAGTAGGTGCATAACGTAAATTCAGGTTCTTATACAAAAGTAATACAACTCGTTATAAATTAGCCCTCTATGTTATTCCATACTTACACACAATACCAAATGAAAATTCGCAGTTTATTAAGCGTATATTTTCCACAACATAAATATACAATATAAGCACCCCGAGACTAAGCTGTGGTGCACACATACTCTGCTATCCATCCCGGTACATCACGTACATAAGGATCACATATTTCGAATCTCTCAGGAATAGTTCAGATAACACAAATCACAAATAGTGGAGGCGAACACAGTCACATCACATGGGTCACGCACATACCTGCGCTCCCACGATCAGCAGACTTATTAACATCCCAATAAGTCCTTCTCTGACCTATGTTCATTGAGGTAACCAGTTTAAATCCGGGAAACACAATGATTAGAGGGCCCTAAGCGAACGCAAACCTCCCGTGATTGCAAGTATGGTAGGTATGTCATACACACAATTCATATACCAATACTAAGTAAACACACATCTTAGTAATCCCGTAGTTTAATTGTAGTACTTATCGCACTCTCGTACCAATCTTAATATATATATATATACAACTTATATAATCCCGGTCCATAATTACACGCGCCATAATTTATTCTCACGTCGTGGTAAACACTCACGTCTCAATCCCATATTAACCATTATTTAAATCACTTGTATATAATTTACTCCTCAGAATAACCCCAAATGTCCCAAATCGATCAATATATCATCAAGGGATGTTATCTCTATCCTCGAACAAGTTTACGGGACTCCCAAAATCAAAACAGGCCAAAAAGGCCTAAACTGTCAACTCGTTCGAAGTCTCGTTCGAACGAGGTTGTTCGAACGAGATTCAGTTCGTTCGAACGAACTGCACCTTCTAATGACATCTCGTTTGAACGAAGGTATCGAACGAAATTTCTTCTCGTTAGAAGCGACTGGTCAAATCGTTAGAAGCTCGTTCGAACGAGCTCGTTCGAAGGACCTGGGGAGGTCTTCTAACGAACGACCAATTTCGAGCCCAGATTTCCTTAGTTTCGTTTTTCACCATTTTTATCTCTTCAAAACTCATCTATACATCAAACCAACGATTGTTTAAGGTCTCTAATCATCCCTAAATGTACCTAGGTCACATACTAACATATTTTGAGGAGTTAATTCATCCCAATCATCATTAAATCATTAAATCACATCACTTTCCCCCAATTTTTACAAGAACATAAACCCTAAAATTTTAAATCATGAATTAACCCAATTAAGTCCGTTTTAATTTCATCCAATGACTAATATCATCAGTATAATCATCTACCTACCATTCTACATGCAATTCTCCTCAAGATTTCAAGTTCTAAACTCCAAAATACATGGGTTTTCATGTTTCACCAAGAACAAATCAATTTTATTAAATTCCTACACATGGAAAGAGCATTCTCTGAAATTAAACGATAATAAACCACTTGCCTCTAGTGTCTCTAAATTTGATGTTGATTTCCTCTCTCTTTCTGCAGAATTCCCTATCTCTCTCTTTCTCCAAGCTTCTTCTCCAATGGCTATGGTGGCTAGGGTTTTCTTATGGAAAGTAATAGAACCTAATTCTAATAACCTACGTAACCTATTGGGTTAACATGGGTTGGTTAGTGGCTTAGTGGGTCAAACCCACATCAGATTTACTTCTCTAATTTTCGTCATTTTTAATTCCTAAAAATACGAAATTACCAAAATACCCTTTATATTGCCGGTATGGCATAAAAATACCCCGGGACCCAAACTACACCCCCGGCTAGTGTTTTCTAACTATTTCGACCCTTCCGAACGCGTTGGCGCACTCAAAATGACCATACGGTTAATAGAATTTAAATTCACTTTTATAATTAAAATAATTATTTCCTCACGCGACTGTCACACGCATCCCAATAAAATGACCAAATTGCCGTATATCAATCTCACGACAAATTTCATAGTTCAACATTCAATATAACATCATATATACTCAATATAGTCAAATACCAACTCACATCTCGCTAGTATTTTATCCGGATTAATTCCCAATTAATTCTCATTTAATAATTAATCCCAAAAATAAATATAGCCAAAAATACGGGGTATTACATAAATCAGTCGATGTTCCAGGCATATGCCAGCTCAACCTCGGCCCAGGCCGACCCCAAGTCCTAACCTCGGCTTCACTTAAGCTGAGGCCTTCATAGCCCATCTCGAATTGAATGAGAAGCTAGACTTTATCAACCTTGGATTCTCCCAAGCCGAGGTCATGACCAAGCACGATGTCCGAGCACTTATTGACATGTGGATAAGGACACGTGGGCACAAATCAGTTATAACAAATCATTCCCCACACGTGGGGGGGATATTTCATCATCATTCTCTACATGTGACAGTGACAGATGTCTTCTTCAGATTGGCTGGATCAACACACACATGCTCATTGCATGCATGGGGGGTACATTACACCCCCTAGGTACTATATATATGGGTCATCCTCTACCTTGCAAAGGATCCGAAATTAGCAACCCTAGCTGAAACTCTGTTCAAATACACAGTAGAGAGAGAAAGTTTTAGATCTTGTATCTATGGCCATTAGAGCCCTCATACAGTGATATTAATCACACACTTGCACATTGGACGTAGGCCTGATTGGCTGAACCACTTATATTTCGGTGTAAATCCTCTTCTCCTCACCTCCCTCTACTATGTGTGTATATACCCTTATACTACCATTATTAACATTCAATTGAGCTTACAAACACCCTGAAGGGTGGTGTTATTTCCAACATCATCAGATAGTACAAACTTTATTAAAAGAAACACTTTCCCAAAACCTATAATTTCTCATTGTCTTCCATGCATTTATTAAGTGTGTTTATTTAGTAGGTACAATATTTTGAATAAGATCATTGAGCAATTTCCAAAACGTGATATTAAGTTTTGTGTAAAAATTTTGTGGGGTTGGAATAAGTTTTGGGGGAACTAAAATTCAATTCCAAAAATAAAAATGGATCTTACCAAATCCGTGACTAGATTAGAAAACAAAAACATTGTCTATAAATAAATATAAATAAATGCCACGCCTACTAAATTTTTAACAAACAAATATTGTTGTGATCAATAATGACAATTAAATAATAAATAAAAAATGAAACTAATAACTTGAGTTTTCTTTATTGGATGAAAAGACAAAGGAAAAAGAAGAAAGTCTCAATTCAAAATGTTAGTAACACTTTTTTCACTTAATTTTCTGAACATCACCCATAAAATGACACTGATTCAAATGGAAACATAAATAAACAAAAACAACCTCTGTTAACAAAGAGAGCATTCATTGCCAAACATTCTCCATGGAAAATATTGGAAAAAATAATAGCTAATATCTAATACATTAAAGCCATGTGCACCAAAACCCATATTAATAATCACCAATAACAAAATAAATAACTGGTCTTATCTTTAGCCCAAAAAAAGAGGAATTGTCAAACTAAATCATCGTTATATCAAAAGTACAAAAAGTTGAGTTACATTGTGATGGAACCCTGCATAGTAGGAGATTAATGTTGTTGTAGTAGAATATCTTGGTGTTCTTCCATAACCAAGATCGCACAAACATCAGCAACAACTTTGAACCACATCCAGTGTCAGATTCATGGATATTTTTCCACCAAATATGCTCCTATTGAGAAGAAACCTTATAACCCCATAGAAATAGAATTGCAAATAAATCTGATTTTTTTCTCTCCACAATTCACGAAAAGATAAAGATACCAACACGCAAAAATAAAGATACCATCGTCGTTAAAGTCTCATATTCACAAATTTTCGGAGTTTCAATTGACCTGTATAATGCTACCAAAATCGGAGAAAGCGTCCCACAAAGCAGCAATCACAACGTGAAAAAAATGCAAAAGCCCTAAATCGTCAAAACCCCAATTTAGTTTTAGATCCAAAAACAAAAAAAAAAAAAAACTCGAGTTCAGATCCAGCAATCATAACATGGGTTTGAAGAGATATTGAACAAAAAACCCAACCCCGTGAGTGAGAGACAGAGACACACCCAGTTAGAGAGATCCAAAATGATACCTTGAATGGTGGGTCACCGACCGGACTTAAGTTCGCCAGAATGACAATGGGTTTACGGATCCAAAATGATACCTTGATGGGTAGATCCGACGGGGCTAAGGAATGTGATAGTTGAGTTCAACTCACCGACGAACATGGCATATGCGCCACCGGGGTTGGAACCTCCTTCTTTCTCTCATCATACCCAAACCCAAACGTGAATACAAAATACACACCACGAAACACATAAATACACGGAGAGAGAGAGAAGTCTACCTAGAAAAGAAAAAAAGCTTTCGACCCTTGAATTTGAGATTTGATCAAGGAAGTGTTCTGAACGAACCGCACATATGGACGAAGAAAGAGATATCGTGTGGGTAAAGGTGATGTTGTGTGGGGGTGTAAGAGGGAGCAAGTGTGATAGAGATATGGACGAAGAAAGAGCTGTAAAAAATTAATGTAATGTGTGGGTAAAGGCGATATGGGGAAGGGCTCGAGGTAATAGGTGTCATAATTTAACGTGTGGGTTAGTGGGTTTTGTCAGAAGACATGTTGTTTCTGACGGATTCAGGGGTATTTTCAATTTTCCCATGGAAAAGAGGGGGGAAACACCAAACTTAATCTCCACCCTTAATTTTTTTATTTAGGTGGCTTCGATCTCAACCGTCAAATGTCTCCAAAACTTATGAACAGTAAAAATACTGTTGCTCCTTATTTTATATATATATAATTTAATAACTCATGCATTTTTACACAACATAACCTAGACATCCTTAATCTCTTATTTTCTCTTCTCTCTCTCTACGAATATGGTCGTCTTGGGCTCTTCCCTTCCCAAATAGCTAAAGGCTATATACACTGAAAAGATACTGATGCATCTCTGGCTCCTGTGCATAATAGCTAGAGGCACGCACTCTTCTCCAACCGTTTTGCTCTCGTATCACTCTCCTTCGGCAGAGGTACACACAAACAGGAACAACTAGAGACGATGTACACATGTCAGTTTATATATATATATACTATATATCCAATTTTTTTACATCTAAAGATGCCCATGAGCAAACAACTAGAGATATATAATCTCTAATCGATTATATATACAGCTAGATACACACACAAATAATTTATACATATAGTCGATTCCAAACCTGTGTTCCCTCAAATCTTGTAACACTGCGGGATAAAGGACTTGAAAAACGTTAGATGGAAAAAGGATTATTGAAAGCCTTAGGTAGTATCTGTTGCAATTAGGGTAGGATTACTGAAAACGTTGGGTAGTATTGTAATACCCCTTATTTTTTTACTGATTTTAATTATAGGATTAATTAACTTAAAATGGGAAATTAATTGGAAATTAATCTGGATTTAAATACTAGCGAGATGAGAGTTAGTAGTTGATTATGATAATTATGTTGAATATTACTGAGCGAGTATAGTAATATATGCTTATGAACCTATTAAAATTGTCACAAGGGGAAAATACGACGATTTTGAAAATTAAGTTGGGACACGCGTGTCAGTCGTGTCGAGACCAATTTAATGGATTATATAGTAGTTTAATTTTATGTCATCCTTATGGTCATTTTGAGTGTGCCAATGTGTCCAAAAGTATTGAGATAGTCAGAAAAGTTTACCCAGGGGTTTTGTGTGGATCTCGGGACAATTTTAGGCCAAACCGGCAACCCGGGAGGGTATTTCAGTCATTTTATGATTTGATGAATACTGACCTATGAAATTTATGATTAATGTATCAGCCAACCCTTAGGATCATTAGGGTTATTGTATGCTACAAACTTAAGAGAGAGAAGTAGAGAGAAAGGAAGGGTTTCCAAAGGTTACTAGGGCCAAACAACAACCTTGCTCCACCACCACCACCACCACCACCACCACCGGATTTGTGATCGAAAAGAAAACATCACCATCATATCAGTTTCTCCAAAGGATCAAAACTTCCGTCTCCAGGAAAGTGATTTAAATTGCAATAATTCCGTGTATATATTATCCATGATAGTTTAGAATTGGAAAAAAACCTTCCAAAATTATGAATTAATGGATTTGGACATTTAAATCTTAATCTTGGTAGGTTTTGCATGTAGATTAACTTCTGAAAAAATATTAGCCACGAAATCATGATCTATGTGTAGAGATTTACGAATTTATGTTGAGATATATGATGTTCTTAAAGAAAATAAAAGAAATAGGGTTTTTATGAAATATACATGATTTGATCCAAGAAACTGACAAACCATAATGATTTGATGATTCTAAGACGTTAGAAATTATGTGTTTATGTTGGTATAACGTTTGGTATAAATATTTGTGATTTTATGACATTATAATAGAGTAATTGAGGGTTAAAATTGATCAAACCCGTAGGCAAAAATATGTACAAATCGTAGGCCAATATATGATGGATCGATCGATTGACCCAAGAATGTCGATCGATCGACTGGATTGATCGATCGACCATTTCCTTCGATCAATTGACTCAGTCTGAATTCTAATAATTGTTTTCTTTTAAGGTTTTAGAACATCCAAAGCTTATAAGAACTCTTAGTGTGATTAATAGAATATTGTGGGACTTAGTTAAGATGAGTAGGGTCGTAGTTAATGCCCGAAAATTTTTATGCCTTATGGGATTAAATGGTATACTTACGAGTGCTTTCCGAGTGAGGTACGGTTAGAAATTATATACATTGGGACTGAAATTTGATAAATGATAACTAAAGGTTAGGAACAGTCGTGGAAGGACTTTAGATTAATGAAATAGTGGGAGACTTAGTAACCTTTTGGGATAGGTTTAAGTACTCGGATGTATACGACGAGAGTTGTTGAGCTAAACAAATTACGTAAAATAGTCGGGATGAAACTATACTACGTATGAGACTTGTAATATATGAAAGGAGTATACCTATATTGAAATGATGATTACTTAGGTTGAGTGATTACCTAGTATATGGATTATTATGTGTATGACATGCCTACTATACTTGTTATCATGGGAGGTTGTAGGAAGAGGACAATCTTATCTTGTGTGCTTTCGAGGGGATTTAGATTTGGTACCTCAAGAACATCGGACTGTGAAGACTTATTTATGAGTTGATAAGTTAGCAGACCATGAGAGCGTAGGTATGTGCGTGACCCATGGGTATGTGAACTATGTTCGCCTCCAATACATGTGATTTTTATTGATATGATTTCTGAGTGATTCGAAACTCGTAGTCCGTACGTACGTAATGTACCGGGATTTGATAGCAGAGTATACCTGCACCGCAACTTAGCCTTGAATTTCCGTATTAGTAAGTATATTATAGTGATAAATATATGTACTTGTGATATATTCTACTGTATGAACTTAGTATATTAGAAAAATAATGAAACCTAAAATAATGCTAGTATAGGAATACTTAACTTTAGATTGTGAGAACTCCTCTTCGAAATAAAAGATGGAAAACATTTAACATGGAATCTCATGGAAAAAAATGTGGGGGAACTATAGGTAATAGCTTAGGGCAGGAATGTATACAGACTAGTTAGGTAGTAGCATAACTAGGATGGGTTAAGAGAATGCGTTAGGTGTGAAAAATAGTTGAGTGGTGAGAATCTTAAATGATATCACGTGACTAATATGTATATAATATTTACTATTTAATTCAATTAAACACTTTATGTTTTTGAAATATTTTCACCTCGAGCTTTGACCCGTTTTCTTGCAAATCTATTTTGTTTTGTAAAAACATTTTAAGTGCCCAGCCAAAGGGACGCCAAGCATAGGAGTCCCATTTTGTTGACGTGTTATAACTTCTGTGGATGTTATAGGATCTCGTTATTAGACGCCTCCACGTCTATCTTTGCTTCCTTCGGAGTCATTCATATCAATTAGGGCATGATGCCCATTCTTATTCAGTGATAGCAGTTTCAGACTTTCATTTATTTCAGGTGTTGGATTTATTTATTCAGATTTTTGTGTTGGAATTATTTGGCTTTAAGACTATATTTGGAATGTTACTCCAGACTCAGTTATTTTTTCATTAGATTGGTTATTCCTAGAATATTGTTCATGTGAATGTTGAATGAATGGTTATTCATTACTTAGTTGTAAATTAATTTAATTAATAAAATTTGGCATCTCACTTTTTAAATATTAGGTGGCTAGTAATTAATTAAATATTTTTGGACAGTGATGCTAAGACTGAACCACCTTGATATTCTCTATTAATTTAATAAAGGAGTAGATACTCGATATTTAATTAGACGGGGTGTCACAAGTATATGTTGCAATTAGAGGAAGTTATAGTGCACTCAATCTTGGGTAGTATCTCAATATATTTCTTATCTCTTTTGTGAATTCTAATAATAACACATCCTTTTGGGTGTTATTGAAAACCTTCTTATGATCCTAATCATCTGTTTTCTCTTACATCTACTTGGAAAGAGGCAATGCCTTATTTTTTTAATATCTTATTTTGTTTTTCCCCAAAACACTAACCTATATTAATAGGTTTCATTTTTTTATGGAGGGGATTAGTGGTTTAAATCGCACTCACAATCACAAGTGTCATTTTTTTTGTATGTGTTTGAATATACTTTTATATTAATTATTTACGGAGTGAATAGGACCGAGAGTGAACATAGGCCGCTTGAAAATCGAATAGGACCGAGATCGATTATTTCGGTCCGGTCTCGGTTCACATTTTTCTAAGACCGATTAATGAGTTCTGATCCCAAAAATACCTCAAAATCAGACCGGACCAGGAACACCCCCTCTCAGTATTAACCAAATAATAGGATGAAGGGTAATATGAAGTCCCTCCAGCAGAGCCCAAATAGGGAAACGGGTCTTGATGTGATCCAATGGATATTTTAGTCATGTCCACTTTTATTTTTGGCTCGATATATTAGTTAATCATATTTTCTTCTTATGTTGCATTTTATTTTATTTCATTTCATATTGGATTGGTCTATATAGAGGATGGGCTTTAGGTGAACACTTGAGTATTAGGCATATTGTATAGATGGGAATAAGTCCCATATTGGTTACCTACTCCTTTACTGCTCACCTCCTTATCCTATAAATATACCACTCATCTTCCTCATTTGGGGTACTTGAACTTTTGAGCAAAAGCTTAGTTATATTTCTCTCTCCAAATTGGTGTGGTTCCTTTAGAGTTTATATTAGAGGTATGGTTACATCAATTGGTATCAGAGCGAGGTGTCGCTCCCCCATTTTGTGTGAGGTGTCAGCACAATTCTTTTTCATATTTGTTTGTGAGGTGTCACAATAATTTTTTTTTCATTTAAATTGTTTTCAACATTTTAATGGCTCCCAAAAAGGCAACACTTGATGAGATATTTATGCAAATTGAAGAACTTATGAGATAATAAATGGCCTCCTTCATGAGGCAACACATGGCCACCCTCACCCAACACATGTCATCTCTTTTTCAAAACCCTAACTCTACCATAACTCCATACCCAAACACCCACTAAGACCCATATTCATCTCCCTCCCCCATCTAAACCCTAACCCTAACTCCACTACTCACTACACCACCGACATAACTACCCACCCACCCACTAATATTTCACCACCAACCTTACACCACCCTTCTGCCACCACCAGCCCCCTGCCGCCGTCACTTTTCCAGTCACCAAAAATTTTCCAAACTCCCCCAAATTCCCCCAATCTCCCATGCCCTCTTCCCATCCCGATCTACAACTTCCCTCAAAGACCCCACCCAAAAATACCCCTAAAACAGCCTCTCTCGCCCATTTTTCCCTCGGCTCCGGCGAAGTTGGCGTCCTTCCCCCACCCGCTTCCGATGGTCCAATCAACGATCCGAATTCGGATCCATACTACCCACCCCTGGGCGACCCAACCCCTCTATTTTCAACCCATTTGGCCAACTCCGGTCATCGGACTGCCGGAACTCCGGCCAACTGGGGTGGGGTGGCCCTCCAAGCCTCCTAAACCCCTTTTTTCACCTTTTTAATCCAAATAACTCCTGAATTACCCCACCCACCTAATTCTAGGGTTTTACCCTTTCCCCACCCACTTAACACCTCTCTCTCACCTCCTCACCCTTTTTTTTACCTCTCCTCCAACCATTAGTACTTCCCAAACTTCAAAATTTCACTCTCCACCCTATCTTAACCCATTTTTATCCCTCACCCCTCTAAAATGCCACCTCTATACCCATAACCCACCCAACTTCATCTCCCACCCTCCATGTATGCCCCCACACCCTTCCATGACCTATTTTTAAAGTTTCACCCTTCGTATGCCCCCACGGTTGACATGGGTTTTATCTTATTTGGGTATGATGATGGTTTTATGGTGGAAGGCTCTCATTGGATGTTCTTGGCTTCAGTGCTCCGACACTTTTCAAGCCGGCATTCGGGTCGAGTTAGAGGACGACTTCCATGGCATGCGATGGAGCCCAGGGAGGACATATTCCTTTTGATGGCGTTCCCCCACACGCCCGGGGATGAGCTTTTTGGAAGACGGGGAGAATGATGTGATCCAAGGGATATTTTAGTCATATCCTCTTTTATTTTTGGCTCCATATATTAGTTAATCATATTTTCTTCTTATGTTGCATTTATTTTATTTCATTTCATATTGTATTGGTCTATTTAGAGGATGGGCTTTAGGTGAACACTTGAGTATTAGGCATATTGTATAGATGGGAATAAGTCCCACATTGGTTAGTTACTCCTTTTGTGATCACCTCCCTATCCTATAAATAGACCACTCCTCTTCCTCATTTGGGGACTTGAACTTTTGAGTAAAAGCTTAGTTATATTTCTATCTCTAAATTGGTGTGGTGCCTTTAGAGTTTCCATTAGACGTGTGGTTACGTCAGATCTTGTCAATGCGGGATGAGCATAATCCCTTTCATTAGGACAAGGAAACCTACAATTTAAACCTATGGGGATGTTCTATAGTTCTTCCAAGTGAATTAGCTTATCCTTAGAAACGTTACAGGCGTGGTGTTGGGATTCAGTGGTAGTTGATTTATACGAACTATAGAGCTGTAAGTCCAAAGGAAGGTCTAGATGCCCTTTTTTCCTCAGAGGAAGACCTAATGTCAATTATAGACACCTCAAAAGTAGTATTAACATAATTTATGCCTCCAGTACGACGGTTGGAACTATCAGATCTTGTAGATGCCAAAAACTCTAAGGATCTGTTTGATAGAAAACTGGGAAAATGCAAATGATTCGTGAACATTTGATTCCAGGGAAAACAATTACAAGGTAAATGAATATTTTTCAACTTGTGTCTGTTTGATACAAGTTGGAAAATCGTCAATTTTCCACATTTTCTATCAAACGCAAAAATTGGAAAATAGATATAAAATTTGAAAAATTTATTTATGGAATATATATATTCATATATTTTGTATATTTAATAATATATATTTATATATTTAATAATATATATACAAAATATATGAATATATTCACATGCACTATGCTATATATATTATATATTATATGTATAATATAATATTGTATATTATATATTAGTATATATAATATTTAATATATGTGCATGTGTGTGTATATATTCTATAAATAATATATATTTAGTATATTCAATATATAATATAATATATATTCATGTATTCCATAAATAATATATTATATTTTCATCGATTTTGTACATTTCATAATATTTATTTAGTATATATATACGTTCGTAAATAATATAATTATTATTATATATTCATATATTCGAATATATTCGGATATATATATATATATATATATATATATATATATTATTACAGTGCGTGTGTGTATATATATTCTGGAAATAATATATATTCATTATATATATAATATATATATTATATATACGAAATAAATGAATAAATTTTGAAAAACTATAAGAAATATATGAGTATACGGAATATATTAAATGTACGAAATATATAAATATAAGGAATATATTAAATATATGAAATATACAATATGTACGAAATATAAATATATATTAAAATATATGAATTATACAAATTATATAACTATACGAAATATATAAATATATGAAATATATATAAATATACGCAATATACATATATTATTTTAATATAGGAAATATATTAAAATATACGAATATATATATATATATATATATATATATATATATATATATATATATATATATATATATATATATATATATATATATATATATGTATATATATATATATGTATATATAAATATGCAATATACATATATTATTTTGATATACGAAATATATATATTTACATATTTATTAACAATATATATTTATATATTTATGAAATATATAAAGTTTAAAAAAAATGGTATTGAGTTATTTGCCACCCAAAGGTGGCAAATAAAAACCTGCCCCCAAAGAATTGAAGTCCATCCTAGGGTGGCAAATTGTGCTTAAGGGGTGTTGTACATAGAAAATAAATTCCAAGGTAAATTAAGACCATCAAGCACCCTAAAAGCTGAAAAAGATCGGAATTTTTCAACTTTTCTGAATTTGCCTTGAAATTTGTTGGCTATTAAACGGACCCTAAATTAAAATACTCAATTCTTGGGAGCTGAAGAGCAGACCCAACAGAAGAAAATACACAAGGTACAAAGTTGGGATTATTGAAGTCCTCCTTAATAGAGAGAATACTTATAAAGGAACGGGCCTCCTGGCCTCAAAGAACCCAGGAAAAACCTCGTTATGCTCTCAAATATGCCTAAACACCCTCTCAACCCATGAGGCCTTACTCATACAGGGTGGATGTTAAGAAAGAAAGGATTTGAGATATCATTCATCTTAGGGTGGAAGCGTTTGGCCAAAAAACCCAAGAAAAACATAAAGGCTAAAGATTCCAAGGATAGCCAACTCAATTGCCACCTAAAGTGTCAAATCCAATAATCAACAACCAATTCAACAACCAACAACCAATAACCAAGTCTTATTCCAAAGTCCCTAACCCTAGCTCCATGAAAGACTTCAGACCTATTTCTTGTTGTAACACTCTGTACAAAGTCATCTCAAAGGTTATGGTGATTAGATTGAAAATTATTATGCCTTATCTGGTTAGTAGCTAGCAATCAGCTTTTGTCAAAGGCAGAAATATTGGGGATAATATCCTGCTTATGCAGGAGATAGTTTGAGGGTACCACAAGAAAGGGGGGAGTCCCAGATGTGCTATGAAAATAGACATTATGAAAGCTTATGACTCTGTTAGATGGATTTATCTTCACGATGTCCATATTGCTATGAATTTTCCTAATCTGATGATAGATTGGCTTATGGAGTGTGTGAAGACAACTTCTTTCCCCATAAACATTCATGGGGGTATAAATGGGTATTTCAAGAGTTCAAATGGTTTGAGCCAAGGAGATCCCATATCTCCTTACCTGTTTATTCTTGTGATGGAATCTTTTTCATGGCTTATGGATAGAGCAACAAAAAATGAGGAGTTTACTTTTCATCCTAGATGTAATCAACTGGACTTGTCCCATATCCTTTTTGCTGGTGATCTATTCTTACTGGCTGGGGCCAATGAGAAAACTCTGAGGATTATTGATAACACTTTAAAAGATTTTGAAATAATGTCTGGCTTGGGCACCAGTAAACCTAAATGTGAAATTTTCTTTGTTGGGATAGATGATCAGGAGGAAGATCTATTGTGTAAGATTATAAACATGAAGAGAGGTAACTTGCTAGTGAAATATCTTGGGGTGCCTCTGATTACTTTCAAATTAAAAGCTTCTGACTGTAAAAGTTTAATTGAGAAAATGGTGGGAAAGATGAAATCCTGGACTAATAGATGGCTCTCATATACTGGTAGAGTCCAATTAGTTATTTTAGTGCTTAGAAGTATGCAAAGCTACTGGGTAAATTTTTTTGTGCTTCCTGAAAAAGTCATTAAAGATGTTGATCCGATTATTAATCAATTCATTTGGTCTGGGGTTGATCTAAAAACTCATGGAGTTAGAGTAGCCTGGAAAGATGTGTGTTTTCCTCTTTATGAAGGAGGATTGGGTATTAAGAACCTTTATTTCTACAAAAAAGCTTGTATGATGAGGAATATATGGGATATAGCCAGGAAGAAAGATTCCCTTTGGGTGAAGTAGATACACACTATAGTCCTTAAAGTAGAAAGTTTTTGGAGGATAAAGGGTAAGTCTAATCTCTCATGGACTATGAGGAAATTACTAAAAATCAGAGATAATACAAAGAAACTTATGTCTTATGATATTGGGGATGGTAATGATACTCATTTCTGGATTGATAATTGGCATGAAAAAGGTTCCTTGATTGATGCTTATGGAGAAAGGATTATATATGATGCTGAAAGTAACATAACATGTAAAGCTAGTGAATATATTACAAATTTTGAGTGGAAATCTCCTATACCTATTTCTGAAGCCCTTATTGACCTTGATAGAACAAACATTAAGCCTAATAGAGATAAAAGCGATTGTACTACTTGGGAAGCTAGCCCAAATGGGAATTTTAATGTGTCAAATACTTATCAGTGGATTAGAGATAAAAATCCTAATGTGGATTGGGGGAATGTAGTGTGGTTTAAAGGTAGAGTGACTAAGTATGCTTTTTTCCTCTGAACTGTTTGCGGGAACAGACTCTGGATAAAGGAAAAACTTCACAAGTGGGGGAGCATTAATTCTGATATATGCAGCCTCTGTAACCAAGAAGTGGAGAATAGAGATCATCTTTTATTTTTATGTTTGTTTTCTACAGAAGTTTGGGAGTTGAGCCGCAATAAAGAGGGTGTGAGAAATCAGACTTCGACAATTAGTGAAGAGATCAATTTCATTAATAATGAATAGGTTTCTTTTCATAATAAAGTTAGAAAACTTGTTTTAGCCATCGTGGCTTACTTTATTTGGAAGGAGAGAAATAATAGAATTTTTAAGGCGACTCATAAACATGAGGATATGATTGTGGGTGAAATTGAGAATGATATATATAGTGGATCTTATAAGTGCCTAAAATCAGGAGGAATTTGGAAAATTGGGAAATTATAAAGGCTTATGGCTTATCAGAATATCTACTGGAGATTTGATAGTCTTCTGATGGATGAGTGTTTGGATTTGCCTTCCTTGCTGTGTGGTTTGAATGGTCTGGTGCTAATGATAAGGACGCTTCTTAGTTCCTTAGAGATCTCTGGGCTTCTATTAAATCATGGCGTCTTCTGTTTCGTCTCCGACTGACCTGGTCTTTTGGTTTGCATGGGGATTTTTTTTATCAGTCGAAGGGTAGTCTCGCTTTGCATGTGGCTTTTGTTGACTGCTATTGGAGTTTTGTTGCTTATATGGACAGGTGGTTTCATTTTCTTTGCTGAGGAAATAAGGAGGGCGATGTATGAGTATTTTATTTATGACTGCTCTCTCTAACAAATGTTTTGGCTCGTTGGATCTTCTCTTGTTGTGCCTAATATTTTGTCCTTCATTATTGTTAGAGAAAATGTGGATTTGATCCTTCTAATCTGATTTATTTGGAGTTTGTTGGTCTTAGTGTTGAGAGTCCCATTTTGAATTGTGTTTGCACTGGAAGCAGTTGGGGGAGGACCATTAATGGTTGTTGCTTTCTAGTTTGTTTTGGTCAGTTTGAACTTTGGTTGAAAGTGGAGTAGGGAGGCTTGATGTGTGGTTTTGGTAGTTTTAGGTGGTTGAGAGAAAATAATTCCGCTTGTGATTTTGTGTTTTGGCAGATGCGTGTTGATAGTTTTTTTTACGCGTGGATGTTTTGTTGTATCCTCTTTTGTTTGATTCTTGTTATTGGGTGTTTATTAGGTCTCGGTCTTTTGTTTTTTGGTTTTGTTTAGCATTTTTTGGGGGCCTATGTATGTTGTCTGGTGCCTTAGTCGATTTGTCCTGGTTGGAGTGTTGATTCTTCTTTTGGGGCTTTTGGCCCTGTTCTAATATATTAACCTTTCACCCGAAAAAAATAACCAATTCAACAACAATAACATTAATGTTCTGAAAACCGTACGATAAAAAATGAAGAAATTGAAAAACCCCTAGAAACTAGATAAAAATGGGCAAAGTACTACCTGGAGTTCCAAATGTCAAAAAATAGCTCAAAACCCCACTAAAATAATTAATGAACGTTGGAAAGAGAAATTCTCACCGGTGATAAATGTTTCTGATAAGGATGCAGTCAAAAATATTGGGAAAAATAGAAACACTAAAAAATTGACTGGAAGAAGAAAAGCTTCAAAAATTCGGGAGACTTCTTTCTCTCTATTCCAAGTGTGGAAAATTAACCTTAGACCTTGGATTTGATCCACAAAGGTCATCAGTTCGAGTCTCGCAAGGGTCATGGATTGCGGGCAAATTTTGTGTGCGCTTTGCACACTGCCTGTTTCGGAAGCCTTGTTCGGGGCTTAGGGATTAGTCTCATGGTGCACGTAAGCTGGCCCGGGGATTTCCCTTCATACCAAAAAAAAAAAAGTGTGAAAAAATGAAGGAGTGAAAGATTGAAATGACTTGGAGGAGGCCTTTTATACGTTCTAGGCAAGAAGAAATGCATTTTTTTAAAAGGCATCTAATAGTACATCGAAATATAAAGTAGTTCTTCAAAACTGCGTTCTCACTACCCAATGCACACGCATATTAAGTATGACATGTCGCTCCAGCCAGTGACTGATACATGGCATAGCTCAAAGCCACAAATATTTCAAAAATTCATGAGAGAATGCTCTCCATAAGTGACCAGTCGATGAGACAACGAGCTAACTCAATTCTCCTAATATCTACCCAGAAGATACAATGAATCCTTTACAAGATATAATTATCAGCAAAGTCTTAGGGGCTAGTAGTTTACCATAAATATGAGATTACCCGCGAGCCCATCAAAAGGAGACACATATCCTAACAAACATCTAGATTATGTGGTTGGCCACGGCTAATTAGATGTTTGGCTCACCAGGTGGTAACGTCGGGCATCATTAACAGGGAAGTTAGCCTCGTTAATTGAAATTGTTAGTTAATGGCATTGCAAATGTCACTGGCATAGCCATGATTGTGTGTTAGTGTGTGCAAAACTGTCTAACGTATCCTAGGGGTTCGGGGGCGGGAGCCTCCGAGGCGAATTTTTTTGGGGTTATTTTTACTTTATTGGGCATAAATCTAGTACTAAAAAAATTTCAACAAAAAATAACCATGCATTAATATTCGTTTTCAACACTTAAAACCATTATCAAAATATAATATGATAATTATTCCAATGCAACTCTCCTAGACTTCATTTTCGGATACATTGAATGATATCTTCTGTGTCAATATCATCCAAGACATCTCTTTTGATATATGCCACCAAACAATCATTCATCATTTCATCCCCCAAATCAAAATTACTATAACAGTTAACTAAATTTATTCAATAAATCAATTTTTACCCATTTATGTTAAAAAATTTAACCCGTTGTAACTTGTAAGGGATTTATCTCTTGAATGGGACTTATCTCTTGTAATATGATGTGTTGTGTATTATCAGTGAGGAGTGGGAGAAGTTTAGCATATAAAAGTAAAAAAGGAAGTATAAAAGGGTGTACTTACCTTATTTGTTTTGTTCTTGAACAAGATAATGGTTGGCTTTGGTTCAATGGCTTTGGCTTTGAAAGTGGAGTTTATCTTAGATATTGAAGAGAGAAATAGGGCCAGCTGAAACTGTTATAAGAATTGACTTAAGTTTTAGAAATTACAACTTTTAACCTCAACATTAAATTTATTACACATAGGTATATATATAATAAATAAATAAAATCAAAAATCCAATAGGTGCGCCCGCACCCACTCGGCATAGTATGCCTACACCCCTGGCAATTGTCATGTACTTCATGAGGGTATGACTCCAATAAGTTAGACGCATGTACACATGTTGGAGATATGAAAATATTTTTCTCTATGTATCAATAATTAACTTGTGATTATTCTCTCACTATTTATGTAAATCGTTTACTCACCTAACCAATAAAGGTGAGCCATGTTTACTTCTTTTTGTCTCTCCTTTAACAGTCGATAAGTAACACACACTACCCAAATGTGGTAGGATGAAAGATTATCCTATTGTTAGGTTTCCCAATTTTAGAGAGAACTTGAGAGCCTTGAGTTTGTACTCTTAAATGGCAATTGGCTATTAATCAATACAACTGACACTGCATCCATGGGCATTGACACCAATTTGGACTGAACCATGTAAATTCGTTTCTTATTCACTTATTCTCTTGCTCTCATTTTCTTACTATTTTCTCGAGTATTTGTTTTTCAAAAAATTGATTCCTTATATGTTGTGTGCTAGTAATTAGTATACACTAGCTAATACGATTAGTATACAATTTATAGTCAATAATACCCATCTATACCTAATGCATATACAAATAAATATATCAATTATCAACTATCCATAACCACGAATGCACATAATACCTAATGTTAAACTACCCACAATCCCGACACATAGGTATTTAGCATTCATACTTTGTCTTCATAATTGAATTAAATATCCACATACACACACAACTAAAGTTTAAAGTAGAATACACCAATGCAACAAACCATATTCAAATTATCCCACCTAAACTGTGTGGTCCCGTCTAGTATCTTATTCCCACCATGTATAATACCTACATATACATATCATAATTAACACATTGGATACAATATACACTAATATACATGTTCTTGTCAAAAAACCAAAAATCGAATTATGATGATAATAATAATAATAATAATAATAATAATAATAATAATAATAATAATAATAATAATAATAATAATAATAATAATAATAACTCGAACATAAATAAAACCCTACCTTTTATCCTTTTAGTTTAATCTATTATAAACTATATATATATATATATATATATAATAAAGTAACAAACTTATATATGTCACAAGTTGAAATGATGATATCATCTATATGAGTTATTCATGTACTTCCTATTTGGCCCTTCAAATATTTGATTTCCCTCTCTTTTGACACTATAATTTATTCCCCTTTCTCTTCAAAATTCAAAAACAAGGACAAAGGAGTAAATTGCCACAATCCAAAAGCTCTCTATTCTCTCTCATCAGTTCCCACTTCTACACTACACGCTTATCCTAATTTTCTTTTTGGTTTCCCCAAATTTGTCTAAAGCTTTACGGACTCACACCCACTCTCACAAACCTCTCACCTCACCTCTAAACTTCCGATTACCTACCACTCCCATCTCCAATCACCTTCTCACCTCCTCACCTCTAACCTACGATCCTCTCAGTTTCTCTTTATCGGTGCTCCCCTGTCAAGGTTAGGGTTTGGGTTTCATGGATTTCTCTGAGGATTTTTTGATTTCGTGGCTTTTCAAACTCAGGTGTATGGTCAGTTTTTCTAATATCTAAGGTATACTCTTTGTCACCATATGCTTCTAGGTTGTGATTTCTTTGTTCAAAATTAGGGTTTTGTTTCTATGTTTTTGAGATTTGGTTCAGGTATATAGACTTTTTGGTTGATCTCTTTCTGATTGTAGTGTTTTTTTGTTTGAAATTCATGACTTCTAGATGTTTCTTTGTATTATAACATGTTGGGTTCGAATTTTTTGTTGCTTGGGTTCGAAATCTGGGATTGGATCTGTCAGGTAAACTCTCTCTCTAATTTGTATTTAGATTTTGGGCATTTTGGGTCTGATAATTTGGGTTTAAATCTATATTAGAGACTAAAATTTCAAATTCAAACTTTAGGGTTCATTTTTGTGTTTGTGTTGGTTCATCAGGTACTAAGTAGGTGACTCTAATGGTTTGGATTTTGGGTGTTCAACATAAATTAGGTTTGTATGTAGGTTTGTATCAATACATAAAGCAATGTGCAGATCTCACTGTATTTCATTTATTTATGTTTAGGAGTCTTGGAGATCTGATTTATGCTTTTGTTATTGATTATTAATATTTTGTGTTTTCGGGAACTTTAACTACCTGATTATCAATCTTTGATATGTAAGTATAAACATATTTTGTCCCGTTAATTATTTCGGTGATGCTTCCTTTGGACCGAATTTCCGTAATTTAACATCATCAGAACAACTTCTTATGTAGCAGTAAGTACGCAGATGAGATTTCGACCATCCAAAACCCATGATTTGGATCACGACGACATAAAAGACCGCAAGAATAATCATCTGAGCAGGTGAAATGCAACATTATTTAAACTGATTTTTTTCATTCTACGTATGAACTGGTATTGCATTGTTATGTTTAGTATGAACTGTATGAACTGGTTTGTTTTTTAAATTGGTATCTGCGTGAACTGTCCTTTATGTGCGTGAACTATATTGCATTGTTTTTTAAATAGGTATGAACTGGTATGTGTGTGAACTTGGTTCGTTTTTCATTCTAGCGTGGGTTTGTAAAAAACATCACTGCAGCCATATACACAATAAGTTAGAGGTTATCGGTTTCTTTTTTTCTTTGGGTCGACAATCAAGTGGATCTCATTACAATAGATTTCGACGAATAAAATGAAGGCCTAATTAGAACAGATATTCAGCATTCAAAATGATCTCTTATGACAAAGGAATGTTTGGCAAAATGTTGTGCACATATCATGAGATCTGAGGGTCATTTTCCCTTGGGTAATTTGTTATCTACTATTAACGTATTGTGCACATATCATCAACATGTTGTGAACATATCATCGTACCTTTTGGTAAGTTTTGAATACCAAGCTATGTGTTTAAGAAATTACTTTCCTGAAGTTATGCAATTTAGTAAACATATTTTTTGTCGTTAATTATTCCGGCGATGCTTCCTTTGGGTCGTATTGCCGTAATTTAGCATCATCAGAACAACTTCTTATGTAGCAGTAAGTACGCAGATGAGATTTCGACCATCCAAAACCCATGATTTGGATCACGACGACATAAAAGACCGCAAGAATAATCATCTGAGCAGGTGAAATGCAAAATTATTTAAACTGATTTTTTTTTCATTCAACGTTTGAACTGGTATTGCATTGTTATGTTTAGTATGAACTGTATGAACTGGTTTGTTTTTTAAATTGGTATCTGCATGAACTGTCTTTTATGTTCTGCATGAACTGTCTTTTATGTGCGTGAACTATATTGCATTGTTTTTTAAATAGGTATGAACTGGTATGTGTGTGAACTTGGTTTGTTTTTCATTCTAGCATGGGTTTGTAAAAAACATCAATGCACCCATATACACAATCAGTTAGAGGTTTCTTCTTTTCTTTGGGTCGATAATCAAGTGGATCTCATTTCAACAGATTTTTGACAATAAAATGAAGACCTCATTAGAATAGTATTCAACATTCAAAATGTTTTCTTATGATAAAGGAATGTTTGGCAACGTGCTGTGCACATATCATCAAATCTGAGGGTTATTTTCCCTTGGGTAATTTGTTATCTACTATTAACGTATTGTGCACATATCATCAACATGTTGTGAACATATCATCGTACTTTTTGGTAAGTTTTGAATACCAAGTTATGTGTTTAAGAAATTACTTTCTTAAAGTTGTGCAATTTAGCGTTTGATCACTTCGATCATTGCAATTCTGTCTTTCCATATCATCGAAGTAATGGGAGAATGAGAAATTACTTAAAATTTACATCTTCAATATTTTGTTAGGTCTGCTCTTCTGTTTTTCTAATTTATAGGCCTGCTCTTGAGTTTTCTTAGTTGTTTTGTAGGTCTACTCTTCTCTTTTCTTAGTTGTTTTGTAGGTTTGTTCTTCTCTTCTCAACCCTTCAAACCATGACTTCAATTCTTTGGAATCGCATACTGGATCTGATATCAAGTTGTCAGTTATAGGAAACCATCTATACATGAGTCCACGATCCATAAACATATTAATCTGAGACGACACTACCCGTTTTCCTTCATTAGTTTACTGATTTAACTAATGGACCCTATGATACACAACCTTTATTATTAATCACGGCGATATTTTTATTATCCTTTATATAGTTCATTGGTAGTGTTAATAGTTCATTTTTATTTTCCGTTTGTTTCTATTCTATATAAAGTTTTACTATTCTTTCTTTGTATGTACAATAGTGGCCTGCAAGCGATGTTCCATCCCATTTAGATGATGCATCTGAGAAATCTGCATTTTTATAGTAGTAGTGGCCTCCATGTTCTATATCCCCGTTTAGGCAAAACTTTTAGGTATGATTTATTATGTTATAGGTATTTGTTAAAGCTATTAGATATATCATTATGCATAAACCTTATCCACTATCATGTCTTAGCTCTGTTTGGAATCGTATACTGGATTTGCTCTTCTCTACTGTCATATCTTTGCTATGTTTTGGTGGAAAACCAAAATCTTTGTATACTATGAAATTTTTGCGTCTCTATCATTATTGGTGCACTTTATCCACCTGAATGAAATGAACTTTTATTGCATTTTGTAGTGTTGATTAGATTCAATTTGTATGTTTTAAATTTCTAAAGTTTGGGTTTCTGATATTTTTCATGTTTGTATGTTTTTTATTCGAATAAAAGAGGTTATCTTTGATCTTTTGCAGCGAAAAACATCATTTAAAATCTCTCTTGGGGCAAGATTTTTCTCCTCGGACTTATTTCTCTAAGAATCCATGTTCGGCTTCGTTTGTACCTCGAACTTACTTCTCCTCGGACTTATTTCTCCAAGTATAAGAAGAAGCGCAATTGAAAATGCAGCGGGAGAGAGCAAGAGAAGCTGCGAGGATTGCCCTACAGAATAGTCTCTTTGAGTTTTCTTACATAAGTTATACAGATTTTACAAGAACACCTCAACCGTTCATTTTGGTGCAAATATCCAAAAATTTTCAGATTTTACATAGGTTCAGGTTTTAAGTGTAGGTGCAGATTTGAACATATTAGATGACAACACTTATGCACTATTTTTTGCACAATTGGAAGACATAGAAAGCAACATGAAATGGAAATGCAAAACTTATGCACTATTTTTTAGGATCCTCTTGAGCATCCAGCTAACACTACGAGGACATTAGCAGCAGACATAATTTATGAATTTTTTGTACATTTTTAAACCAGTTGATATTTTTGGTGTTATAGTATTTACTGTCATGGTTGTGAAGAGTCAATGTTAGTCCAAATTGATCTTGGGTTATGATAATTGTTTGAGCATAGCACTATTTAAATTATTCAAACAATGCCCCCTTCATGTAAGTAAATCCCAACATGAATATGTCTCCAGAATTTTAAATTTCGAATCAATGTGTTTAAATTCCTTTTACACAATTCAATTTTCTTGAAAATTTTCTTCCGTGAAATCATGCACAGGCACGATTCAATGCTTTTAATTTTTTTCCCTAAATTTTATAACTTAAAATTAGATTTTTTAAGGATATGATGGTTATGTGAAGTTCAATATGGAATATTTATATTGTTAGGGAAATTTTTTAATTTCTTACTTAAGGTGGATCGTTATATAAATAAAGTAAATCCGTCCAAATATTTTTAATTTATTTATAAATATTTGTGTTATATGATAGTTAATAATTATTACGCAATTTACAATGGATTCAACACGGTGAATAGTTATATTGACATATGAAAATCGTCCAAATTTTTAAAAATGTTTACTATATAAACATGACGTATGTACATAAACACAGTGTATGTGTATGTATGTTCCAATTATTTGTCTATTGCGAACTAAATAACGTATGGTCCAATTAACGATGTACACTTTCAAAAAATTTCATCGTGCCTTCAGGCATGGGTATACCCTAGTATATATATATATACACACACACACTAGGGTATGCCCGTGCCTGAAGGCACGTAGATAATTTTACCCCCAATATTTGTACATGTGCTTATGACATGACACCACCACTAACTACCAAAAACACCTAATTCAACAACCCACACCTAAACATA
This sequence comes from Sambucus nigra, assembly GCA_949130495.1. Classification (NCBI taxonomy): domain Eukaryota; kingdom Viridiplantae; phylum Streptophyta; class Magnoliopsida; order Dipsacales; family Adoxaceae; genus Sambucus; species Sambucus nigra. Next base: position 350,084,896 of record OX422210.1, on the reverse strand, counting down.
AAAGTGAACCAAACTCACATTGTGAAATAAACTATCTGTTACAAATTACTTGACTATTAATTGTAGGGACATGAACCATTAACACTCCAAACAATCAAAACAACCAACAGTGTCACAAACGATATAAACAAACAAATATATCCCTCCAATAAGTAGTTGCCACTAAATATAACTACGTTTTTCACATTACCTCAAGGTTGAATAAAAGCGAAATATACTATCAAACACGTAACAATTGAACTCCCACATATCATTCAATGAAAAGGTCAAATTCGATTATATATTCTCGTCGTTCAAGTACATTTAATGATCCCTTTTTTCTATTGAAATAAATAAAACAGAAATGTATTAAGTGACAATCCGAGAACCAATCCGAGAACCGCAATGAAAACCCGTATCTACCAGACCTGCAAAAATTAAGTGAAAAAGAAAAATAGAATTACATAAATGAACTTGAATGAATGACAGAATAATTAAAATCAGAATTATATACACCTAGTACTCAAAAAATAAAAGTTCCGAGCTTAAGTTAATAGTTCCAACTAAGATGCATACCTTTCCAAGTTCTCTCATATTTTCATCAACTTCTACTAAGAAGCTTATGCAATTCACCATTCTGGACCGCAATTTGAAGATCATCGGAACCACCAATATGCTTGCCCTTTACAAATATTTTGGGAATAGCGTTGCGCCATCAAATAAACAAATTATATCATTTTTACCAAAGCTTCCATAATGGTAATCTTAAATATCTCTAATACGATAGTAAAAAATGCAAATTTATATTATAACTGTATTAAAAATGCACTATCATTGTGTTAATTTTAATGTCAATTCCCTCAAACAAAAAGTTTGAGGGAATCTAGTTGTGGCCTACTGCTAGAATCGCTACCTTGTTGTGGCCTACTGTTGGAACGACCCCGATATTCAACCTGTGGCATCTAGTACCCACCCCGATACCCACCACTCTACGAATTTTCGCCATTGCCTCCAGCACTGCCACCACCCTGGTTTCCATACCCTTCATTATTCATGGAAGGTTGCACCTCCTGACTGGATCCAATCATATTGGGAATTCGAAAACCAACTCCCTGGTCATAGTAAACAAAGAAGTCCTCTGGCATGTAAATAAAGTAGTCGACGCCTCTCTAAGAGCAGTGGTTAAAAGCGGAGGTGTAACTTTCGCATTAAAAAACCCTGCAGGAGGTACCGATGGTGCCATTAGGTGTCCATGTTCGAAACCACCACCGGCAGAATACTTGCCCTTCTTGGTAGGGTAATGGTGGGGGTGTGCTGTTGATGTTAGTAAGAGTTATTTGGCTTTGGTCCGTAGCCCTCTGGCATGTGACCCTCAAAATTCTTGTAATGCATGCACCTGTACAGAATATAATAAATGCACATGTACAAAATTCTTGTAATGGACGCAACTGTGCAGAATAAAGAGATACAATGAGATATGGGCCAAAATGACTTGTAATGGACGCACCTGTACAGAATATAGGAGAAAGAAACCATAAATGTTTACTCAAATTCAACAGTACATATAAGAACTATACTCAAATTACAAACCTTTTGGCAATCGATGTAAGCGTGAAGCAATTTGGGAAAAACATCATGTTAAACTAAAGTTCCACGAAAAACAAAAAGACTAACTTTAAAAACAATTACAATTCACATTTGAAATGCATAATACCGTTTATTAATTATAATCCAAAACTGTCAATCAAGACCTATGTTGCATAATTCAAATATGAGAATTCCATGTTGGTTCTACGCCCTCCTCATTGCTAATTGAGAAGTAATTTCCAATGTCGTTAACATACTACACGCACTGCATCCGTATTAACATATGGAAGTTGTCTGATGAGGTCACACAGAAAGATAAATGTTTATACAGCAACAAACTCTGGACCAAAAAATAACATTCCATGAGGAATAAAAAAAAGTAGGAAAAAAGATATAAAACGAATCATACACATTAAAAGATTAGAAAGAAGCATGTGTATGCTTATAGCCACAATGGGCAAGTTGAACTGAAAGGAAATAAAAGTCAAAATCAGGATTATTTAAGCAAATCATCTACAAATATAAATTTATCTACTTCAAACACGTGTCGAGGGTCCTGTTTGGTATCTACCATGTTTGTGCTACTAAAATAAACTTGAAAAATTAATTGACCATATGAAAATGTGGATTCTGTAATTTTATCAATAGTAAATGTCCAAAATCAACTTTGAGTGTGAATTTATACCAAAATGGAAGTCCTATTTAAAACCAAATAGGAGTCTGGAGGTTGTTCGCCACTGATTTTAAGTATTTAAACTATAGAGAAGCAAAACCAAAAAATGAATAAGCAGATATAACTATCCAAATAATTAATCATGTATATTTGAAAATCACATACCAATGTGCATAGAATTGTTGAAAATCAATAAGCATTGTACATTTCTTCACTGTTTACAGAAACATAAACAAAGTGTAATAGCCTTTTTTTATGTCTTCACAATGAAAACCCACATGCACTATATGTTACTGTGTATATACTATGTTAATCAGATTTGTTCATGGATAAGGTAATGACCATATCCCTCGAGGAACATGAAAGGATTAGAAGTTGATTCACCTCCCAATCGTTTTTGAATCTGATCCTCTATCTGAAACTGTAAGTACTTGATGTGGTCTATGATGTCGTCCGATATAGAAGCTTTACCACCTTTTTAGTATGTGGAAGCAGATCCTGCAATGCATCGAATTTCTTAGCAATCTGTGATGACGATCAGCCGTAATGTCTCTCTGTCTTGATAAAATGTTTCTTGGTTTGGCTGAGAAACCTAGTGAAGATATTGATGCTCTGGAATGACATTAATAAGCTTTTGCATGATATTTACTTGATTTATGCTCTTGAAAGAATTGTTATAACTAATTTATAGAAGCAATATCACTAAATATGTATATAAAGCAACTGTAGTAACTATAGAAATATCAGTGAATATATGTACATATCGCAAGAGTATAATTAATGAGCGAGATGCCCTAAAATAACTTCTTAATCAGTGCTGAAGAGATACTAATTAGTCGATCATTTCATTCCTTACACTTCCATCCTTGGTGGTATATTCTCTACTAAAGTGGAACAACTGATTAATATCTCTTACTTCAGATCCTGTCAAAACAACTGATCAGTACCAAAGTGTAATAATTGATCAGTAAATTTTACTTCAGCATAACTGACCAAAGTGGAACAACTTATTAGCAAATCCTTTCATTCCTTACACTTCAGTTGATCAGTAGCTTTTACTTTAGGAGCTATGCTGCGTTAACAGAAATCCAATCGGTTGAGTGAAACAACTGTGGTAATTCTACCATTCATGGCGATGTCAAGTAAACTGTGGCGACGTCAACTGTGGTATTTCTACCATTCATGGCGATGTCAACCGTGGAGGAGTAGATTAATGGAATTATCTCTAGGTGAAAACACGTGGCGATGTCCAAATTGGAAAGTAGGTCTGATAGGTTCATGTACGCATTGATTTCACTCAACAACAATTCATCACGACCAAATATGAAATATCCATACATATGTATTGACCACTGTTCTAAAAAACCCGCCTAGGCTTAAGGCTTGGGAGAAATGCCCCGCCTTTCGCTTTTCAGGCCTTATTCTTGGTAAAACCCTTAAGGCGCACCTTTTTCTAAAAACAACAATGATTTAGTGAAACGATGTCACCTTTTAAAGAATTTGTTTACAAACCGGACCATTATCTCATCCAAAATAATCAAATAGTGTTTTAATTTGCATATATTCAGACATATTTTTATGATCTGTGCAATTTTTGTATTTTAATAGCCTTGTTATGGTTAAAAAATATTAAAATATATTAAGAAGCCAAAACGCCTTTTCACGCCTTTTTACGCATAGGCCCGTCTAGACTTCTAAGGCTTAAGGCTTGGCCTCCACGCCTCAATCACTCCCCGCATTTTTTAGAACCTTGGTATTGACAAAATATGAACAACAAATATACCTACGATTCCAGACGTAAAAATCAGTCAAAATGAGAGAAGAACGGGTATACCTAATATACCCAGTCAAAAATTATGGTTGTGTCTTAAAATAAACATACTTTAATATATATATGCCAACTTACAACGTTGTTGATATTCTATGAATGAGAATGACATTGGGAGAGATTGAAACCCCACTCCTATACACACTGTTTAATTAATCACATCATACACACTCTTTAATTAATCACAAAATTCTTGAATTCTAGTGATAAATAAATAGAGTAAGTTACAGAGTTAAAAGTGATACATTCTACAGCAATAAACAAAAAACCACAAAATGAATGAAGAAAAATCATTTCATTTTCTTTAGAACTCATTTACTTTGATTTAGAATGTATCAACAAACCTATAATGAACGGAACTCTGACATTAAAATTTAAAAGTGAGTAATTGATATTTTTTACCAAACAAAGATAGAGTTTATACCTGATGCATGCCTTCATCAAAACTATATTGTGTATTGATTTGTTGGGGTCTCATTCCAACAAATAATTGAAATTGAGTAGCTACGCATTCATTATCGAATCCATTGCCCCTAAATCAATTAAAGTGTTGTGATGAAAAGTACGGTTCTCACCACATTTGTGTTGTTCTCACCAAATCAGTTTAGAAAATGCGAACTTTTGAAGAATTTTCTCTTTTCATAGAGTTTGAACCGAAGATGTAATCTGCAAAACCACATCTTCATACAACAAATTTTGTATGCTATAAAGAAAGCTTCATATCCTCATCTATTTCACCGTTCGGCTTCAACTTTACAACATCATCAGTAGAAATTTCCCTTAGAATCCCCATACAACCCATGATTTGAATTTCATTCCATAGCAAACATGTAGAGAAATACCAAGTGCGCAGTGTACTTGTCAGCAAACGTTTCCCTTAAACAATGACATTCGAATTAAAAGAAATTTAATGAATTGAAAATACAACCGTTATTATTTAGGTAAATATATTATGACCACAGAAAACAGAGAACAATTGCGGAGGGTAACCTACACAAAAGTAGGTGATATGATGTGGAAGCTATATAGGTGATATCCAAGACAAATCCAACACCAGAATCATCACGTGGCCAGAGTGATGCACCTAAAATGTAATACCAGCTACAAAGAATATGGTTTAGCAGAATCAGGTTAGCATACCAAATGAAATAAGTTAAACAGAGCGGTGGCAGGGTCATGAAGGCAGAGGCATGAGCATTTATAGAAGGTCCAATGCATTAATAATTGATCTCCTTCATCATCGAACCACCATTGATAGATGACCAATGTAGTACCAACATCCTTAAACCTGAAACTTTTCCACTGTGTCGATGTCAACCGTATGCCTGGTCTTTGGCTATAGGGCTCAAAGGGGCAGGTCAAGATGGCAATTTTTTCATCTTCAATTTTCTTTGGCATCTGAAGCTTGAAACATTATGAAGTTTGTCCCTACAAGAGATTTGTTAAAAAAAATGAACATTATTAATGTAATCAAGCATTCAAATTGGCAATACTTAATGGTATCATCCAATAATTTAAACCATGCTTCAAGGACATTACATAGGATCAAATTTGTAGTTGACATTATAATTTTTACAACTAAACTAAGAAGTTTGCAACATGGTCCTAGAAAAATAATGAGAGATACAAAATATAGGAAACTAATACCTCTTTGTCTTGATCCCCCTCTGACATGTTTTGGAAGTTTAATTTGTGTGTGAGATGTTTGCGCCTTTGCGCGAGAGCAGATAACTCAGTTGGCTCACATAATTGTCAATTCGGCTGCCTGGTTAGTCCACTTCAAAATATAAATAAAGTGTGTCAGAGGTAGGGGAACTAACGAACTGTTACGCTTTTGAGTTCCCATCGAAAATATGAAATTACAACCAACCGTTCCATGATCTAGTTACCACCGAAAAATTGAAACAATAACCGCATGTACATTCTTACAAAGTCTTCATTCTGAACATTGGTATTCATTAAATATATCCCAACATAAATTCAACTCATTAATTTCATATCCACGCACAAACAAACGTTCATACCCAAAATCAATAAAGCTCGATACAACCAAAATCAATAAAGATGAAATTATATTATCAAAGTCACTCCCCAAGTGCTGTCCAGATTCAAGGAATTTGTAAAAGGAAATATATAATTATAAACACTGGGTATTCATACTATAAAAAAAATTATACTATCTATGAATTAATACAAACTTAATGCACATGCATCATAATCAATATGCTCACCACAATCGATATGCTCACCATAATCAATATGCTTGGCAGTGCATAATGTGAGATAAAAAATTAATAAAACATTAATAAAATATCCATAAATTTTTTTTAAAAAACAATATCCATCATATATAATGAATATAAAAAACATTTATTCTTAGTTCTTAGTTAAAATGCAATAAAAACGAAAGTAGAAAATAAAATTGTACAAAACTTGTCAAGAAATGAACCTTGAAGTAGAATCCATGTTCCATATGTGAAATTACCTTCAAAAGAAGTAGAACCCATGAATGAGAAAGGATCAGTCAATAAAATTTGATACCCAAAACGTTAAAAAGAAAAATCCCCAAAAATTAGGGCTTGAAAAACGTAAACTGAACCTGAATATAAAAGAGAAGAAACAAAATATTACCAGTTATTCAATTATTTCAGGATCCTCAATCTTGAATACAAAAGAGAAGAAACAAAATATTAGTTACACCATAAAAATCAAACCCACAAATACCATAATTCAAAGTTGTCAGATTTAAAAAATTAAAAAATGCACAAATCGTAATCCCAAAACTGTTTGAAACATAAAATTGAAACCAATCAATAACATTTGAAACCTACCTAACAGGAGACAAAGAGAGAGGGAAAAACCTAGCTTGTAGCCAAGGCCGATAGTGGGGAGAAAAGAAAAGGTAGGTTGTATGGCCGGGAGGAGTAGAGTGGGCAACAGGGAGGAGTAGGGTCAGGGGCGGTGGCCGAGAGATGTCTCCGGAAGTGTGAGTGAGTGAGAGAGAGAGAGAGAGAGAGAGAGAGAGAGAGAGAGAGAGAGAGAGAGAGAGAGAGAGAGAGAGAGAAAGGGAGAGACGAAGCTTCTTTGGAGTTTTCTTGGTATGGTTTAATCAATGAACATCGTTCGAACGTTAAAACGTGGAGAAAATTGGATCCTAAAAAGAGTGAAGTATGTAATTTACTATCTTCTCCATGTTTTTGAATTTTGGGAAATAGGGGGAAAGGAAATGAAGTGTTAAAAATGAGGGGGAAATGAAATAATAAAGGGACAAAAGAGGAACAAAAAAAAATTAATCTCAACCATTGGATCGTTGGCTTGTTGGCTTCGATTTGAACCGTTAAGTGTCGCCTAAACTTATGAATAGTAAAAACACCATTGTAACTTATTATATATATATATATATATATATATATATATATATATATATATATACTAGTGTATGCCCGTGCCTGAAGGCAGGACGAAAATTTTCAAATTAGGTAATTACAAAACGATAAAATTTTTTAAAGTACTTAACTGCAAAATGAAAAAAAAATCGTTCCCCAACAAAACAAATTATAATTTTAAAAATGGTCTTTAAAAATTTGAACATAATTTCTTTAGTTTATACAATTATCCTCTTTGTTTAAAAAATAAAAAATACACCAAAAAAACTAATGTTTTGTAATAACAATACTAATAATTTGTCCTAAACATAAGATCGCTTTGCAATCTTGCAACCAATATCAATCACTAAGATAAAAATAACCTATTTAACTCCAAAAACCAACAAAAGAACATAATATTTTTTATAATAATGTAACATTTTTAACTCCAAAAAGTAGCAGGAAAAACATAACCTAGCGAGTAACCCGTGTCGATGGCATGACTTAAATTTTATTCTTTTGGGCATAGAAAAATGGGGATATTTTCGTCCAAAATACAATAGGGGGTAATATACTATTTAATTTTTTTTTTATTTAAAATACTATTTAAATTGTTTTTTATACATTTTGTTGATTCATTTTTGGTTTAAACGAATATTTTGTATTGTGTCTATTAATTGGATAAAATCCTGATTGGAAAAATAAATATTTCATGTTATATCATGTTAATTTCATTTTTATTTTGATCGGGTTTGTTCTTTATTTAAAAAATAGTGTTGCGACACTTTTATTTATGTATTTTTCTTGATCGATAAAAAAATAGTGTCGTTTCATGTTACGTTTATTTTGGTTTGGCTCATTTTTTTATTAAAAACTAATTTTCATTATGTCATTTTTAATTTAATGGTGTTCAAAATACGTAAATAAAAAACTATTTCTTGCCCGTTTCTTATTTAATTTAATCGAATTTAATTTTTATTTAAAAAAAACATTTTTTGTTTTTGCGCTTTTATTTATTAAAGGACGTGTCAAATATTAATCATCGCGTCAGATATGTCAAATGATTCAAAAGGACCTGCCAAATATTTCAACTGCTCTAGATTACCTCAAACAATGTGCTGATTGTCTTGCTTTTAAGTTTGCGAGGCTCGAGATAATAACCTGTTTGATATGAAGACATATATGATGTCTTCAAAAGTGAGCATCATGATCCCATTGCCAGCCATAAATAAAGTTCATTTTATTTCTTTATGATTTTTCCTTTAAAAATCATGGTTATGATCCTTTCCTTACTTTTGTTCTTCTGCCTTGGCAGTGAGAAACTTTCCATCCATTACAATTGCTCAAGGGCCCTGCGCGCCATCTTCAAATCTTATTTTGACAGCATTAGGCAGATTTTGAAACTCAATCAAATCCCATGAACTTTACATATATAAAACTTGTCATAATATTAAATTTATACGTTATTTCTTTACACGTTTTTTTAAATAGTGTGTGTGTGTGTGTGTGTGTGTGTGTGTGTGTGTGTGTGTGTATATTATTTTCTGTTTATTTATTATTTATTTATATTGTGTCTTCATATATTACATATTTTATTATACGTTTGTATATGCATTTATATAATACAAAAAAAGTAAACAATGTCAGCTAAAGTTTTTCCATTTGTCCAATGTAGCTCAAGGCCTTTGGCTCTATTGGGCTGAGATGTCACTTTAGAAAAGAGGAATGCTTGGAACACGTAAAGGAGGGAATGGAACACAGTTAAACATTTTTTTAAGAAAAGTTATAACTGAAATATTTTTTTAAAAATAAAACAAAACTTTATTATGGAACATTTATTAAAACATTTTATAAAATGCTTCTTAAAATTGTTATTGCATTTTAATGTTTTTATTAAGTTTTTTTATAAAATTACGAAAAAATTAACTTTTCTACAAAATGATTTGTAAAAAATTATTTAAAGTTAAAATTAAATAAAAGTTCATTACCACACCATCAACACCTTGCCGACAAAAACGGGTCTTAAATGTTTTTTTTCTTTATGTCACAATTTGTGTTGAACCGAGGTATGTAGTGAACAGACGTATGAAATCTAAAGTATGAATACAACAGTTTTTTAATGTCACAATTTCACAATTTTCTGTCAATCCTCACAAATGCACGTGTATCATTCATATTAACAAATGTTAAATCCGGACATGAGAACTAAATAAAAGTTTTCTTTTGTGGTAAAAATTAATACAAAAAAAAAGTAAGTGTTGTAAATAGGAAAAAAGGTAACATATGGTTTTACCTTTTATTTGTTTGTTTTTTTGTTTTGAGAACTGCATACATTGGAAACTTTTTGTTTTGAGAAGAGAATCCATAGATAACTTTGAATCTGTACCAAGAACTATTTCTTTCTCAATAATTTTGGATCTGTATCGCTACATGTGTTCAGCAGCAGACCTAAGGATATTGGATCTGTACACAAATGTCAAAGATGAATTAAGAGTAAACAATAATTTTGGATTTGTAAACAATAATTTCACATTCAAACCTTTGATCTAGATCTTAAAATAGAAGAACTAAAAACATTAAACCAAAACCACCAAAAAATAAAACCAAAAGTTTCAACAAAAGGGAGGTTTGAATAAGTCAGATCGACAACTTCTGTTACTTTTGTTCAGCAACAGATGTAAAAATGAAACAACTACATAATACAAATCCATACATTTAAAAATGTTTACAAATCCATACACCAAAAAAATGTTTACAGATCTAACCTACAATGGCACCGTCAAACATAAAACGAATGTTTATGCCATAAAACAACGGCACCTACAACGTCACCGTAAAACACCAAGTTGCTGCAAAATATACATTGAACCAAAAAATTAAAAAAATAACGCAAAATGCATATGCCATAAAACAAAATGGATGTTGAGATAATACCTATTTGGGAATTGGTATTACAGAATTGATCGCCGACAGAACTTCAGAGGACAAACTCCAACAACAGAATTGAAAAAAAAATCACCTAACAGTCAAATGGGTACACCATGAGATGAGTTGTGTTTAAAGCAAGACACCACATATTTCAGTGGGAGCGAACGAACCACCGTTGGATATTGAAATCCCACCAACCACCCACTACACCAAAACTGGCGATTGGTCACGGCCAAAATCCCTGACCAAACCTGTGGGTCGCGGACTTGGGCCGTGACCATTTCGGGCGTGACCATTTTCGTGGGTCGCGGCCCAAGTCCGTGACCAAAAAATGGTCACGGCCTAGAGGGGTCACGGCAGATGGTCGCGGACTTAGGCCGTGACCCATGCCGTGATGGGTCGCGGCTCTAATCCGTGACCCATAACCGTGACAAATTGGTCGCGGCCAAAGTCCGCGACCCATGTGCGTGACAAAAAAAAATTAAAAAAATTGGTCACGGCCTTTGTCCATGACCCACAACCGTGACAAATTGGTCGCGGCCGAAGTCCGCGACCCATGTGCGTGATAAAAAAAAATTAAAAAAATTGGTCACGGTCCTTATCCATGACCCACGACCGTGACAAATTGGTCGCGGACTTTGGCCGCGACCCATGTGTGTGACAAAAAAAATTTTAAAAAAATTGGTCGCGGCTCTAATCCGCGACCCATTACCGTGACAAAAAATAAAAAAAATGGTCACGGACTTTGGCCGCGACCATTTTTAAGCGCGACAAAAAAAAATAAAAATGGTCATGGACAAAGTCCATGACCATATTTATCTGTAATTTAAAAAAAATGTATTTTTTTTGCCCAATCCTAAAATTGGGGTTCCTGTGAGTGCATCATCGGTTGCTACGAGGTGTTACAAATATTTATTATAGGCAAAACAATAAAAAAAAATCACAAATTGCGAATTGAGAATGTTGTTAATAAACAAATATATATACAAACTTAAAAATATTACACGTCTTAATAATTCACAGACCAAAAAAAATTTGGGCAGAGTTTCCTCTATTTTCTTGACATTCCAAAACCTGTAAATGAAAAACCTGCTTATTACAAAGCCCGCACGGCTATAAAATTTAACAATCAAATTATAAAAGCCCGCACGGCCATAAAACTAAACAATAAAAGCCTGCACGGCTATAACACATAAAAAATATTATCCTGAATATCCACAACATATAAATAATCATCATGTTGGAAACTATTGCCTCCTTCATTTGATCCACGTGCAAAAATCCTACAAATGATAGGATACAAAAAATAAAAGTATCAGTAACCAAGTAGTTTTACAAAAAAATTAATCAAGCTGAAAAATTGCATATATGAGTTAAAATTATCAGTAACCAAGTAGAAATATAAAAATTAAGTGTGGAAATAAGCAAATTACTGCCGTACTCTCAAACCGGGAGACCAGCGGCTGCGGGGTCAGTTCCTACGAGTTACGTTGGTCCCGTGGGAGGTGTTGGTGCCACCCACGGGGCCGTTCGGGGGCTGTTTCGAGTTCTCACCCTCTAACGCCATGTTTTTAAGCCTAAGTGTGGACTTAAGCCCAGTTGAAAATAGAGACCCAAACCCAACAACCCTCACCGAACCCAGTTGAAAATCGCCCCAGTTGAAAATCGCAACTCAGTTGAAAATCTCCCCTGCCTCAATAACCCTCACCGAACCCTCCCCTACCTCAATAACCCTCTAAAACCCGCCCAACCTCCATACGAACCCTTTAAAACCCGCACCTGCTACCAGCGTTTGGGGAAGAAACGTCGCACCTGCTACCATCATTTGGTGTTTGGTTTCATTTGGGCTACAACAGACTTGGTTCTTTATTTTTGGAAATTAAAACAACATTAACCCTGTGGGAAGTAATTGATTTGGTCTTTTATTTGGATTGACCAATTCCGATAAAGAGTGAATAAAACTAGTTGTTTGTGTACAGCCAGCGTATGAAAGAGGAAGCTTGCGTCAACTTTTATAATGGTCAACTAGACAACATCCATTTCGTTTCCATTACTAGTGCATTGACGACGTGTAGACAACCATTGTGGGACAAAAATCATTTAAACTATGCAAATGAAATCATTTGATATGAATGGAAAAGTACCTGCAAAACTAGGAGAGAAGAAGCCGATATTCCGCGAGAATAATCAACAGCGGGAATGAGTTTCCGTAGGTCCAAAGTGGGGGCAAAGTCACCAAAATCGTCGATTACTCCGTCTGACTCCGCCTCTACAAAGAGGACACCTTCGCCGTTGCAGTCAATCTCGATACGGCCATCATCATCTCTTTTTAACCTCCCCGCCATGGGATAGAAGGGGACAAGTACCCTGCTCAAAGCCTCTTTCATCACCTTAGGATCAAAAAAGTTAGCCGATCCAGTAGGCCGATAAAAGTAAATATATTTACAACCAACCCAAACTTAGAAACAACTGAGTCGTTCTCCAAAATAAGCAATATACAAGCAACCAAATATATTTACAACCAACCCAAACTTCACAATGAAATATACAACAAACAAACTAATGAGTCATTAACAAATATAAGATGTGAAATTTGGTTGATGAAGCCAATAATGGACAAAAAGAATCTAAGAAAACATGTAAAAACCCAAATCAGGTGGAAATAAAAAAGGTTATCCCACTAATTACTAAACAAAGAGATGAAAAAATAAAACCAATATACCCCACATCACAAACAATAACCAAGAATGCAACTAATTGTAGAATTCCAAACCCGCAATCAGAAAAACAAATTCACTCTATATATTAAGCAAAAACCCAAATGTAATCAAATAAAAATGTGGAACTTTTCAAAAATACTACATAAACTCACCATTCATCAACAAAACCCTTTGAGGTTTTCATGCCCTATCACAAATTTTCCAACACACCGATTTTCCAGATGAAATTTAACAAATCATTCCCCTAATTAAAGAGATATTGTCATAGAATATGATAATAAAGTAAAATGCATCAATTTATTCTTTGATATTGTCATTGTGAATATAAGCAAAAGGCATCTTAAATCTAGTTGCAAGAGTTCACCACGAAGAAAATTTAGTGACAACAATTGGTCTTCTAGCCTCCCCAAGTCAAAAAACACCATGTGAAACTCAATGTAAAAGCAAAAGATAAATATAATCAGAGCCCGCCTTCAATCTAACGCACAATTGAAGCTTCGCTTCTCCGAGTTTGAAAGATGTGAATGACAAAACCAGAAAAATTAGTGAACTCGTGTAGGAGAGAGAGAGAAAGAAATACCTGCTGGAATGGGAGAGGAAACGCGTCGATTGGCTAATAGTGGCGGCGGCGGCCGACAGCTGCAACAACAACCTTTGGCGGCAGTGAAAATTCGGCACCACCAGGTCCACGTTCGAGTTCCACAGCCGCTTCGCCGGGGCCTCCTCTGCCGGCCTCACCATCGTCGACTTTCTTGATGAAAGTTTTGAGATTAACAAGACGAGCGGGGAAATGAAAGTTTTGAGGGGCTTTGTTTTATTTTAGGATTAACAGTGGTCACGGCCTAGAGCCGTGACCCATCCACCGCGACCCATTAATGAAGTTAAGTGGGATGTATACTGCCTATGGTCACGGCCCATAGCCGTGACCCATACTAAGAAATGGTCACGGCCCATAGCCGCGACCCTCAATCTGTGATGCGTGACCCTTTTTTATCAACCTAGTGCCTGAATGAGGGATGGTCACGGCCCATAGCCGTGACCCACACCCAGAAATGGTCACGGCCATTAGCCGTGACCCTAAATGTGTGTGCTCTCTGCTTTGTCATGCCATGGGTCACGGACTTGGGCCGTGACCCATCCGCGACCAAGCTTGGAGGGAAATTTGGCGCGAGTTTGGCGCCAAGATGGTCACGACCTGGTCACGGCCCAAGTCCGCGACCACTGTGGTCACGGTCCAAGTCCGTGACCACTTCCAAAACATCGATAAATTAGTGTGATAATAAATATGGTCATGCCAAATATTGAGTCAGTCACGGCCCAAGTCCGCGACCAGCTGGTCGCGGACTTGGGCCGTGACCCACTGGGCGTGACCATTCGCAGGATTTGGTGTAGTGACCGTGGGAACTTGGAATCCCACAAACCTTTATAAACCACACTAAAAAATAATGAACCACTATGGGAGCTTAAAATCGGGTAGGCCTCAGTTAGAAACCGATGGAACTTACTCCGAGGAACCTCACCTCAGCAGAAACAAAACTTTCTCCGGTAGGAGACCATTGCTTCTACCCTGAGTCACCAAACCCATTAAATAGATCCATTACCAAAACAAAATCTCAAAACCCAAAAAAACTATGAAATTCATGGTAGCAGATAAGAAGGTAGCAGATCTGCAAAAAAAAACTAAGAAATTTATGGAAGAGAGTAGCAGATATATCCATGGAACCTTACCTTGAGGATGAAGATGGTGACGACAACAAGGTTGAAAGGTGGCTGAAAAAAATAAATCGTCAAAATATCTTACCTATAGGATGAAAATGGTGCTTTCAAAGCTTGAGAGAGAGTGGAAAAGAGAGCTTGAGAGAGAGAGAGAGGAGTCTTTTCAAATGGGTAAGAAATCGTGGGTACCATATGTTGGCTGTCGGGCATTGAAGT
The DNA here is from genome assembly GCA_949130495.1 of Sambucus nigra. NCBI lineage: Eukaryota > Viridiplantae > Streptophyta > Magnoliopsida > Dipsacales > Adoxaceae > Sambucus > Sambucus nigra. Next base: position 350,069,884 of record OX422210.1, on the reverse strand, counting down.
AGAAGAGGTTGTGAGAGAGTGTAAATGGGTTGGTGAGAGATGAGATGTTTTGAGAGGCTCGAGGTAGCATGGGTTCAAAGATCGAGCGTCTCAAAGGATGTCAGGCACTAATTACAATTGAACCATTAAAAATATCAGCCCTCCATTTCGTTCTTAGGTGGTCTTAATCTCAACCCTTCAATGTCTTCCAAACTTATGAATCGTAAAAACACCATTGTAACTTTTTATATAGATATCTATGGTAAAAAAAATATCAATACCATGTATTGGAATGGCTACCTAAGGACTGTATGTTAATGAACCTCTCTCTCACCGACTTCATGGGGAAATAAACCCTAGCCGCTGCCAACCCCAAATCATCCCTACCAACTACCTCCTTGATGTCCAGCAATACCCCTGAGCCTTCCCTCTCCCTCCCCTTTCTTCTCCCACCACATGAACCACTAACTACCATACCCATGGTACCTGGTACAAAACCACTCTTACCGCTAGGAGCATCCCCCCACCCACCCCAAACTACCCGGCCCAGCTCTATGCTACTGCCCTCGTATAAGGACAAATTAATTAACTTCCCGCCCATGATTCCTGCTGCCACCGGGTCTGAACTTACTAGAATCCCCGTTCATAGCCAACTCGACATAGCTCCTGGTTTATTCCCTTCTTAGGATACAAATCCATCTTTTGATGATTACGACATGGAGGACGAAACCTTGAATGATGACCTGAATCTGGACAGTATTCCTACTGTGACCATTTTCAATCGGGAACTTCAAATCCTCAGAAAAAAATGGCAATCATCTCTCATCATAATATTATTGCGTAAGTTTTTATCTTTCCAAGACTTTCACTTCGTCTGTCATGCTTGTGGAAACTACAAAATGGCATTTTTATTATGGACTTGGGAAATAACTTTTTCCTTATTAATTTTTCTTCCCCAAAAGATTACACCTCTATCATCTCTGGAGGTCCATGGTTTCTAGAGGATCATTATCTATCGGTTCAAAGATGGCAAAAGAAGTTTTGCCCGTCTACGATGACTATTTAACATATGAGTTTATGGTTTCAAATTCACGAATTTCTAGTGGAATACTATGATATGAATATTCTACATCGTATCGCTGCGTCCTTGGAAAAACCACTCAAGATTGATATCCATACTGAGTTAGTGGGAAGGGCTAGGTACGCTCGAATTTGTGTGGAATTTAACATGAAAAAACTACTACCACAGAAAATCAAGATTGGTCGAATGCTCCGTTCTTTGGTGTATGAATTAAAAGCTGAGATTTGTTTCTCATGTGGGATTATCGATCATAATCTTCACAACTATCCTCGTAAGAAATTTTCCACTGTATCTTCTTCTGACTCGCCTCCTCTGGAGACACAATGGTGTATTGTTACACGGCGTCCTCCACACCGTCGGGCTCGTTCTTCGAAGATGGAAACCATAACTAATTCTATACAATCTCCTGGACGCTTTGAACCAATTATTCTAGTACCTGACAATGGTTTGCCTGAGCCACGTCCCAATAAGCAACGTATTTAGAAACCAAAACATGACGTGATGCCGCCCACTTCTCAGGGACAAAATGATGAGTTCATTGCCCACCATGAATGGATCCCCCTATCAACCCCTATGGTTCAACTCCACTCCAATAGCGTAGGAATATCAGACTGTATCGCAAAGCCTCTGACTCCCTCATCCATCATGATATCCCAAGTGATTGAAGACTCCACCATGTTTAGCCCACCATCTACTATTTAGGAACCCTGTCCATCTATTTGTGAAGGATTTATTTTCCCTGCTTCGTCAGCCTCTCTTTATGTTTCTGCTTTAACCCCTGTCATTGTACCTACTTCTCCTCAGACCTTACCTCAATCGGACCAACAAACCGGAGTACTTAACCACCGAGAGTAACAAATACCACTCATCCCAACCCATATCCCTGTACCCTCACCTCCTGAACCAACCTTACCACAAGGTTTTGAATTTGTTACCCCACGGTCTCCCACATCCGCTGCTCAATAGTTTCCAAAGTGACCTAAATGGAAGGGGCCACACGCAACAACCAAATAAACAGTGCACACCCAAAAGAGCAAGGCTTATTCAACAAGGTCCAGATGCCTTAATACTCCATCTTATCCTTCAAGCAGTAAATGCCTCTCACCCACCAATACTAAGAACCATCGTGCCTTTTGCAGCCGTAAAACTCAGGGTCCAATTGACCACAAACACAACATTGATTTAAATGCCTCACATTCACCTAAACGAATTTGTATACATCGTTCGGGGATGCAACAGGAGGAGAACTCACCCATATATACATCTCATGAAGATCCTACTTTGGAATACTAAAGGGGCCGATAGGCTAAATTTTTACACATAAATCATGATGTTTGTTCATTCACATCAGCCTCACATATTGGTTATCCCGGACACTCGAATGGATGCTCAAAGATCCACTCATGAGGTTCATCATTTACCTTACCATAATCATGTCAATTACCCAGCTATAGGTTAATCAGGTGGGTTTTGGGTGCTTTGTGCAGACGGTCTGATCGTTGCTCATGACATTGTCATTTCCAATCGCTTCATTCATATGCTCCTTGAACATGACCCTGCGGCGAATATTTCTGAGTTTACTGTTGTTTACATGCCACCCCATCCTATTGAGAAAAATCAGGTATGGAACTCCCTTCACCACGTCCACACTTCTTTCCAACATCCTTGGATTTTTTGGGAGATTGTAATGCTATTTTAGGTCAACGTGAAAAACGAGGGGGCGTCTTTTTCAATCAACGCATGCCCGGCATATTAAGGATTTTATGCATGCATGCCATATTCAAGATTTAGGGTTACTGGCCTACATTCACTTGGAAAGCTAATAGTGTTCTCGATCACCATGTTAGAGAGAGACTTGACCGGGGACTTGGTAATGAGCGTTGGATGTTCTTGTACCCCACTACCCGAATTTCTCATCTTCCAAATGCTGGTCTGACCACTGTCCGTTATTGTTAGACACTAAACCTTCTCTTTCTACACCTCCAGCGTGATTTATTTACTGCCCTTAGTGGGCATCGTATATGTCTTTTACTAATCTCTTACGCTACAACTGGAATCTTCCGAACCAGGGATCCCATGCTTTCTTCTTTTCGTGTAAGGCTCAGTCCTTTAGTAGGGCTGCCCGACATTGGAAGCAAACTTTTTTTGGGAATATGTATCATTTTATATCTTCTTTCAAACAGGCTCTTCATAACCTCAGAATGTGTATTAACACTAATCCGGATCCACTGTTAGTTTTTCATGAGAACCACTTACAATCTCAGCTTATGCACTATATGAATTTCGAACGCCAGTACTAGTGCAATAAGAATAAGAATAAGTGGTTGCTCGATGGGGACCAAAATACTAAATATTTCCATGCTTAGGTCATGTAACACCGACGTAATAATTCGATTCCTGCTATTTTCCACCCGAACACCGAATGACATACTACTATCCGGGATATTCATGGCCAATTCCAGTACTTCTACGAGACAATTTTTACTACCACCAACCCCCCTTGTTCGATGTCTGAATATAATTTTGTCCGTGTTAAATTTGATGGCGTTACTCGTTTACTGTCACATATCACGGATACTAAAATTTGGCAAAACTTGTGTACGATGGAGCGGAATAAGAGTCCGGGAGCAGATGGGTTGACCTCCGAATTTTTCAAAAACCATTTGGATATTATGGGACCCTCAACCCTTAATTTAGTTAAAGATTTTTTCACCTCTGGTTGACTCCTTCGTGCCCTTAATAAGACCATGCTAATCTTTATCCCAAAAATTTCGCATCCTAATCAAGTTAAGCACTTTCTACCTATCAGTCTATGTAATGTTATTTATAAACTTATTTCTAGGATTATAGTTACGCGCATGAGACCCATCCTTCAGTATCTTGTGTCTCCTTATCAAAATGAATTTATTGCAAATCGTCATATCCAATAAAATATCCTGATCACTCATGAGATTTTACACACCATGCATAAATCTAAATCTACAAAAGGTAGTTGTGCCATTGAACTTGATCTCTCTAAAGCCTACGATAAAATGTAATGGCCATTTATCCAATGGGTTATCCAATGCCATGGGTTTCCCAAGTTTGGATTGGATACCTTATGGAATGTATTTCTTCTACGTCGTTCACCACTCTCATTAATGGCCATATGGGGACCAATTTTTCTCCAACTCGAGGACTCCGTCAAGGGGACCCTCTCTCACCTTACTTATTTATATTGGCGTTAGACATCATGCTATGGCGTGTGGAGTCAGCCTGTAATCTAAAACATATAACGCCTCCCCGTCCCTCTCGCAAGGGACCCCCTATTCTTGGTCTTGCTTTTTCTGACGATTGCATTTTTTTCCTACAACCTATGCCAGCTTTAGTGACTCACTTCAATCATATATTAACTACATTTGGCTGTATTTCAGTTCATACCATTAACAAGGATAAATCTACTCTTACTTTTGGCCATTCTACTACTCGTGCCATTAAACAAGATACTTTATGCCAACTAGGAATTCATGGGTCTCATGGATCGGATAAATATCTTAGATTACCTCTTACTACGGGTAGGCGATTACATGTTTGGTATAATAATTTCTTGTCCTATGCTGGTCGCACCACTTTAATTAATGCAGTGTGTACTTTACTTCCATCTTATTACATGTCTGCATATCCGATTCATCCTCATATTCTTACTATGTTATCCAATAAAATTAAATCATTTTTCTAGAATGCTTCCAAAACTTCTCATAAAACAGCTACAGTACCCTGGAATACGATCACCCTTCCTCAATAATTTGGTGGTTTGGGCATAAAAATTTTACACTCGTTAAATAAAGCCTATATGATCAAACTTCTTTGGAAACGTTTTACTGAGCCCCATAACCTTTGGACTAAAACTATGACACATAAATATTTTCTTGGTACACATTTGTTAGCGGCCACGGACTCGTGGTTCTGGTGAAAAGTCTTCGCATTAATCCCTTCCTTAGCCAATGGAATTAAATGGCGACTTGGGTTGGCTTCTATTTCGTTTGTAAATCACATTTGGATCCTGCAGGAGCCTTTCAATCATATCTACCCATATATTCCTCCGCATATTCCATTTTTTCTCCTAGAGGTTCAATACCCTTACCCAGCTTTATGTAGTTGACCTTGTGGTTTTACAACTCCTCTTTGAAACACCTCGTGAACCATTTCCAAGTACAGAAAAATGTTATCTAAGGGTAGTTCTGTTTTGGGGGACCTTTACACAAAACACAACAACAGACTACATGAGTTGTATTAAAGTTCAAATCAAGATTCAGTAACCAGTTTGATGATACAAATAAAAAATATCAGCATATGGTACACATTTCACCAATAGTTTGAATGCAAGATATAAAATGAGACTATACCTTCATTCATAGGATGAAAGAATCTCATTTATTCATATTAAAAATGCATCCATGATAGGCTGAAACTTCCATTGGTGACACATACGACGACACATACTGAGCTAAAAATCACCATCATAATCATCATAATTATAACCATCACTAATGTGTTGCACTAATCTTCTAGGTATGTGTGTGTGATATGGAGATAGGGTATATTACCATAATGCATTGCTTTAATATTCACCGCCATTGGAGAGAAAAATGGTTTCAAAAACCAAGTTTAGATCTGTAATAAAGAAAAAACATGATTAGATCAAGAAAAATGCAAAAAAGAAATAGAAATCTCGAGTTTTATACCTCAATGCGAATGTGAATTGATCAAGTAGCGACTCATGTAAACTATTGATCTGACATGCTAACATGAATAAAGATCATGATTATGATGTTGAATTCTAGCCTCATGTGCCAAGAAAATGCAGTCCATATTCTTCTCATTCATAGTATATCTCACCCTTCATGCCAAGAAGACAAATTCATAAAACTTTAAGAAAAATTAAAATGAAATCAAACTTTTTATATGTATAATATATAATGTGATCTTCCCTTAGATTATTTCCATACTATTCAATATTCCAATTTGATGCACCCATCCCTTTAGAAGTCCCTTCATCCCATTGTGTACGCTATTGCCACCCTAAATGGCTAAAATCTGAAAATTCTATTAGAATAAAAATACACATATATAATAGTGACTAAAAACATATGAACAAAACTGTTAGCAAGTCATAACATGATTCAATTCATCTATAACATTGGTTTGAACATATTAACATTACTAACATATGATACGTTACCCCCCCCCCCCCCCCCCCCCACACACACACAGTCAAATCTATAAGTTTGAGAGTACCTTCTTCGAACCAAAATTTGAACCATGGTGTGGTGTATCCAACAATGAAATCTACAAAACCACCAACTAAAAATAACCTAAAAAAATCAGCAACTGTAAATTCAAGTAATAATAACGTAAAAAATTGAAGCTCAACAAAAATCATATGGGTTACCCAAATATTTCACGATCCTCAACAAAAATCAAATGGGTCTCGTAACTGCAAAAATAAAACAAAACATCATTAAATAAAATAACAAAAAAGTGTAAGGCTCCATTTTATGAACTCTGTATAGATATCACTATACAAAGAGTATTACAAAATCTATAAAAAGAGTATAAATAAATACATACTAAATGATTAGCTAAAAAAAAAAGATAGACACACAAATCAATAAAAGATGAAAAACAAATAGTAGAAAAAATCGTACCTGCAAAAAAAAAATCATAAAAGTACAAATTAGATATCTCAAATAAACCTAAAAAAAAAAATTAAAAACTTGAGATGAAATTAAAAAACACAAAAAACTTGAGATGGTATATCCAAAACACACAAAACATAGAATCTCTTTATGTGTATGTAGAGATAGAGAAGGAATAACTGTTTAAACTTTCAGTCATCTCCACCAGTCATCAAATCTGCAAACCCTAGATAAATAATCCAAAAAAAAAATCACATAACCACAAAAAACTAAAATTTATAAACTAAAATCTTCTAATAATTTGAACAAAACCCTGGATTTAAATTCTTCCAACAACTCGAACAAAACTCTAAAAGAGAAATCAGAATGTGAGTAATGTTAACCTGAAACTCAATTACCCACCAACGCATCCCTCGAATCAAAATCATGTATCTTGAAATATTCAAATCCTAAAAACATAAATAAATATCTCAACAGACTCTTCCCATTAAAACACATCAAGGAGAGAAAAATTTAAAAATCAAAAGATTTCGATGAGAGAGAAAAAGTCGGATGTTTTAGATGTAGAGAGAGAACCTGGTGTGGTGAGAGTGAAAGACATAAGAACTTTATGTGTAATTTGAATCGTGCGTGTGTTGGTGTGTCACGTGTGGTGGGCCCTAAAAGTGTGTATTTTACCATTTTGGTCATTATGTTAAATTTTGAGCAAGAGGGGGGGGGGGGGGGGGGAGAAAATCAAGTGATAAAAAGAGGGGGAAACCAAATAATAAAGGGATAAAAGAGGAAAAGAGGAATTTCTAATCACAACCCTTCATTTCGTTCCTTGTTGGCTTCGATATGAACCGTGAAGTGTCTTCCCATCTTATGAATAGTGAAAATGCCATTGTAACTTATTATATAGATATATATGTAGAGTGGGGTTAAATGAATTAACCACTAATGCCCTAGTAATTAACCCCACTGATTTGATCAAATATTGATCTATGATTTATCAAGTTTTAGTTCAATCAAGACCCTACAAGGGTTGAGATATAATTATGCACGATTTAATATATTGCGTATACTATGCATTTGATAAATTACACTAGACAATACTCTAGTAGTAATTTAATTTGTTCATTTAATATACCACCACATATATTGTGACAAGTGGCACCAAAACTAGTGGGTCACTTAGTTCCACAGATTACATGACATGTGTGAAGCCCACTTGAGGCACTTTTTCTATAAAAGGAGAGTTCCCCCCCTCATTTGATGGATGATGGTCTTGGGGGCAAAGTAAGGAGAGGAAATATACCTCTCCTCCCCCACGTACCTTTTGAGCTCCGTCGCGAGTTCAATGGTGACGAGAAGATTTTCATAGTTTCATTACGGTATATGGGTGTTTGAGAGGCGGATAATCGAATTTTGCACCCCCTGCGCACCGAAACTACCAAAATTAGTCGTTTGAGAGGCGGCTCACCTAATTAGGCACCCCCCACGCACCAAAACCACCAAGAACTGAGCTCTCTCCGGCGTATCGTATGGACCCACGAACTACGCAAACTTTGATTCCACAAAAACGGATACGTAGGCACAACTACGTTGCTCAAGTCTAAAACACGATCGACATGGTGCCTCCTCAAATCTGCACTCACATCTTACAATATATATATATATATATATACACACACACACACTCACCGAAAGAGAGATAGATTTCCAAAATTTCCAAAACTCACCACATATACCCCGTCAAAGAGAATCCTCCTCCGTCTGAATCAAGATCGCAAATGAAAACTTGACCTACAACAATCAATTTGGAAAATAAAATTTTGAGCAAAAAAATCATCACGAGTAATAAAAATAAACAAAAGAATATCATGAGAAAAACACCGAGATAGAGACATTTTGTTATCATCTATTAGAGAGAGCAAGGAAGAATAGTGGAAATCGTATCTTAAATGAGATCAGGGAATGACTTTTAATATGAGTTTCAATATGAAGGGGATCCCTTCATTGGAAAATATAAACAACATCGATTTGGATTTAATATAAATGCTCTTTGTCTTTATGGTTTGCAAATTTATTAAGGAGGCTCCGTTTTTTAATATCAAATAGATAATGTTTAATAACGGTTACTTACCTATTAAAATCCTAAATCCACTTGTCTTTTATAGTCCTACTTTTGGACCACCAAATAAGCTCAAAATACTAGCCGAATACTCTTAAAACTAGTCCCAAAGGAGTACCTACACCTGAGACCCCATTTGCAACATTAAAACCATTCTAGGACTATGTACAACCCTAGAGTCCCATCTCAATATATCAACCCAAAATATCAAATTAATTATAACTTAATTAATTTAATATATGAGTCGTCCATGAATTATTTAAAATCCTCATTTTGAATTTCAGTTAATAATCCAAACTAATTAAACCCAATCAATTAGCAGTTAATTCACTTGAGTATTAACTATCAATTAAATAATCATTTAATTATGTCCAAAAATGTCCAATATTACATTCAATCCCTAGTAATGAAATTCCGTCCTCGAAATTTGCCAAAGCCTTAATCACGCAATACACTAATAAATATGGAAACAATCATGTAATGGATCCAGATCTTAACATTCGATAAAAAAAACCATAAGTTGGATGAATAATCCAAATAAGGAAACCACTGCAAATATTCGTAATACCCTAGGACCATTGCACACGCTAAACTTAATCCTAAAAAAGTTTTTTAAAATCAATTTTCTATTTTTAAAACACTAATTTTAGTTTTATTTAAGATAACCCTTAATTTTGTAATTATACATTCTATATGTACTTTATATTCGAATATTTTTTATATTATATTTTTCATGTTTTTATAATTTTCTAGATTTGAAAAATTAATTTCCATAGTTTATATGATTTTTTGGAATTTTAAAATGTTGATTTAAATATTTTAAAAGAAACAAAATTAAACATATTTTATTTCTTTATTAATTCAGCATAAAATAAAATGATAGAGTTTAGGTACCTTGGGTGTCATTTTGGTGTCGATCCAAGTGATTGGCTTTGAACCAACTAGACGAAGATCTTTGGCCCATGCGAGTTCGCATGTGTGAGTCTTGGGCACGTGTTTACATGAAAAGTTAGTTTTACCTTTATTCCTTCCACATTACCTTGATTTAAAAGGCATGTTCCCTCGTCAACTCCTCTTTTTGTGATGCCTATCTTACGCTTAATCCCCTCTGTTGCTTATCCATTTACCCTTATTTGTTTATGATTTACCATTTTGCCTGGGGCATGATTTCAATTTTAAAATATCAAGAGAATTTATAAATCCAAACCAAATTCTGCCCAAATTTCTTTAGCCCTTTGTCTTTGTAAACCCTTCAAAACTTTACATCACTTTGGGAGTTCTAAACCTTTGTCTAAACTATACTTTTGTCCTACAAAACTTTACGATATATGTTTTTCATAGGTTGGGTGTTTAGATTTCGAGGGTTTAGAAGTTTGAGATATTTTTCCTATGTTTGATTATCTGAAAGCCTTTTGGCTCTCTGGGTTGGTCATTTAGAAGGCTTTTTGGAGTTTGCTAGATTGGATCATTTAAAGACTGCTAAAGTTTAAATACTTATTCTCATGTTTGGCTTCTATACCGGGGTATATCTTTTAAGCTTCTTTTTAATCATGCAAATATATATATATATATATATATATATATATATATATATATATATATATATATATATATATATATATATATATATATATATATATATATATTATGTTTGTAGATCTAAGTTATAAAATAAATGTGTGTTTAAAATAGTTATACATTTTCTAAAAACAAGATTTGGTTTTTATTCTATTCAGAGTTGTGTAGATCTATTTGTATTTTATAATATATAATGATCTGAACCTTTTGATACACAAAAATGGCTTTTATTTTCACATAGTTGAAACGTCAAATTCTAAAGAAAAGACTCTTTTTATCCAGTCTTTATATTTGATCTTCCAACCATCTGTGAAAGCCAAAAAATATTTAAACTTAATTTTTGTGTTGCATATTTACTATTACACTTGTCTTAAGTGAGAAGATGTGTGTACTACCAAGTCTACTGTTTATGTTGTTTGGTATATTTCAGTACTTGTGGGGTTGTTTAGTCTAAGCCTTGGTGTACTGGGTGTATTGACTATACTTACTCATTTAGCTTGAACTGATGTTATAGTGGACTTGTAATATATGTGGTTTTGGAACTAAAAGACCCCGGGTTTTCAGTACACTAGTTTCCTTGTTAACAAAATTATTGTGTGCTAATCCCCTTCTCCTCATCTTATTTTGTTTCAAATTTTTTTATTGATTATACTTTGAACATCACACACCAACAAGAATTAAAAAAAAATTGGTGTGTGTATATAATCATTGAAGTTTAAAAGGTTTTTACCAAAGAGTTAAAAGAGATTTTTTTAATTTTAACACTTTTGTGTAATATATTACTTTTAGAACTCTTTGTTCCAAACCTTGGATATATATTAAGAAGATTCCAATGAGTGCAGTACCATTTTCTTGGTGTGTGAAGAACCTAAATTAAAAGCGTATTTGGAAATATTGGCTTAACATGTAAATATATTTTTAAAATAATTAAAATCTAAAAATAACTCAAGAACAAATTCAAAAGAAATATTTGTTCAAGGTGTAAAAAGATTTTAAAGAAAATAAATCCACTTCAAAATATTTTGAGATTTTACAAGTATTAAAACTAAAATTTATCATAATATAAACAAGAAAAAATAAATATTAAAACTGGGAAAAATACAATATTCATCATGAAAGGATTTTTTATCTCACAAAGATTTTTCTCTCTTAAAAATGATTCTTGTGGAAAGAAAGTTTTATCGAAATATTTTGCCTCATAAATAAATCCCTAAATCATACTTCTCTTACTCTTATTTTTAAGATGAAGTTTAAACTCACATTAATATACAATAAACTTTAGAAAATAAGTTTTTTTTTTTTTTTTTTTTTGGGGGGGGGGGGGGGGGGGGGGGGTAAGTTGTAAACTTACATATAAGTAATAGGAAGAAAAAGGTAAAAATATATGGCAAATCTTAGTGTCGTATGACTACTAAGGAAGTTTTTCACAATCTAACTCAAACAGGTAAACATTTTTTGCTAGATTGACATCCGTTGTCGTTGATACTTTGTTGTAGCGAATATATTTTTTACTTCAGTGATGTCTAGGAGAAGTAAGTCAAGAAAAACTGATAAAATTCTAATAAAGGTGTGCATTTAGCGATAAGTCATCATTGCAGCGAAGATATTCTTCAATGTGGCAATGCTAAAGTAATACACACACAACAACAGCCACATAATCCCCATTAAGTTAATTTTGGAAAAAGTTCAAACATAACTAAAAATATATATAAAATGCAATTAGATATTTTTCAAAATAAGTTCTTCATATTGCTACATCAACGAAATCATATCAAGTCACACACAAACACACAACAGTTTTTATGAAAAGCATAACTAGTGTGATAAAACGTGCATAAAGAATCTCATGATCCTTTTACCTTCGTAAGAGTTGCATGAAAGGATTCACACAATTAATGATGTATGTTTGAATGATTTATGAAACATTCTTAACTGGGGGAGGGGGGATAAGAGGGATGGCTGAATTAACTCATTTTTTTATAGACGGATAATTGATGGAATTACGAATGGAGTTTTTCATGAAGCTTAGTTGGAATGACCTCGACGATAAGACTCAAAGTATATTTGGTCAACGAAATTAGACAATCTAGTCATATGGGGCACATGAGTATATAAGGCATACTTTTACTAATAGGTCTAATACACTCCAATATAAATAAAACCCCACATTTATCTCTTTGATTTAATCTATTGTAATGTATAAATGTACACACATATTTATAATCTCTCCCTCTTTCTCTCTCTCTCTCTCTCTCTCTGTGTGTGTGTGTATATATATATATATATATATATATATATATTGTAACACCCAGTATTTCTGTGCATGTAATATTTAATTAATTCGGGAAATTTTAAATTACTTGTGTGTCATAATTTAATGAATTAATTATGGTAATATTTATTTAAATATTAATTGGAGACTGAATGATTAATATTTAGGGAAATTTTATTACTAAGCGAATAGTAATAATTTATTTACATCATAACATGTATTAGTGACGTGGCATTTATTTATCTCAGCTGGGGGTCGATACAAACTAATTTGGGTGTGAGATAAGGACTTTTATAAATTAATTCGCATGTCGATTTTGAGTGCACGGTTGAGTCTGGATAGGTCGAGATAGTCGAAAAAGTATGCCCAAGGGTAGTAAACGGGTCACGGGGGTTTTAGGCATAACCGGGCCCACACGGAGCTATTTGGGTCACTTGGGCTTGGCCCATTAGGATAAAAACGGGATTAGTGTTTTAAGACCGAAATCAAAGAGTGGGGAACAGCAGATAAACATAAACCTAAATCTAAGAAATTGGGAAGGAAGTGAGAGGGAGCAGTTAGAGCCAATTTGGGGATCTTTTGGAGATAAAATAAGGAACGAATTGGGTGCTCATCATCAAGCTTGCCTCTATACCAACGGATCAGTCCCAAAGAAACCCAAAATACAAGTGGTTAACTTCATGTGATGTTTATTTATGATATCCAATTCATATTTTTGTGATGTGTAAATTAAACTTTGTTTTGGGTGTAAAAGGGTACAAAAAAGGTTTTTTTGTAAATAGAACACTTGAATGAAATTAGTGGGAAATTAATGTCGGAATTCATTATGTTACATAGTTGTGAGATAATTTATTCAGATGTGACAACCTAGTAGAAATTTATGAACGAATTTGGAATAAACAGATGAAATTGGGACTGAACGAGTAAAGACCCAGAAATTCCCCAAATTCGAAAAAGTAGAGATTTGTGAAATTTAATTTGTGTTTAACGTTTTAGGGGAGGTCCTAATCACGATCCCATATGATAAAAATATGTTGTGTGCTTGATATGAAGCATAGACGAGTTTGGAGGTTAGAGGAATTCGTTAATGGCAAAAACAGAAAGTCGGAGAAGATCCCATGTTCGATCGATCGATCGATGGCTGGGATTTTTTGACAGTTTGGCCTTGGGAATTTTAGGTGGGATTTTCTTTTAGTTTAATTACCACCAAGACTAATTATGGGAGAAAATTTAATTAAGGAGGTTAATATCCTCATAATTATAGGGGCATATAATTGAGAGTGGTGGGGTAATTAAGTGTAACACTTACGTATGAATTTTGAGAATAAATTCTAAGAAATAAAATAATGAACGGGGTGAATAAGTTCAGGTATAGTAGTAGGGAGACACTACTCACTTAAATTAATTATGGATGAAAAACTAATTAATTTGGATTCGGGAATTAGAATCGGGTGTTATATTAATTTCGGGCCACGAGAGCGAGCCCGAGTATATTGGTTGGGTGACAAAAATAATAATTTAATTAATTAATGTGGAAATTAATCAATAATCAGAGTTGGACCATAAACTCGAGATACTAAGTATAGGCTAGTGTTAGGGACTCAGTACACGGTAAAGCCGGGATATTTTATATTTATATATATATATAGTGTGCAATAGTATATATATGGTGTGTGCATATAAATATCAGTGATTAGATATTATTAATATATATACTCTAGTGCTATCGGAGGAGGTTACGTGATGTGGGTGAATCCCGTAGCTTAAGGAGTAGGGCGAGTATATCCCCATGTCATAGCGTCCGTTATATGGGTGAGGGGCTTATCTCACTTTCAGGGAAGGAATATGACCGCCTCCATTATGTTCATGTTTTTTACCAAGTTAGTGAGCGATTCTGACTTGGGGTAACTAGGTTATACGAGTACACCTAGTGTGATAGCGCTTTAGAGAATACATTCGGTGAGTTATTACTCGGGAGGATGGGTTATATTTATATTCAATATATGTGTGACTGTTGTAATATGGTTCTACGTATATAATGAGATAAATAGTTATATACGGGTCATTAAATACATGTAGTGAATTGTATTAATTATATATGGGTTATATTGACATTCAACATGTGTGATTGTTGTAAAATAACTGTACGTTCATAATGAGGTGAATACTTATATACGAGAAGTTCAAATACATGGAGAAAAGTGTATTATTTAGTTAACTAGTAAGTGTTATATGGCTTTCAAGGAAAGATGATTAACTAAGTTAAGGCGATAAATAGCTTATAAGTCATACATTAAAAATACTCGGGATTGAGTAGGGCGGTTGATAAGAGTTATATCAAGTATCTAGTTTCGGGGTAGAGGAATAGGTGGGATATAAAGAATGTGTTAGGTGTGCACATTAGTTGAGGGGTGAGTCTGTCCTCAAGGGAGTGCGACAGTAACTAAAATATGAAGCGCATTCATGCATATTTTATTACTGCATGTTAATCATTTGCTAAATGTTTTCAAAATATTTTGGGTTCTGACCCTTACTATAAAATATCTTAAAAACCTTTTAGGTGTCCAGCCACATGGACGCCAGGTTTGATTCATTCCAGGGATTTGCTGCTGCAGCATATGTGGATGTTGCAGGATTTGGATAGGGGCCTCTATTCATTATATTCCTAGAATAGTGATTTTTATCAGATATTGGGGCATGTTGCTCACTGTTTTATTTAGTATTTATTTCAGATACTTGAGATCCATTATTATATGTCTTTATATTTGTGTTGGATTTTAGCCGATGGTTTATTCAGCTAGTTTCTTATTTATATGTGATGGTTGGATTCAGTTAGCTTGTGATTGTTAATGGTTTATTTTTGCATGAGTATTGAATTAATGAAAGATAAAATTTGGCACCAGTCGAATTTCACTTAGGTGGTTAGTAATTAAAATGTTTCGACAATGATGCTAAGAATGAACCAATTGAGAAACATGTTTTAATTTAATTTAGGACTGATCACCCTAGATTTAATTAGACGGGGTGTCACAGATGGTATCAGAGCCAGGTTCTAGTGTCCTTAGGATCTATGCGGCTTTTCACGCTTCAGCTTAGCGTTATTTAATGTAGAGTCTTATGATAGGATTGTTGTATTCCTCTATGTATGCGACTTACGCTCTCTTGCTATCAAGTATAGTTGATGTGATTCATATATGAGTTCTATTGGGCATTTTAACATATTTCGAACAACCAGCGAGGGCCGTTAAAAATATTGCAAGAGGAGAGGGGAGGTAAAAAATGTAGAGTATTCGTGGAATAGGATAATCACTTGGGGCAGTAAAATTTCCCCAAGCACTGTCGTAGAGAACGGTGATACAATTTTGGACTCACTCAGCATTTTTAGCAAGGAGAGAGAGTCGGGGAGGATTATTTTCGAGAGTCAGTCACCACGTATGAAGGAGAAAATATATAGTCAAACGAGAAATTTTGGGTACGGTGTGACCATAAGATCGTCCATCCGCTATTCAAATAGGGGTGCGAGTGAAATTTCAGAGTTTATGAAATGGGTAAGATTGTAACTGATCGTGATAGAGAAGATAAATTGTATAAGCGATCTTCGTAACTGATAAATGGGATATGGAGAACGATAAAGGAACCCGCAAATGGATAATGAACCGTGTGAGAATACACAATAATGGATGGGAAATCCAATTAGGATAACTAGTGTTGAGGTCGTCAATATCTTTTGTTTGCCAGCTTATATTAACGCTTATAAAATGCAGGAGCTAATAAGGTTAGAGAGTTTATCCTAAGAACGAAATGAGATGTAATGGTGCTAGTGAAGCACGACGGAAGGGTATACCTAGTAAGGGACCCATCTTGACGTATTAAATTAAGTAAATTTCTATGTATTGATGGTGGATTTGATCCGGGTCATCGAGTCCAATAACGAGTCGCATAGGGCTAGGGAATCCAAAGGGACAACTAGGGTAGCACTTAGGGTCAAGACTACCAAGTACGCGAGAAGGACAACCCCAACATGGCCATTTGGGCCAGAGGAAGGGGATTGACACAGAGAGGTGTCTTGCGTGTGGAAGTGGAACCACAACAATTGATTATGTCCACAATGAGTCAGGGGATAGAAGTGGGATGCCTAGTAGGGACAACAATTGCGAAGTTCTGATTCGATTGGATGAGAATATTATGTCTAGGAGATATTTGGGCCGTTGGTGTATAGGCGAGTGGAAGTATGAATTTTATCCTCAGATAGATGGAGTGAATTTCATGACATGAGTGATCACAATATTCTTTTTAGCACTATATTCGTCTGGGGGACGAGTTTAGTGGGTGTATAGTAGTGTTACGATGGCTGGGATCAATCGATCGATCGATGGCTGGGAATTTTTGGCAGTTTGGCCTCGGGAGTTTTAGGTGGGATTTTCTTTTAGTTTCATTACCACCAAGACTAATTAAAGGAGAAAATTTAATTAAGGAAGTTAATATCCTCACAATTATAGGGGAATATAATTGGGAGTGGTGGGCGTAATTAAGTGTAACACTTACGTATGAATTTTGAGAATAAATTATGAGAAATAAAATAACGAACAGGGTGAATCAGTTCGGGTATAGTAGTAGGGCGACACTACTCACTTAAATTAATTATGGATGAAAAACTAATTAATTTGTATTCGGGGATTAGAATCGGGGGGTTATATTAATTTAGGGCCACGAGAGCGAGCCCGAGTATAGTGGTTGGGTGGCACAAATAATAATTTAATTAATGTGCAAATTAATTAATAATCAGAGTTGGACCATAAACTCGAGATACTAAGTATGGGCTAATGTTACAGACTCAGTACACTGTAGAGTCGGGGTATATTATATTTATATATGTACGGTGTGCGATAGTATATATATGGTGTGTGCATATAAATATCAGTGATTATATATTATTAATATATATACTCCAGTGCTATCGGAGGAGGTTGCGCGATGTGGGTGAATCCCCTAGCTTGAGGAGTAGGGCGAGTATATTCTCAGGTCATAGCGTCCGTTATATGGGTGAGGGCCTTATCTCACTTTCAGGGAAGGAATATGACCGCCTCCATTATGTTCATATTTTTGGCCAAGTTAATGAGCGATTCTGACTTGGGGTAACTAGGTTATGCGAGTACACCTAGGGTGATAACACTTTAGAGAATACATCCGGTGAGTTATTACTCGGGAGGATGGGTTATATTTATATTCAATATATGTGTGAATGTTGTAATATGGTTCTACGTATATAATGGGATAAATGGTTATATATGGGTCATTAAATACATGTAGTGAATTTTGATTGTTAATGGTTTATTTCCGCATGAGTATTTCATTGAATTAATGAAAGATAAAACTTGGCACCAGTCCAATTTCACTTGGGTGGTTAGTAATTAAAAAGTTTCGACAATGATGCTAAGAATGAACCAATTGAGAAACTTGTTCTAATTTAATTTAGGACTGATCACTCGGGGTTTAATTAGTCAGGGTGTCACACACACACACACACACATATATATAGCCAACTCTTTAGTCCAAATGAACAACAAAAAACTCAATAAAAATTACAAATCCAAAATTTTACCCTTGCGCATTGTTAGGAAAATATTTATAAGATATTCATGAGAACTCAAAAAAAATATAAAGCCAGCGTCCGTGTGTTCCTAATTCAATTATTTATGATCTATATGGGCCAAATCAATCCGAGGGGCCCAGTAGCTTAAGCTTTCCCAATAGCTCTTCTATGGCGGCCTCAAAAATTTTCAAATTTATCTTAGGGTTTCTGCAACCACTAAAACCCAATATGTCATCCATTTTAATCACGGTTTAATGTATATAACAAGTTTCCATCAAGATTTAACATTACTGCGACATAATTAAAGGTTCAATTTCAAATGTTAATATTCATACCCTAGTTTTATCTTCTTCATCCACTCGAGAGAATGTCTTAAATGATTAACATCAGCACGTATCATTAAACATGTGATTATCCATCATTCAATCATTCAAATAATACAATGAATCATATTTACAACATACGATGATTTAAAACATATAAATTAATGGGTTCTAATAATATAAGCCATTAAACCTTAAGTTAATCATGTGTTCTAACTTAAACATGGGTTTAATCGATTAGTCAATTCGAATATACATTAAACGTGTTTAGAAATCATATTATACAATTCAAAATTAGTTTTCAAACCCTAATGACACGATCCTACACAATTAGCTCATACATAAGGATGAACTAGATTACACAAATACGATGAGAAAGATACTATGTCTTACCACAAATGAAGATTGATTCTTGATTAGATACTTTTGGGTGTTTTTTTTTTGCCAAAGCTTGCCTCTTCGTGACAGGGCTTTAATTATGATGTATTATGTTGTTTAAATAGGGTTATTAACTTATTTAAGACCTTAAATATGCATGTCTAATATGGGCACAATTTTGAACAACTAAATAAGGCCATATAATAAACAAATAACCTTAAAATCGGTCCCAAAGGTGTACCTACCCTCGGGACCCAATTTGTAACATTAAAAAAATTATTTTGGGTCATAGTACACCCCTAGATTTCAATCTCGACATACCATCCCAAAATATCAAATTAATTACAACTGAAATAATTTAATTTATTAGTTGTTCCCAAATTATTTAAAATCCTCATTTTAAATCCCAATTAAAAATTAAAACAAATTAAACTCAATAAATTACCTATTAATTAACCCAATTAAATATTAATTATCAATTAAATAAATAGTCAATTAATTACCAAAAATACGGAATACATCTTGTTACCAATATCAATATTGAAGGGGCTGCCACCCTGACCATCCTCGATGCTTTTACATTCTCTCAAACCTTGAACCTCAGTCGATTAAAAAGTTCTTCCCACAACATTAAAAAAATGTCTTTCAAGAGACAAAATAATATATGGCCTCAAAAAATGAAAATCTTAAGGAACATAACAAATTCATGATGCAACGTGAAACGAAAAAAAAGGAGAACTGAGTAAAACTTGGCCAAAGTGCGAACCCCGTCGACAGGTTTACTATGACGAATCCATGGCATGGTTAAGAATGAAGGGGTGAGACAATTCCACTAAAAATATACATACCCCGAACATCCCATGGACCCTCAACAATTAATTGAAAACAGTCAACCACTGTTGAAACAAACCCCTAATTTGACATAACTCTGTACACTTGATCCACCAAAATAAACAAAAACTCATGACAAAAATTCAATAAAGAAAAGACTATCCTTGAATTGGAGGCATGTAGGTATCGCGAGACATCAGATCGGGCCTGATCTGAAAATAAACTCCAAACCTTACACTAAGGTATCCATACAAAGTTGTAACTGTAACTACATTATGAAAATAGTTGTGTGGTCACAATAATAAAATAAAGAGACAAAATAATAAAGTCCCATAAAAAATCTAATGCTGAAGGGATATACATTTTAAAAGTAGAAAGGACAAGAGAATAGTACTTTGAGACCACAACATATACAAACCTTGCAGGAAAAAACATACTACCCCATTAAAAATACACCCATCCCAAATATAAGACCTCATCAGATTGTCACTCATAAAGTTCTGCGTATCATGCCCCAATCTCCTCAGACATTACCCAAGAAATACATAATGAACAAACAAACATCCAACAGAACCACTCTACCTAACAGATTCCCGCATGCCAAAATAAGGTCATGACAGGTCGAGACAATCACAAGTGGCACTGAACCCTGGAGCCTCGACCAAGAGCACATGAGCTCCTAAAAGACACTCTCATCCCTCTCCAACAGCATCTTTTTCTATCCTATGTGTCAAATTCCTTTTAGAATTTTTTATGTAATATTACAATTAATTTTATATTGATAGAAAAGTTTTAAAAAATGTATCTCCAATGATACTATTTCTAAAAGTATTTCTATTTTATGTGTTAATAGTAGAATATTTATAGAAAATATGTTGATCCAATTATATTTGTCCATGTTATATGTAGATACCTATTGAAAATTTCTACAAGTAGAAATTCTCATTAGAAATTTTTATCTCTTGACTTGCCACATCATATAGAAATAGACATAGAAAATCTCATTGGAGTATATTTTTATTTTCAAAATAAAAATTTGTAAAAGTATAAATGACCATTGAAGTCTTGGCCTCAATCCTAAGATCATGCTAAGTAAATCTTGTAATTGAATGTCAAATAAAAGTGGTATTAATTTTTCAGTAATTATAGCCATCTAGTAGGAATATGACTATCTTTTGCATGCATTATTATTTTTCCCATATCTCGTGTCTCATCAGACCTTGTATCCAACTAAAAGACTCCCATCAAATGTATATATGAATAAATAATGAGAAATGAATATTCTAGCAGGGACAACACCTCCCCCACCTAACCAAGGTCAAAAATGTTTGAAAAGTAAATCCTCAACAGATAAATGTCTTCGTGGGAAAGGTCCCCAAACTAGCTCAAAAATCTAAAACACTCACCTACTACAGGCCATTATTATGGGGCCTCTTGGTCCTACAGTAGGCTGAATTTTTTTGAGTATTTATATTAGTAGGCTGAAATTGTTGTTGTTGTTCTTGTTGGAGTTGTTGCTAAAAAAATAATTTGTCCTCAAAATTAATATGCTGAAATTTTAATTTGTCTTCAAAGTTAGTTGTTATTGCTAAAATTTGTATTAAACTTTAATTTTAATTAGTACTTGTTGTTAAAAAATATTGATTTATTACGTAGGTGCCAAAAATTAGTGAATATTAATCACAAGTTTTTTAAGGTTAAAAATTACAAAATAAGAAAAACTAGCCCAAACAAATTCGCCTTGGGGGCTCCTGCCCTGAACCCCCCCGCATTTGTAAAAGAATCCCGCACCCACAACCCGAAAATCCTGGCTCCGCCATTGGTCCTACTCAAAACCTCATAATCAGCATCACTAGTGCCCCAAAAAATGGAATGGATGCACTGGCACCTGAGGTAAAATAGGATGAACACTACGAACCCGATACATAAGACATGAGTTGAAATGAAAATATTTAACGTAACTCATGACCATTGATGGAGGATAATATATGTCAATTTTGGAAAATCGATCTATAAGAATGATTAATGCCATCAAAGCTATGTGACACCCCGCTTAATTAAATACCGGGTGATCATGCATTTATAAAATTAAAACAGAATATCCAGATTAGTTCATTTTTAGCATCACTATCGAAAAACTTTTTCTTATATTTACTGATTACCTTGTATTTGAAAAGCTCATGTCAAAATTTTATCTTTTTATTAACATGCAAGATTTCAAAGAATCAAACAATTAAATATCACATTCACCATACTAAATGAATCAACACCACAAGTAACGAAATACTTAATCAAATAACATCTAACGGGAGAAAATGCCCCAGTCTGAAAAGCAATACCATAATCCATGATTAAAAGTCTAAATCCACAACTGAAATAAAAGGAGTACAATGGCTCGGAAACAACTACTAATAGAAAATGGGCAACATGCCCAACTGAGATAAAGTAAAGAGTGCATCAAATTTGCAAGAAAATGGAGGCTTCTATCAAACTAGGACCTCCAATCGTCTACAACAACGACATATAGAAAGGAACTCCTAAGCTGGGCCTCCCTGTGGCTGGGCACCTAAAATGGTTTTGTACAAAAAAATGATTTGGGTAAAATAGGTCAGAGCCCGAGTAAATACATTTAGAAATTCAGCAAGTATTTAAAATGCATAATTAGCAGATATCATATGCATGTTAGGTTCACGGCTCTCACTTGAGGTTCTCACCCCTCAATTAGTGTGCACGCCTAACGTATACTCCTAACCCGTCCTAGTTATGCTCCCCCGCCTAACTAATTCGAATTAAGTATTTTACTTCATCTACTAACTTTTGTTACTCACTTATGTCACCTATACAAGTTTATGTTCTATGTCTATTGGACATTTATAAATTTTTCATATAATATTAAATTCTCGCATACTTATATACATTTAGATATCAGTATCTTTCTCATATTCTAAGAACAAACAGTAGAATTAAATCACAAGTGTGTTTTGTATATACATGTCTCCACAATTATATATACTAATATAGCACGCTTAGACTGAGACCTGCGGTGCATGCATACTTTGCTATCATATCCTGGTACATCATGCACTGTATAAAGGACAGTTGGTTATGTATCTCTTTCAAACCATAAATAAAAATCACATATATTGGAGGCGAACATAGTCCCCAACCAAATAGCTCATCATACTCTTAGATAGCACGTATCCAAGGTCCTATGTTTTGGGTACAAGTCTAAAATCCCCCCAACGGGCCCATCAGGATAAAACCGTCCACGACGCAAAACATTCCTTCGCTAGCAAGCAGTGTAGGTATGTCATACACACAATAAATCATACAATAGGTTTTCACACAATTTTCCTATTTATATCATTAGTATAGATATGCCCACAACCTACCATATATGTCCCATATGTAGTATATTTATATTTCTCCAAATATCCTACGTATTAATTAATTTCGATTATACTTCTTACTGTACTTCCCTGAGTACCCCTTATTACTCTAAATGCTCTAACTAATCATCAAACTATTTCGGTAGGTGAGTTATCCCTCTACCGCTGATCCGGCCTCAGATTCACTCGTAACCTTTGCATTTATTTAGGTATCCTCAATATTATTAGATGTTATATGATTTCCGCACTTAACTCTCATTCTACGTAATCCAATTAAATTCTCAAGAGGTTAAACTACATGCAATCCTACCTTAAGGTTCCAAGACTCCATTATATCTAATTGGAAACAAATTATCGACATGAATCCCTAAAATTTAATCAAAAATACATTTTCGAACTGGTCCGGTGGGTAGCGGTGAACCGGTTCATTAGACCTGATGTCGTCTTCTTCCTTAGCAGTTATAAAAATCCCACCCATTTACACCACCAACTCCATTAATAAATCCCCAAACTCCTAACCAATCATAATAAATGTTATACCAACATATATGAACAATTTCTAACGTGATATAATAATTAAATCTTCAAAGATTACTCATAAAATTGAATTAATTCAAGAACATCCAATAAAATCCCTAGTTTATCTTTCAGTTCAAGAACTCGATTTAAATCCTTATTTCTTCACATTATGACACCAAAATTTTGTGAATTTTATTCTACATGCATCAAGAAAGTTAACCTAGCATGATTCCTACCCCAAACATGTTTTAAACTCATCCAATTAACATTAAGTCTTCACGTAAACATGGATGGATTAATCTAAATCTAACATGGATTGAATACATGCTCAAAATTAGCAAGATAAATAATTGCCTTGTTATAGAGGTCTGATTCTCTATAGAAAGTTGGTATAGGTGCGATCATCTTCTCCCGATCTACGCTATGGTGGTGTTGGTGGTACAAGAGTAATGTTTTATGGCCTTGGGACTCTCTCTCAGGTTCTCCTTCCCTCCCTTGATAACCTCTCTAAGTTTGATTCATGTAACCCTAACTTATCCCAATCCCAATATGATTTACACCTCTTGAATTCGTGGCTCTCCTAACCTCAAAAATATAAATGACTAAAATACCCCTTCGGGACACCGGTTTGGCCTAAAATTGCCCCGGGACCCAAACAAAACCCTCGGGTACACTTTTCTGACTATCTTAACCCTTCCGGATATGTCGGGGCACTCGAAATTACCATATGAAACACCAAAAATAAAATTACATTTTATTTCTCAAATTATGTCCCTACACGACTCACACGCGCGTCCTAACTAAATTACTGTAACTTTCGTATTTTTCACTGGAGACAATTTTAATATATTCATAATCATATATTACTTTATTCACTAAGTAATATTCAATCTAATCTACCTTGATAAATATTAATCCTTGTCCCACTAATTAATATTTATCATCCCGGATGAATCATTTTTATTTAATTTAATTAATTCATGATTAACTCCTGATTAACCCAATTATAGAAATCATTAAAAATACGGGGTATTACAAGCTATATTCAATAGTTAAAAGGGTATAAAATAAAATAAAATAGAGATGAAGAGATAAAACACAAGATATGGAGTGGTTCGACTATAAAAATGATCCTATGTCCACTTTGGTGCCTTATTCTCATTATTCATATGTATTGATACAAGATTTAGTGGCCTTAAAGCGTACGAGAGAGAAGAAAGGCTAAATTCATGAACATACAAGTTCTATGCCGAAGGAGGTGCGACCTTATCGCGTAGGATTAAGAGAGGCCACAGACTTGAGTGGCTTAGGTGATCGGAGCAGGTGACCTGAGTATGCTCTTAGGTGTAGTTAGAGAAAGAGATATTAGATTTTAGCATAGCTTCACTACCAAAAGTGTCCCCCTAAAGGAGGAGGTGAGGATCTCTATTTATAGGAATTTAATGAGAGTATCACGTGCATGGTGCACATGATATATTAACAAGTACTGTTGAGATGGAATATATCTAAAAGGTGGACAGCTGGCAAGTAATTGCTCACATGTCAATGTTTGTGGTAGGTGTAACTCCCATGTCATGGTAGGAGTCCGCGTCCTATCAAAGGCATGGTCGCGACCTATATGGCTTCCCTTTCGCATGTCATGTGTTTACAGATGGACATATTTTGGGTATATTAATATAAACCCATTAAGAGGTTCAATTTATCCATTCAAACACACAATGGGAACGACTGAATCCATTACATCCAAAAGCATGTAAAGAATAAAAAAAATAATGGGTTACCTATCTCCTATGCCCTCATAGCCTTAATTCTCCCCAAAGCTGCTGATTAGGCGTAAACTCTTCCGAATTTATCCCCTTAATTTAGGGATTTTTTTTCTTCGAATAATGTAATTAATCTTGATTTATCTCATTTATATGCTACTGACCTTTCTACATAATATCTCGAGTTTTGTGCCTTTTTCATGATATTTACAAGTATTTATTGCTAAGTAAATAGAGGAAAAGCCAAAGCAGAAGAATTAATCAAGCAAAAAATGTCAAAAGAGAAAAAGCATAATTTTTATGAGGAATCCAGATGAGAACCCAAAATGCGTTGAAAACCCTTAAGTCCGCAAGCGCGTAGGAAGAAACTCCGTCAAATTCTGAGTTCCAGAGAAGAAGTTACGAGGTTCTAAAGATGACAGATAATGAAGAGAAAATCGGGAGAAATTAAAGAGAAAATGAAAAATGAAGGAGGATTGGTCCTATTTAGAAGAAAAAAGGACCGATCCAGATTTCTATCACTCAGTGGAAAAATTTGCAAAGCAGACCGATCCAATTTCCAGAAAAAAGGGATGGATCCAGATTTGGATCCGGACCGATCCGCTCCTGGGCGCATGGACCGATTCGTATTTGGAGCTGTACCAATCTGCTCCTGGACACACAGACCGATCTGTCAAAGATAAACCTGATTTTCTTGTTCCGATTTTAGAGTTTGATTCAGCTACAACTCTGAATTTTTCGTGATGTATTTAACTTCTAGTTATTGATAGATTAAGGGTTTGAACTTTTACTTTTTTAGTTAGTTTTCTTAGAGAGAGAAAGCTCTCTCACCTGTGTTGCAAACCCTAGTTTTGAAGATTGATTAGACGATTTCAGATTCATTGAATGCAAGTAGTTTCATTTCATTTAATTTATTCTCTCTTTTACTTAGTTAATTAATTCTCAATTCTTAGTTGCTATCTCAAATAAAAAATTGTTCTTGCCAATCACGATTTCTTTTAATTCTAGAATTAATGTTTTTCTTCATCTAGTTATGTCTGGCTAATTTCTTTAAGTTTGGGGTGCATGAACCCCACCCGATGTCTGGATAATTTCTCTAGGGTTGGGGTGCATGAACCCCACCCGATGTCATTCATCATAATGAATATAGATTTTTAAATTTAATTTTAAAGAAATCGTGTCACGTAATTATCACAACCGTCGTAGGACTTTTGATCTCGTTTGTCCTAGGTAACCAGGATGCTCAAGAGTGCGACGCGCGTGTAGTTAATGCAACACTGCTTTGTTCTTACCTTCAATTTCGTATGATGCGGGCTAAGATCTTTCATATACATAATGCTTAGGATTAATAAAGACCAGGTTCTCTATAAATTCTAATTCAGAAATCTAGTATCCTACAAGGTGAATTACTAGGGTGAGGGGGATTGTAACTCAATCTCTCGTTCTCATTTGTAGTTAATTTTGTTAATAACTTATCATCCATCTTAGATCAATTAGATCTTTTACATTTTATTTAGGCATAGCTTAGTTAGTCCTTAATTTAATTACGCATTTGATTATAGTAAATCTCTTATTCAAATCACCTTTTTGTTTCTTTTAGAGTCTAATCTAGGATTCCTTCTATTTTCCAACGTCATCACGAATTTGTTTGTCCTTTTTCCATGAGGATAGATACCCGAATTATCGGGATATTACTTGAGCGATAGGCTTGCACTTGAGCCTACACACCACGCACACTAGACACATTTGTGTCCGTGTCAGCTGCTCACTCGACCTCTCTATCTTGGGTTTCTTCCGCCTTCACACCCTGATCCACCCTCAAGTATGATTTGCCTCTACCCACACCTCCTTCTCTACCTCCCTTTCCAGATCTACTCCCTACCTAGCCTCTCCCCCCCCCCCCCCCCCCCACCCCCGACCTCAGCTTTCCATATCATGGAATCAATAGCCCATGAGATGAACACTACAACCCTAACTTCTTAATGTACATCTTCCTCATTGCCTCCATAAATCACCCCATCCACCATTCTTTATAGTTGCACACTAATGATCTCCATGAACTTAAATTTGCCTATAAGGTCATAACCCTCCTCAAGGACTCCATCGAATGTTCGAAAAAGATCTACTAGGGATCTATGAGGTGAGAGCTTCCATTCATATTCATTAAGGATATCGTGTAAAGATCACTTCAAGTCTCCTATAGTCTTCCAAAGTCAAACGAATTCCTCTTAGTCACAGCACCATCATTGACATCCTCACCCACCTCCCTTAACAAAATCATCTCCATGACCTACGTCATCCTACGCCACTCAATCTCCATCACCATATCCCCGCATCTACTATACAGGCACCCTTATTACCCATTCGAACCTCGTGATGAAATAAAATAAATGAATCTGAGAGTACGCACCAAAAATGAACAAAAAAATACAAAGGAAAAGGGAGGGGAGGATACCACATCTTCATGCATAAGCATAAAAAAAAATCCCCCACAACCTTTATATTCATGTGATGACCCTCATGTAAATTAGATGCGAGAAAACACTGCATCAATTGGATGAAATCCTAACTAGAATCCAAAGAAAAGGACAACCTAGCCGTAGTTGTAACCTAAACAACAAGTTGTAACTAGAAGAAAGGAAAAAAGAAGAAACATCGCCATCAACTAGGATAAGAAAAAGGAAAGCTAAGAAAATAAAACGCTTACTTTCAGACTATATACAAAACCAGTAAAGCTCTTACCCCCTGTCTAAAAAATGGAGACATGAATGGGTAAACCTTGGCAAATGTAACCCTATCCTAAGCCAGTGCTTGAATAAAACTAAAATCCATCAAAAAGGGGACCCACCATATTTTCAAACCTGGTCTAGTACACGAGGCCAAGAGGTCCCCTATCGCCAATAAAACGAGACATTGTGTATATCAACGAGCTATTGTCTAGTCCTGCCCTGAGTGTACCTCCACACTAAGGCATCCAACTTCCCCTATCGATTAATCGATAATAAAAACACCAAAATTGCAATCAAACCTCCCTCAGTGATCATCATTGTGGAGTCCAACCGAACATGCACAGTGCTGAGAAAGAGGAATGTAATTGCTATAAAGTCTAAGGGTGTCATCATCATCTCTCCAATAGGAAAATGGAAGGTGTTGGTGGTATCTAGAATTTACTGAGACTATTGATATCGCTCACCCGAAAAGCTATACATGAAGTGAACAAATTAGAATGCATGTACGTAGTCCCTTACTAAAGCAAGGAACCGATCCCATAATCTATCAACTGCCAAAATGGATACTCGAATACGACCCACGTCCCTCCTCATAGAGAAATTAAGAAACCCGTAAGAAAGGTAAAAAAATAAAACAGTTCATAAATATGCAACATTTCATCTTGAAATTTAAATTAAAATAGGCAAACTGTATCCTACCCCCACACCCCCCTTTTTTAAATTCTAAAGAATTGATCGGTGAATCAATTTTTAAGTAATTATCTACCAAGATCATTCAGGATCCACACTAATTTAATTTATTATTTATATTAAATTGGAAAAATCAATCAATCACGACCCACCATCTTATAAATTTAAAAGACAACGGTCATTCCATCAATTTTAAGGATGCATTCAAGCATGATCATTTAGGATCAATCATATTTTCCCATCTTATAATTTCTAAAAAGATTGATCATTACATCAAATTTCTACGTTTATTCGGACATGTTTGTTGAGGATTCTTTATGTTTGCATTTGAGGTTTTGATTAAATCAAAATAACACTTATCAAGGGATAACCTATCTTATAATTCCATAAGGATTGGTCATTACATTAGTTTATTAATTGATTTAGAAATTATCATTCAAGATCCATTCCTTTTGAATTTAAGGCTCATATCAAATTGAAATAACACCATGCAATCAGGGCCCACCCATTTTATAAATTCAAAAAATGGTTATTACATTAATTTTATGGATTTATTCGACCAGAATCATTAAGGATTCATACCATTTCAATCTTATGTTCTAATTAAATTGAAATGACCCCGATTAATTAGGGCCCACTCATCTTATAAATTCAAAGAGGATTAATCATTACATAAATTTATGGATTTATTCGGCCCGGATCATTTAGGATCCATCCCATTTCCATTTAATATTCAATTAAATTGAAATGACCCCCGTCATTTAGGGACAACCCATTTTATAACTTCAAAAAAGATTTGTCATTACATTAATTTTTAGTTTTTTCGGAAAGGATCATTGATGATCCATCGGGTTTTAATTTTATGCTTAGGTTAAATTAAAATAATCGGGGTCAATTTGGGCCTACCCATCTTATAAATTCATTAAAGATTGGTCATTACATTGATTTTAAAGGATTTATTTTTCCATAGTAAGGTAGAAGACATCACGGAACAGGTAGAAGACATCACGGAACAGGTGATATTTATGGTAGGTGATATTGGGAAATCTATAGTAAGGTAGAAGACATCACGGAACAGGTGGCGCTAACCTCATATAAGATTGTACGACCGAACTACATAAGGTTGTATCAATCCCTCACCAAGAAGGAAAATACCACTATTAACGACCTAATTCCTAGGACTAAAAAACCTGAAAAAATCAAAGATGTGACCATAGGAACAAATTAAGACAATAGTCAAACAAAAGCAAAAGAAAATGGAGATAAGGACGTTATTCCTAAAAAGGGGGAAGAAGAAATATGGAAGATGAAATGGAGGGAAGAAGTCAAATCCTAACAAAACTAGTTGTGCAATAAAAACAGTTTTCAAGGAACCAATATACAGGATCTTGACCAAGATCAAATATTAGAGATATTTTAAGTGGCTAAGGAAAATGGCAATAGACCCCTCCAAAAGAAACACATTAGTGAGATTATCCTACCATAAAGAGAACGAACAAAAAAGTAAACAATTTTAATGTACTTAAGTCACATCTTGAAAAGGTGGTCCAAGCAGGACATTTTAATGACTACATTAAGAAAAATAATGGAAAAAGTCCTACAGAGTACAAAAGAATCCAGATAATGTCTTGGAAGATAACAAGTTAGGATATGAGTTCGCAGTCACCCATGGACCTCAAAGTATGATCAAATCAAAGGGAATATGTTAACAATGGAGTTAAAAAATTTGTTGAAGTAGTGTAGGCTTTTGAGATTGATCCTGAAGCCAAATATTGGAAAATACCATTGATTGAAGGAAATATACTATACCAAGAGCATCATTTATATGGAAGAGGACCTGACCGGAGTTAGTAATCCGCATCGTGATGCACTAGTAATCACAATATGGATTGTTAGCTGGCATGTGGATAAAATACTAGTGGACCAGGGAAGATATCAAAGTTTAATAAACCTTACGTTGTTCAGCCACGTTAACTTGAGAAAGGAATTTATAAAAGAGGCGACCATACCTCTAGTCAGATTAGTAGGAAGAATGACAATGCCTTTAGTAAAAGTTGTTCCTTCAGTACAAACGAGGAGTTTATTTAATTTGATTGAATTTTTGGTCGTATACATTAAATTTACCTAAAATGCGATCCTTTGGCAAGGATTTATCCATGAAATGAAAGTGACCCCATATAACTACCATCAAAATCTCAAAAACTTTACCGACCATGGTAATGGAGATTCATGGAAATTAGGCTCTTGTTTGTCAACGATTTTATCAAAAGCTATCAGAACTAAATAGGGGAAGAAAAAGGATATGTGGTTGAAGACTCGTGGGGGTTACCCCTTCTAAATCATAGCTAATATATGGGAAGGTGAGAGTAGAAGACACGAGGGTGGCCTCGTCGAGCGACACATGGAACAATTCCAATAAGTTTTATTTTAAAACTCTCACAATAATAAGAAATTTGTTATCAGTAGCTCTCTCATTGATAGCGAGAATGAGGAAAATTTATTTTTCCTTAAATAGAATCAATGTGTGTTTGCTTGACAGTATAATATGCCCAACATAGATCCAGAGGTAATGTGTTAAAGATCCACGCTAAACCCAACATTCCCACCAATAATACAAAAATAATGGTGAATAGACCTTGAGAAGGTAAAAGTAGTAAAAGAAGAAATCAGGACACTTATGGAGGGAAGCTTAATTAGATAAGTCTAATTATTCGAGTGGATGTCAAATCTTCTCATAGATAATAAGAAAAAATATAGTTTCGTTCTAGTGAAGATTGACTAGCTGGTCAATGCCACAACCAGCTATGAATGAAAGATCTTTCTAGATGCTTATTTTTGCTATTATCAGATCCCTTTATTCACTTTCGACCAGAAAAATTGGTTTGCTTAGCCTTCACTATTACACATTTATGCCTTTTGGAGAAAATTCTGGAGCGATATGTAAATAATTGGTCATAAAAATATTTAACCTATAGTTGGGCAATACCATAGATGTGTACATCAATGATGTGCTCTTAAAGAGTAAGTGGAAATGATACCATCTATCAAACCTAGAAAAAACATTCGTGGTCCTCCAGTATTATAAAATGAGGCTCAATGTATTTAAATGTTCTTGCGGGGTATAATATGGAACATTCCTTTGATATATGGGCATCTAGTGAATAATCGAAGCAAATCCTGATCAGATTGACGCAATAAGGGTTATTTATCACCCCAAGACCAATATGGATGTTCAAAAGATATTTGGGATGCTTAAAACACTCAATTGGTTCATCTACAAGTCTTTTGAGTGATGTATACCTTTCTAAAAATTATTAAGAAATGAGAATAATGGACTTTGGAATGATTAATGTGTAAAGGCACTTAATAAGATAAAATGTTATCTTAGTCAACCATAATTAATCACTGTTCTTAGCCTAAGGGATCCACTTTACTTGTAACTCTCAGTGTTTAACCACACAATTATTTTATCTTTGGTTTGCTTGAAAGAAGGGCCTTAGGACCCAATTTACTATTCTAGTAAGATATTATTAGATGATGATATGCAATATCTCCCATTAAAAAAGTTATCTTATTCTCACATTACAGCCTCATGTAAGTTTAAACATTACATTGAGGCACACTCCATCATGGTCATAACCGCCTTTCCATTAAAGGTACTCACAAAAGGCCAACCGCTTTGGATGAATGTGCAAATGGTAAGTGGAGTTGGTTAGTTTTGATATCCATTTTCTACCTTTAACTTCATTAAAAGGGTAGGTTTGGGGATATTTCATAGTTGAGTTCTCTAGAGAACATCAACCTAAAGAGGAACTCAAATATGATGATCAAATAACCATGTAAGGGTCCCAAAAATATAATAAGTTAATTTTTATGTAGACAAATCATAAAAAATAAAGGGGGTTAGAGTTGGGATAGTAATAGTTACCCCAAATCACACTTTCCTCGAGAAAACACTAAGACGTGAATTTCAGGAATCAAACAATAAGGCGGAGTATGATTCTCTCATCATGGCAATAAGGAATGTTTTGTCCCTTAGATCTATTCAACTTGACATATTTTTTTTATCTCAAGGTTAGCATCTAATCAAATTTAAGAGACTGCAATGTGAGGGATGATTGCATGTCAGCCTCCCTCGAGAAAGCTTAAGAATCGGTCTCCTAATTCAAGCATGTCCAAATTGAATGAGTTCCTAGGAGAAATAAAAACTATGTGGTGCAACCAAGAATCCCAAGGAAATAGTACATCCAATAAGTCATCCTCATAGAAAATGTTTTCGACTAGATGGACTAATAATCAAGTATTTATGGGAAGATGTTTTTCCTATGGATAAAAGAGAGTCCTATCAGTCTAAGGTGAAGTTATCCCATTTCTATTTATCCTATAAAGAACTTATTTATAAAATATCCTTCATTATGTCGTACTTACAACGTGTACATCCTAACGACATTGATCAAGTCCTATACAATCAACATGAAGCACTATAGGTATGTCACGCTGGTGGAAGACCTCTAGCCTTCTAGGAAATAAATAAGGGATATTTGTGGCCCTATATGAAGAATTATGATGTCTCTTTTATGAAAAAGGTGAAGAAGTGCCAAATATTCTTTCCATTACTCCATCTGTTGTCTAGAGCCCTCAAATCTCTAATGAGTCTATGGTCATTTGCTCAGTTGGAGTTAGACATTATGGGGCCACTGCCCACTGTAACAAGAAATAGGAAGTACTTTTTGGTCGACACATATTATTCCACAAAATCGGTTGATGTAAGAAACGAACATAAGAGATGCTGATATAATCAGGTTTGTCTAAAGGAACATTATAACCCATTTTGGTGTACCAAGAACACTCATCCCTAACAACGGAATGTAGTTTAAGAATCAACCCCTCCTAGATGTTTGTAACAACAATGCTATTAAGAACTACAATAGTTCAGTGGATTACCCTTAGAGAAATGGACAAGCGAAGGGTTGCAATAAAATAGTCCTAGATAGAATGAAGAAAATATTTGAGAAGTAAATAGGAAAATTGGTGGACGAGCTCCCTCACATACTCTAGGCGCACCAAATAACTCTAAGGAGCTTGATTGGGGAAGAACCCTTAAACTTATCTTATGGGAAGAAATCCTTAATCCTCGAAAAGATAGGATTGCTAACCATCAGAACAAACATATCGTATCAAAACATGAATAATGAGATAATTATCTGAAATCTTGACATGGCGGGTGAAAGGAGGGAGCAGAACCTAATCATATTTTTATCCTACTAGTAGTAATTAATAATGATATATGACAAATGGGTGCATCCAATAACGTTTTAGGTCAAATATTACATCCTAAGAAAGATATTTGGTAACATAGGGGGCCATCAGATGGAAACTTAGGAGTAATGAGTCATCAGAGACGACATGTAAATGGCCTATCACGTAGAAATAATTGAGATCAGATAGATAAATTTGGCTTTGAATTCAACCAACCTTAAAAATATTTTATTTTCAAGCTTTGTAAGTCGGATTTCATTTTTATGTCAAATTTTAGTTTTCTTTTTATTTGGTACTTAAGTACTTGCCAGTCTATTTAATTCAGTTTGCATTAATTGTTTCAAATGACAAGCAATTGTTAAAGAAAGTTATCTTATTATATATGGCTGACTAGAATATTGTTTTGATACCTTGGTGATGTAATTACACGTATTAGTCACTGTCTTAAGGTTACAAATTTCCTAATTTCAACACGAAAGCATAATGTATTGCCCCTAAAAAGAAAAAAAAAATCTACGAGGGAATCTAAGGCACCTCATAATCTGACCATGGTGATCGAATAAAATCTTGAATAGGTGGATAACATAGTGAATAAGTACATTCATGTCAAGAATTGGTATAAGGCCTAAGGTAAAGTGTGATGACACATGATAAAAGGTAAGACTAATAAACACATTCTAGGAACAAGGAAATGGTGAATGAAAATACAAATTGAAAACAAAAAAGACTTTATTTCATTTCATATAGTCATTAATTATAACGTTATTTACAATTAATTGTTTATAAAATGACTCCATTATCTTTGAGAACCACTGGAAAACCTAGCTTTGGATGAAAAGTTAGAAGCTTTCAAGCTCTGATGAGGAATATGATCATCACTATTGTAGTCAACGAG
The DNA here is from genome assembly GCA_949130495.1 of Sambucus nigra. NCBI lineage: Eukaryota > Viridiplantae > Streptophyta > Magnoliopsida > Dipsacales > Adoxaceae > Sambucus > Sambucus nigra. The sequence goes on along the minus strand of OX422210.1, from coordinate 350,034,814 downwards.
AAAGTCCTCGATCAGCGATAGTTAAATTGTGTCAAATAGAACCTAGGAATCCTAGCTCCCAACTTGAAGGACATTAAAGTAAGCTGAGTCCATTAAAAAAAAAACTCATTACTTAGAGTGTTGGGGAATTTTAAAGAAAACTAATACATTCATTGTTACATGTTTATAGGTCGGGTTCTTGTCTTTATTTATTTTGAGTAGGGCATGAAGTAAACCTTCTCAACATCCATTAATATAATAGTAAGAGGACTCTTTTAGAATTAATATCTTAGCATCATAATCCTTCGATTTGACCTTCTTATGATCAACTAATTTTTTTGGAATGCTTGGTCGGCCTACCGGAGTTCCTTCCTTAGTCGAATGTTCTAATTTTTGAGATGACTGAAAATATTCATTATCTCTTTTAGATCATCCTAGATACTCGTGAACTTCTTTGTATGATTTTCATAAATACCCATCATCCAGTGGGGCTCGTATCAAACAACGAAAAAGACTATCATTGTTAGATCATCATCCTTAACCTTAAGAATAGAGTTCAAGTCAGCATTCTCTTACACCAATGGCATGGGGGTCAGACAATCATCGGACTATAAGAGTAAATCAACTTTGTTTATTATTGAAAGAATAACTACAACTCAAGAAATGTACAAGAAAAATATGAAATCAACGATGGGGGTAAGAAAAATATTAAGTAAAATTTCCATTTCATTCGAAAATATTATGGGACAAAGACCTTACACATATGTAAGAAAACAATAAGAAATACATTGAAAAATATATTAAAAAGTTCCTAAAATGTTATTTTTTGTAGTGAATGTATTTGATATAAAACTTTTTTAAATTCCATCACAAGAAATTTGAGTCGTGGAGTAATTAAAGTCATATTGACTTGATATGTTTGAGTGAGGCGTATTCATTTGTATTAGATGGAAATTTGTAGATTGAAGATCACCGAAGCCACTCAACCAATCACAAGATTTATATTGCACACAAGCTTTTAAGATCGTATCATTTTGGTAGTTTTCTAAATTTATATATAACTCCACACATGGACATGATATTTTTCCAAACTTAGTGTAACAAGTGTACTTTTTACTAATAACTATTGTGAAAAAAATGGGAGTTGGAATTTTTCTTTGGTGAAATTAAAGGCTGTTTGAAATTTATAGCCTTTAACCGTTCACACGCTCCAAATTGGACCTGTGCACATGACCCGTTTGAACGACTCTAATTTTCCACGTGTTCATGGCTGAGCCACGATTTCAGCAGTGTATTAAATCGCGCGCGCAAAAAAATTAATCGTGCGCATTAAGTATATCGGTTTAGAAAATGTTTTATAAATAAACTATTTTCCCTCCCATTTGAAAATATCTAAAAAACTCATAATAAATGACCACAACGAGTTTATTTACGAGGTTAAGTACTATTGTTGATTGTGTTTTATAAAAAAAATCATGTGTTCCCTCCAAAATTAATAAAACTTAAATCTAAGTATTTATCTTTGGTTTTTGTGAGTGTATGGAGAGCGATTTCACTTTCGATCTTCATTATCCTATTCCATTCAATCAACTACATTTTAAATTACGTGATCTAATATTCTTAGATCTAAAATTCATTGGAGGAGTTAAAGTGTGGCATTGATTCCAAGGAGGGTATTGGAGTTCCTCATTCACATAGTGTAGCTTTGTGTGGAATTTTATTCGTCTATGGGGGAAAGTTCAAGGTCCATAGGTAGCTACACGATAATGCTTGTGTTGTAAGTACCTTCTTTCCTCGTGTAAAAACTCTTTTCAAGTAGAAATAGAAAGTGGAGTTCATCGAGGTTTTATTACCCCTAGGAGGGGGTTTTACGTCATAAATTTTTTCTTACGAATGTTTATTATTGTTATTCTATCGATTCCACACTTTTGATCACAATCTACATTTAAATCGCAGTTAAATCTAGTGTATTTCCTTAACTTGGAATTAGGTTGTGTTTTCTAATTATTCAATCTAGATCTACCTAATCAGACTTGTTGTGTGATTAATTCAATACATTATCATGTCACTTTGTTGGATAATATGATAGGAGAATGAAATTTTCAAGGAATTTAAATACAAAGTCTAAATTTAGGAAAATCGCCGAGTCCCTAAAAATACTAATCTATAGAAGTATTCTACTTAGGATGTTATGAAACCTTCTCTTGGGGATCTATTTATTCTGCTTTTTCTCCCCCCCCCCCCCCCCCCTTCAAGATAGGAGGAAAGCCACGGTTATGCTAAAAAAATAGCTCATATCTCTAAAAACGCCGACCTTAACTAAGGCCTCATCACAACCTTTTTTCGAAACAAATCCCTATAATCATTTAGCATTGGCAATTGCTTTATCCCATCCTTAATCAAAAGTAGTGGGCTTTGACTATAACATTGCTATAATATGTTATGTGGACTCTAGGTTTTCTACTTAAAGTTCTCAACATTGGATTTCATTTGGAGGATCTCATTTTCTTTGGCCTCCATTTAAACCTCACTATCAGTCACTTTGACTTTAGCAGAATTAAAGGCCTTATAGTACGTGGTCAAAGTATCCCCTAGGTTCGATACCTCTTTTTTCTAGTCGATAATTTTATCAAGAAAGTTTGTGAAGTCCACAATAAACTACGAAAAAAACAGAAATGACAAGTCATAATTAGATATAAAGATGAAATTTATTATAAGTCAGGCTAAGGGAATTCAACACTTACAGGCATCTGATCAGCGTGCATGGATAAACTCTCAGAGATTAGGCTGGAGACTAAATATTGGTCAATGGGGGGACAAGAACCCCTCAGAATCCCAAGACACATCTTGGATTTCTTGGCTTGATAGGACGTGATAGAGGTTGGTTGGATTGAAAGTAATCTATTACATAATATTTTTAAGATTAAAAATTTTCTTTTAACTCTTTGATAAAAACCTTTTAAACATTAATGATTGAATACACACACAGAGATAAAAATCAGTTTAGGCTAGTGTGATGTTTAAAGTCAAATTAATAAAAGTTGAAACATAATGAGATGAGGAGAAGGGGATTTGATCATGCTACTTTTGATAATGAAGAAGCCATTAAAGTTGAAAATCCCGAGTCTTTTAGTTCCAAGACCATACACACTACAAGTCCACTATGACAGCAGTTTATGTACAAATTATAGTTTACGTTATGTGAATGAATCAATATTACTAATATACCCAGTATACCAAGGTCTAGAACTAAACAACCCCATAAATACTGAAATAGACAAAACATAAAATAGTAAACTAGTAGTACACAAACAACTTCACACTCAAGAAAAGAGTATGCAGTGAAGATGTGAAATGAAAAAGTAAGTTTTAATAAAAAAAAATCGCATATAGTAGGAATATCAAATAACGGGAAAGATAGAAAGGGTCTTGCTTTAAGATTTGATGTGTCAACCTTATGAATATAGAAAAACTAGTTCTTGTATAGAAAGATATAGATCGTGAGTTTTACAAAACCAGAAGAAGGATCTACACAAATCAGAACATAACATAACATAACCAACTATTATTTTAAAGTATATAAGTTTTAAACACGTATATATATATATATATATATATATATATATATATATATATATATATATATATATATATATATATATATATATATATAATGTGTGTGTGCATGTGTGTGTTATATCATGCTTAGGTAGATTAGTTTAAGGATAAGTGTCTTTCCGAATAGGGTTTGTTAAAACACGTCAAAATATTCTAAAACATACAAAATCTAAAGTCACATACAAGCAAGATATATATTTTTACATGTTTGTAAAAGAGTTAATAATTAGACCCCGACAAAGATCTTAGAGGCAAAGAAACAACTTCAAGTAGTGAACTCCAAAAGCTTCAAACGATTAACCCAGGAAAGTGTCAAACTAAAAACCAATATCTAAACACTCATACTCACTCAAAAATTTATATTATAAAATTTATAAGGTAAAACATGTTTATAAAGGGTTTTAAAAATCTCTTAAAAAGATGTGAAATGCATCAAAAGTTTAGAGTGAAAACTCTAAAGAAATTTTAGTAGATTTTTGTTTTGGTTTTGAAAATTTTCTCGTATTTAAAAATGAAAGAATCAAAGAAGTGGCTCGGTTCAGTCATAATTCCCCGACGTATAAGGGAAATGAGTTAAAACCAAGGGTATCTGAGGGAAAGGATGACATCACACAAAAGAAGGGTCGGTGAGGATACGAGGATAAAAGAACACTACACCGTGGAGGGTGATAATGTAAAACAACCCCGAATAGCCACCAGTCGAGTAATCCAAAAACCAAGGCTTACGTGTGATAAAATCGTGTGGACAAAAAACAAACCCCTGATTGGTCCAAAACCAATCACACATATCAAAACCAAAACTACCTTTCATTTTTTAAAACGTTATCGTTTCTATTTTGCTGAATTTTAATCACGAAACAAAAATGGATTTTAATTTTGTTAATTTTAAATGTTAAACCTCGACATTTGAAAATTCCAAAAAAATTATATAAAATATGAAAATTGATTTTAAAAATATAGAAAATTATAAAACTAATAAATCTATAATATAAAAAATATTTGATTACCAAATACATATTGGATTTACAAGTACAAAAATATAGAATACATTACATAAATTACTATTACGGTTTTAAAAATATAAAATTGATTTTAAAATTCTTTAAAATATATTTAACATTTATATTTAGTGCGTGCAATGACCCCAGAGTATTTAGGACAATTTTTACAAAATTGAGACGATTCAAAACGGCATGGGATTAGAAAGGGTACTTTCAAATATTCCATCCCCTATTATCTTGGAAATCCTTCTTCGAGGATCCAGATTGTCTTCTGATGAAGTGGGAATGACCGTGGGGATAGTGGAGGTATCAACGAATGTAACAACCCGTCCTTTTTAGACAATTAAATTCCATAATTAAATTAAGTGGCAATTTGGGGAATTTTCCTAAATAGTAAATTTTGGGATTTTCGAGGATTGAATGATTTTCGATGGGTGATGTAATTATTTTTGGGACTATATAGGTCGAAATATTTTAATTATATGTCGTCATTGAGTAAAGCGACACGAGGTAAGATTTTTAATTGGAAAACCCGCATTTAATTATTTTTGGTTGGAATAGTGATTTGCGGTCAAGTACCTCGGATGGGAATTTCAACTGCGCCATAATTCTCGGAATGGCCGAGATAGTCGGAAAAGAGTGTCCGATTGTCGAAAATGAGTTTCGGGTAATTTTAGAGGTAAAAGTAACTCGTAATTGGGTAAACGAGTCGTTTTGGGGTTTTAAGGGTTTAAAACCCTTTTCTCCTTATAAAAGGAGGAAGAGAGGGAAAGAAAAGAGAAAGAAAGAAAGAAAATAGAGAGAAGAGAGAGAGGAAGGAGAAAGAGGAGAAGAAATGGGAGATCTCGGGCCAACTCCGTCGGATTCGACTCGAGGTCGTCGGATTTTATCCACGAGGCAAGTGTTTACTTGCTTTATTCATCTTTTTGCATAAATATATCATACCGTAGTTTGGTATACACAAACCCTAATGGTTTTGGGGTGGGTTATCATGGATAAAACGGGTTTTGGGGAGTTAAAACAATTAAACCCCAATAATATTCCAATTTTGTGGAACTTAGGTTTTAATCTAAATTAATTGGTGGTTTTGGATTCTAGGATGTTTAGAACATTTAATATATGTGTAGTTGTAGTTGGTTGAGGTTGTAGGACGTTGGGTGAGGCGACAAAAGCTTGGGAGAAGCTTTAATGGCCGAAATCGTATCGGAAGAGATGATGAATAGTAACCCGTCACCTTAGGAGGCATTATTGGCCAAGAAAATAATTGATTTAGCTTTCGGCCAAAACACGAAAGTTGTAGATATTTCCGATACAGTCGCGTGGGCGCCGACCGTATATTTTTTTATTTTTCTACGATTTGATATGATTTTTACAAGATGACAGCTCCCGGTTGAAAGTACCAACTCGAAAATCAAATCGGGAATTGGAAAAATAAAGGCTAGAAATTATTGTGTAGATGTTTGGGATGATTTTTGGTGTAGAGTAGAAACCATGAAAATGAATTTGGATTGATTTTTGGGTATTTTGGAGTTTGAAAAATCGCCCAAACTGTGACCCTCGAACAGGCCGAATCGATTCGGGTACAGGCCGAATCGATTCGTCTAAGGGGAATTGGGTTTCTGCAATGGGCCGAATCGATTCGGGTACAGACCGAATCGATTCGCCATTTACAGACCTGTTTGCAGAATACTTTCCGAATCGATTCGGACTGGGAACCGAATCGATTCGCCCATCCGAATCGATTCGCTAAAGGGGCGAATCGATTCGCTTAGGCCAGAATTTCTAGTTTTCTCCCTTTAAGAGTATGGGGAGTTGAATTACCATTTGGGATTTTTATGGGGATTCCTAAATAAGGGTTTGAGGATAAATAAACCTTTAAGAGATGATTGAGGTAATTAGTATTGAAGAAAGTAAGGAAATACTTTGGGTTTAGTATCATGCTTATATGAAAGCATGATTATGATTCCTCGAGTGAATCTTTGGGATTAATGGTCATCGCTATATATAGTCGTAAAATATGGTCATTTATGTATATTCAAGGATGAATATATGGTATATGTATATACTATGTGATTAAAGTATATATGATATGATGAAAATGATTTTGAAAATAATATATAAATGTTTTCAAAATGGAAAGACAAATGATTTTCATAAATAATAAAAATGAGGATACACACCTCTCTAAATCGCTATCATAAGGAAAGTTACGTTCATATGGTGAAGCCCCCTGGCTAATGATGCAGGGTGGATATAGTCCTATAGGCCATGTGAGCATTTGTTGTTATATTTTCTGCGCTGGTTAGGAGATTCCGGGTGTGGTCTTGACTATCCCGCAGGCACATGGTCGCTTCCCGATGTCTTTCGATATAGGATCCCAGGTTGTCTTGGAGGCCCTGGAAGATGATAGCCATTTAGGGGCGCGCACAGTGGAGAAATCCGGACGGGCGGTCTTAGAACGCGTTTATTAAAGCAGTTCATAATAATGGATTTGCTTTAATTACATTTCCTGGATATATGAAGGGAAATGGGTTATATTATTTGGCTTCGGTAACACTTCCCGGATGGAAGAAGGGATGTGGAAGCATATGTTATGATCAAAGCATTTTTATGATAATGAAAATGTCTTTGAATACATTTCCTGAGTATAAAAAGGGAAATGGGATAATTGATAAAGGAAAATCATTTTTATGTTAATAAAATTGGCTTTCAAAAAGTATATGATTTGTTAAAGAAATTCATGATAATGAATTGGCTTCTATAAATACATTTCCTGGATATGAGAAGGGAAATGGAAGTTTTTGAAATGAAAAGGATAAGTATTTATAAATACTATATGTATCAAGTAATCCTCAGTCCGGGAGGTATTATCCAGACGTATATTGTACATGTACGTATATGTATAAATCGAGTGCCGAGGGTCTAATGGATCCCGACGATCGACCGTGCTGCATAGTAGTGTATCGGGGGGGGGGGTTCCTTGTTTGGATTTCGCTTCGCGCGACACCCCACGCACGAATATGGCATTGTGTTGAGACTGGGGAAAAGTTTAATCCTTACTGCTCTAATATTATTAAATGTTTATCGTATATATATTATATATATCTTTCTGTACTGAGGGACTGGCGGATCTCAAAGATCGACCTTGCTGCATAGTAGTGTATCGGGGGGGGTTCCTTGTTTGGATTTCTCTTCGCGAGACACCCCACGCACGAACATGGCATAGCGTCGAGATTAGAGTGAAGTTTATCCCTTAGTACATCTGTTTGACTATCTAGGTTAGATAGTGGTTGGGTATTAGACTAGTTTAGCAGGGTAGCTTGACTAGGATGTTTATAGGGATGCACTAGGTGTGCACTGTTAGAGGAGAGGTGAGGGGTATCTCATGAGAGTGCGATACCAATTTAAATATGAGATAAAAAAACTATTTTTCTAAAAATAAAGCATTTATGCACTTGCAAAATATTTTCTAAACATTCGGGCTCTGACCCGTTTGTCTACGCTCCTTTCTTTCTCTATACTATATATATATAGGTGTCTAGACACAGGGACACCTGGATGGAAATTCTTTCGAGTCAGATGTCAGCTGCAGCAGCTGTGGATGCGTGCAGGTTTTTGATAGCCGCTTCCATCGTTGTACTCTAGATAGGAGGTACTGTATAAACATTCGAGCCAATGGCTCAATTGCATTTATTTATTCTTTCAGTACAGCATTCGATATGGTTGTATATTTGGACTGAGTGTTCGGTTACTTTAATTTATTTCATTTTCATTTCAGTTCAATTACGCATTTAATTGTGGATGTTTTTAATTGGTCTCTAAAAAGAGTAGTTAGATAAAAGTTTTTAACGCTCACCTAATAGGATATTAGTAATTAAATGGATTTTCGACAGTGATGCTAAGAATGATCCATATGAAACTCCTGTTTTAATTTAATATTGGAGTGATCGCCCGGTATCTTATTAGGCGGGGTGTTACAACGAACTCGAAGGAGCACTCAAGTAGTAACAATAGAATGATTGTGGTTAAAAACCCATTACGGGATCTCTTGATGCTTGTCCATTGGCCAGGCATTAAAATAAGTTAATAATGAAGTGTAGTGAGTAGACAATATAGGATGACCTAGGTATCTACGATCTTCTTCAAAGAAAAAAAATTGCCTCTTTCTGGATTGAGCTCTTTTTTCTTTGAGGAACTTCACAACAAAAGGCAAGATATCACAATAATTGAAGGGATGTAAAGATCATAGGACACATAAAAAATAATGTAATTTGAACTTTAAAAGTACTCTTATCTCATATCCACTTATGGGTAATTTAGGACCATTATCGGGTTCACCACCCTCTAGTATGAGAAAGTGCTCCCGTTTCTTGACAACAAAACCACATGCCTAGTATTCCTTGTTGGAATATGCTAGATTGGCAACTAAGTACTTTTCAAGATTACTCACTTTCAGGTAATAAACCTTCTTAGAGGTCATTACCCAAATATAGTATTAATGTATTTATGGGATCCCTAGACGGGTCCCATAAATCTCACTCAAATGGTTAATCCCCCAAAAAAAAAAGACGATTATGGGTAAATGCGACCCCATCCTCAACCACAAACTTGGAGAAAATCCAATGGCCACCGTCAATATTGTAGTAGTCCATGGGGCCTGAATCTAACTCAACATTAACCCATAGATTGATGTAACATTGTTTGAAAGATTTAATCTTGGCTTCATTACAAACGTAAACCATTTGTACATAAAATCTAAGTAAAGGATAAGAATAAGGTAAATAAAAATCTCAAAACCTTTGACAGATTAAAGTTCCAAAAATAAGAGGAAGAAAAAGACTTACAAGTGATGAAGGAAAACAGAGGCTATGGAAGTCGTTAAGACAAATGAAAAATGAATATCAATTGGTAAAAAAGGAAGGATTAGAGGCTTGGAACTAGTTTCAAAATATATTGGCATCAATAGATACATGATCCTCTAAATGACGGCTGGCATGTAACCACCCTTTTAGATTAGCGTTGGTGTTTTATTATTAAAACCACGTATGTTGTTTACTTTGAGTAAAGGCATGTGAGTTCATTTTGAAATAAGAACCATGGTTATGAAAATTCCATATATTTGGTTTAAATATTTAGTAGAACTATAGATCAATAGATCTCAGTAGGAATTCTAGTAAGTAGGCTTAGAGTTGATCACTAGGGGATCAGAATTTCAGTTCTAGACATATTGAAACGTTAACAACCTAGATATGGATTTGACGTCTAATCGACAACTGTGTTGTGATCCTTGTAATTTATATCAAAGTACAAGAATCTGTTTGATGGTTTAAGAACTTGTTCAATAAAGGATTTTGATAAGTAAATCCAAAGAATGTATTGAATATGGCCACCCATGAGATTTCAGCCTAAGGATTATCTTGATTAATCTTGGCAATATGACACCATTTTCAAAGGGTGAATATATTCTTAATCCTGAGAATTATGAGGATTAGAATAATTGTGTAAATGTCACATTGATTTCTATGGGTATGATCTTTTGTATATATCGAATCAAATGATCTCTGCATACCGAGTGACACTTGTGTAAGTAGGTTTGAGATCATAATTGAAGGAATTCACGTCCAGGGGATATGGTCAATTATGATGCACCCTTGATAGACTTATATATTTTGTTTCCTCGATGGATTATTTAATAATCCTGGTGGATTAGCAAATAAGTTAAGACTGAGAATCAAGAAATAGATTAGATGTTTGTTGAAATTAATTAAAACTGAATTGATTTGATTAATCACTAATCCAACACATAATGTGTAAACTCTTATTATGTACCATAAATAAGATATAATTATATTGAGTGAATTATGAAATAATTAAATTGTAGTGAAGTAATAATAATTTAGTAAAGTTAATTATGGTTAAATATATAAAGAAAAAAAATTATGAGAATTATAATTTGTGATTTTCGAGTATTTATTTGGAAACTGATTTAAATATATATCTTTGGCCCCTAGTATAGTCCATATACCCAAGTAATTAGGCTTAAGATCTTAAGAAACCGAGTTAGGCCCAATCCCACCTTACATACTTATATATAAAGGTGTACGAAATGGATTTAATGACATAAGTTATTATTAGGGTTGTAGATGGCTGAGAGAAAATACTATTCACATTTTTATGAAGAGGCCTAGATAGAGACCATCTTATCTCACTTATAAAGAAGAGTTTTCAGCTCCGAAGGTTCCCACACACCCATCTAGCTTTGGTAAGGACCATACACTAGAAGATAAAAGCGTTGAAGAAGGTTAAACAATGTTTTGAGATATCTTCGAGGAAAAAAAAGATCTCATCATTCTGTAGCTTTGTCTCCACATACGAATCACAAAATGATTAGTTATGGCATTGTATTATTGAACCATAAGTTTAATCTTTAAACCTAGTTATTGATTTCTTTTCAATGTATGATTAATCAAAGATCTTTAGGTTTGAATTTTTTTCGAGATTTAAGAGTTAGTCCCAAGTTATTTTTCCCAATAATTGGTATCAGAACCCCGGTTGAGAATAAATTATGTTTTGAAAAGGTCCATGTTGTCCACTATGAAACCCTAATTTCATCATGTTGTATGATTGTACGATCTTGTGTATAGTATCATATTCTATGTTCATATCCCTTCCATCTTGGTCACATATATTTATTTTGTGTGATTGGACTTTAGGACAATTTATCCGTTGTTACATTTTGCTTATTTATTCTATATGGTTAAGTAATCATGCTTGTATAATTATTTCATTATCGATGTATTCAGAGGCAACTGTGAGGGGATGTAATAGTTATTTTTATTTAGATGGGTATTGGGAAAAGTATCATGAAGTTTGGTTAAGTGTTGATCCCATTATGGAGTTTGGTGAAGTGTTAACCCGACATAGCCAATCGATAGGCTATAGGTGATCGATTATCTCCTCCATGGACAGATTCATTTTTCAAAGGATTTTGATGTTATTTTGATGACCCTTGCTCTGGTTATTCATTCCAATCAATAAAAAATGAGCAAAGGAGTTTTTTCAGAAGTTTTATCCTTAAAGAACTCAATTTTATGAAGATATTTAATTCAAGTAGTATTCTTTCTCAGGAAGAAGTCTACTACGAATGGAATTATCGATCTTGAAGACTTCTACTGCAAGCAATCTCTGCCATGATGGATATGGGCATTTTCGTCCTTGTATTTCTTTTTAAACTTATTTTATATTTTCATGTATGTATATTTATTATTATGATGCATAATTTGGCGTGCTAATTTGATTAATTAGGAACACACATTTTATGTATAACATGAATTTAATTTTGAGACCGATCTCGATCATTGTATTTCACTAGAAAATTTGTTTTATTTATTCTTTTCAAAATTAAATTAAGTCGTGGTAATTAATTTAAAGGTGCAAATTAAATTTTGATCTTCGAGTTTTATTTTAATTTTAAAATCGTTTTATTTTGTGGAATACGAAAATAGTGAGATCGTGAAATTTAATTTGTACAAAGTAAACTAGTAAATTATCGATGATTTAATTCGGTCTTTTAGAATTGAATAAAAATATTTTTTGAAACCCTCAAGTTTTAAAATACTAAGTGGGAGAGTGGTTTGAACATAAACCCTGCGATCTCCATCAGCGTTTTATGAATTAGATGTCATCAATTCCTCATGGCAATTAGGTTGCCCCCCCCCCCCCCCCTCCCCCCCCCCCCCCCCCCGTCCCTAAACAAACACGGATGGAATTAATCGAAGCATCAAGTTTCCTTAAAACTCTTAAAGTGTTTGTTCTGAGAATTAGAATGTGAGTGAGTTTGACCCCCCCCCCCCCCTGGGGAAGCCCTTTACAAGCGAGTTCTATTTCAAAAAATGAGCTAGTGGTATAAACTAGATGGAATTGATGATATCCTCCCCAGGAAAGTCATTGCCATTAATTGCGGGACCAAACTTTGTCGTCTATTCACTATGTTGGACGGAGGATCTTGAATATCCAATAACATAGTGAAAGATGAAAATATGTCTAAATCAAGGGGGTGATTTAAGCTCCCCACGATAAATCTAACATCATAAGGGAACTAGGATGCCCACCGAGATTAATTTTAAATATTTACAATTGAGGGATGCCACTTTAAAATTTAATCGAATTAAATCTTATGTTTTAATTAGGAATTAATTTTTTCAATTTAATGATTCTATTATTTCAAAAATGAATTCAATGTTTTCTTATTGTTTTAGTCTTGAACTTTTAACCTAGATTAAGTTTCAAATACTAAAAATATAATTTTAAATTGTTCTAACTTAAGGGGATGATAAACTATTTAACCCACAATTTCCATCAATATTTTATTTTGTGATGTGATTTACTCTTCGCATAAGTTAGGTTTATCGTCTCCCCACATATGGTTTTAATCATGGAATCTCTATATTTTAAAATACATGGTAAGTATTTTAAATTAAGTGTTACATGTGTTCATCCCCCCAAACAAGGAAGTAATATATGTACATGTTTAATTTTAAATACTTGACTGATGAGAATTTGATAACACTCATGTTGGTTGATGACACTCAACTAAGAATCATGTTCTTGAAATGATGTCCATCATTGATTGAACTAAGGATTCTTTGGATTAAATATGGTGGAAAAACCTAATACCATTTAGTAATCCAGGAGTATTGACCATCAGTAGCTATAGGTTGGTGTTAGTTGTTTGAGAAAATATTTACTTTTTCCTAGAAAGGTAAGTAGGAGGATAAATGTTAGGCTCAAGTACAATAGTCTGGTTTAAGAAAGTTTTATATGCTTCGGTAGTAATAAAATGGCCAATAGGTGGGTATTCTCACAATAAGTAATTAGAACTTTTATGAAAACCGTGTCCGAGTTTTCCTTTCTCAGCAAGGAAAAGGGAAAGGCAATGGTTTACCTCCTAAAAATAAATGCATAATTTATGGTCCAAGATACGACAACCTGGTGTATAAATTAGAAAACAAAAAATAAATATTGGAACTCGTTGCAAGGTTTTAAGGTAACAAGGAAATTAATTTAAGAGATATGTTCCTAGTTATGTGCAATATATATTGGAACGCGTTTTGATATCATCCCACTGAAACACAAAATGACTTCCCAGAACTACAATGAGTCATTCCTAGATGAGCATGTAACACCCCACTCTATTCTAGAGTCGGCGGACACCAAAACAAAGTCGGGTGCAAGAAAATAAAATACCATTCTTAACATGTGACAGATATGAGACATATAAAATCAATGCATAAGATAAATAATTTAATCGATCCCGAAAGACAATAACCAACTATGCGATAAAAGATCCATCAACATGCTAAACTCCAATAATATAAGACTAAAAAAAAACTCCAACTGAATCCTTAATGAAATAACTGAGTCAAAACTGTACAACTGTGAAACCGAATGGCCCACCAAATCCATAAACCGCGTCTCAATATAAATGCGAAGGAATGAAAACTAAACTAAACCACTAAAAATAATTAAATAACTCCAACAACAACTCCAAGCTGATCTCCAATAATTCTTATGCAGCTACTCCAATACTTATTCCTGAAAAGTTAGTAAATGTAAGAGGTCTGATCCTCGAGCATGAATACACACTACCCCCCTCAAGCAGGATCCTTGAATACAGATAGTAGCATTGTACGAGATAAATATTACAATATAATATTTTAATTAAACGATATTATGCGATCAATAATAAATCACTAACTACCCTCGATAATTCAAAAGAAAACACACTAATATGATTTTAAATATCCACAAGTCCCAGAGTTTTTAATTTAATTAAATTAACCCAATTTATCATTTTCCTCAAGTTATTATTATATAATTATAGTGGTCCTCCCGCCATGGGTGGTCTCCCACCACAGTTTTACAATTTCCCTTGTCAATGGCCTCTGATCCATTTAAACTGTCGACCCCGTCCTATGACAAGGTTACACACACGACACGACATAAATCGTCCATTGACCTGTTTAAGCTATCGGTCCCTAACCCATTATGTAGACACCAATTTTAATACTTGTTTTTATCTCAGGCATTAATTCTCATTTATATACTTTTTCAATTTACCCCACCTTTATTATTGATGTGAGATCCTCAAAATACCCCTTAGTCCCATACCTAAGGGTCTCCAAGTACACATACATCCTACCCTACATATATGATGAACTTCCAAACTTAATGTGGTCCTTGTCTCATGCCTAGGCGACCGTAACAACGATAAAACATAAAAATCAGCCCCACCCCGGAGTATAAAATTCGCACGAATCTACACTAACTAGTCCCATACCTAGAAATCATAAATTATAATCAAGGCCTACCCACTAGTCCCATACCTAGTAAGCATCCTAAAATATAGGTGATCAATATACTACTCAAAAGTCCCTCGTCCCCGTGATGGCAAAAGTGACTAAAACAATTCACACAATACACAATTCATATGAGCAACATAACAATTCAATCATAAGGGTCTTAATTTAATTTAATCAAATGAATAACACTGTTGTTTTTTCAACACAATTATTATCATTTAATAATGTTAAATAAATTAACATGCAAAAATATTCACTACGTCATAATCGTCCTCTTTTATAAGTCATCTAATTTTAATAAGTGTGAACGCGTCCATTAAGCTTATAAACAATCTCATAATATTTTACATGAGAACCCATACCCAAAATTATAAAAACTCAATAATCTCACCTACGCACCCGAGGATTTCAAAAATTTATTCATATTTAAAAGTTTCATTAAAACAGTCCCAAAATTTAGTGTCCACTTTCACTAATTAAGTTGCTAATTGCTTTTAAAAAATATGTAATTAAGGGTATAAGCAACACTTAAAACACATGATACTAAAGGAAAGGAATGGAGTATTTATGACTATGATTAAGATAAAGAAAATATGAGTTGACGGTTGGATTCATTTTGAAAAATTAGCAAAGAGTCGTTCTTGAACAATCTTGATTAAACCCCAATTAAGCTTTCAAATCTAGTGCCAAAACTTTGATTAAGCTGGAAGTTGATGTTTGTAGATGAGAGAAAAATATTTTGTAAGTGTTTTCTAGTGAAAAACTTGAGGAAAAGTGATTATGATAAGTCTCTGTATGAGTTATTAGTGTTATATAGTGATTAGGAATCATAAACCAACTAAAACTCTTTATAATCCTTTAACCCATCCGTCGTCGCTGCCACAAACCAAGCCAAATCGATATGCCCCTGGCGAAAAAGCCAAGTACGCCTAGTTTAATTCTATTTAAAAAAAAAAGTTTGCCCAGTAGTCCTGGTCCAGAACCCTAACAAACGTTTCTCCTTTTGACTCTGATTTTAGTTTTGATTAAAATCCCACTTTCCATTATAAAAACTCAACATTTTAAATTACTCAAAATTAATAAATTCCAAAATTTTATTTTTTCCAAATTTCCAAATTAATTTAAATAAAATCCATTTAAATCGATAGGGTGTTACATAAAAAAATGTTTTTCACAGTTCTCGGCCGTGACTAATGGGCAACCTTTTTTTATAGTTTAAATAGAATTCTATTAGCATCAGAACTCCTAATCATTATAAATTAAAACTAATCTGTGCATGGGTTCTTCAAATCACTTTTCTCACAACTCTTCCTCCAAAAGGCTTTTCCAAAATTATTCCCTTTCAACCTATAAACCCTAAGCCCATTTTTACTTTCAACCCAAGATTTGTCAAGATTAATTGAGTTTTCTCAAGATTGTTCAAGAACGAGTTTTGATTGTTTCGTGAGAGGAACATAGTGGTGTGATTAGAGTTTTGAGGAAGAATTTTTATGGCTTTCATGTGATGATTTTGAGGTACGGGACTTACACAATATGATCATAAATTCTCTCGAGAGTATTCCAATTATTTCATGTGTTATTTGCACTCATGTTGAATTTTGGTATTCATTGGAATCCTATGAGATATTTTTTGAATCTAAAATATTGATTTGCCAAAACATTGTATTTGTTGATGAGAATGGTGTAATGAGATTTTTATATGGCACGGAGAATGGACGCCCGTCAATAATTCAAAAGTCCAATAGCTATGATGAGGCTTTACGAAGCTTGAGTGAGCCCTGGTGACCCATTGATGTGCTACTGAAAAATTAAATTGGTACAATGCTTGAGTATTGCATTTGATATGTATATGTAGATTCGTATTGTTGTGCTTTATTCACCATAATTATTTTTGAGCATCTATTCATGTCATATTGTGCACTTCCCCATATTTTTCTTTTAGTGGCAGGTTAGCGTGGATTTGATTATTTTGCGGATTTCAGAGCTTGAAGTTTGGAGGACTTTTATTATTTTTGTATAGCTTGGTAGTATAATTTATTTGGAGAGCTTAGTTTATTTTGTGAGAAATTTAATTTTAATTATTTTGGGAGTGTAAATTTTGGATTCATTACATTTATTTTGTGGAATATAGGTGCTTAATACTAATTGTTGAGGATTTAGTTTAGTTTTAATCGTAATAGCGCCTCGTGTTTTACGCGGGGTGTTACAGAGTATTTTTTCTACTTATAACTAGGGAGACTGATGATGCTTAGATTCAGCACCACCACAGAAGTGATGATGAGCTCGAACAACAGTAACCATGGCGGCCATAGAGATGTAAGTGTATAAGCGTGTAGAAGGAGATGAGGATAAGAGGAATGAGACAATGATGTATAGTGGTTTAGCCAATTTGGCCTACGTCCACTGTGAGTGTGTGATCCACTAAGTATGGGCACTAATGGCCTTGGATACAATGCACATAAGCTCACTTTCTCTCTCTACTGTGTGTATAAGCAGAGTTTCAGCTCGGGTTACAATTATCCATCGATCCCTTTGTAGGGTTGTAGGTGACAAGTATATATAGGTCTTGGGCGGAGTAGTGTACCCCCCAAGTATGCATGGTGCATGTGAATGATGATCTAGCCAATCTCCTGTTGACACATTTAGATGCCAAATGATGACATAATATTCCGTCACGTGAGGGGGTGATTCTCTTATAACGGTCTTCCACGTGCCCTTTGAGCCTCACGTGCACTGTTCCACGCATCTCCTAAACCAAGCGCTGTGATGATGTCACCCTCGGCCCGTAAGATGAGGCCGAGGGAAAAGTCCCCCTGGTGGCGAGTCTGGCCTAGTTTTGGCCTCGTACTGTCGTACCCTCGGAGGGTCGTCTGGGCTTGATGGAGAGTCGACCCCTTGGAGGGTCGTTTGGACCATGATGAGGGGTCGTCCCCTCGGAGGGTCGTTTGGGCTTGGTGAGGGGTCGGCTTTATTACATTTATCACACTTTTTTACATGGCGCTGATACCATCGTCTACATAGACCTCCATAGACTTCCCAATCTGGTCTTCAAACATTTTATTTACCAGGCGTTGATACTTTGCCCCTCCATTCTTTAGACCAAAGGGCATGACTCTATAACAGTATGTCCCCTTGTCGGTAATGAAGGATGTTTTCTCTGAGTCTTTAGGATCCATGAAGATTTGGTTGTACCCTGAATAGGCATCCATGAAGCTCATGAGCTCATGGCCTTCGGTAGCGTCTACCATCTGGTCAATGCGGGGGAGAGGGAAGCTGTCTTTGGGACAATGCTTGTTGAGGTTGGTAAAGTCCACACACATTCTCCACTTCCCATTGGCCTTTGGGACAATGACCGCATTGGGCAGCCATTCAGGGTAGATGACCTCTCTAATAAACTCAACATCTTCTAATTTTTTGACCTCATCCCTTATGACCTCATACTTTTCTCTAGAGTAAATTCTCCTCTTCTTCTTTACTGGCTTTACACCCTCTACCACGTTGAACTTGTGGCACATGATTTGGGATCGATCCCTTGCATATCTGCATGACTCCATGCAAAGACGCTCTGTCTTCTCCTTAACAGCTTGACGAGGTCTTCCTTGATATTCAGCTTCAGGGACTTGCCGACTTGGATGGTTTTTTCTGGGTCATCCTCATTGTGGATGATGGATTCTACCTCTTCCGCGACCTCTCCTTTCTTCAGCTTTGTCTCGTCCCTGGGGTCAAGAGTATCAATATTGTAAGTGGTTGTAGCCTTCTTGTGTGCCTCTCTTTCCTCAACGGAGTTGTAATAACACTCCAGTGATGTCATCTAGTCTCCCTGAACTTCCCTCACCCCGTAAGGGGTTAGAAATTTAATCATCTGATGAACTGTAGATGACACAGCTTCGAACTCCTTGAGGGATACTCGCCCCAGTATAATATTATAGGCTGAAAAGACACGTTCATCCATCACAAAGAATCTGACCTTCTTGGTAAGCCATCTCGGCCACTCGTCCCCCATCCTGACATCGGCCTCATACACTCCTAGGGGATGAACCTTTTCCCCACTGAACCCAATCAATGGGTGGTTGTATGGGACGAGTCTAGCACGGATGAGACCTAAGGCCTTGAAGCACGACCAAAACATCACATCGGCAGAGCTACCCCCATCTACCAAGATTCTAGGCACCTCACATCCGTGTACCTTGGTAGTGATGACGAGGGGGTCATCATGTGGGGCTAAGAGGCCTTTGAAGTCCATTCTTGAGAACCCCACTATCAGAGTGTCCATATAGACCTTCTTTCTCTTTTCTGACTTTACTTCCAGAGAGGTTGAGTGTACTGTCTTCGTCACTACCTTGGCTTCAGCTACGTGGGCCTTCCTATCTGCGACCTCTGACCCTCCTCCTGTTAGGCCCCCGGAGATCATCTCCACACCGAGAGAGATCATGTTAAGTCTTTTGACAGGGCCGGGGTCATCTCTTGGGGGGAGGTCAGGGTCGTCCTCCTCATCAGAAGGGTCATCCCCTCTTTTTGGAGGATCTTCTCGGTATGCATCGCCTCGCTTTTTTCTGGGGTCGTCCCCTCATCCCCTCTTGAAGGCACTTTTATCTACGTACTTCCTCAGCTTCCCCTCTTTTAGAATTCTTTTAATCTCTTCCTTTAGAGCGAAGCATTTGTCTGTCACGTGGCCATGGTCTTGGTGAAATTCGCACCACAAGTTTTTGTTCCTCTTGTTGGGGGTTGCCCTCAACTTATCAGGCCACTTCAGGTAACGGCCACTCTTTATCTCATTGAGAATGTTTTCGCGGCTGACCGTTAGAGGGGTGAAATCAGCGAATTTTTCATCTGTAGACCTCTTCTTCCCCTCTTTGTTCTTCTTGGGGTACTCACCCCCACTGGTGCCTCCTTTTTCATCCTCTTATTTTGCGTCCATCGCCTCTTCGGTGTTCATCACCTTCCCTGCTGTCGATAGCAATTCAGCCATCATCCTCGGAGGGTCTTCAATAAGTTTCCATAACAGCTTCCCCTTCTAGAGTCCTCCAATGAGGGCGGACATGGCTATACTCTCCTCATAGTCTTCCACCTCTAACTTTTCTTTGTTGAATCTGGCTATGTAGTCCCTTAGACTCTCATTCTTCCCCTGCTTAACATAGAGCAGGTGTGTGGTCTTCTTCTGTGGCCTCACCCTAAAGCAGAAGTTGTGGATGAACCGGTCTGCCAACTGCTTAAAGTTTTCAATGGAATTTTTTGGAAGAGACATATACCATACATGGGCAGCCCCAGTCAGAGTACCAGAGAAGGCACGACACCTCATCTCATCCGAGATAGAGTATATGTCTTCCGCTGATTGATACATCTCAATATGGTGGACTGGGTTGATACTCCTGTCATATCTTGGGGTGACCGCAGGTGGCTTGAACTTTAATGGCGTAGGGTAGTTGACTATCTTTGCCACAAAGGGTGAGCCTATGGAGTATCCTCTCTGAAGAGGGTCCCAACTCTTCAGTATATCACCAATCTTATCCTTCAGTCGTTGGATCGAGTCATTCCAAGGCCTCGTAGGGTCGTCTTAGCCGATGTTATCCCCTGCCTCCTCTTTGAGGTGGACGGAGGGTTCTGTTGCGTCAGGCTTGTGTCGGTTGTTTACTTCCCCCTGGCCATCGTTCCGTCCTTCAGGTCAGCCCCCATGAGGTCGGCCATTTGCTGCCTCCCTCCTGGACCTCGCGGCACTCCTTGATCTGGACAATTTTTCCCGCAGGTCATTTACTAGGCCCAGTCTCTCAAAGGCCGACCCCCTGCTCAGGAGATCGAAAGCAGAGCCTCTCGGCCAATCGTCAGGGTTCGGCCTTCCACACTTCCCTCTTCTCTACCGGAGAGGTCGTACAGTATTGTTGGAGACCTCATATGGATCCCAACATTCTATGGGAGCCTCCTCCCCCTCCAAATCATCATACCTGTCCTCCGGGCAAGGGTTTCCTTGCCTCACCAGGCATAGACGCCGGGGGTAAGCAATATCCCTACGTCGCTGAGGGGGTGGCAGGTGTTTACGTGGTGCCTGGGGTGGTCCCCTGGCCTCATGATGCCCTGGGGCTGCTGTCGGAGTAATCATCTCAGGTGAGACCCCGGGTGGTCTTAGTATGTTCTGGCTTAGAGCTGTGAACTGCTCCTGCATGATCCGTTGGCTTGATGCCAGAGACTTCAAGGTTGTTGCCATGTCAGCCCTCTCAGACTGAGGTGGTGGCTGACTGGAACTGGGTCCTAATCCACTTTCCAGTGGAGGGAGTGGTGGTGGTGGCATCTCAGGTGCCATGTGTTTGAGTTATGAACAGATGAACTGGAA